>CM068993.1:16255259-16866407 GCA_035357415.1 Ophraella communa
TCAATGATATATACAATTAAAGATGAATAATGATGTTTTTTAGTTTTTTACGTAGAAAAACTCTAGGAAAAACTGTAAAAGTTGATTATGATGCTGGTTTATTTCCACAAAAAATTATATGAATTTAAAATGAAATAAATTGAATAACTATTTTCCCAAGAAATTTCTTAAAAATATGCATGAATATATACTAATACTTTCCCCTCTTCTAAGAAAATTAGTTCAGTTTGTTTACTTGTTATTAAATGTGCCTCTGTGCTCAACAAAAATTTTGCACCTGTTAGTGTTGGGCAAAATGTTTTGGTTAGAATTTCAGATGTAGACAGAGGGCGTGCGGCACCAAGGAACATGATGGCTGTTGTTATGGAATGGAGAGAAGACAGTAACCTCTATAAGCTAGAAACACCCTCAGGTGTACTTGAAAAATTGTACGCAAGAAACGAATTTCAAGTAGCTGACCATAGGTTCATATAGACAAGGAGAATGTTCCAGAAAAAAGTTAACCCTAAGAACTGTCGCTGCTAAAGACTCTCAATCAAAGCAAGGTTTTGCGAGATATGGGTTTAAAAACAATTGCGCAACCAAAAGATGCAATTGTTTAAAAAAGATGTGAAATGCAACTCAAAATGCCATTCATCATCGAGTTGCAGAAATAAATAAATAATTAACAATACGAGTATTTGTTTTCTCTTTAGTTCTATATAATATGTTGTTTTTACATAGAAGTTTATGCCGTTTATGTTTGCTAATTATTTCTTTTATTTATATTTTAAGTAGCCATATTATGTATCATTTATGTAAGAAAAATAAACTGGGTGTTGAAGTTGGTTTTTTTAATAAAACCAAAAATTTTGACATGTGTATACACCATTAAAATCTTTAGTGACAGTGTTGCCGAACAGCTTTGGTCGTTTCGTATTTAACGATCCTAGGTTTGGCACGATCCTAGGTTTGAAATGAAATTCGGGCATTGATCGTTTTCAATAGTCCAATCCTAAGATTGAGCAAAAAAACGACCATTGGCCGTTTTCGGGATTTGCGCCCAACATATACAGTTTTCTTTGCTTTAAAGTGCAATATATTACCATTTTTTAAAATATAAATGTATTTTAAGGCAAAATCAAAATGGTTTCTATAAAAATATTTAACCTACTTTTACATTTCATGGCAATGAAATTAAATTTATTACAATAATATGGTTCAATATTTAGTTTCTTTTGGTTTCTTAGTTTTTTCCTTTAAAGCTCTATTAATACGAGTATATGCACATTTTAGTGGAATATGCTTTTTTTGTTGTAAAACCTATCTTAAAATATTTTAATATTTGATTATTAAATATACCTTTTATGTTTTTTTTTAATAAAATAGTATATTGTGAAACAATGTGATGCACACTAAACTTTTTTTACGACTGCAACTAAAAAATAAAATGATGTGTTAATACTTTATTTTAAATTATTAATAGTGAATATAAAAAAAATACAAAAATAAATGAATTTAATAGGTAGTGGACAAATTGTTTTAGTAGAATTCCAGGAGTACCACTAGACCCAATTGTGGTAGATGGCTCAACAGTTATACAACTTTCGTAGTGTAATTATTTTATTATAGTTTTACCTTTCTTGATTTTTATTTGGATATCCTGAGTATCTGAGTATCTGAGTATCAACAAATTAATTATAGCTTAAGATTTTTAAATTAGTGTAGATTAATTTGGTGCCTATTCTCAATAGTTATCTCTGTAGTACTATACTTGTGTGAATAATATTGGTGATTTTATTTGCAACGTGTAATATTCATTCACTTTATAATTTTTTTCCTAACCTGTCGTAATTTATTTCATATTTCTTTCTGGAAGTTCCTGGCAACATTTGCAGCTTTTTTCAACATATTTGGCGGGGTACTATGATAATAATTATCCATATCCATAATTTTGATTAAATGAAATTTATTTGTAGCCTAAACAAAAAAGAAATTGCAATTTATAAAAGCTTTGACGTTTATGAGAGAAAACTGTAAGACCACTTTGAGGTAGACGAAAATGAAAAAACTGCAGCAGAGTCATCAACCAGCGTCTACCCTCTTGGGTTTTTTAAAGCAACCAATAAATAAGAGAAACTGATGACTAGATCGATAGTTACTTTTAGGCCCATTCATTAGCCTCGGCATTAGCTAAGAATAGTAGGTATGAAAAAGGACAGAAAATGGAATTAGAACGACCAACTGATTTTCTTTGCATAAAAAAGCAACCTTTGCTGATAATATCTTACCATTGTTTGCTCTTAAATAGGATTTGACTTGTTATACATTAGAATGGTTTTGTTATAGAAAATTATTGTTCAATTAAAATAAAATATATTATTTTTTTATTAAAAAGAATTAAGCACGAAAATTAGCGGTTTTAAAAACAATTCCAAGTTCAATTTGTAATTGAAAAAATTTAAAATTATTTTACTGAGTAAAAATAAATATTTTCTAAAAATTATCAATAGATGATTTTAAGATAAGTAATATAATGCAACCCAAAAATAAAATAAAAAATCAACATTTCCTTCATTGATATATATCTATATACTATATCAATAAATTTACTGAGCAAAAATTCCTAACCATTAGTTGATGTCATTTTAGTAGATATTGAGGTATAATCTATAATAAAGATAAGTATTTTTGTATTGGAGATAAATTTAAAATGTATGTAAAGTATTTAAAATATCATTAATATTTTCAGGCATTTTAATCTAAATTTTATTTTAATTTTACAAATGATTTTTTAACATGTAACTTGGAATTTTGGGAAAATAAAGAAATATGGATTGATTCATATAAAAAAAAGCCATTGAATTCCGACAATATTCCATCTGAGGCACTAAAGGTGTTAGGTTCTTGTGCCAGAACAAGAATTATACATCATATAACTAAGATAATAATACCTGGATATAGCCCGAAGATCTACTGAAAACAGCTCCAGTCTCTACCAAAAAACAACACAACAAAATTAGTTTTATATCATATAAAACCTATCACCAGCTATTCAGCTTAGAAAGAATTGAACAGAACAAATTTAAACAGATTAATTAGTTAAAAAACAAATTTTTAGTCCGAAAAATTGGATTTATCACATTTAAAGATGACGGTTATACGTTATACAGTCCGAGGGTCTTTATATTTAAATCTAAACTACATATACAATAAACAATTGGATTCTTTATAATATTAAAAAAAGAAAATTAAGGTTAGCTTGGTTAGGTTAGGTTCTATGTGAGTGGTCTCTTCCACTGCAACCTGAAATATCTCTTGTGGCTCACTCCTAGTTTATAGTCGTTCGATCAACCCTATGCCTCTGATGATAGAGTTGATGCAGACCAAATCCATTGATCCTTAGTCTCTTGAGCATTTGGCAGTTACACAAGATTATGCTACGCCGTTTCATCCTCAGCCAGACATAATCTACAGTCCACCCTTTCTGTCTGTATACTTTTCATATGCCCATTAAGGCGACTGTGTCCGGTCAGTAGTCCTATCATAATTCGTAGGTCCTGTTAGTTACGATGACAATTGGTTAAAGGGAGTATTAATCTTGGTCGATATGATATTGTGATTCAATTTATTGTACCAACCCTTACTTTTTGGAAGTCCATCTTATTAAGAATAATAAAAAACTCTTCGATTGAACGTAACTTCCAAGTTTATTTGAAAAACTTATGTTTTAAATAAACTTGGAAGTTACGTTCAATCAAAGAGATTTTTATTATTCTTAATAACGTGATTCTATGACATTTTCCACCCAAAAAATATTTCCTATGGATCTTGAAGTACTATGCCGATCTCTAAGGGCAAGTAATCTCAATCGTCTATCTTCCCAATTTGTTGTCATTGTAGGTCGACCAGAACCTTCACTGCGATGTTTCCTATTGTCTTCTGACCAGCTTCTTTAAGAACGAATTATTGTTACAATATTTCTTTCTATTCGTCTGGCGATTTCGCAAAATCCAATTCCTGCCTCATGCAGACCAATTATAAAACCTCTTTCAAAATCGCTTAACTGATGGTAATTATATGTCACATAGAGCATTTTTAATTCCAATGAACAAAAATAATTTAAATAAAGAAATTGAGATTATAAAACAAATAGCTACACGTAATGGCTATCCATTACATTTGATAAATAAATTAATTAATAAGAAAGAACATAAAATGTCAGTACAACTAATATTCCCTTAACAAACTAAACAAAAGTATTAAATATTGTGGAAATATTTCTAATACAATTTCAAAAATAATATCTTCGGGAACCTCTGCATTAATTTCATTCAAATCACTCAATACTGTTGGTACAAAATTGTTAAATGTAAAAACAAAATTACCTGAATTAAAAATCTGGTGTTTACAAAATTAATTGTCCAAAATGTAATGCTGTGTATATAGGTTAAACACAAAGAAATTTTGAAATAAGATTCAATGAGTATATTATACAAAATCCCTACTTAAACATCCAACCTCACACTTACACACCAATGACATCCAAATACTACACACTTGTGATAAAAAACAAAATTTAGATTTCCTTGAAGAACTTGAAATAAAAAGACATCTAGCAGATCCACAATTTAAAGTTGTTCATGAACAAATAAATCTTGGAAGTTCTCCACTATTAAAATGTTTACTTGGAATTGGTCTTCATTTTATACAAAGATAAGACGTAATTGTAACAGAAATATATTAGTTATTGTAAAGATCAGCATGATATAGTTTTTTCCTGTTTTTTGTATATCATTGCACAGTTATATTGATCTTAGAGGGAAATACATCCAGGATAATCCCTTAGGGCTAATAACATCTAGGCTTTAATATTGTTATGTCTTATTACTTCCACATTTGGTCTAGCCTTACCTACTTAATTAACATCAGGTACCTAGCTACAAACAAACAAAATGTAACTTAAATAGGTCAATCTGACTATGCTAGTTTTTTAGCGAAACAGCTGTAATTGTGATTTTAAACCTAATTTTTCAATTAAACTTGGAAGTTGAGTTAAAACGAAGAGTTTTTTTTTATTATTCTTAGTAATTAAATTTAAAATTGGTTTTTGAAAAGAATCACCAAAAAAACAGAATAAAAACTTTTTCTACCCATTTTTTATAATTAATTTTAGTAGCATTATCTTGTATACAAAATTTGTATAATTAATATTTACTTTTATAGGGTAAGGCGATTTTATTGTCACATAGATTATTAGATATTAGAAGCACGCTACTGACTTCAACAGTATTTACACATGTTGAACATTGTTCCTCACGTGAGGTGAATTTTATATTAATTCCAATATACTGCAAAAAAACAATCGAGTCAGACTTTTATGTCTCGTATCTGCAAAATGTCTTTACTTCAGTAAGCTATAAAAAATTGAGCAGACACATTAGGACTGTTAAAAATATATTTATGTAGAATGTAGAAGAGAAACCCCATGTTTAAATTGGTTACAAACAAATATTGAAATAATCTACTTTGAGCACAAAAATGATATAAAAAATAGAGTAGGTAATAGAAATTTTACAATAGGTAGGTACATTAAATAGAAAAATAAAAGAAGTTACAAAATAGACTTTAAATATTCTTTTTTCATTCAGTTTCGAATATTAAATATAATAATTGTGTTACATTATTTTTTTTACAATTGGCACGAGCAATTCCGTCTGCTATTTGCTGATTTCATGTAATTGTGCCTCGTGGACAAATTGCGGCATAGTCAGCGACGGAACAGGAAATCGGAAAAGAAGAATTTTCACAACAAAAAAATATTTAGTATTATTATTAATTTCCTGCACATTTCGATAGCGATCTATTAATACAAATATTATTAATATCAAAATTTTCAAGGTCGAATAGAATCATAATTAGACGGATTTATTTTTATTGGCAGATTATTAAAGAAACTTCTTTTAGTTACAGTACTATTTATTAAACAATCCCACAACAATGAATCAATAAATATTTTCATAATAATTCTCTACACTAAGAAATGTTATAAATAAAGATATATGTACTAGAAATACATTGTATGTGATTAAGATATAATCTTTTATTTTATAATCTCGAGGAGAAATATTACTTTGTTTGGAGGTTCCTCTTATAGTAAAAAATACAATGTTCATTGTATTAAAATTCCGAAGGACATCTTAAAGTGACAAATAATAAAAAAAATTAGTTCAATGATAACAGGAAATAATTTTTATATAAAAATTAATATAACAATTGTGGTATCTATAGATATAAATTCCCCGACAAAAAAAACCGGCCACTGAAACTGGCCCCAATCTTAAAGTTGGCTTTTTCGCGAAGCGGTCATTTGATTATATTTTTTTTATTGTAGATTGACTTCTCATCAGTAACGATCCAATGTCAAAAATTTTTATTCTGATTTGAATTTGAGCAATAATGAGACGAGTTTAGAAGTAAAAAACAGACTTAAAAGATAAATTTCATCAGAGTTCTAGGGTGGACCCCTGTGGAACTACACACCATACGCGTTTGTTTTATTTCGGCTTGATTTTGCTGAATCTAGTTTCCAGTTCTCAGAGTTAAAGGCATCTTTTACATCGAGCATTATTAGCACGGCCCACTTTTTTTGCTTTCTTTTGTAGCCATTGTAATTTGCCTTACTGCACCAGTTGAACGATTTCTTCTAAATCCATACTGCATATCTGAAATAGCCTGTAGTGTCTGTAGTTCTTGTACTTGTTCCTTCCACAAGTATCAGATCTGATCGCTTTCGGTGTAACTCCGTCTGGTACAGGCGCTTTCCTAACTTGCTTTGCTTTGGCAGCCTCACTCAATTCTCCCACAGATATCAATTTTACATTATCTGTTGGTGTGATGGTAAATGTTGTCTCTGGTCTAGATGAAATAAGATTTTTGAGTAACTTCATTTTTTATTCATCTCTAATTTTTCCTCGTTTTTCAATTCGCAGAAGTTTTTTGACTATTTTGTGCGCTTCTCCAAAAATATCTTCAACTATATAAGTCAGTTTGTACACATGTTAAATTGTACTATACTTAAAAAATAAACTTTTATATTAACTTTATTTTTCGAATGTTTAACAATAAATATTTACTTTTTAAAATGCAGATTTAAAAAATCCTTTACAAAAATATTATAGGTTCTACCAAATCCATATCTGTTAAAAAGTAGGACAATCCTCGGGACAATCATTTACCGGAAATTGATACTTTAATGAAATATATTGGTACTAGCGTTAAATTGAGGTGGGAAACACCGAAATATTTGAAAAATTAATTGTTATATGGAGTATGTTATGGTATTAACCAGAATAAATTATTTAAAAACAAGTATTTTGTTTGTAAATAATTGTATCTACAGTATGATGCAAATATATGGAATAAATTCATTATTTCAGAAACAAACGACTTTTAAAAAAAATCTTAGAACACGTCAATTTTAATTTTTAAATGGCCATCAACTGCTATAGATGTGTTGGACATTACGTCATTAGTGATGGCGTTATGACGCCATCGACGATTTTTTTAAATACAAACCGAGGTCACGCGACAGGTCATTTGAAGGTCTCCTTATGGCCTTTGTAACAATGTAATCATTTGAATATTTATTTCTACAGGGTTAATCAAAACGGTTTGTTTATTAATATAATTAACTTAGAATAAATGTTTACTTAAATACAATTAAATTACAACACATGTTCAAATTGCCGACCTTCAGCAATGATACAATTAGAAAGGAGAGCAGTAAATGTCTTACTGACTTCACGTTGTCTTTTTACCCTTCTGCTACTCTCGCGCCATCTACTATTTGCTGCTTACCGCTGGACAGTTTTCCAACATTATTCCCATACAAGTTGGTCCTCCTTCCTTCCCTCCATTGACCTAGCTCAACCAATGGCGACAATGACGTCACAATAATATGACGTACAAAATACACTGACAGCAACCGTCAAATCAATAGTTGGATTCGGGGTTAGACTTGTCTAGAGAAAGATGGTGGACATAATGAGGCAAAATATAAATTATTTTATTTTCAATTACTTATCGCGAATTAGTTAACTTGTTTATCTTTCCATTTGCAAAATAACATATTATGATATGAATGTATTCCATTCAAATGCAATAAAATATGGTTTTAGAACTTATTAATAAACCGAAAGGTTATCATATCATATTTTTCAATAATAAAGCTGATGTGTTAATTGAAAAATTTGAATAATTATTTATTTACATTGAAATTTATTTATAAAAAATTTGTTTAATGTCAGATGGATAATATTCGATATCTGACATATTTTTCAATTATAATCAACTTTTTTTAATACCTAACGCTACACCGAGGGGGTAATCACTAGGGTAAAATTTGTGACAAGATTGCGAAAAGTACGGATTTTCGAGTGATTGCGAGAGACAGAGAGAGACAGAAAACTAATTTTCGATAAATTAAAAAAAATTACCTCAAAATATCTTAAAATCCGTAATAAAAACCTCAGGGTCATATTTAAAAACCCAGGGTCGTATCCTCGGTCGTATCTATTAAAAAAAAAGTTGATTATGGTTGCCACGGAACGAAACGTCTGATTAAAAATCTAATAACATCAACTTGAAGAGCAGGAAAAGTAGCAATGAGAATGTGAAATTTGTATTTTCATATCATTCTGAATAGAGTCAGTAAAAAACAAAATACTTTGGTACTAATCGGAATGTCTTATATTTTAAAACATGGCGTTGTAGGGTTTGCCAAGGCGCAACTTACTCCTGAAATAATCACCTCTGTATCTTTTCTGGTTTACGAGATCCCTACAGTGTGCATCCTAATATGGGACACCCTATAGAGTACTCCATAAAGTTTTATTGACTGGTCGGGGATAATTTACAAGATCGTTATGGTCGGATTGGTCGGTGAGGATATAAGACAGTTTTCGGAGAATAATATATTCAAGTTCATGTTTTTCATATTATAGCCTAAACCTGGAAGTGGTCAGATTTTTTGGAAATATTAAAATGCAGGAGGTGGGTGTTGCCATTGAAGGAAAAAATAGCACGGCAGGCAAAACGTTTTTGGGGTGCCATACCCTAATTATGCAACATTTTGTCATAAAAAATCATATTTTATTATAAAATATAACTTTTTTGTGTGGCTTATTAATGTATATTAGACATATTAATATATTTAAAATTGGTGTTTTATAAATGGTTATATTTAAAAGAAAACAAAATACATATTATATTGAATATAACTGTATTCAAACCTCGATTCAAACTAACTCTAGCACTGATTTTTACAGAATGGAATAACTTTTTGTAAATGAGAATATTTCATAGCATAGTTGTTTAAATTTTGTATGTAGCACGGCGCTTTTTGGCGCCTGATATGAAATATCGAATCGACAATACATTTTCTCGTTTCTTTAAGGCAAGTATATTTCGTAATGGATATAATACATAAAACAAATTGTATTGTATTAACATCTGACATTGGCGAAATGCGAAATATGTTAGGAAGCGCAATATTTGTTTCAAAAAAGTTTTTTAGGGATATTTGGAATGATTACGAATGGATTGCGTGGATTGCGAAGTGATTGCGAAGCGACTGCGATGATTGCTAAGTGATTGCGATTATTGCGAAGCGACTATCAATGAATTTGTGACAGTATTTCGAGAAGTGGTTACCCCCTCGGCTAACACTTGAGTAAAAATTAAAATTAGACCTTCTATCGTGAATTGTAATCTGATAGTTGTGTTTTAAGTTTTAGATCATGAAGAACTTTTTATACAGAATAACTTTTTTCATACAAGTAATAATCAAACGCTTCACATATTTTGCAATTTTAAACACACATACTTTATTCTAAAGATAGATACGTGTAGAAAGATACAATTCTTTAATTTTTTTTTGTAATGCGTTTCATTTCTTCTTATTTTGGCTAGCCTCTGTGTTTCTTCAAAACTATTTTAAAAAACTGTATATTGCCAAACAGAGAATTAAAAAAGTGCCATCAGAGTTCCAGGTCGATATTTAATTTTGTTGATTTTGATAACTGAAGGTACAAACTGGTAGATAATAGAAGTAAAATTGATAGAACTGCTTAGTAACTTGAGCTACATGTTACATGTCATTTAGAAACATAACTTTAAAAACTATTCAATCTCAAGTGCCGACACTGACTAATCTAAAATCTAAATAATGACGAATGTGCCGGTTTTACTTTTCATTGTCCCCCGATTGTTCCGGACATGATGTCGACCAGAACTTTCTTCCAGTGGAATGTTCGCGAAGCCCTTTTTGGTATATAAATGGAATGAAATGAAGAGGTTTCTTTACGACGATGTCTCAAAACCAAGAAAACGATTTGTCTGTCGATTGATAAATCTATTCAGATGGATTTGACATTCATCTGTAAACCACACATTAGAAAAAAACAGGGGTTGTTCATAAACCATTGTCAAGACTGAAGCACAATAAAAAACTCTTAATTTCTTGTCTTGTCAAATGTTGCTCAATCTGTATTTTATAGGCAAAACCACCAATTTTCTTAAACATTCTTCGGGTAGACGTTTCACTCAAATTCATTTTTAGAGATGTTCTGCGGAGACTTCTTTTTGGTGATTCTAACACCTGTTGAAATAGCCTTCCTTGATTCGCATTTGTTGTCACGGTAACTGGACGACCAGTACAGCTTTTGCGTTGAGTTAGAAGGATTCCTGTTGGTCAAAATTTTGTAATGACTCTTAATAAGTCCTTTTTAGTCGGTGCAGGCTTCCGAAACTCTTCCTGAAATTAATTGCCAACCCTAAACAAAGTAGGTCCATTTGATCGTCCATTCCCTTATGAGCGGAAATAATAAATATTTATTCTTGCATTGTAAGCACCATTTCAAATATTTTTGACAGTTTGTTAGAATAAACACTATAAACAGTGTTTAAAAATACCATGACAACTAATGCAACTTGTTTCATATGACTCGGTTGTATTTCACAGGCTTCCTGGTTTCAGTGTCCTTTGTTTTGGCGCATACCGTAGATAAGAAAAACATTACAATAATAATGATCAAATATTGCATTTAATTAAAAACAATCTCTAGTCCGGTAATTTAAAACGATAGCTCATAACACTAACACTAAAAATTAAATTATTTGTTACATTATGAACCACAGTGAATAGTAAAATAATATAGATTGATATAAAATCAAGGTCGCGGATCCGCTAATGTGTCTACAGGAACGGGATTGGCGCCAATCTCATTCCACCTACTTTAATTTTGCTGTCTAGTAAAATTTGGATGTTGACCCTGTTTTCTAACATCGTACACAAGAACAAGGTACAATATGTGATGTTATGGCAAAGAACAAAGACTAAACACTCTTGTTGTGTATTCCTTCAAAACAGTGACTTAATTTATGAATAAATATATATGTGGAAATGCACATCATCACTTTTATCTTAACATGAAGGAGTTCGAAAACTGCTTATAATATATAAAATTATCTCTTTGGGCAAAAGGAGACCAGTCATTCATTATCGTTTATTCACCAATGAATGTTTTTCTGTTTATTTGTTTCAATTGAAGAACAGTTAAATAAAAAATAATTTACAATTATTGTGGGTTATTATTCTTAATAGAATATATTATTAAAAAAAAACTAATAAGAGTTTGTATAGTTACAAACGAGGTTAAAAATAATGAAACAAGAATATTAACATCTCTAAAAGAACTATTAAGCAAAGGTATCAGATTGATTATTAAGTGCCAAAAGAGCTGACAGAAGAACAATCAGATTATAGGACTGAGCAAAAAAATAGAACCTTCAGAAAAAAGTAATGAAAGAAATAAATAGATTTAAGATAGATGAAAGGTTAGGTTAGGTTAGGTTAGGTTAGGTTAGGTTAGGTTAGGTTAGGTTAGGTTAGGTTAAGTTAGGTTAGGTTAGGTAAGGTAAGGTTAGGTAAGGTTAGGTTGGATAAGGTTAGGTTAGGTAAGGTGAGGTTAGGTAAGGTCAGATTAGGTAAGGTTAGGTTAGGTTAGGTTAACCAATAGGTATTTAAATTTGGAGAATACTCCTAACATAAATGAATATTTTTTTCAAGAAAATATGGTACAACCAGAAAATACCAAAACAAACGAACAATAAGGATTTTGTTAATAAAGTCTATACTCATATAAAACAAAGCATTAAATATTGATAGGCTTATATAGTAAAATTGTATCAAGGAGAGTTTAGAGGTAGAGAAAGCCCTAGATGCGATCAAATAGGATCAAGATTAGATTAAACTCTAAGAGTTCATCCATGTCTCGAATGTGATTGGAAGCCATATAAAAGGGTTCAACTCAAAATCAAAACCACAATGTTTATTATCCAAAGATGGGCCAATGGATTCAGTGAGAAACTAGTTTAGGTAAGTTATTACCATCATCAGGCTATAAAATAGAAACGGTATGAATCGATAACAGTATGAAATAAAAACGAGTTATTAAGTCAGAGTTACGCAATACAATACTTATATATAGAACGTAGTACAAAGAGAATAAGTTAATGTCAATGACTCTAAAAATTAAAGTTATATTAGCTAAATATAAGGGCCTGCAGCATTATTATCAAGATTTGAACAAATTTAATTTAAAGTATTAAATTAAATTATTATAATAACACTAACAACATCTCATACACACTTTAGTCAACAGGACAACGCACCAACAACTCTCTCTGTCACCGATGCCGGTGTTTCCGAAAATTCTACCACAGAGCTCTCAATTTCTTTTAATATATGCCCAAAAGACGTTCAACCTCTCCCCAGAATATCACAAACGCAACGTCCAAGAAAGACCGGAAAATCTGCGCGCACAGTTATTCTCACAAGCACACCTTACAAAGACCAGTTGGTGGAGCAAAAACAGAAGAAAGTCGCACAGGAACAGAAGAAAGCTTTGAAAATTAACAGTAAGCAAGCACTGACGAAAGGTCAAGGAAAAAACAAGAAACCACCTTCACCAGTAGACAGATGCAGAAAAAGGAAGAAACAAGTTGAAGATGATGACGAATCACAAGTGGAAGACGATGTGAAACACTTGTTTTTGCTTTTTTATATATTTTATTTTAAGATAGCTAATAGAGAGACTTTATCTAAGTTTCTGTTGTGTTTTGAAAATTTTATTTACGTTAAAATTTTAATTTGAGTTCGTTTAATAAAGCAGTTATTTTTTAATGTGTTGTTAAACCTTTTTACCTGTTATTTTTCATAAAATGGGGGGATCATTTTACCCTGCCTAGGGGGATCATTTTGCCCTGTCTAGGGGGATCATTTTGCCCCACCCCGTAGGGTAAAATGATCCTTTTGCAGTTATGTACGTTACTAATAAAAAACATATTTGATATATTTTTTCTCAAATATTACGGTGGTACCTTTGAAGGGCTTCGACTAGACATTCCAATAAAAAATATATTATTTGTTAATTATGTCACCGCTGGGATTCTCAGCAATTTTTGTGTTAGGGGGATTATTTTAGGCCACTCTCCCCTATATTTTGTGTATTTGTAAGAACATTTTTATTCTGTTATGTATCAATGTTATATTTTGTACATAAACATGTTATTTAAATCTACCAGAAATTTCGAGAAATTGTGCTATAGAAAAATCACAAGTAGACAAAGTGAGTATGTCTAGTTATATATAGGAAAGAAAGAGATGCACATGGTATTCTAGTACATGACTAATTCATAGAACCATAAAAGAAATTTCTGGAAGGTTAGAAACCTACAAAGGGACTTGAGGGAAGTTTGGGAAGTATATTATTGGAAGCTAGCCATAGAAGATCGGTCAGTGTGAACAGTCAGTTTGAACAGAGTGAACAAACAGTTTTTTAAAAGTAGTAAAAATAAAGTGTTTTAAAGGTATTACTAAAGTAATCAAAAAGTAAAACAAAGTGCTAAATAGTGACAATAAGAATATAAGTTTAAAATTATTACCAAAATAATCAAAAGTGTAATTAAAAACATTTTCGGTGTATAAAAAAGAAGAAATTAAGTGTACTTACTATTTATAAATAAATTAAAAGATCTATATTCTAGAAAATAAAGGCAAGACCAAACAGTGAATTGCAAAATACTTTTACTGGAATCTACAGCAAGATTCAATGTAGTATAAAAATTTTGAATATCTTGATCTGTATGACATATTTAATGAAAGCTCAAAAATGGATGAAATCTTGGAGAAAGGTTATAAAACAGTAGACTTGTTATCTAATATGTCGATAAAAAAAATCTAGGTCGGCTAAATTTACAATATATGACGACCTAATTATATGTATTTAAGGTCGCTGATAAGATAACAAAAATTCAATATATATGCAAAATTTTAGCATGGGTTTCAAATGAAGATGTTTGGGGGAAAAAAAATGGGAAGCATATTAAATAGAAAAAATTATGGCTTGAAGATGAAAGTCGAATATTTGAAGGAAGAAGCAAAAGAAAAGAAGAGGAAAATAGACTGTAGACCGAGGGGTCTTTCACTGACGTAAAAAGTGTACGCATATTTTAATTCCTTTATTTCCTATATTATTTCCATATTTTTCAAATCAAATGGTTCTTCCCTCGGTTCTTCCCACCCAAAAAAAATTGAAGTAGGTAATATTGTTATACTGGTAGACTTAGAATTCTGCCGAAATGAGTGGCCTAAAGGAATTGTTACGGCTGGCACTGATGACCTGGTTTTTTACTTTAATAGTTGGATCTTTGCTTCTTGTTTATCTGTTTTTTGTTCTTCTTCAATATCTAAATCACTTCAGAATTACGAATCAGAATTATTGGAAAATTCAGTAGAAGGCTCGTTTGAGAATTGAATTTATCATTTTTTTCACATTTGTTTATTTTTAAACTAATTTTATTTATGTTGACCTACCTCTCACTCTCATAATTCTATCAGAAGAAATTCTCCCTTTCTTCTAAGAAAATAGATAGACCAGTGTAGATTGTTTCACGGTTTTAATTTTGCCATTTTTTAGGATTAAAGATAAGAGTGATGATTTGTTTTTTGTTTTTTTATCTGTATCTGTATAATCTTTGCGGTCGATGTCATCTAGATTTAAATCTTTCATTTCTTCTCTGATTTCTTCTTCCATTTCTGAGTCAATATTTTCTTATCAAGAACTTCTTTATTAGAAGCTTCACTTTCATCATTTTTCTCGTTAGTCTATAGTCCCTATCGCATATATTAAAGTTCGCTTGCTTCATGCCTGCTGTTCTCCGTTTGTGAGAATATGTGAAAAAAGTTAATCACGAAAAATCCTGACATGATAAATCCGATAAAATACCAGCTTTATTTTTTCAAAAGTTAATACTGCCTAATAGTGAGTAAAGGACAAAAAAATGCCCAGAAAAAAATTCTAGTTCGAAAAAACAGATTATCTGCAAATTAGGTGGTACAGAAGATAAATTCTAACCTGTATAGATCGAGGTCTAGATTTCATCAATCAGTTATTGCTCAACAATAGATTCATATATATTATTAAGTTCTTTAAATATAATAAAAGTAAAATGTTTTGGCCAATTTTTGTTTATAATAATTACTCGAGCAATGTAGTAAATAGAAGAATGGAAACACCAAAAGTTATAGCCACAAGATCTAAATTGACCTCAAAATAATATTGAATTATCAATTAATTAATCTTATTTTAAAATAATAATACATAAGGATTTTCAATAAACTAATTTTTCCGAAAAATTTTCGCAATCACTTTGCAGGAAGCTCATATAGACAAACAAAAAGGGCAAACACGTGAATGCCACAAAGCGTCATCAATTCTCAAAAATTTCTTTTCATTTCTCAAATATTTCCTACTCTTTCTTAAATATTTCCCAAATCTAATCATGTTTTTTTATTTCCTAAATATTTTTCAATATTTTCTGTACACCTATTTCCTAGACGCTGTAGACCTTTAGGAGCACAGAATTGTGCAGTATCTAGATGCTTTTGGTATAT
Organism: Ophraella communa; assembly: GCA_035357415.1. NCBI lineage: Eukaryota > Metazoa > Arthropoda > Insecta > Coleoptera > Chrysomelidae > Ophraella > Ophraella communa. Next base: position 16,271,257 of record CM068993.1, read on the forward strand.
CACCCTTGTACTAAAAATATTTAGGAAAAATTAAACCCTTTTCATTCCGAAGATTAAATAAAACTAGAAATAATTACACCTAAAAATATCAACCATTTCAGTACATCTCTTCAAATATAAACAGGGGCGAACAACTAAATTTGTAAAAGAACATTCCGCAGATATAAAAGAAGACAGATATATGAATTTATAAGAATGTTACCACGTTAACAGAAAACGACAATTTATTATCCAATAAATTCCCCGTTGATTTATTCATATTTTTCTTTTATCTTTTTTAATATACGTGACTTGTGGAAAAACGTGCTTCTTACAAAATATATACGGAGAATGCTTAGCTTTTTGAGAATGTAATAAATGTGTTAGTGAAATTTATTGTATTAACTTTTACTTTGTGGAAGTCCATCTTACTAAGAACATATAAAACTTTTTGAAACAATACTTCTAATATTTGTTTAAAAAATTGCTTTTTTTAAACTTAATGACAGCATTTTCGCTAAAAACTAGCATCGTCAGATTGACATATTTTTAGGTAGCCACCTGATGATGAAGTAGTGTTAAGACTAGATCAAGTATGGAAGTAATTAGACATAACATCTAGGCTTTAATATTGTAATGTCTTATTACTTCCATACTTAGTTTAATCTTAACAGTAATTAATAAACATCAGGTATATAGGTGAAACGCAAAGAAATTTTGCATTTGCGTTGTGGGAAGTCATATTCGTTATGAAATAAATGTATAGGGTAGTACATTAAAAAGAAACATTTATCCCCTTGAAGTAGTAATGCAGACAAGTTTTCTAAAATTAATTGTTTCAAAGCATGTACAATTATAAAAATTTGTAAAGAGTCGCAAATATTAGAGATAAGAAAGATATATTTTTTATGTACTTGCATTAAATAACACAAAAGTAAGTCCTCTGCATTGCCGTTATCACATCAGTAATGTACTCGCCAAGAAAAAAACAACTTCATTTTGTACACCAAGCCATTGAATTAAAAAACAATTTTTTGAATAAAAAGTGAAAGTTATGGCTTTATTCGGGTTTCGTTTTTCGGACGGTTTGAGAACGATTTGCTGACTGCGCACAACTGGATGTGCAGTAGACTAAATCCAAGGATTATTTTTATGTACGGTTTGAAAACTATCAACAAATGAAAAAACCCGAACGCCTTATTTTTTAATATCTGATACAAAAAGTAAATTATTTTGTCCACAAACCTAAAATGTTGGATAAACTGTTCATCACTATATAGGGGGTACTGTTTCTTCGACATAATTCTCATTTTTTACTTTTTTCTGTAATAATTCGGGTAAAAAAGATTTGCTACCATCTCCAATCCATCGTCATTTGATGATGAAAAAGATGAGGATGAATCTGACGAGAATTCTGCCAAAACAAATCCATAATAATATACTCAATAAATTAAAATACCAAGAATAATTTGAATTTAAAATGCCTCGTAAAATGCACACTACAAACAATCACTGACAAATGACCAAGCGCATGCGTCAATAATTAGAGAAACCCGAACACAGGAATTTTTAGTGCGCAGAATCCTGACAGTTTGAAAACAGTAATCAAGTAAACCCGAACAAAGCTTATGTTAAAAAAATGTATTTTTAATGTTCTTGGTAAATGGTATTTGCAAGTAAATTTAATAAAATAAAGATCATTTTTTATCAGTAGGTGTTTATTTAATGTTAACATTGTTTAACAATCAATTAAAGAACAGGAACTATTAAAAAATAATAATAGCCTAAGAATTTATAAACACCAGATAAGTACGTCCTAGACAAAACAATGTTTTTTAATGCTTTTGATATCAAAGCAAAATAAAATTAGTAGACCAGCAACTTTATTGTAATTATAAAACAGCTATTTAGTTAGTGCCAGGCAAATAGAGCGAGAAGCTGTAGCTTGCCAATGTCATGAAATGTCACCGCACGTCATAAATTCTAAAATTTATTAGGTAATCTCACTGCCAATTCACAATGAACGTGAACTTAAAGCATACATAAACCGCAATAATCAAGGCAATGCTATTTTAAACATTACCGTTCACAACGGTTGTTAACGTAAATACAGAGTGGCCCAAAAGTCTAGAAACGGCCATTTATCTGGCACATTGCTAGCTATAATTGTAGGAAACTTAAGTAAGTATACCTATTTTGGGATACGGAGAATGTAGATTTTATATTTGCAATGTTGTAATGTTTCTCTGATATTATTAGTAACTATGGTTGATTCTTGTAAATTCAGTTATTTTTGAAATCTCTATTCAATACGAGTACAACCATATCGTGGGTATACTGCGAAAAGTGACCAAGTCATGTTTTCTTAAATTCGACTTATTGTTACAAAGTGACTTCAAAAGATCAAATCTTTATCAAGAAAAATTCACCAAGTCAAATTTTAATACATAACATGTATTGAAAAGTCAAAATTTGAAGTAAATGTCAATGTTAATTAGTTTAGAGTATAAAAATTTATTTAATGTAAACAAAACTTGTATTAGGTTAAGGATTGGTAAGTAGTGTAAGTGAGAGTGAGTGAGAAAGGTTGGTTGCCAGAGCTCGTTTGCCAGGTAATAAAAAGAATTGGACTGTTAGTTGATTTGAAAAACGAAGTTAAATAGTTTTGAAAAAAAAAGATAATTTAAACAGAATTAAGTTGAACAGAAAAAGTTTTAATAGATATTATAAAAAAGCGAGGCAGTTAATAAAAGATTTTTAAAATAGATGAACAGCAGCCTGCAGCGGTGTGGTGGTTTTTGCAGAAAGAGTTTTTGACATTTGGAGAAGAGATTAAAAGCTGAACATTTTTGAGAAAAATGAGATATTGTATTAAATAGTCAGACCGTTAAAATAGTTATTTTTGTATCTAGTGCGCGAAATGCTACTTTGGTGATCTCGATCACCAAAGTATTTCTCGCATGAGATGCAAACAAAACTTTTTCTACAAACGCTTAGCTTAATATGAAAAAAAATATTGAACTGGTTTGAACTGTTTTTCCAAATCAAGTAATTAGGTACTGTAACTATGGAAATAAAATGGCATTTGTTGACAATTATTTCAAAGTGACAGTTCTTGATAATTATTTTCATTATTTTGGAGTGAATTCTTATTTGCGTCAATTTCGTACGTGAAAATGCATATCAGCAATTTAAAGAGTGGTGTGAAGCAAATAAAGCCAGAAAATTATCCCAAAATGTGCTGTTGGCATATTTTGCAGAGAAGCCTAAGAAGCTAAAGTCTTCCACTTTATGGGCAATATATTCTATGTTGAAAGCAACACTCAATGTTAAAGAAAACGTGGATTTCAAGAAATTTACCAAGTTGGTTCCATATTTGAAAAAATTGTCAGTTGGAAACCATCCTAAGAAATCTAAGGTGTTGACTAGAGAGGAAATTGAAGAATTCATAAAAGAGGCAGATGATGAAACCTATTTGTTGGTTAAGGTAGATTTTTGATGATTGTTTTATGTGTTTTTTAAGTTACTCATTTCCTTTTAGGTTGTTTTAATACTGGGTATTTCGGGTGCTTGCCGCCGTGAGGAACTCACTAAAATAATGGTCGATGACATAGAAGATAAAAATTCCATTTTGATTGTTAAAGTACCCGATACAAAAACGCATACACAACGAATTTTTACAGTTTCAAATTTAGATTATATTGACATTTACCGAAAATATGGGTTCTTCGTACAAGTTATGCTACTAGTCGCCGATTGTTTTTGAAGTATCAAAATAAGAGATGTTTTAACCAAGTTGTTTGAATAAATAGTATTGGAAAGATGCCTAGCTTAACACCTAAAATTACCAAATCCTGATGCCTACACGGGCCATTGTTTTCGGAGAACATCAGCCACACTCCTTGCTAATACGGGGGCCGATATTTGTGTTCTGAAGCGACATGAAGGTTGGAAATCTTCGACTGTGGTCGAAGGATACGTGGAAGATTCTATTAACAATAAAATTCAGATATCAAAAAAAAATTTTAGACTGTGAAATTTCAGGATTAAGTGCTGTCACCTCTACGGCAGTGGATAGTCTTCCAACTCCCAAAACTAGGATATCACCGGCTGAATCTGACTTATGTGGTTTGGGAATAAATATTGGTTCGTGCTCTGGCTGCATCATTAATGTTAACATTGTAAATAATAAATTAAATTAGGTAGTATTAAATGAAAAAGAAAAATGAAAAAAGGGTCGCTTTGCATATTCTTGCCAATGCTCGAACCTTGTCATTTTTTGACGTTTATAGAAAAAGATCATTTAAAGAAGCCATTATTAAAAATAAATAGAAAAAAAAAGAAACAAGCTAAAAAACAATAAACTGAAGATTAGCATTTATAAGTAACTGTTTAAAGGTGTAAATAGAAACTAGCTGATATTGTATAGAAAGAAAACAACTGGAGGACAAGGAAGTTAAATTGATTGAAGTAAAGGAAGATCGTTAAAGAAGAGGACAGTAAATAGACTGCTGGCTATTTGGAGCTTTCCAAGTAACTGATTTTTATTTATGGACAAATAAAATGTTATTATAACTAAGAACCCGAAAAAAAAGATTTTAAAAATTCTAAGCTTTCGAAAATTCGGGAACATATAAAAGTAATCCATCCTTGCAAACCGATTTGATAAGAGAACAACACAAAACTATTAATTAGCTATTTCTGTTATTGTTACAACCGACTACATTAAAGTGCTTAATTATATTGTGAAAACCACAAAATCCAAGGACGATTAAATAGCGACACACTGTCGTGGGTTCTCCCTCAAAGATGGTTTCAAACTCTGTTGACAATTAAAATAATTACCGATTTAGTATTAATAGAATTACCTACCTACAGTCACCCTGAAATTAAGGTCGGTTTCGTTTTAATTTAATCAAGGTCGTTCAAAGGTTGTTATACACTGTTAATCATGAGGATCATTTACAAGTATCCCTTGGCCCTTTTAAGTTAAATCTCAGCAGTGAATTATAATTCTGGAGTAATAAGATAAGAATTATTTAAATTTTTAGTAATCAAATATGATTTAATATTCAGTGAATGTTTTTGATGACCAAAATTAATGTAAATAATTGTCCTTAATTAAATTTACTACGCATCGTTACAATAAAAAGAAACCTTGGTGTGTAAAAGATGTTGTTGGTTTAAAAATAGCAGATACTTGTTAAATTAATAAACGTCCTGACTCGTAACTTTGATAACGCCCTTATCAGTCGTATGTAAAGTGTACATTTCATTTCCACTAACAAAGGTCAAAATTCTGGATATACACTTGCTGGATTCTAAAAATAAGAGTAGCATTCACAGGTTTTTTTGTAAACAGTTTTAAAACAGCTGTCATTGAATTAAAAAAGCTAAACATGAAAGTTTTGTGTCCTGTTCGAACATTTGATTTTAAAAATGTTCTTTAAAATGTAAAAATCAGGTAAATATTATTATTGTTTATCTTTTATTATTATTTTATTGATATATGTTTTCGTCATCTATGCCAACTGTTAAACATATAGTAACACTGAGAACATTTAGAAATTTTGCGCTTTTTAACCAACTTTGAAATCTATTTCGTTAGTTTCAAGCTCCAAGTGTCCAGTAACAGAAGTAGCTTCGATTAATGATAGACCACTCACCTATGTTTCGAGCGTGACGATGACTGGGAGGAACTTGTTCCATCAAAATTTTTAAAGCCATTGCAGCAAAGGAAATGTTCTGTGAGGTTGCTGATTGCTTTAAGAGAAAGATTTAAGAAAGAATACCTTGCAGACTTAATAAATATAGGTCAAAGAAATAGAGGTCGTTTACTAGTCGAAGATGTTGTATGGGTTGGTACCTCGGTCGGTACAAACAATGGCCTTTGGGAAGAATTTTGAAAGTGTATGAAGGGAAAGATGGAAACATCCGAGTTGCCAAAATACGAAAGAAGTATGAAGTGTTAATAAGGCCAATTGGGCCATTTCAAATAATATATTTATTGGAATTGGAAGAAGAAACGAAAACCGAGGCAACAACATAAGAGAAAAGAAACATAATGAAGGGACCAAAAGAAGAAATGCAAAAAGAAACTCATAAGAGTACAAATATGGAGTTGGACGTGTTTTGAAAAGATTTGGTGAATTTTGAAGTTCGGGTCGGAGAATATTTTTATGTATCAAATATATTTGACATTAAATAAATATAAATATAGTTTATTATAAAGAAAAATAAAATCAAACTGAAATACAAATTTAATGATTATTGATCTCATATCTTATGGTTAAATCCTGTAAATCTTTTTAGATCAAAATTGGTATTGCTGAGAAAATATTATTTATAGTGACAACTGGAGCGTCTGCATGTCTCTTAGCTGTATTCCTCCATTCAAATTTGTCCAAGAAACCCTACACGGTATTGTATGCAGACGAAATCGGCCTAGTCGGTATTGCTCATACACAATAAAATTACTTTAAATCCCTTAAAAACGCAATATAGAATGGTCATAGGAAGTAATTTTAGGACTACAACTTTCTTTTCCAGACTTCAGGGGGAAACTCATCAGCCAAAATTGCATATCTAGTACTATGAGGTAGAGTAAACATTGGAGTCCCTCAAAACCTCGCTCAAAACCTAGGTATAAAAGTTTGCATCAAAATGAAATGAAGTGTAACAAAGTGTGTGAAATGTTAAAAGCTTATAGTGAGTCTACAATGAGCAAACCAAGAGATTTCGAACAATAAAAGTACTTCCTGGATAGCCATGAAGACGTTTAATACGAGGTTTAATATAACAAAACGTCCCAGTACATCGCAAAAAACTGTTGAAAATCCACTATATTCGCCAGACATAGCTTTATGTGACATGTTTCCATTTCCAAAAATAAATAGAACCTTCAAATCCCGTCGTTTTACAAGCATAGATGGTATTAAAAGCGTGTATAAATTGTAATAATGTCAATCTGACGATGCTTTAAAACATATTTTTCCAAATAAACTTGGAAGTTACATTGAAACGAAGAGTTTTTTTATTATTCTTAATAAGATGGACTTCCAAAAAGTAAGAGTTAGTACAATAAATTTAATTAAAACATCTTCGAGAGCAGAATTAACTCGATTATACAAGAAGTTACATGAGAAAAGGTGTAAGGCATCCCAAAACATCTGGTTTAACCAAGAATGTCTGAAGAAGAATGTAATAGGTACCCAATTATGTAAACATTAAATGTAACACTCAATCAAAAGAAGCGCAAAAAGTAGTTAAAAAAGCCCCAAAAATGTGGATTAAAGAGGAAAGTAGAAAGTGGTTTAAAATAAGAGATGCTCGGAGATGCTCTAGACATTTACATTAAAACTGTTCATTCAGAATTAACGTTTGCAATGTAATAATGATTATTTTGAAGAAGACAAAATTAATATAGATGAATAAACAGTTTTTTAACAAAAATTTCTGTTGTTTTTTAAACACATACCATGTTCATATTTAATGAATTGTTTACAATTCTTAGAAGTAACGACTATAATAATGGTAAACAAATAACCAATTTGTAACTTGCTCAAATTTTACTGATAAGTAATTGTAAGTGGATCAGTTAAAAAATAATGAAATTAAACTGAACGCCAAATAAAACTTGCAAGAATCATCATAGTAATTGGAAATTAATAATCCGTCGGCAATCAAAAAATAAATTCCCTTGCCGCGATACATATTATTAACACCCATTAATGAATCCTATAAAATTTCGTAAGAGATGGTCAGGTTAAAGACGGGCCTCTTTTAACACGTGAGCTCTCCGTCACCCGCAAAAATCTCTAGAGTTGCTAAAATAATGTTTCAGAACATTCCATATATACAGAGACGTAAAGTAGAAGAAGTCAATTTTGATTTAATAAGCGATAAAGTTTAGAAATGAATATTAATGAATACAATTAATGTAATACGTTGATTATTGTTACTAGTGCGTTTATATTTATATTTTTAATATACGTTTCATAGTAAATTCTAATTTTTGTCGTTTACGAGTAGAGTGACAGGTGACAGCACCAAGGCAAGCTATGGGTGGACCCACACGATTATAATTTTCGTGAAAGGACTATATGACCTGCGCAGTAAATGATTTAATATTTTTAAATTTTTTTCTGTTTTATTGTACTTAACTGTTTTTTTTTTCATGAAAAATTTATTTTATTTTTTTTTGGTATATTGTAACATGAAAGAATAAAGATTAATTTATTTTATCGAATTTTGATTTATTATTAACCAATGACAAAAGAAAATTACAGGTTTTTGTAATATCCACTTCAATTATTGAGCATTATGGGCATTATGAGGTACATTGTAGATTAAGTAATTTCTTGAATTGCACAAATATAAGTAATTTAATAAAGTTATTTTTGTTATAGTAAATATCACTTAATCTTGAATCCACATTAAAAACGTAACAAAGAGTTTTCATATATGGATTCAGTCACACAGAGATTAAGGAAATTAAAAACACTGATGAGACAGCAAGATTGGCAGGCTTAGAAAAAACAGCTTACCAGTTCTGTGTGATGTTATATAGTAAAGTATAAAAATATTTAAATTGTAGGAAGCTTTAAACTACAGGGTTTTTTAAAATAGCATGCTAGACAAAAGTTATATTTTTTATTTTAATAAAATTTTAAGGTATTTTATTTAAAATTCGCATAGCGAGATAACAATGTAGCCTTAAACAGATGTAACCTATGAAAATCGTAGTTCAACGCCTTTATTACCAAGAAGTATTAAAACAATAATCTATTATACTTATTTTTTATTTCAGTCGTCCAAGATTATAATAGCATAGGCGAGTGTCTTAAATCATCTGAGTGAATAATAGCCATTTTATGCTAGTAGAATACCATACTTTGTCCACGACTTTCAAATAAAATTTACTAGTAATCATAAAATAACTTTTTTATAAAAATATTAACATAATTAATATATAACTATATCTTAATACTAGATAAATAATTAAATTATAATGCTTACTTTCTATTTTAAGGGGACTATTTAATACAGAATTTAATGGGAAATCGATTGGTGGTGGTCCGATTTCGATGCGGTTGATAGTTTGGTCACCATCATCCCTCAAAGTTGGAAAATGGTGTAAAGATCGAAATTTTTAAATTTTCAACTTGTTTCGATTATGGAGGGGGTAAAATGAAAAATTTTCCAAAAAAATTCATATTTGTCTAAGTACGAAATAATCCTTTTAGGTATCCAACTTTTAATTTAATCCATTTTTGTTCAGGACCGGATTAAGTAAAAAAATGTACCCTCCAAAAAGACGATGCCGAAAAGCCGAGCGAAAAGCCTTTAATATTTTGAAAAAAGTAATGACGGTTTCTAATAGATCTCGATGAGCTGAAAAAGAGTGTTTTTGTTTCATTTCGATATCTTTTACCTTCTGAGTTTTATTGGCTTTTAGCGAAAATTTAAAAATTTCAAAAACTCGGGAGTGAAAAAATGGAATATTTCCGTAAGGGAAGATTGGATCGGAAAATTTCAACCACCGTTTTCTTCGAAATTAAACTTAGAATCGGAAGGTATAAAGAAATTTGATATTTTTCTAGCCGTTTCCGAACTAGGATGAAAAAAAGGTTTTCACGACAAAAATTACCTCCTTCTTAAGGGTAGGTTTTTCGACTCGAAAATATAGTCAAAACAAACTTACACGCGAGTACTACAACCCAGGAAAAAATCATCAAAATGAAACAACTCCAAACAAAAAACAAACAAAAATCCAGCAAATATTCTTAATATTTTTATACTTACTATTCACTAGTGAATAGTACATGAGGAAGCACATTTATAATTAAGGTTTTAAAGAACTGTCGTGGATAAAAATTATTAATTGCTATAACATTCGTTAAATTTAATGCCGATTCAAAACTATTTTCATATCAAAATAGAAAAGCAGAATTACAATAATTCAATTTCTATAAATAATTTTCTATGCTTAAAGTTATTAATTTTTAAGATATTTTCATTATTATTCGGCATCACATGGAAACATTTTTTTTATAATGAAAACTATATAAAGTTTTGTATGGCCCAAAAGCTTTATATTTGAAAATAGAAATAATTGTTGTTGTTAATCATAATAATTGAAAAGAATTGTAATATATCCAATAAATTATGCAAATTTTTTAAATTACACATCGGAATTTTATTGAATAACGCGATATGATAACCTTTTGGTTTATTAATAAGTTTTAAAATCATATTTTATTGCATTTGAATAGTTAATGCACATATATATATCACACTCGATACCACAATATTTTGTTTTCAAATGAAAAGGTAAACAAGTAATTAGAAATGAATAATTATTAATTTGTATATATTTGTACATATATTAAGATCGATAATAATGTATCAGAAACCTTAAAACTTACCAATGATTTGTCCTAACTGATGATACCCATTTATATACTTTTTATTTTGCAGATAATCAGGTGGCATTAATCCAAGAGAAGATGTATGAAAGGAAACGAATATAAATAATGGGGACTCACGTTTAACTGCAATAAACATGTATGACGAAGAAACTGACTGAAAGGTAGATGATAAAAAAAAACCCATAAAACCATACTAAAAATCTGTTCAGATAACATTAATCTGGAAACGATCAGTCAAAGAGAGGCACTGAAGAAGAAATATCGAAGCGAATAGTTAAAGGATTGAATGAAAATACAATTTATACAACAAAATATTAGAGTTGTATTGTACATTTGTGAAAAGTTGCAAGTAAACAAAACTTTAGAAGGTAAATTACTATGGAAAAACAAAAGTCACTAGGATTGCGAGCATTAACCGATTAACCGATTAACCGATTAACCGAGTCATGTCCCAGAGAAATACTATATTTTAAGTATACACTAACTATTAAAATGCAATAAAATGTTATTGCAAAACTTATTAATAATCCGAAAGGTTATCACATCATGTTTTTCAATAAAATAGCTGATGAGTTAATTAAAAAATTTGCATAGTTTATTTATAATTAAAATTACCTACTTAACTCTTGATTAAAATTTAAATTTTTTTGACACACCGCCTATATAGCTTAAAAATCGATATCTGATGATTGTGTTTTAAGTTTTAGACCATGCCAATTTATTTAGAAAAGAATAACTTTTTTTCATAAAAGTAAGAATACAAAAATTTCTCATGTTATGATACCTACTCGAGTGCCGACTTTAATGGACACACTGTATAAAAATTGTCTTCCATTATCGATTTGTAACAAACAGACAGTTTAGATTTTTCCGGATTTTTCATAATGGTTTAACGAGTGGTTTAATAATTAAAAACCACACAAAAAAATGTCCAGATTCTGTGTAACATCGAAAAAGATCATATTTTCAGTAAATTTTACCTTCAACAATTTGTGGGTTGGTAATAGATCTAGTTATATCTGTGGATCAACAAATACTTAATTTAATTATAGGCTGTCATTCAGTAGAGTAAAGTGATTTCCTCCAACTTCAAAAATTCAATAGCTAACTGCCTGAATAATAACGTGTGCGCATACTGTCAGACGCATGCTCTAATCTACAAAAGATATTTCCGAGGATATTTCAAACATGTCGGTTTGAATTAACGCCATAGAGTATGGAGACACATTTTCGTTGTTTTTTAGTAATTAATTTAGTGTTAGTGATCGGTTTCTCGCGTAATATTAAAATATAGTGCATTCTTAATATTCTAAAGGGTTTTGTAACGTGACTGAAGTAAAATTAAAGTTACAGAACAAGTAAAAAGTATCCTTTTGTACATTACGATTGTATCTACAAGTTGAAATAGCTTCGTAAGTACTCTATAAAAACCATTACAACCAGTAATTTTCTTAACAAAACATATTTAAAAATACAATTTATTTTAAACAATACAATTTATGTTACAATACTTAATACTCAAATCAACTAATATTTTTGACGAACTATCTGTTTGTATGAAACATTATCGATTTTTTTGTGACATATTGATAAACATCGATGCTGAGATACGAGATTTATATGGTAATTATACATGTATTGTAAGAGTAAAAAAAGGACATTTAGTACCTGCTTCGATCCTTTTACAGTAGGTTTGTCATTTCTTATCCTTACATATTATGATGAATTTGGAATGATGAATAATTAATAAATACTCGCTTCCCGACACAGATCAAGGTATATTTTATACGAGATTTTATATTAATATCGCTCACCTTTATATTTATCTTAAGTATGTTTGTTTATACGCCTATTTTTTATTTGATATTAAGACGAACGATATTAATATAAAATACACTTTGATCTGTGTCAGATGGTCGGGAAGCGAGTATTTTTAATAATTTATAGTTCCAAACAAATATATAACAATACATATATGGATATATCGACTAAGATAAATATTTGTCAAAACCACAGAATTATATATACAATTCTGTGGTCAAAACATCTAATCAATACGATATGTCGTATGAAAAAACACCGAATAAATTTGATACATCGATTCCCTAGTTCCAAACAGAATAGATTGTGCCGTTATATAGATCAGTCTGTTTTGGAAATGGCTAATTGTGGTAATTGCAGTTTTTTTAGGATTTGTTCAAACAAAGCTGATATTGGACATTTTCCACGTTTCGGTGTCGGAAAATCTGTGATGTGTCAGATGTGTAGTTTTTGTTAAAACTAAGGATTTAGATGTGATCATTAAAAGTAAGTATGTCAAAAAATATTCAATTAGTATAATAATACTCTTTAAATATTCTTCATGCATTCCGTTTATTATTGGTCGCGTATTAATACTAGCAGATGCCATACTGCTAAAAGTGACTGCTCTATCGAAAAATAGTTCCAAATGAATACTCAATTCTTTATTTGTAAACCATAATTAAACTATTTTTATAGAGAAAGGGTTCACCGAATTCTACATTTTTTCCTAAATTTTGACCCTTCTTTTAATACAAAATATTTTTTCTTTAATGTTTAAAGTGGTCGAAACGACATAAAGCGGCTTCGAGAGCGGCTTTTAATTGTCGGTATCAAATTAAATGGTCGACAATTAAGTTTATCGATTTAAAAATAAAAAATAACAAGACCTAGTTACAAAACACCGCCCGTATTACTAACCCGCCTCAACCCTTCGACGGTAAACAACTCAAATTTCCATAGCAACAAGTGTTATTCGCGAGATGATAGGATCCTTGTAAAGTGATCGTAACGCGACTACTGAAAAAACATACACACTGGCAAAGTTTCATTTCTATCACAATTTAAAATGTTTATTCCGTCATATCAAATGTCTACAAGGTCAACTTTATGTTAATTAGCGAAAAGGTATTCGATGTATAAACGCGCCTCGGGGGGAAATTCATTTAAATACTTACAACAAATAGGTACATTGAGATAGAAGAAAATTTGATAAAACTAACCTAGGTGGGGTTGCCTCCACCACGAAGTTCGTATAAGTCTGCCCGGGATACCACGGATTCTGATGCATCTCGTCCACCACAACACCACGATTTCTTATCATAGAGGATAACATCACTATTACAACAAACACCACATATTATTTATAATCTCTAACGTTTTCGGTAGAGTTCCCGTTAACGAAATGGGGGCGAAAAAACGTGCAAAAAAATAACAAATTACTTATCGGGAGATAACAACACTCGTACATATCAACCGTTTGTTTCAGACTAGCAGCGGCGGTCGACTGAACGTTCATTCGTCACATGGTCGGTCATAGGCATCATCCGCGAACATGCGATATCGCGATTTTGGCGAACGGCGCAACCTAATGGGACAATCTTTTTTTAATTTTTTTTTTTTTTCATTTGATATACAATATTCTTATTTTCTTCTTTATCGTTCTTGATTCACGACGACTCGTGCCAATCCTGTACGTAGTAACTAACGATAGAGGTTATGTAAGAACATTTTTACTATACCGGCTGTCCCAAGAATATAACTTTGAAATCATATTTTGCTTATGAATTTATAGTTTTTAAAAATGTATTGTATCAATGGGGAAGAAAACGCAAAGCTAATTGTAGAAGGCGCCCCTGTAGCTCGAATAATAACAACAGTTTATTTGCTAGCATTTAAATTTTTGATTTTTTATAAGAAACCAGTACTTGCATTGTATTTTTGCGACTTCTGTGAACTCTTTTACCTCTATATCTCAAGTTCTGTCTGACCCGTCAATATCAACGTTGTTTCGACCGGGTTTATTATACACTGCTCAACAATTGAAGTGGATATTTTTTAAATTTCAAAAAATTGCATAGAAAAATAAAATTTTAAGTAAGCGTTTCAGTAAACTCTGTTTATAGCAAACTGTTTTTGGCGTTTTTTTTCTTTTTATACGCTGTTATCTCTTTAACCAGAATTGTAGGTGTAGGAGAATAGTGATCACCCTACCCTGTAAGCTGTTGTTATGTTGATAGAATTGTCATTCTTTATTTCAAAATAATTACATTTACATGGATGTGAATCTTGAAATTCCCAAAAATATTATTTTTTCTACACAAAATATGCACTTTTTAAAACTAATCTTAAAATTATTTTCATTTAACTTTTCTAGAACCCTCAGAGCGTTATCTTGGCATTCTTGATAGGTAAAACCTCCACAAAGTATATCGTCAATATATACTAAAAAATTGTCTTACAGAAGTTCTTCCAAAACATCCTGCATTATTCTTTGGAACCTTGCACTTGAATTTTTCCAACTAAATGTTAGTCTTGTGAATTCAAAATGTCCTAAATCAGTAACAAAAGCAGTGTAAAGAATGAACTGACCTGTCAGCCGAGTAAATGTTGAAAATGACCACCATTATTTTCCATGCAATAATAAAGATTTTGCTGAAAACGTTGCCGGACATTTTGCAATATTTGAAGAGTAATTTGATGGCACTCATTCACAATTCTTTGTCGCAAATCTTCTAAAGATGTTGGCTGAGTAGCATAGATTTTGCTTTTTAAGTAACCCCACAAAAAGAAATCTAAAGGTGATAAATCTGGCGATCTTGGGGGGCCATTCAACGGCACCTCTTCTACCAATCCATTGACCTGGAAAGGTCTGATCTAAATAATGCCGAACTCTTAATGCGTAATGTGGTGGGGCACCATCCTGTTGGAATATCAACATATTCTCAACGTATCGACCATCATTCTGATTTTCAATTATATCTGTTAGCGCAGGATCTATGGCATTTTGCAGTAATCCCAAATACATTTCACCAGTAAAATTTCCAGGTAAGGACCAACCAAATGATCGCCAAAAATGCCAGCCCAAACATTTAATTTTTGTGGCTGCTGTGTGTGTGTGTACCTCATGGTAAGTTCTGGGATTAGAGTCCGATCAATATCGACAATTATGACGATTTACTTCGCCATTTAAAAAAAAAGAACATTCGTCGGAAAAGCAAATGTTAAATAAAAATTGTTCATCGTTTGTAATTCGTTCACTCATAATTTCACAAAATTCTAATCGCTTATCAAAATCGTCTTCATTAAGTTCTTGTACAAGGTGAATTTTATACGGATGAAAATTATGGGCCTTTAGAATCCGTTGGATAGTACGTCGACTAACACCGCACGAAGTTTGCAATTTGCGGGTACTTAATGTAGGATCTACAATAACTTGCCCTAAAACCCTCACTTCTGTTGCTTCGTTCCTTATAGGATTTTCAATATTACGTTTTTTATTGGCGACTGATCCAGTTTCCCGAAATTTAGCTACAAGTTCTAGAACATATTTTCGGTGCACATTATTGTTCTCATGTCGCTCATTAAAAATTTGTGCTGTTCTATTAGCGCACTGATTATTTCCGAAAAATATTTCAATAATTGCAACCCTTTCTGCCGTGGAATATACCATGGTTAATTTATGTATAAAGCAATAAATAATATTTTAACAACAAAGATTGGTCAAATCAATCGCAAACTAATGTACTATTTCCTATTTAAAATAAGTACGTGGCATTCTCTACTTATCTTTCTTAAAGAAACAACTTTTTTGTCACAAAGGACACTTCAATTGCTGTTTTTATTATTAATAAACCATGGGTGTAGTAAATAAAAGAGCATTTACTTATCAAGAAAATGCTTTTACTTAAATTTCTTCTAAAAGAAGTACAAACTAATTTGATGTACCTATTAAAGTCTACTTTAAACTTTAAATCAATAAATCTCCAAAACTACTGAATTGAATACATGAATTTTACATCATTATAAAGGGAGTTGAAAGACCTTTCAAATAATGGATCATTCGACCCCCCTTTTCATTTAAGATTTTAGGGGGCTGCAAATGTTAAAACGATTTTATGCCAATTTTGTGCCCCCTTCGAAAAAAAAATCGACGGGTCCGAGCGTTTTTTCAAAAAAGGAATCATCTGCCAGTAAATGCCCCTGTTTCGTTTTCGATGCGCCACACTGTATAGAATAAACCAGGAAAAAACTATATCATGCTGATCTTTACAATAACTTAATTTATTTATGTTACAATAATGTCTTATCTATGTATAAAATGAAGACTCAATCAAAGTACACAGTTTAATAGTGGAGAACTTCCAAGATTTATTTGTTCATTAACAACTTTTAATTTTTGATCTGCTAGATGTCTTTTTATTTCGAGTTCTTAAAGAAAATCTATTTTGTTTTTTATCACAAATGTGTAGTATTTGAATGTCATTGGTGTGTATAAGTGAGTTTAAATGTTCAAGCAGGTTTTTGCATAATTTGACTTATCTGGTTGTTGTAATATATATGCTCTTAAGTGTTCATTAAACGTTACTTCAAAATTTCTTTGTGTTTGACCTTTATTATACCGCATTAGGTACATTTTGTACACTTAATTTTATAAACAGATTTTTTTTTAATTCAGGTAATTTTGTTTTCACATTTAATAATTTTGTGCCAACATTATTTTGTGTTTTAAATGATGTTAATGCTAATGTTGCCGAAGATATTATTTTTTAAATTGTATTGGAAATATTTCCACATATGTAATATTTTTATAACTTTTAATTTCTTATTAATTTATTTATTTATTGAACGTATTGGATTGCCATTAGATGTAGCTATTTGTTTTGTGAAATTCTACACTATTAAACTGTTTCCTTTGATTCAGTCTTCAATTTTTATACATAGATAAGACGTAATAATTAGTTTTGTTTTTTAAACAGTTTTATTTTTAATGTTCTTAGTAAGATGGACTTCCACAAAGTAAATCATGAACATTATTAAATTAGGTACTGTTGTCAGGTTGTATATGTAATTTACAAAAATTAAGCTTACCTGGGTAAAATAGTACCTCCGCCTGGAGATACGCATGGATCGGATGGAGAATCTTCTTCTGTATCACATTCGCTTACGCTAAGATTTCCGCTGTCCATTTTTTTTCTCGTTATTTAGATCTAAAACAATTCCTTAGTATAATATTTACTGTTCTTATCGAGTTAACATACAACTATGCACCAACATTAAGTAATCATTCGAAAAGTAATGTTTTTATGCGAACACTTCCACACGAAACTACTGACTAATAGTTAGCAGAATATAAAAATAATATACTTTAGAAACTGTCATTAAATTTGGTGTCGTTAAAATTAAATAATGTTTTATTACGCATTAGAAAGTTTAACGAAGCGCTCGTTAATGTAGACCAGAATTGGTTTTAGGGGCAATGGAGTCTCAACCTACCAAATGTTGGAAAAGGTCGAGGATAGCATACACACACACACAGAGACAATCACACAATCGCGTTTTTCTGAAAAGGCGTGTCGCATTCTAAGGTAGCAACGAACCATTTAAATTGAAAATTAGTTTCTTGTATGTGTTAAATAAATGGTAAATAAGTGGTAAAATCGATAAAAATTTTCGTATAATGTATGAAATAGTGAAATGAGAATTAATACAGGGTGAGTCTAGAGTAACTGTATTATAACCCTCAGCAATAGGTAATTACTTTTGTGTCATCTAAAGAACCGTTAATAGCTTCAGGAAAACGATTATCAGTGTAAATTTTATTTCAGTTATTGGTTTTAACATCATAGTCTGGTCGAGAAATCATTTAAATCGGATTTGGGTTACACCGATCCGAAAAATATGATTTTGGTGTCAATCGATTCGAAATGACAAATATAAAAATGTTCCTGAATATCAAAATCCGTTTTAAAAAATTTCCTATTGTTATTAACAATTTAAGATTTTCAAAAAAGGGGGTTTAAATTTTTGCTAATAACTCATAAACTATAATAGCTAGAACAAAAAACTAAACGGATTCTTAAAGGGCAGGAAATTTCCAACAAAAAAGTCCCAACTCCCCGAATTGTAGCTCAATTATTTATAGGTCTAAATTAATGTTGAAAATGACATAAAAAACGGGCGGCGCGTCACCGTCGCAACTACCAAATGACATAAATTATTTTTTTTTCAATAAGTATATATTAATAATAGAAATTTAAAAAAGAACAGAGAACAAATTTCTGCAGTGAAATAATTGTTTCCGTTATTTTTCACATTTTTATCCATTTGTTAATTAAAAAATTACATTTTCATTGTTACTAACTTTAAATTCATTACTGTTAGTAAAATAAAAACACAAGAATTTATTTAACCCTTGGAATCCTTTATCATAAAGTTACATAATAAAATTTTAAAATTTTTAAAAATTGAAATTGTTATTAACAAGCAAAGTAAAGAAATGCGATTTTAGATGTGAAAAATTTAAATTTTTTTAAACAATTGTTTACAGTCGTTTTTAATACGCTATAAACAATATAAATCCAATTTTTTTAAATGACCAATTGTTTAAAAATTTTTTTATAAACAAATGGCTTATTTAACAATTTAAAAATTTTTTTTTGCCATTCTATTGTTTATTAAAAACCATGATTTTAAAAAAATTCTAATTTTTTAACAATTAATTAATTAATTAATTAATTATTTAATTAATTAATTAACAATTTCTAATTGTTAATTAACGTTTTTGTTTATTAACAATTTAAATTTAATATTAAGAAATGAAAAAAATCTTAAAAATCATAATTTTTTCTTCTCTACAAAATGGTATTTTTTTCGAATTTGTCAGTTAATTATTTAATTGTTTATTAATTTGTTATAAACAATTGCATCAACAATTAATATTTTTTTATAACACCTAACAACATACTGAATACCATAGTATACGTTTAATTTTTTTAAAAAAATTTTTACACGTTTTATTAAAAAACTAAAAAAAAGGATTCCAAGGGTTAAGTAAATTCTTGTGTTTTTATTTTACTCACAGTAAAAAATTTAAAGTTAGTAACAATGAAGATGTAATTTTTTAATTAACAAATGGATAAAAATGTGAAAAACAACGGAAAACATTTTTTGACTGCAGAAATTTGTTCTCTGATAAGTTCTGTTAGTGCTAGAATTTTTAAAATTTCTATTATTAATATTTACTTATTGAAAAAAAATAATTTATGTCATTTGGTAGTTGCGACGGTGACGCGCCGCCCGTTTTTTATGCCATTTTCAACATTAATTTAGACCTATAAATAATTGAGCTACAATTCGGGGAGTTGGGACTTTTTTGTTGGAAATTTCCTGTCCTTTAAGAATCCGTTCAGTTTTTTGTTCTAGCTATTATAGTTTATGAGTTATTAGCAAATGTAAACCCCCTTTTTTTTAAATCTTAAATTGTTAATAACAATAGGAAATTTTTTAACACGGATTTTTATGTTCAGGAACATTTTTATATTTGTCATTTCGAATCGATTGACACCAAAATCAGATTTTTCGGATCGGTGTAACCCAAATCCGATTTAAATGACTTCTCGACCAGACTATCACAAAATATACTAAATCATTTACAGCAATGAAGAGAAAGGGTAATTATAAATACATTTATTTTGCGCAGTTTGTAAACATACAAGTAATAAATTATATAAACAACATACAATATGAACAAAAATATACAGTACTGAAATAAAAATTATTAATGACTTTATGAATATGCATAATATAATAAAAAATTTTAATTTTAATTTAATTTTTTAAATAAATTGTGTTTTGTTCACAAGTTGTTTGTTTACTGTTTTTAGTTAAAAAGTAATTAAAAAGAAACAATACAAAGTCTATTGCATAAATTGGCTGGTGCTGTTTTAAAAGGTGATTTATAGAAATTGATATTTGACTAAAGAATTTATTGAAGGACAGTTTAGATTGAAAAAGGAACAAGTTAGAGGTAGTGGAGGTACTTTGTATAGATAAGTTTGACATTAGGTTGTATGGTTAGGTATTCAAAGGTTTAAAAAAAAATAAATCCAGATTTAAAAGTAAAAAATTTTGAAATTATATAATTTCTTAGCTAGCAGCGGTTGACAATAAATAGTATATTGTGCAACAAGAGTGTTTAACTTCCACACTCGTGAGAGAAGTACAAATGTAACTTAATATTTATTTTTATGGTTGGTTAATGGTTAGCAAATCTGAAATAGTATTAAATTATCCTCTTAACAGTTAAGTAAACTATTTTTTTTTTTTAATATTTATTTGTTTGTTTATTTGAAACTGAACAACAGCTCTATTTAGGAGTTACGCTTACGGTAATGATCAATGGCATGCTTTTTGTTAAAAATTGGAATATCTATGTCGGGTAATATTTAGTTATTTTTATGGGAATATATACTAAATTACATAAAAATCCGAATACCCATAATTTTATTTTAATAAAATTTGGTGAATTTATGTATTTTACTGAAATAAACAATTGATAAAATTTTCAGCCTTATTAGTTGAAATCCACTAATCCAAAAATGAATGACTTCGGGAAGCTGAATTTTCTTTTCGTGCAAATAAGTGTAGGCACCGTGGTTAGGTGCTGTCAGGGATGGCTTCGAGAAGGCCGTACGCAAAGTGCAAGGGGCTCTGGACGACCCCGTAGAACAACAGACCGTGAAGATCGCCGCCTAAGATTATTGGTTTAGGGGATCGTTTCTCCACTACCAGGTCCATTGCAAATGAATGGTTTGCAGAACACGAAAAACCTATTGGTATGCGAAGTGTTTACCGACGAATAAGACGCTTTGGCCTGTTTTTATACTGATCACACTGGGTCCTCCCTTTAACTCCAGAATACCGACGTAATCACCTTGAGTGGTGCAGAGAACGGACACTCTGGGATCAGTAGTGGGACAGTATTGTCTTTAGTGATGAGTCTCGATTTTGTTTAGGCATGCACGATGGCCGAGCGAGGGTTAGAAGACGACGTGGTGAAAGGAGAAATCCACGGTTTTTTGTTGAAATGTTCATCAAACTGTTGGAGTTATGGTTTGGGGTGCTACAGCTTATGGTTCGAGATCACCTTTAATCTTCATCAGAGGTAACATGAACGCGCACCGTTATATCCAAGAAGTTTTACAACCCCATCTTGACACCCTGGCAAATCCAAATTTCCAATAAGATAATGCCCGACCACATGTTGTAAGAGTCACAATAGACTTCTTTTAATATAATGATGTCACATTGTTACCTTGGGTACCAAGATCTCCCGACTTATCCCCAATTGAGCACGTGTGGGATATGATGGGTAGGAGATTGCTCAATTTGCAACGTCCTCTTCAGACTCTAGAAGAACTTCGAGAGGAGTTGGTGGTTGCCTGGAATGAGATACCACAAGAGGACATTAACCACCTGATCAGAAGTCTAGGTGCGTTGGAGAATGCGTAACACATCGGAATGCATCCACAAATTATTAAAGGTAAAAGGGCTTTAAAGCAATGCAATCATTTTGAATTTTTGATCATTTACTTATTATGCTTCAGTAAGTACTTGTACAAAATTTAACAAAAATAAAATCATTTAAACTGGGTCTTGAGACTTTTATGTCACTTAGTATATTTATGAATAGTTAATACTCAGTTTTTACTTAAATAATTATCCTTAATATTAATGCATTTTAAATTTTCCTTTTTAAACTTGAGGGGTATACCGGGTGTTTCATAATAGCTGAATTAGTTTTAAACATAACTTTATGGTTAGGATTAAAAATCATTATTTTTTTCACCAAAAAGGTAATCTTGGTAAAAATGAACAAATCCAATGGTACGTTGAGCCTCCTTATCTACCCTGCCGACTTGGATCCTTTCCAATTATTCTTTTTCATCGGAAAGAAATAGCACTGACAGGAGAGGCCAAATGACTGTCACTCAAGAAAAATTGTATATAACCATATAACCAAAAGATAAAATAATGTCATAAAACTGTCAACTTGAAATAACGTCAAAATATGGTTAGAATGTAAGTCAAAAGGAGATAGGAGTTATTTTGTGTGCTCGTCGTAACAAGACAAGTGACTGTTCTTATTGTATTTTTTTTGGTAAGGTTCTGGTTCAAGAATTGGTATTGATGAGCCTAGTTTGGTCATTGCCTCTATACCTCTCATGGCCTACCATGACCTCTAGCGAATCTAGTGTATTTAGCAAAGCTTGGCTGTCTGTGAAGATGGCCATTGAACGGTATGTCCTTTCCCTATGCTTTTATTCTCTTCTACATAGTAGTGGATTGTAGTAACTTAAGGGGAACCAATGGGAACCATTGACCCTCGCCCTCGACCAAAGTACTAAGAGTCGTTTGTATCAGGTTGTTTTTGCATCTACGTAAAAAAAGGTTTAGCCTAATTGTTTTTACATTTGTTTATTCGACTTCTACTATGTTAGAGATAATAACATTAGATTAATAAGCCTCGCAATTCTCTAAGATACCTGCATCTATAATTTATATCAAAGGCGACACCCATGGTTTGACGACTTCGACAATTGCGGAACTAGCCAAACGTTACACCCGTACTCAATCCCTTAAGAGATGGGATGAAACCAAAGGATGCAGTTTTGCCAGGATTACCCTGGGCGACCCTGAGAAGCTGGATACGAATAAATATTTGGCGATGTCCAGGAAGAACCTACGTTTAACAGTGGGATTTCTGACTGGACACTGTCAACTAAGGAAACACCTCCATATTATGGGGCTAGTGGACATACCTCTATGCAGG
Source organism: Ophraella communa (assembly GCA_035357415.1). Taxonomy (NCBI): domain Eukaryota; kingdom Metazoa; phylum Arthropoda; class Insecta; order Coleoptera; family Chrysomelidae; genus Ophraella; species Ophraella communa. The sequence continues at coordinate 16,294,300 of CM068993.1, forward strand.
AGGTGTGAACAGGAAGATGAAACTGTCAGGCATGTCTTATGTGAATGTCCGGAGCTATCGTCGATAAGAGAGTGTGTGTTCGGTGAGTCTTGGCCTACACCTGCCGACATTAAGGAGATGTCCCCTGGTGACCTGTCTTCCTTCCTGGATAAGGCAGGATGGACAATGTCCTAGGAGGGCGGCTCCTTGGTAGGATGTAAAATGGGCCATATTGTGGCCTAAGTGCTGTGGGTCTATACTCACCCTTCCTACTCTACAGATACAGAGATATATCAAAATGATCTTATTTGACTTCTTAAAAACACACGACATATAGATAATTTCAAGGAACAATTGAACTAATTCTTCTCAAATTAATTATTTCATTTTTAACAAATCTTTTTCTTTGTATCAAATTGTTTATAACATATACTATTTATTGACCAATTGTATTAATAAGAGTACAAGGTTACTCATGTAAACAAATGTATAAAAATATACCCAAATAGAATACATAATATTTAATGTATTATTAACACAGTAATCTTGTCAATACATAAAGAGACAAGGATATCTCCAAGTGACAAGACAATTAATCAAATTAGTAATTAATAATAAAAATATAATTTTCACAAATCGAGTCAAGAGTATTAGGTAATTTTCATTTTCATCTCCTTTGAATAAGAAAAGAAATTTAGAGAAAAAATAGTAAAGAATACGAATTAATGATGAAAAAAAATAACTAGCTAGACAATGAGATAAGATCCTAGATCAAAAGATTCACAAGTTGCTAAATGTTACTAGAATGTTTCAATAATTTTATGAAAAGTACATACTGAATGCAATATACGTCGATTATTCATATTTAACCAACAAACTTTCTTAAAACATTGAGAAATACTTTCAAATTTTCGAATACCAAAAATTAATTAAATACAAGAATTTTGCACTTTTTGTATTTTTTATTGATAAATTTTAAATGTACAACCAATCAGCAAAATTGAAAATTGACAAAACCATTGTTTTAATTTTAATTGAAAGAAGGTGTCTACGGCTGCTGTTGCAGAAGTGTCCACAATCAACCATCAACTCTGCAACCTGCAACTGCAGACGCCGAAAAATTTTGAAATTCAAATGTGAGCTTTTTAGACATAAATGTAAATGTACAGGGTGATACACGCAAGTCTGGCATCGTCCATGATCTATATTTTTAATGAAACACCCTGTATGTTTTTATGATTTTAAAAGCTCCTTAATACGATCTGAATTAATTGTACAGGGTGAAATTTTGAAATTATTTATAATTTTGTTCAATTTTATCTGAATTGAAAAATATTGACCCCTCCATCAAATTTACTCTGGAAGTTGAACTTAAAGGTACTCGTACATTTCAGCGTTTTTCCTGCAAGTCTATTTTAAATTGCTAGCAAATTTTTACCATGCCTTCGTACATTGCCGCAACTTTTGAGAGATTTTTTTCGTCATTTGACAAGTGTTGTCAGTTTCTGAATATTTGAGGTTACGTTACCTTTAATTTAAAGCATGGATTTTCATACAATTGCAAACTGTAAGTATACATGAACTTCGGAATAAACATATAATTATTATCATAAAATGATTATTATGCTTATAGGATGACAGGATAGAATTAGCTGACATTTCAGCCAACATAGATTTTGGGTTGTTCGATAAAAATTCCCTAAAAACAGGCGAGATTGCGCGGATTTGACCTTGAATAACTAGGTTCTATACTTTTGTGCGCCTTTTTGTTGCAGTCAAAAGTCTGAAACGCATGCGCAGTTGTTTCACAAAAAAAGCTAGCAACAGAATTGCGAGCAAAAGGCTGAAATGTACGAGTACCTTTATAGTAGATTAAATTTTCTAAATTTGTCTCTCCTCAGAAAGCGTGATAATTCTATCAGCTTTTCCATTTATCGTAAACCGACTACCACTGATCATTTAATTCCTCACAACTAAAATCACCCTTATCATTACAAAATCTCTGCTCTGCATTCCTATATACATACGAGTAGGTTATTAAGCATTCCAATGTCTGTTGAATCATATAACGACGAGGTAAAAATACTCAATCAGTTGGCGACTGCAAATGGTTTTCCTGTTAACACGGTTGGGAGAGCTATTCTTAAGATTAAATATTCAAAACTAAATAACTTATAGTTCAGAACATCACAGCTTGTCAGCTGACACTACTTTTAGATCTTTACTTTCTCAGAGTAATAAGTAAACATAGAGATGCCACAACAACACAATAACATACAGTTTGTAGTCAATTGCAATGAACCTATAATTGAGAGAGATGGAAAATTTAGTGGTGTAGGTAAACACAGCCGTTCAGTGGCGTGTAATTGATTAGAGTTCACCGTAATACCTATATAAATGTTAGTTAAATAATTTAATACGCATATTTTGGTAAGGAATTTATATCTACACTTATGGCATGGCACCATACTTCTAACATATTTTTATCGGAAGGAAATCTAAAAGGATATTATATGTATTTCATTATTAATTTGATTTTCTTAATTGTAATAAATTTTAATTGAAATTGCTAATTGTACGCCAATGTAGTGAATAACTTACCGGTGATAGGTTAGATTATCATTTTGCGAAGTACCACAAATTATACACGCTTTTCGGGGTTTCACCATTTTCAATATTGAAAATAAATAAAAACACTTTATAAAGTTCACTTAAATACACAAAAATTCAAGTAAAATCGAACAAATTGCTAATCACCTCTAAACAATTACAAACAAAGGCACTGATGCCAAATTTTCGGTGTTGGTATTTGATACAATTGGTCTAGAGCTTTTTTATCAGTATTATCGAAAGGTAAGAAAGTGAATAAGTATTAAAATGTATTAAAGAATATTTTCTCTGAATAAAAATCTTCTCTTAAAAGTAAAATAAAATTGTTGTAAATTATATTATTACGTTTTTGTTTCCTACTTTGTACTTACAAAACACAACGTCTGGCAATGCTCTGCTTGTAAACAAATCTGTCTCGACGACAAGTAGTAGGGAATATGCCTACTCTATGTTTACTTATTACTCTGAGTTTACTTTATTTGGGTCGTATTTCTCATAATATTTCTTCTATTCTTGAGGAATACGTATCTAATTTAAAAATAGCATTTAAATGTCACAAGACGATAAAATCTTCTCTTTCCACAACTAAAGATAAATTTAATAAATTGTCAAAGAGTGGCATTTATAAACTTAATTGTGCTGATTGCTCTGCGTCATACGTGGGTAGAACAACTAGACCCTTAGATACCCGCATTAAAGAACATCTTTCTAGAACAGATAAATCTCGTTTCGGACATCATATCAAATTCAACAACCATCAGTTTTCGCCAACCAAAAATAGTAAATTGTTACACAGTATACCAGCTAATAATTTTGTGAAAATGGACTTGGAGGACCTGGAAATATTGAGAGAGCTTAAAGCTAATCCTAGTTACTGTTGCAACACGCAAGTTAATCTAAATAATACTAAATTTAAACCGTTATTTAAATTTTTCTGGGACAGTTAGTTCATAATCCAGTCATTCTTATTAATTTTTATCAATTTTTAGCTTTGATGCAATTTCATTTTGCAATCTTTTTTACAACTTTAATCTTAATTTATCGATTGTGTGTTTCAACAGTCACTCCAATTTCTTTTATAAGTTTTTTAATTGAAGTAATTTTGGTGGTTTTGGTTATAATTCTGGTTTGATTTTATTGTTTATACATCCTATTTAGAGTGGTTAATTTTATTTTTACATTGTTGTGCGTCCACCTTTTCTTGTAATTTGTTAGTTTTTATTTATTTATTTGTGTTTAACAACAATATACTCACTTTATTTTTCATACCATTAAAAATATATTTTAGGAGAAACTCTGATGATGGCTTTGTAAGCCGAAAGCGCCTAGTTTCAAGATTTACAGTTTACTTAATACACACTTATTAAAAAACTGTACAATTCATAATAGACCCTACCTGGTATAGTTCGTTAAGATTGTATTGTTAAAGAGCTTTTAAAATCATAAAAACATACAGGGTGTTTCATTAAAAATATAGATCATGGACGATACCAGACTTGCGTGTATTACCCTGTACATTTAAATTTATGTTTAAAAGTTTGAATTTCAAAGTTGACGGGTCTCAACTTTTTTTATAATCTTCTAAACTAACCCCAAAAATAATGTTATTCCATAAGTGTTTTCCACACTGTATATGTATATATGCATAAATAGTATAAATTCACCTCCAGAAGTAATTTTCCAATTAGCATATAACTAATAATTTGTAGAGTGTTGATTGGGGGAAGGAATTAAAAAGAAAAATATATATAATATCTTATGTTGGATAAATAATTCGCTGATCCTTCAAATTCTCCCAGGCTATGTTCAATAATTCTATATTATATAATAATATCATGTTTATTATTATTTAGTATTCATTTAAATAATAATTTTTTTAACTAGGCATATAATTAGGCGAAAAGTTTGTATGGATTTTTTACAAATAAATATAATAATAAATAAATAAATAAATAATGATCTGGAAATGGAAGCAGCCACAATAAAGAAGTGGTAAAAAATACCATCCAAAACCAAGACCACCACAAGACTCCAGAAGTATAATAAATAACATCATAAATTAAGTAAATCATTCATTTCTCTAATATGACGGGACATACTAATTTACTTATTTAATTTCCATCTTAATTACCTTATGGTCTTGTTTAATTACATTAATAATAAGTAGGTCCTAATGTGGATTTATAAATAACAACAGATGCTAAAAAATAAATAAAATGGGGCCGAAAAGCTCAACATCATCGATATCATCAAAATGCATAATACTTAGTATGTTACGATGTTACGTAACGTGTGTGGTAAATAGCATTTTACGCACGAATGGAATACGATGCCGCGTAGCGGCGAGTGCGTAATTCCGTGAGTGCGTAAAATGCTTTACAGCAATAGTTACGTACTATACTTTACCTACGACCTACTTGTACCTGCATTAATAATCTTTTTGTTAATAATAATTAAACAAGAGCAACAATAGACGTTTTTAATCATTTTATTGTATAATAATTAAATACTTAACATTAGTTATATTGGGTGGAGTTAAATTAATTTCACTATCACTTGACATTTTTTAATAATTGTATAAAACTTTACGCATACAAACAAGTTATGAGAAAAATAAAAAATGGAATGTTTTTTAATAATCGTTTTTTGATAAATAATAATGTGTGCGCATGCGGTCAGACGTCAGACGCATGCGCAGACGCTCAATGTGAAAAAGATTTTAAATATGTCGGTTCAATGTACTCCTTATTCTAGTAAAACTCATTTTCGTCATTTTTGAGTGATTAATTTAGTGTTACTGATCGGTTCTCGCGTAATATTAACATTTACTGCATTCTATTTAAAACGGTTTCGTATAGTAACTGAAGTAAAATTATAGTACAAAACGAGTAAAAAGTGTCTTTTATATGTTACGATTGTATCCACAAGTTGAAACAGCTTTGTAAGTATTTTTAAAAAGTATCTCGGCATCGTGCGCAACTATTCCATTCGTGCGTAAAATGCTATTTACCACACACGTTACGTAATATACTATTACGCGTTACTGTATGAGCACACACAACATTATTCTATTTTCGTCCACCCTGTACCAATGGACTAGTTTAGTAGGATCATATTAATCAAAATGATAGCAATATATATTTAGGATAAGATACCTACTTACTTATTTTGGTATTCATTTTACAAGTAATTTTTCTCATTTCGTAAAATTTAGCAATAAATAATTAGTAAGTTTTAAACGTAGCGCCAACTAATAACCAATAATGAAGTGTGTTTAAAAGTCAACGTTGTCACAGTTTAGCTACGTTCGTTTCAAGTATTCTTAAAGAACTGGCGGCATGAAACACCGTGTTCTGTGACTAACTGATTGTACCAGTTGATAAGATATATGACAGGAGAGAAAATCGTGTTTATCTGTAATAAACAAACAAGACCCCTATTCTTGACGGTGATAGAATAGAACAGCCAATAGAAGGTGGGCGTGGTTCTATTAAAAATGCCAAAACCGTATTCTTGAAATTCGTTCTCTCACTGTACCGATAGAAGGGTTGCTCCTCGAGAGAACAATTACTTCTATTGGTTATTTTTGAAGGAACCGCTATAACACTAAGAGAAGGTGTTAGGGATTTTTATTTTCGAGCCAAAAATAGTATAGAAGTAATTTCTTTCATAAACCAAACACAACCAAACAACAAATTAAACTAACGAAAATGACAGAATGTTTTGTTTAGTGTTTACTCCTTATTTGATAAAGTGTCAATCAGAGAACAAAAATATCAATATGACAACAAATAAGAGAGAGAGAGAGATAAGTTTCTCGGTTAATATTAAAGCATATCGACAACATCGCAAATTTTCTACCAATCTTATTGAAACACGTCACTTACCACTTATGACGTATGTAACCATTAAATTTAAATTTCAAAAGCCGATTATGGCTAGCTATAAATTTTTTTTTATTTTGCACTTATAAAAATCTTCATTATAAAACGCATTTGTGTATCGTAATGTAACTTTTACGCACGCAAATTTTTGTTTTAAATGGTTGGCGACATGAGTGAAGTATCTAATGACAAGGCTTTTGACAATGACATTTGTGACTAATAGCAATTTATTAATTTTATATTGTTCTTTAAGAAAGTATTTGTGAATATAAATATCATTTTTTACTTATATAATATATTATTAGTGGTGTATTAGTTATTTTAAAATATTTTAAAACATTAACATTTCATAATTAAAATGTCAAAACTGTCAAATGTTACAAATTACACAGTGCTACCGACATACTTATTAAAATCAAAATTTTCGCAATCACATAAAAATAATAAATTAATTTAAATAATAAATAAAATGGCAAAATATAAAAAATATTATAAACAACTTATTTCATATGGCTGTTGTGACACTCGTTCTTTAAAAAACTCATCGCTTCGCGATTCGTTTTTTAAACTTGAACTCGTGTCATAACAGAATTCCATATGAAATGCGTTGTTTAATATACTATATTTGTACAGTTGAACCACTAAAAACCTATTTTATAAGATGCAAATATAAAAAAATCACTAACTAGTCCATTGGAATCAACATGTGATACATTTTGCAATCAGTTCAGCTAGAGTAATTCGAAAATTGAGACAAAATGGGTTTGTTCCATTTAAAAAAAATGACGGTGACGCCATTGCCCGAAAGTAATTTATCCTGTATATTAGAATATTATATTAAAATACGGTAATTTAAAATCAAGATTATTTCTTGAAATAGCCTGTTTAAATGTTTGAAAAGCAAGATTTAGTTCAACGTGCTGAAGTTTTCAAAAAAGTTATTCAACCACATAAGAACTTATTTTTTTCAAAACACTCGGGATAAAAAACAAGTGCAATAAGCTTGTTTTTGTCTAACCTCAGTCGCTGCCCATCAACATCCTTTTCGTGTATATTAGCAAGTACAAACGTGGTTGATTATTAGCTAGTCCCATCAGATTGGGAGGTCGATAATACATTGGCACCGATCTAGACTTTACTCCCACCTATACCAGAAAAACTGCTAAAGACAATTTTTCACTACTAGCTTCTAAACCTCACTTTTGTTGACCCTCTTTTGTTGAGGTAGTAAAGTTGTTCATTATTAACCAAGGTAGAAAAATACAGGGGCTACTTGATTAGAACTAAATCTCAACCCATTTGACAGAATGTGACGTTAACTGATGCAAAGACAAAATGAAAAAAAGTTTTCCTTACTTTAATAGTACACTTACTTATTTAAAAATGAAAATCAATTGACTTATCCATGAATTTTCATAGCGATTTTTCTTGTTTTTTTGTAGGGTGCACAACTGTCATGTCATATAGAATGGGAGTGACTGGTGACCCGTCCAACGTTTTTATAAGTTTCAGAAACTAATAAAAAGTAGAAAAGTGTATTATTGTTTCGGATCCATTAAATACATCGACAAATAACTCACTTTTCTACCCTGGCACATAAATACTATTTTTGCAGTGCTAAATGTGGTTGCAAAAAAGTTGGTATGTTTTGTTCTCTTGCATGCAGGACTTGTTTAATACTGGCGAACAAACATATGATACATCTCTTCTGACGCAATTCACTTGCACTCAAGATGAAGAAGAAAAAAATCAACAGGGAATAACAGAAGATTACGAATAGGAGTAGTACATGTTTTTACTGTTTTTTTCTTAATTTTCATGACTTTTATCAAAATCAAATTATGGAATATGCCTACAGAGAAACCACGTTAAACATAACGCGCTAAGTACACTATCTCAGAGGCGGCGTGGAAACGTGTGCATTAAATGAAGCTTAATAGAACTTTTTGAAACGTTTTATCTCAGAAGCGGTAGCTTTTGGAAAAAAACTAACTGGCGAATTTTTTATAGATTATTTTTTGATGTTTCTCGAAACCAATAGACATTTTCAATTTTAGTAATTCATATACGTTCTAGCAAATCAAAACATTAGTAAAGTGGTAATAATCTACTTACATTATTCCAGCGAGAATAATTCAATGTACTTTGTTCTTATTGAATGACAACCAAATGACAACGTATTTTCTTGATCTGACGCGTCTGTCAAAAATAATCTATCGAATACCACACGAGAGTTCGATAAATTAGATAATAATTCTCCAGGCATTTTCTCAAACTTGTTGCCAGGCAATAGACACGAGAGCCCGAAGGGCTCGAGTGGCTATTGCCAGATGTTTTCTAAAATCTGTCGAATTATTTTCAATTTATTCTCACTCTCTTGTGATATTACTACAGATAATTTTATGCACTGCAATTTTTGTCTAAAGTAATTTTGCGATAAAACTGACCGTTTTGGAAAAAATCACTAAAACAAAATTTTTTGACCTCTGTCAGATCTGGACCCATGGTCATAACGATGGATAATTTAAAAAAGTTGCTTCTAATAATTATTGTGTTTTGAATAGTTTTACTAACTTTCAGCTTGATGGTAATTTATGCAGTTTCCTATGTGCAGATTAACTGGACTATATTATAAGAAAAATAGGATTCACATAATTTCATGGTTTAGTACTTCGAAATTTAGTCAGTATTAAATGAATGAAGTAAAAGTAAGTCAAAACATAGACACAGTTTACCCCAGATAATAATAAATGTTTAAAAGATAACAATTAGGAAATTTAACCTTCTCTATAATTTAAAAAATACCATGACCTAATTACAACCAAATTAAAAAAAATCAATAGTTTTGTAATTTCGTAAAAAAAGTATAGCTTTATGCTAGACAGAATTATTAAAAGTATAAACCCAATTTTCTAAAAATGGACAACCAGTATAAGTAATGTTATGTTTCAATATAAATGGAATTTTTTCATGTCTTAATTTAGCATATTACATTTTGTTTACATAAAGCAATGTAAATGCAAGTACATTGCAATGTCATTTAAAATTTTCTGCAATATCTTTACTGTAAACAGATCCGTACTGGAAATTTAATTACAATATAAATTGAAGAAAAATATCAAATTAATTATAACGGAATTTATTTAAGAGCATAATAAAATTGCATAAACAAAAAATATACAATATGTAACGTTTATTTTAATTTACTTGCAATGTTTAATAAATAAAATACTAACCATAATTTAATTACACAATTAATAGTTTTTTAAACAACAAGTCAGATTAACAATCGAGTTATTTTAAAGTTCGAGATTGTCAACAGCCATTTAATTCACGAGTTTGTTAAAAAAACTTTTCCGTCGACAGTTAAATTCTTCATCAATATCTTTTTTTTTAAAGACAAATATAATTTTATGAAATTGTAACAATAAAATAAATAATAACAAACAATGACAGATATATCTACTTGATTTTAAAAAGTTTAGGAATGTATTTTAAGTTGCCTCCACTACGGGTCATTGTCAAACACAAAGATTGTATAAGAGGTTGTGTTGCATATAATAGAATAGTTCATTAATAGAACATTATTCATTAATAGAGGTCATTAAACAACGATTTTGAGTGCGTTAATAGTATATTACTTAACGTATATGACAAGAAACATTTTATGCACATATGGAAAAGTGAGTAGTTTCGTAAGTGCGTAAAATACTTTACAGCACGAGTTTCGTACTATACTTTGCCTACGACCTACTTGTATTTATATTAATAATATTATTATAAATACTACTTAAACAACAGCAACAATAGATATTTTTAATAATTTTATTATATAACATTTAATTACTTCATATTATTTATTATAATTGTTTATAGTAACAGTACATATATTAAATATTAATGGTACTTCGGTTATTTTGCTTGTTGAATCATAGGCAAAATTTACTTCAAAAATATAACGTATGCGCATACTGTCAGACTCATGCTCTAATCTACAAAAGATATTTTAAATATGTCGGTTTGGAATGAACGCGAGACAGTGATCGGTTTCTCGGGTAATATTAAAATACAGGGCATTCTAAATATTCAAAAGGGTTTTGTAAATTTTCTGAAATAAAATTAAAGTTACAGAACAAGTAAAAAGTATCTTCTTATACGTTACGATTGTATCTACAAGTTGAAACACCTTCGTAAGTATTTTTTAAAAGAATCTCGGTAACAAAAATATTCTAAATGTTGAAATTATTAACTTCATTACATAAAAATGACGTAAATTAATCTGGAAAACGTTATTAAATACATTTATTATTATATTATGATCTATTTAGAGAGATAAAAGAAATGGGTTGATAAAAGGGAACAAATAAATAATTGCAAACAACTCAAAATATCAACTGCAATCTTATATCTAATAAAAGTTATTTGCCATTTATATATAGTATGAAATTCAACTTTAATTATGTAAATACGAGATTTTGTATAAAATGTCGACGTCAATTGACAGTTACTAAGGGAAGCCGTGCGATTTACTTTACAACTGTGCGTTTTCTTTACCGTGCGTTATACGGCATTTTACATTGATTGAGGGCTGTGTGGTATTGACCGCTTACAGGGGTGGTCCTAGGTAAAATTCATTATAATTGAATGGTCAACGGAAAATGTTTTATATTTAATTATATAATGTAATTTAAATTTACACCACATTATTATTGTACTTTTTAGTTCTTTTTTTTCAATTTTTTACCAACTTTGTACCACACTGATAATAGTCTTTTTACATACACCAACCTTCGATAATTCTAGATTCAAATTCCTTAACTAAAACAAGAATATTCTGGTGGCTAAATGGTACTTGAATAAAATTAACGAGGAACCAAGGTTTACTAGGAATGTATTATGGAAAGACGTACACCCACATTGGAGCGAAGAGAATCCTCACGCGGTTCACAGATTACAATATCATTGGAAGCTTTCTGCGAATATTTGGACTGGGATTATTGATCATTATATGGTAGGACCATATTTTTAACCTGCACAGTTAGATCGTCATGTGTGTAGGATTTTTCTGTACCATACTCTACCAGAATTGCTTGAAGATGTTCCACTTCAAATTCGATACAATATTATTTTTCAGCTTGATGGTGCATCAGCAAATTTTGCCGAAATTGGCTTAATGAGCAGTTTCAAAGGAGGTAGAGGAGGCCCGATTTATTGGATTTTCGCATATTGGTTTATGAAAAAATGCTTATTTTAGTGCCCATCATCATTTCTGAAAATAAGGAATATTTATTATGAGAGTATTATAATGTAATGTATTGTGAACTGTATAAATTTTAATAAATAAATATGTCACATCCATCTTGTGTTCTTGTTTTTTGTTTTTATTTTATTTTTATTTTTTTTATTAGGTCATAAAGGGATAAAGCTTATGACCTCGAATATATTGGGGACAGACGGGTTCAATACATAGGCATCTTAACCTAATCTAAGCAATCGTAATAGTAATTAATGCTTAATAACATTTGACAGGTATACGGGGCGTACTTCCCTAGTTTGATAAAAATTATACTTCGCAATATAATTTGCTTGAAAAGTAATTTCGAAGCTATAAAACATCAGCCGGTAATAAATCTTGTACTTTTGTGACTTGTAAAAAAATAACTTTAATAGCATGTAAAACTTCATCACTATGTATCTGCAGCAATTATTTATTAAACATTCTAGATGAGTTGTATTTTTAATTTTCCATTGAATAAAACGTAAATAAATAATACTATTACGGGACTGATACGAATGACAAGCAATAATTTATATTTTCAATATAACTATAAAAATAACAGTGCTTTTGTTTAATTGCTAAGTGAGTTGCTTGGTATTCAAAACTTGGTATTTAAATTCCAATTTATTTTGTCAGATTCAAAATATGCCAACATCGAAATAATGACAAACATCCATATTTGTTTACAATTAATGTACGGGACGATTAATTAAGAATTTACTGCTCGACATGTCTTATACATATATTTCCTTAATATTGGGTATTTAAAGTTAATTATGAATTTTGCGTTGCATAGCCACTACTTACACGTGGTTGCACCTAAAAATTTACTTTGATTGACTGAACGCAACTAAGTCTAACTAACCTCTAATTTATGAATGATCTTATTAAAAGAGTTGGGCAATAATTTTCAAATCACCCTGTAGATGCCCTGAATTGTATAACTAAGACGCTGTCAAATGCAAATTTTTCTAATAATTTAAATTGAGCCTAAATCCGGTCCTGTTTACAAGCTCTAAAATCTAATCAAATAGACATTCTCCACAAACTTGTATTTCCGGTTCAACCTGTAAGTATTTTAAGTTTGTCTACGTAGTAAGGACAGCCATAGCTAGGTGAAAGGAAGTAAATCCGTAGACGATAATAACATAATAATTTTTGAAACATTTCTGATTTTTTCTTTTAACCCATTTATGCCAAGACGGTCGAAAACGACCCGCGCGTAAAATGTGTGTAACCAGCTTAAACTCCTGAGTATAGAGTGTTGCCTATAGTACAGTATTTCTCGTAAAGTGTTGCGGCATACTGCATTGGTTAGTAAAAATGGCTGTTTGAAACCTAAATATTTTAATTTTACCAAAAGTTTTGGGTGAAAGTGGGTCTGTTTTTTAAAATAAATCATGAGTAGGTATACCGAATATTGTTTGATCAAATGTTATTCTTTGTTATGCCCATAAGTTTGTGAGGTTAGGTTTGCTGAAAAAGGTTCCAAGCTTCGCGAAAGTTGGGCGGGTCGTTAGCGACCCAGTGGGCAGATATATAATATTTGTTTTTAATTGTAGGAAAAATCCGTTGACGACATAAGAGCTATTGGACGAAATAGAACGGCTAGATGAACACCATGCCATTCCTAGTGATATCTACATTACTCCACCAGACGATAATAGGGTTAGTAATAAGGACTCTGGTGACAAATTTGGCAAAAAATGATAAAATGGCAAAACTTCGCACTCTCATAGAGATAGTGAATGACAAATTTTTAAAATATACTCCTTTGAGTCCTTTTGTGTCTATCGATGAGTTTATGATACCCTATTTTGGCAGACACGGCTGTAAACAATTCATAAAAGGTAAGCCAATCCGCTTTGGCTACAAAGCTTGGGTGTTGGCTTCTCCTTCTGGTTACGGTGTTAGTTTTGACATACAGTGTGTAAAAGCCAAATGGAATAAATTCATTATTTCGGTTACTGTACATATTTATAAAAATTCCCGAAACACGTCAAATTTAAATTATAACTTGACATTCTTTAACGTGAAAATGCAACCCCTACCTTCAACCCCCTTAGAATGACAGGTACAACCCCCAATTTTTTAAATGGGAAGTATAGGCTTGTGATATATCATTTGAAAGGTCTCTTTATTCTCTATTCAAAAATGTTATTGTTTTTAAATTTAATGCAAAAATTAACATAAAAAAAATAATATCATGTTGTTACCGAAATTCGCTACAATACAATCAAAAACTAAAATGTAATGCAAAACATAATAAAATGTAGAACACGAAAAAGAACTATGAATGTTAATGAAGTAGATGTTCAAAATGTTCTCCGCGAACGTCTTGGCAACATCCTAATCTCAAATAAAACTGTCTTCTAACATTATTTAACATATCAGGCGTGATCGACCTAATCGCAAGCGTTATTCGTTCTTTTAAGTCATTTAAATCAGAAGGTTTAGTTTTGTACACATGGCTCTTCACATATCCCCATAAAACGAAATCTAATAATGTAAGATCAGGTGATCGCGCTGGCTATTCAATCGATCCTTGCCTCCCTATCCACCGATTGGGAAATATTGTATCGAGGTACTGCCGGACATTAAGTTGGTAATGTGGTGGTGCTCCATCCTGCTGAAACCATATCGTATTCGCTGGAACTTGAGGGTTACCTGGATCAGGATATAAATTTGCCAACGTTGGAATGACATCATTTTGAAGTAGTGCCAAATAATTGTTGCCATTCAAGTTGCCCTCAATAAAAAAGGGACCAATGATATTGTTCCATACAATCCCTGCCCAAACATTAACCTTTTGAGGGTATTGAGTGTGTTCTTCTCTTATCCAGTGAGGATTTTCCGTGGACCAGTAGCGGCAATTTTGCCGATTAGCATGACCGTTAAGTAAAAAAGTACACTCATCAGAAAACATAACGTCTTCTAATTGGATAATATTGTTATCCAACATGTCCATCATTTGTTCACAAAAAAAAGTTCTCCTATCAAAATCGTCTTCCATGAGCTCCTGAGTTTGTATCATCTTATAAGGATGCAATTTATTTTCTTTTAATATGTTTGCTATCGATGTATGGCTAGCATTGAATGTAGTAGATGCCTGTCTACTCGATGTATGTGGGTTTTCCTGAAACTCAAGCAACACATCTAATTTGAGTTCATCACTCAGTGCATTGGCAACTGCTTTTTTTATCTGCCTTACATGACCAAACTCGCGAAACTGCTTTTCTATTTTACTTATTGTTCCTTGGGATATAGGCGGTAAATTAGGAAATTTCTCATGAAATAGGCGAGTCCTGTTGTGTTCGGATGTTATCTCCGTAACCAATCATTTGTAAAACTGTTATTTTATGCATTTCCGTTAATCTAACCATTTTTCAGAATTGAATTTAACAAACTTTATACTTAAATTACAACAATGACAACTTAAATAAAACAATTTACTACTGCTTGTTAAAATAGCGTTGCCACGGAAATTCTTTAAAGTTTTTTAATGGTTACCATCTAAAAACCACATTGCTATGGTTTTTGTTCACTTTCTCATTATCAAGACCTAAACGGGAAATAAATTTTAAGTATATTGTAATAAGTTTAGAGTATATATTTTAGCGAATTTCGGTAACAACATGATTTTAATTTTTTTTATGTTAATTTTTGCATCAAACTTAAAAACAATAACATTTTTGAATAGAGAATGAAGAGATCTTTCAAATGATATATCACAAGCCTATACTTCCCATTTAAAAAATTGGGGGTTGTACCTGTCATTCTAAGGGGGTTGAAGGTAGGGGTTGCATTTTCACGTTAAAGAATGTCAAGTTATAATTTAAATTTGACGTGTTTCGGGATTTTTTATAAATATGTACAGTAACCGAAATAATGAATTTATTCCATTTGGCTTTTACACACTGTATACCAAGGTTGCCGTGAACAGCAAAATATAGAGAAAGTGGGTCTTGGAGAAAGCGTGATGACCAATTTTGCAGAGCTGTAACGTCAAAGATTTTCTGACTATCAATACTCGTTATACTTCGATGATTTTTTTACAAATGTACTTGTAAGTAAATTGGGAACAATGGGTTTTGGTGCGACAGGTATAGCTAGAGAAAATCGTACTAAGAAATGCCCGTTAGAAAACTCTACGCAAATGAAAAAAAAAAGAACGTGGTGTGCATGACAGTTATGCTGATAGTTATGTTTGTGTGAAATAGAAAGATAACAGCGTGGTTACAATGATGTCAAATGAATATGGTGTAGGTATCTCCTATTCGAAAAGCATCAAAATATTCAGCACAAATTTGGAAAGAAAATAGACAATTTGGAATTTCGATGAGCAGCAGTACTTGCTATACCGCAGAAATATGGAAAAGCTCCTATACATTCAGATCCCCTATTACAATATGTAAGTCCATCATGAATATGCGCTTTTTGCAAAAGTAAGACAACTAAAGTATGCAACTTGTGTCACATTGCTCTTCATGACAAATGTTTTGTAGAATATCATGGTAATTAGAATATTATTTAGACTATTTTTGTATGCTAGATGCAATAAATAATATTAAAAGCTAGTTTTTTTTAACATCTGCATTAATTTCATTCAAATCACACAATAATGTTGGTACAAAATTGTTAAATGTAAAAACAAAATTAGCTAAATTAAAAAATCTGGTGTTTACAAAATTAATTGTCCAAAATGCAATGCTGTATATGTAGGTCAAACACAAAAAAATTTTGAAATAAGATTCAATGAACACTTAAGAGCATATAGATTACAACCAGATAAGTCAAACTATGCAAAACACGTTCTTGAACATCCACACTCACTCATACATACCAATGACATTCAAATACTACATATTTGTGATAAAAAACAAAATTTAGATTTCCCCGAGGAACTTGAAATAAAAAGACATCTAGCAGATCAACAATTTAAAGTAGTGAATAAACAAATAAATCTTGGAAGTTCTCCAGTATTAAACTGTTTACTTTGATTGAGTCTTCATTTTATACATAGATAAGACGTAATTGTAACAAAAATATATTAAGTTATTGTATAGATCAGCACAGTTATACTGATCTTAGAGGGACATACTTCCAGGATAATCCCTTAGGAGTCAGTTTGCTGAGTATGATAAATGATGCAATAGACAAAAAGCAACCATCTATTGTCGTCTTTGTCGATTTGGCTAAGGCATTTGATACTGTTGACCACTAGAAACTATTATCAGTCCTAGAAAATGTAGGATTCAGGGGAGTTACTTATAAACTTCTTAAGAGTTATCTGAGCAACAGAACACACTGTGTCAATGTTGATGGAACTCATAATAATTTTAGAACAATAAAATACGGAGTACCTCAGGAAACAGTACTGGGGCCGGTTCTATTTAATATATATCTCAATGATATATTTTTTCAGGGAACAAAAGGAAATATTTAGTTTTGCTGATGACACCGCTGTGTTCTATAGGGGCAATAACTGGTTGGATTTGAGAGATGACATTCAACATGATTTTAATAAAATTATTAGTTTTTTTGAAAGTAGACATCTAATAATAAATTATAAAAAAACCATTTACCTCCCTTTTACTTCCTACAACACTAACTTACCTCCATATAAAGAACTGAATATTACTACATCAAAAAATGAAATGTTTAATATTAAAGCATCAAATAAAATAAAATATCTAGGAATTTTTCTTGGAATCCCATCTAAGATGGGACCATCATATAAACTATGTAATAAAAAGACTTAGATTTGTTTTATATAAACTTAGAAATATTTCTAATATCTTAAAACTAAACTATCCTTTATCCTTTATTATGCATTGGTTGAAAGCCACTTAACATACTGACTGGTTGCTAGGGGTTTAGCTGGACAAACTCTTATCGATAAACTTCAAAGAATTCAAAATAGTATATTAAAAGTTCTATTTAGCAAGCCAAGGATTTATCCTTCTTCATTACTATATCAAGAATCCGGAGTATTAAATATCTGCCAACTCTGTATAAAGATGATGCTTCTAAAACAATATAAAGACAAAGCTTTGCTAAAACCTATCTTACATACCTGGTATAAGGAGAACTCTAGCATAATACCTAAAATTGAAAAAGCTATAAGCAAAAGAAGTTATCTGTACCTGGCTCCAAAGTTGTATAATCAGTTGCCAAAGGTTTTTAAAAATATTAATTCACCGGGTTTATTCACAAAGAAAATAAAACATTGGATCTTGTCTTTCCCTACTACTCAACTATAAAGTTTTATTTCAGCCCATAATGAGACATGTTATAGACTGTCAGTTACATCCTAAATTAGAAAATCTGGATTATTTATTATAAATTATTTGACTTTTTACCTGTACCATTGCTTAAAAAAATCTATGCGGTTACTGTCTATAGTGAAAATTTTAGTATTTAATGTTTTTTTAATTCACTCGTTTACTCCATGAATTAATTCAGGTCAATTTTAAAATTAATGTTTATATTTGTTGTGCTTTAGTTTTAAATTTTTATCTATTTTGTTTAATTTTTATCAGCATGTTATTTGTATTATTTATTTTTATATTTAATATTGATATTTTATATTCATTGTTACATTACAAGAAAACAATACAAGAAATACATTTCTATAAGGTGCAGTCAATAAAAAAACTGAAAAAGTGGAATGTAATTCAATGTCCGTTGGGGCATATAGCCCAGGAAGTAGTTGTTTTTTGATAGAAAACGGTCAAGCATGGTATAGAAACTGTTTCCTTACCCTGGGTGCAGGTGGAAACAATTTTCCACTTTTTCAGTTTTTTTCATTGTTACATTATTTTTTTTTAATTTAATTTAATATTCTATCTTATGTACAAATATATATGGAAATTATGTAAGCAAAGCATCTAAGTAAACATCGGTTTCCCCACGCTCAGGCGGTTGCCTTAACTTTAAAGTGCAGTTTTATCAGAATGAAGGTTGGTAGATTTTTGTATAACATCGTCCAATTTAGGTCTAATGAAGCAAAAGTATATTAAAAAGTCAAAATGGTCCCAGAGCATCAAATCTTTTTCTGGATAGGGCGAGACGGTGACAGACTAGTTGGACCATCGTCTCTTCGTCCTCCTCGCCTCAGCACCTTCTAGAAAATTCGTTGTGCTCCCGGAAAGACATATCTTTGGCGTGTCGCAGGTCAACTTCTGGCGAGGTGCAGGAAGACATCTCTCGCCACCTAAGATTGGTTTGGAGTACTTCTTTCCGGAGAAGCAGCCTTGTTTCAGACATATAGGTGCTTCTGGTTAGGATATTGCTGAGAGCGTCCCTGTAGAGTAGCAACAAGGTATTTTTGAAATACCCAAAAATGCGTTGATTGTTCGCTATCTCAAGATATTTGAATTCTCATGCATAGTCTGGTTTACAACTACAATATCGCTTTTGAACTATTCTGGTTCACATGTCTGATTTTTCATAAATACTTTGAATATTCACCGAAAATTACGATTAAAGTGTCATTTGATCTGGAATATTATTTAGATCATTCCAAGAGGAAAAATAGCAAAAGTTAAAACCAAAAAAAATGTGAGAGTTTAATATCTCAAAAAATATTCAGGATTTTCGAAATGTTGAAACAGCTTTGAAAAGATCATTAAATTTATTAAAAAAAATTCCCAACTTCCGGAACTCAATATTTATAATTTTTACAGAGCCCCGAAAATAGTGATAAAAGCAGGTAGTCTGATTTTTAAGAGAGAAGCTTATGTATCTGCCATTTCTCCAATGTTATTAAAATAATAAAAAAAGAAATGAAGAAAAAAGTTTCTAGACACAAAAATATTAAAAGTTGTCTAAAAAAAAGGAACAAATTAAATAAGCAAACAAAAAATGAACGAAATTTTTTATATAATACAAAAGAACAATAGAATTTATGGTTTTTAGAGAAAAAATGGTTTCTTAATTTATTTAGTTGCAAAAATAGAATGTTAATTAACAAATTAGCAACAAATAATCTTTTTTAAGAAATCGTTATTTCACTAAAAATCATAAATTGTACTAGTTTGGGGTATAAATAAGAGAAAAAAATAAAATAAATTAAACAGCAGACAAGTGGAAATGGTCAACGGTAGTTTTTAGGGGTGAAAACGAATTTTTACAATTTTCGGCGGGACTGACAGGTTACCCTTCCAGAATTTCTATTAGTTTTAAAAACTAATACCACTTTTTTACCTTGGCGCATAATTACTATATTTTATATACAAATGTCATTTTCTTGCGTTCATAGTTTGCTAATGAAAACTAGCAGCTTTTTAGAGTCATAAAGTTACCTAGTTATTTCTATGTGTAAATAATTCGACTGTGAAAGTTAAATTTTGAAATAGCAAACAAACAGAAGTCTTTACATCTAGTTATGAATGTTACAAAATAGCCTTCAAAACTTGGCACTATAAGATCTCAATATTCTTGTAGGAGACATCGATAATCACGCCATAATAATATTGAACTTGGCTTCCAATGTATATTTTTGGTGGATATACTAGATCACTCGGCGAATTTCGTAACACCTACATATGTTTGAAAATCAATAAATAAAAGATCTAAGACGTAAACAATTGTTGTTGATGGTTGTCAAATAATTAAAGGCGTGTTGAAAAACTTATTTATTTATTTATAGAATACTACCTACCTTAAAAGTGGGCATGAACTTGTGTTGTACAATATGTGAGTGCCAAAAGACGTCATTTGCTTTACCACTAGTACAATATTATCCAGTGGATTCAACACTATTGTAACTATTTACAATTTTGACAAATGGCTTTAAGTCTAAGTTCGTTCTAAGTCTATCTACTTTAGAGTGAAAAGACTACTTATTATTTTAAAAAAATTTAAACGCAAAAATAAAGGTCTCTATAGTCCAGAGGGCATCAAATGTTTATTTAAATTAGTTATAGGGGTGTAATGTAAGAAACTGAATGAATTATTTAATGCGTAATAACTTATTAGATTCAAATTTGTTTTTAATCTGAAGGACTTTCTGTCCTTAACAATATATTTATAAAGAGATTCTAAAAGAAAAAAAAATTAAAAATTCAAACAGCAACCACAGGAAAATAAAAAAAATAAATAAATAAAATAAATAAAATTGCAAAATTTTATAACTAGAGAATCTTTTATCTTTGTTGCACAACTCATTAGTGTTACTAGTAATCAAAATGAAAAAATGTTGTAAAATTTTTTAAATCCAGTACAATTAAATATTGTTAGGATTGTATATTATAACATTAAAATTTTGGAATTCTTTAAAAAAACTTTTCATTTATCAATTATACTCAGGACATTTCACACATTTTAAACGAAATAAAGTAATAAGTTTGATTTGCTTTTTTTATAGTCATTTACTTAAAAATGTATAAAACGGGTTATACAGTGCAATTATATATAATTTGGATTTAAAGTTTTTAATGTCTATTTAAGAGAAATTTTGCGTTATTTTATACGGAAGATTATGCAATGTGTAGTTTATTATGTTTTAGGAATAGGTACATTAAAATTATTATAAGATTTAAAAAAACCAAAACATGTAATAAAAAGTATTACCTGTAACGTTTAAAAACAGCGTTAAGTAGGTCCCACCTCTATTAATTTATTTCTCATTGTTAGGAGACCTGGTATTTTGTGTTGTCTATAAGTAAGAACCATAATTAGAATAAATAATTAAATTTTTCTACATTTAATTTTGAATACCTAATAATTATTATAGATATTAAGAAATCAAAAACAAAAAAAATGTTAATCGCAAACTTTTTTGGAAATTTTAATTAGTATGAATTAAATTTTGATTTTTGACATTACTGCCCTCCCATCGGCCTTTCAGCAGCTGCGTAGTTGTTAGGTTTCCGGTTTGACTGGGCACTTGTTATTGTGGTACCTCGTGGTAAAAAGTGTGCAAGTTGCTGCAAATAAACGTTATGGCTTGTATGCCATCCTTTACGGGATTTATATTATTGTAGCAATTTATATATTTAGTACAGAGTTATCGTTGTGAGTTGGAGTATTTTGTCTTATTCATAAATCCTGTAGTAATTTTTTCTTGGAAGGATTTGTGCCGCTTTTCACGATCGTTCCAATTTTCAAGTATAATATCAGGTATGTAAGTCGTTGTTTCCCTTATTTAATTCTTTATTATTTTTTTATATAGACAGGTTATTGTTATAAAGTAAAAAAAACTAAACTTTATTAATTCTGTTAATTTTGGGGAAAAAATAATATCCTTTTTTTCTTTTGAGTATTAAAGCTTTAAAATAATTCTTTAAAATAATTCTTTAAACTATTAAATTTTAAACTAAAAATTGTTTAATAATGTGATAGATTTGCAATAAAAGTTATTTCTTTCTTTTAGAATTAACAACGTCTTAAACCACTTTATAATTTAAGGGAAGGTACCTACACCACCCTCATCTGCGTGAGATTTATAATTGTTAAGCCTATCCTAATGAACCCCTTGGCCAGGGTAAGATTTTATTGTATCTAAAATATTCTTTTGGTTACTTCAAAAATACCAGTTACGACTTAGCCCACCTCTACAATCTGGTTTTGGTGTGAAATTATTTCTATCCTTTATCTTGATATTTTGATTTTTTGTTTCTTATTTTGGAATTATGGATTTCGTTTAAAAATAAATCAAAAACAGCTGTTTCTATTTGAAAATTAAAAGCTAATTTGATTTCGAGTTACTGAAATTTATATTTTCTTTTATTTCATTAAAAATATTTTTATAATTTAAAATATCTTTGTATTCACTTAATATTTTACGTTTAAGTAAAGTTACTATTTTATTAAATTTTAATATTTTATAAAGGCTAGTTTATTAATTAGGAAAAAAAATAATAATAGTCCAGCCTGAAAACACGTTTAAATATTAATAAACGTTTTTTTGAAAAGGGCCATATTTGCAGAAAATATTAATATAATATGTCAATATCTTCTTACATTTAATAAATTATATGAGGATATTAACTATTGATTCTTTTTTCTCCATTTGATCGTTTCTTGATTTTCCAATTTCCATTGCTCAATTCTCACTTTTTGTGAATTCTTGGTCGGAAGTGTTGGCTTCTTGGAACAACATTCCTTATTTGATTTCCTGTCCTCCATGGCAAGAAGTTTGATTTCCTGATGAATTGGTCTGCTGTGTCACAAGAAAAAGCTGCGCTAGTTCCTCGACGATCAAAGATTCACGCAAGTTTTTTTATTAAAATAGTATGTTAGGAAATTAGCTAATTGCTAAATAACTTGAGCATTATTAGAACGTAACATTATTTTATTTACTTAGCCCATTGCTAATATTTTTGCTAATTTTCTTGCGTAGCTCACTGGTTATTTTCAGATTGCTGCTTACCATATGATTTTATTAGACATTGAACTTTTTTTGCTATGGTGTATATATAGGTAATTGGTAATTAGTAACTTGCTTATTAGGTTTATAGCCATTTTCTTTAGTATACTAGGTTTCCGGGTAATAAATTAACATTATCCTCGCGCATGCGCCTGAGCTCAAACGGTGTGGTAGTCAGTGGGACTGTGCCTCTTCCACCTAAGTGACCAGTGTGTCATCATATATCTAATTGGGGTAATATTGAATAGTGTATGAAAATTAATATTAAGGGATCGGAATCAGCAATCCTAGTCTCTAAAATATTAGTTTATTTTTTTCTTTTTTTATATTATAGTGAATTAATACATGTCTACTTTTGTTGCACTATAACCACTAAGAGTAAATAATTTATAAAATTTGAATTCCAAGTTTCTTGTATTGTGTTACATTTTTAATTGTTCGATAAACCAATTGGTAAGTTGATGGTTTATCTAGTTTCATTGGGATATTGGTGCTCAATTTACCTGGCGCCCAGTAAAGAACATTTTTTTGTGGACCGTCTCCACTTGAGTTTTAGCCGCGAGTATCTCCGATTGTCATCGTTTAGTTGCTTGGTCGATGTACTATCGGCTTCAGAATAGCATATACATTTTCAAACTCAAATGGCTTGCATTGAATTCATTTTAAGGATGGCCTATTTATTGTGTATAACCAATCACGGTTTAAATAATAATAAATTCGAAATCAGTCAAACAGTTGTCCACGCCCACATCTCTAATGTTACACAGAGAGGGATGACATTAAGTGAGGGAAGATTGCAGCATAAGGTATTCTATTGACAAATTGCCTGTGTTTTATACAGTACGGTGTAACAGTTTTATTAGCTATCATCATACGTTTCATTAAATAGTATTTCTCTTTATAAATGTTACCTTATTAAACATGTATTTTAGCTTTTCTTAAAATATTATCTATAAATGAAACAATAAATTAATTAAGTTTTCTTTTAATAAATAAACAAAAAAAATTACATTATTAGTCACTACAAAACTTCTAAAAAAAAGTTAACTCTTAATATACCTAAAAATGAAAGAAATCAAACAAATTGTAAAATATAAAACCTGTATGGTTGAAATCGCAGTGTTGTTTATATCTGGTTTTTAGTACATATGCTTTGTAATTTCGTTTCCTAAAAATAACGTTTATATAGACTAATAAGAAATAAAAATAATATTTATCAACTTACCATTTTAAGTCAAATTGGATAAATACTTTCTTTTACAATGTGAAATATCGTAAAGCTATTGTTTACATATTTAATCAAACCTGAAAACAACATAATATGTTAGTATTTAAAAAATGTATACTTTAATGGATATAATATCAAAACTACTTGTACTTACTTTTCATGTTTGAATATTCGGTTAATGTATTATATTCCTGTATTATTGTACTCATGTTTAATCCTATTGTTTAAAGGTTATGACTTTTATGTCAAATCAATTCTTCTTTATTTTTCAATTCCATAAAACTATATATAAACTTCCTAATTAAATGTCTGGGTATAAAAATTTTAAGCAGGTGTAATTTTTGAGGTGAGATCGTTTACGGTGTACACTCAAAATTTCTATGCTAGATTAGATTCTATGTCATTAGTATTAGCGGAAGTAGGAAGGGACAATGAATGTGATGAAGAAGGTGTGGTAAAAAGTTAAGAACATGGTTTATCAAAAATTGGTATGGCGATATTCATCAATTATTCCTTTATAAATATTTTCGATTAGGAAGTCGATATTGTTTCTACACACTAATATATATGTATAGAATTTCAAACAAATAGATCCAGCAATAAAGAAGCTATACAGGAAAAGAAATTCAGCACGTGATCTTTTATGTAGATAAAAGAAAACCCTCTATATATCAGAGGTGAGCATCGAAACAAAATATTCTTTTATTAAATTAGTAGAATTATTACTGAGATCAATTATGTATTTTAGGGTTTTTTTGTTCCTCTTCAAAATGTTTGGTTTTTGTTTTATCCATCCTTTGGAATCAGTTTCATAGTCGTCACCATCGGACACTTGTACCATCTATTCTTCAAGCCTCCTGCACAGCGTGTCCAATATTCCAGAGACATTTATTCAGTGTTAATATGGAAATCAGGTTTATTTTTTAATTATTTTTTTTAAAACAATTCTTACAAGCCAAAATAATAAAAGACATGCAAACATACACCATATATACGTCGATTTGATTAAGTATGTACAACTAATAATAGTAAATGTGTAAATAAATATAAATAGTAAGATTAATAATAACTGTATATAAAAAGTTAAGTTTAGTTAAGATTGTAGTAATGAATAGAAAAGAGT
The DNA here is from genome assembly GCA_035357415.1 of Ophraella communa. Taxonomy (NCBI): domain Eukaryota; kingdom Metazoa; phylum Arthropoda; class Insecta; order Coleoptera; family Chrysomelidae; genus Ophraella; species Ophraella communa. Next base: position 16,319,776 of record CM068993.1, read on the forward strand.
TATGAATTTTTATAATTTTTATTGTTTTAAAATTGTACATATCCAACTTAAATGAAGTAAATATTTTTCTTTGCTTTGAATATTTTTCTTCTATTGAATAAACTATCTCTCTTTATTATTACTTTAGGTTTCTGATTCTCCCAGCATAATATCTATCCAAAAGAATCAGTGGCGCCCAGAAAATAACTCTGATTTTATGAGTAAAATTAAAATAATATTTAAGATTAATTTTTGATTTTGGACAAATACTTAGATATATTTTAAAGACCTACGCCCTAATGCAACTGACGAAGAGCTGCCGTAAGCATTGGTAACTTTTACGTTACACAAGTTGGCGCCCAACGTGGTTATATTGGCATATTTTTTTTGTACTTGGTTCGTGTTACACTATTAGTTTTAATATACCTTTTGAGTATTTAATTTAACAAGTTTTTAAGTATTGTTGTTGCTTAAGAATTGTGTAGAGAGATATTTTTTTCCTTAGAAAAAAATTATTCTTGGTCTACTTATCGTAGTTAGATATTATTAATGGAAATCCAAGTTGACAAACCTTTTATTTGACATTTTGACTCAAAATTTGATTACATACTGATTTATTACGTGTTATAGTGCTCTTTTAAGCATATAAATTACTAAAACTGGTATATTTTCACACTGCTGATTTTATATTCAAATTAATATACCATACATAATTAGAACTATTTTCTCTTTATTCAATATATGTACATACATTTATACTTTAACAAAATATTCTACAATTATCGTATTCTGAAATATGAATCCGGAAAAATTTCAAGTCAACCATTTGTTGGATTACGAGCTAGAGTATGAGCTTTCTATTAGAAAAGTCAGTTCTTCCCGGCCAGTGGCGGACAAAAGAAAAATGTTACGAAGACTATTGGAAAAAGAACAAACAATACCTGATTCTACTGTTCATTTGGAAAGCTATCCTTTTGACTATGTAAAAGAACAAAAAGAAATTAACGATACTTTTACTCAAATAGCTGGAAACATAATTGAATTTGCTGACATAGGAAATCCGAATGATAACTTATATCAACGGACAATTTCAAGGATAATTCATGTTACAAAACGAGTAAACAGAATAGAAGATTTTTTGAGAATTGAAGGTTTGATACCGCTTAACAAGAAAGAAGAGTTACATAAATTTCGTTGTGAAGGCTACGCAACATGTTTAACTTTAGAAGCGGATCTCGCTGCTAATATTAGCACTCCAAATAATGAAACTGCTAAAAATACAAGTTTTCCAGTAGTTAATATAAATCCTCCAGTAGTGAATTGCTCAAAATCTCCAATTCCATTTTCGAGTTGGGGTATTGAATTTAACGGTGATCCTAAAGTTGTTTATGAGTTCATAGAGAGAATAACTGAACTGGCTCAATCACGTAAAGTATCTGAACAAAGTTTGTTTGAATCCGCTGTTGAATTTTTCAAAGGAGATGCATTCGTCTGGTATAGAAGTATAAAGTCTTCTGTCAAAGACTGGACTTCACTACTAGCTTTGTTGAAACGCGATTTTTTACACTTTTCAGCAGACGAGGAAATTTGGGAACAAATCAAAAAACGAAATCAAAAAGAAGACGAACCAGTTGTAATATTTATTGCACATATGGATGCACTCTTTAATCGATTAACACAAACTCCTATTGAAAGCACGAAGGTTAAATACATAAGGCAAAACATTCTGCCAGAATACATAACCCAATTGGCATTAATAGACATCCAATCGGTTGAATCCCTGTCAACCTATTGTCGCAAATTAGAAGAAGCCAACTATGTAAAAAATAAAAATAACCATTTACCTCAACTTTCCGAAATTTGTAGTAAGAATATCACATGTAAAGAATTACAAAGTAAAACACCAAGTATTGAATATTGTTCTGATAATACATTTAATAATGCACAAAGACAAAATTATAATTCACAAAATAGAAATTTTGTTACACCTCATAATAATAAAAACAACAATACTTCTTTTTATAATAACAGAAATAGACAAAGCTTTCGTCAGAACTATGATAAAAGCAGTCCATCCAATCAATTTCATAACAATACATATACAAGTTCATCAGCTTCTCAACAAAAGCATACACAAAACAGGTTTCATCATCAAAGAATATACAGAAACTCGACTCCAGGTGCAGGCAATTCAAGAAACAACCTCCACAACAATCCATCACATGCGATATCGACAAACACAAGTACACACTGTTGGAACTGTGGGCTAGCTAATCATTTTTACAAGGATTGCAAAGCAACAAGAAAGGTATTCTGTTTCAAGTGTGGTTTAGCAGATACCAAATTATCAAATTGTAGAAATTGTTCAGGGTCAAAAAACTAGAACATAAGGATTTTGACTCTGGCCATCAAAACCCGAGACAAAAACAGGTCAGTCACATTCATTTAAATGCATCTACAAGCAAAAATTTAAGTACCTCTTCTGAATACATAATATCTCCAGCTTTCGTTGAAAAACCTTTAGACAATCGTCCTTATATTAGAGTAATTTTGTTAAACGAATACATTACTGTACTTTTAGATAGTGGAGCCAATGTTTCAATTGTAGGTTCAGCGGGTATAAAATTTTTAGAAAAATTGCGATTAAGAATTGACTACACTATTCACAAATGTATACGAACAGCCGATGGTACTCAAATAGATGTTACAGGTGCAGTGGATTTACCCATTATTATAGGAAATTTCTGTTCCATAATTAAAGCCTTAGTTGTTCCATCTTTACCGCATGCTTTTATTTTTGGCGTAGATTTCGCAAGACAGTGGAATATTAAAATGAATTTTAAAGATAAAATATGGCAAGTTCAGTCAGGTAATCAAAATATAGACATAGTTGAAAGTATTGATACATCTATGTTAACACCAAATCTACCAACTTTTCATGACTTAACCGAATATGAGCGTAAGCAAGCAGAGATAGTAATGAAAAGCTTTGATGAAATTGATAGTAAATACAGATTAGGTCGCACTGATAAAATATCTTTCAGAATTGACACCGGAGATTCACCACCTTTCCGTAAAAGACCATATGTATTGTCACCTTATATGCAAAACATTATGAATAAAGAATTAGATGAGATGTTAAAACTTAATATTATAGAACCAGCTAACAGCCCATACTGCTCTCCTGTACTGCTTGTCAAAAGAAAAATAACGAGTATAGGTTCTGTTTCGATGGACGTACTTTAAACTCAATCACAAAGTACGATAGTTACCCATTACCTAATGTTGAAAGAATTTTAGCTTCGCTTAGAGACGCAAAATATATATCCTCAATAGATCTTCGAAAAGCATTTTGGCAAATACCATTGGATCCAGAATCTAAAGAAAAAACTGCTTTCAGCATCGTAGGTAGAGGCCAATTTCAATTTGTTACAATGCCATTTGGTCTTGCTAACGCAGCACAAACACAACAACGTCTGGTCGATAAAATTTTCGGACCTAAATATGAGCCAAAGATTTTTTCCTACATTGATGATATTATTGTAACCGGTTCCACCTTTGACGAACATCTTAATCTATTAAAAATTGTAAAAGAAAAACTGCAGGAAGCCAATTTAACTATAAATTTACAAAAATGTGAATTTTTTAAAACTTCGTTAAAGTTTTTAGGTTACGTCGTCGGTTCAAATTCGTTAAGAACTGATCCAGACAAAGTAGCAAGCATGGTTAATTATCCCCGTCCTAGGACCACCACTGAAGTCAAAAGGTTTGTTGGATTATGTTCATGGTATAGACGTTTTATCCACAATTTTTCAAGCGTGCTTTCTCCCATCAATGATCTTTTGAAAGGGAAAAAGAAAAATCAACCCATTGTATGGAACGATGATGCAGAAGCTTCTTTTATAAAGATAAAACAACTTTTAGTTTCAGCACCACTTCTATCACAACCAGATTTTTCAAAAAAATTCACAATTCAAAGTGATGCATCAAACACCGGACTAGGTGGAATTTTAACCCAAGTAATAGATAATGACGAACGAATTATTGCCTATGCAAGTCGATCATTATCCAAAACAGAAAGAAACTACTCTACAGTGGAAAAAGAATTATTAGCTTTACTATTCTGCATAGAAAAATTTCGACCTTACATCGAAGGTGTTAGATTTACTGCTATTGTCGATCATTACTCACTACTTTGGTTAAATAATATCCAGAATCCTTCAGGTAAGCTGCAACGATGGGCAGTAAAATTAAGACAGCACTCTTTTGATCTCGTTCATAAAAAAGGCAATACAAACATACTACCAGATGCGTTATCTCGTATAGTTCCTGACAATGAAATTACTTATATTGATAATTCTATAGAAACAGCATATTTTGATTTAGACTTGGATAGAATTGACCGCTGGTATGACAGATTAAGAGAAAAAATCATTAATAATCCTGATCGCTTTCCCCAGTTTAAAGTTGAAAACGATTTTATCCTTAAATATGCTCCTTGTAACTTACCCTTAAGATCAAACATACCTGATTTCAAGTTTGTAGTACCTAAACCACAAAGAAGAGATGTTATTGATTCTTGTCACAAACCACCCACATGCGCACATCTAGGTTTTTTCAAAACACTGCATAGGGTTCAAGAACATTTTTATTGGCCAAAAATGCGTCGTGATATTTTAAAGTATGTAAAATCATGTCAAACATGTGGAGCTCAAAAAATGCCGAATACAGGTCGCATGGGTCTAATGGGGAAGGAGAAAGAAGCTAAATGGCCGTTTCAAATTATAGGGTTAGATCTAATAGGACCACTTCCACCTTCAAAAAAACAAAATAAATGGATATTAGTCATATCAGACTGGTTTTCTAAGTATAACCTTATATTTCCTTTAAAAAGTGCTAAGACACATTTAATTGAAAGAATTTTAGAAAATGATATTTTTTTAGTTTTTGGTGTACCTCAGTACATTATTTGTGATAATGGAGTACAATTTACTAGCAAAAATTTTAAAAAATTGTGTGAAAAATACGAAGTCCAGAAAATATGGTACAATGCAGTGTATTCACCTCAGTGTAATTTTGTAGAAAGAAACAATCGCACAATAGAAACCGCTATTAGAAGCTACATAGATGAACACCGTGACTGGGATTTAGAAATACATAAAATTCGTCAAGCTATTAATACGGCAAAACATGAGATCACAGGCTTTACCCCAGCGTTTCTTGTGTTTGGAAGACATGTTCCTATTTCTGGTAGATTTTATGACGGTACAGAAGAATTAAAGGATATAGAGATTATACCTGGCGACCGAAAGGCATACGCTGCGAATCTTAACGGTCTAGCACAGGTCTTTAATGATGTTAGAGGAAAACTTCATAAAGCATATCAAAAGAATACTAAAACTTATAATTTACGTAAAAGAGATAATGAATTTTTCGTAGGAGATACAGTTTGGCGACGTAACAAAGCTAAATCCAACAAAGGAGATTTGTTTGCTGCTAAATTGGCTCCTAGATTTATATCTTCTATAGTAAGAAATAAATGTTCCCGTTTAGTCTATGATCTAGAAGATTTAAAATCAGGTGCAAAGGTTGGAAAATGGCACATTAAAGATTTAAAAGCCTATCATGATTCCGACCCACCGGATGACGAAAATGAAAGTAGTTCATCTGAGTCAGGACTTTAACTTTAAATTTTAAAATTTTTTATACGTCATTTTGATTTATTATATTTTAATTTTTGTTTGGAAAAATTAGACTTCGTTTAGTCCTTGAAACTATCATAGCTATGATATAATTATAGAATACACCCCCATAATTTCAAAATAAATTTTGTCCCTGTAATGTAAATAATATACTGCAGTTTAAAAAAAATAATAAAAGCCCTTTGTTGTACATAACATTAAACCTTAATTTAAATAATGATTTTAGTTATTATAATTTAAAGTAAATTTTCGTATAGTATGTCTCTAGTACATAATAATTTTATTTTTTTTTGCATTTTAAAGTTTAGTGGTTGTGGAAGACATTATCCGATTTTTGGCATTACCCGATCATGACACTTCCCAACGTTGACTCCTACGGGCGTTTGATACGCGTAGTTATCAAACCACAACACACTATGTTTAGGAATAAATTGTTATTTTCCCATTATTTATCTCTTCCATAAGTAGTAGTTATGTATTATACATAAGTTTTTCATTTAATAGTAGGTAATAGGTGTTTCTTCCTTTCTTTCTTTCATTAAAAAATAGCCTATCAAGATAGTCTATTTTTTTTTCTCGGAGGGGGGTAGTGTAACAGTTTTATTAGCTATCATCATACGTTTCATTAAATAGTATTTCTCTTTATAAATGTTACCTTATTAAACATGTATTTTAGCTTTTCTTAAAATATTATCTATAAATGAAACAATAAATTAATTAAGTTTTCTTTTAATAAATAAACAAAAAAAATTACATTATTAGTCACTACAAAACTTCTAAAAAAAAGTTAACTCTTAATATACCTAAAAATGAAAGAAATCAAACAAATTGTAAAATATAAAACCTGTATGGTTGAAATCGCAGTGTTGTTTATATCTGGTTTTTAGTACATATGCTTTGTAATTTCGTTTCCTAAAAATAACGTTTATATAGACTAATAAGAAATAAAAATAATATTTATCAACTTACCATTTTAAGTCAAATTGGATAAATACTTTCTTTTACAATGTGAAATATCGTAAAGCTATTGTTTACATATTTAATCAAACCTGAAAACAACATAATATGTTAGTATTTAAAAAATGTATACTTTAATGGATATAATATCAAAACTACTTGTACTTACTTTTCATGTTTGAATATTCGGTTAATGTATTATATTCCTGTATTATTGTACTCATGTTTAATCCTATTGTTTAAAGGTTATGACTTTTATGTCAAATCAATTCTTCTTTATTTTTCAATTCCATAAAACTATATATAAACTTCCTAATTAAATGTCTGGGTATAAAAATTTTAAGCAGGTGTAATTTTTGAGGTGAGATCGTTTACGGTGTACACTCAAAATTTCTATGCTAGATTAGATTCTATGTCATTAGTATTAGCGGAAGTAGGAAGGGACAATGAATGTGATGAAGAAGGTGTGGTAAAAAGTTAAGAACATGGTTGATCAAAAATTGGTATGGCGATATTCATCAATTATTCCTTTATAAATATTTTCGATTAGGAAGTCGATATTGTTTCTACACACTAATATATATGTATAGAATTTCAAACAAATAGATCCAGCAATAAAGAAGCTATACAGGAAAAGAAATTCAGCACGTGATCTTTTATGTAGATAAAAGAAAACCCTCTATATATCAGAGGTGAGCATCGAAACAAAATATTCTTTTATTAAATTAGTAGAATTATTACTGAGATCAATTATGTATTTTAGGGTTTTTTTTTGTTCCTCTTCAAAATGTTTGGTTTTTGTTTTATCCATCCTTTGGAATCAGTTTCATAGTCGTCACCATCGGACACTTGTACCATCTATTCTTCAAGCCTCCTGCACAGCGTGTCCAATATTCCAGAGACATTTATTCAGTGTTAATATGGAAATCAGGTTTATTTTTTTTAATTATTTTTTTTTAAAACAATTCTTACAAGCCAAAATAATAAAAGACATGCAAACATACACCATATATACGTCGATTTGATTAAGTATGTACAACTAATAATAGTAAATGTGTAAATAAATATAAATAGTAAGATTAATAATAACTGTATATAAAAAGTTAAGTTTAGTTAAGATTGTAGTAATGAATAGAAAAGAGTTATGAATTTTTATAATTTTTATTGTTTTAAAATTGTACATATCCAACTTAAATGAAGTAAATATTTTTCTTTGCTTTGAATATTTTTCTTCTATTGAATAAACTATCTCTCTTTATTATTACTTTAGGTTTCTGATTCTCCCAGCATAATATCTATCCAAAAGAATCAGTGGCGCCCAGAAAATAACTCTGATTTTATGAGTAAAATTAAAATAATATTTAAGATTAATTTTTGATTTTGGACAAATACTTAGATATATTTTAAAGACCTACGCCCTAATGCAACTGACGAAGAGCTGCCGTAAGCATTGGTAACTTTTACGTTACAACGGGTTTATTTGTTTTTTATTGCAACCTCTTTACTGCTTCCTTTTTTGTGACAACGTTGGCTATTTACACGGATTTTGAATTTTGATTAGTGATTTTTTATTTCGACGAACTTTGGCTATTGACACGGATTTAGAATTTTGTTTTTTGATTGTGACTATTTACTGGATTTTCTTATTCTACGACGACATTGGCACGGATTTTGGTTTTCTATTTAACTATTGTGATATTTTAATTTTAAGATATCAAATAAAATATTAAGATTTAGACTTGCGCTTTTCACTAATTTCTTTATGTTTTATCCTCTTTTCACCTAAATAAAAAAAAAAGCATCATTACATTTGAAATTTCCGAGAAAAATAAAAAAAATAATCGACTTCATTACATTTGAAATTTCCGAGAAAAATAAAAAAAATAATCGACTTTTTTACGTAGAACTCCCTAGCGGAGACAAAATTGTTTAATTTTGGTATTTTTGTTATACATCTGATTAAACAAAAGAAACTATTTTAATCCAAATTTGGTTAAAAAACAAAAAAAGTTATATGATATTTGTTTGTAACAAGTTTGAACCTTCCCCACCCCCCTATTTGAAGAGTATTGGCAAAAAGTCCCCAACCAACATTTTTCATAATCTCATCAAGATTTCAAAAATTGTATTTTGAGTATACCTTTAGTATATCTCTTTCGGAGATAATCACAATATTATGTTTTTGAGTGTTCGTTGCACCCCGTAGCGGTCGACTTTCAAACTTGACAAATATTTCCAGCAATTTTTCATGATCGATTTTGTTATAATTTTTTTTTCTTTATGTTGTAATAAACTACCTCGCAGACCTTAGTGGGACACCCTGTATATATAAAATTGTTGTAATAACTCGCGTAACATACCTAGCGAAGAATTATAGGGTGTCCGGTATTTGCAAAAATACAGTAACAGGTATAGTATTTTTTGAATATAATACAAAAAAGTCTATAGAAAATTTAAATTACTAACATATTCTTTCTTTCATTTTTTAAAGATAGATATATCACAACAATGTATAGTCTTTCCAATATTAATTGCTAAAATCCATTTAAAAGTGTCATACAGACTGCCAGTCTAGAGAGCTAGGTTCCGACGATACAGAGTGGATGTTTAACGGGAGAAATATATCGTTTTCATGCCATTCTTTCTACTTTGAAGCCTAGTAAACTAACTCACTCTGTATGTCACTATTAAATGGATTTTAGCAATTAATATTGGAAAGACTATTAACATAAAAATAAATATAAACAATGGGATAATCATCAGTCTCGGTAGGAAAAGGTATAATATTTGCAAGTTACAGAAAACAATGTTATTTATGAATTCTAAATTCAGATGATGCACAAAATATTAATAAACGAATTAATATTATATCAACAATAAAAAGATTATTTTTATATGATGTATTTACAGTCCTAGAAAACAATAACAGTAAATGCTATAAATAATAATAATAACCAAAACAGAATAAACTAAAACTATAAATATTTTAAATCCTTGCAGAAAGAACAATAAAAAAATTCAATAACAACGGAACAAAAAACATTTGGTACGATTCCGACTCTATAGACAAGGCATACCACATTTTTGTTACAACTTAAAACAGACCTCACGTAGATATGCCGTAGAGCGTTTAAAAATTGGAATAGGGTAGATAGCTCATCTCTGGCTGTTAAAATTTTGCGCCTATACTCTGAATTAATTTATATTCACTGTATAACGCAAGTCTGCCTTATCATTGATATTTTTTTGATTATCTGGTACAAAATTGATTCCTAAATTAATACAGAATTAGTATATTGTAAAACAAGTGTCACAAAGTCGGATTTTGTACAAGTGGAGTTTCACGTCTTTTCCAGTTGCTAATGAGGGAGTCCGCTAGCACTACCACTACAAAAATTTTAGGTCAAAAATGAGAGTCTGTTATCTAGGCCGTTTTGTTTACTTGTGTTATATAGAATTACTATATTTTTACATCTGAAGTAATTTAAGCACTTTCCGAGTACATACTTTTGCAAAATAAAGATTTTTAATTAATTTTGGGGGAAAAAATGTCATTAGCAGTGATTTTAGGTATATATCTAGTTGTGCGTTTCTAGCCGCCATTTACATTAGTAAACATTGACAGTTAAAGTTAGTTCTCATTGGTCGCTTTACTAAGAAATTTCTGTTTGCACCAATAATAGCGACAGATGTAAAAATTGCAGAGTTGACATTGTTTGCAAACATTAAGTTTCAGTAAATTACTTTAAACGTAAAAATATAGTGATTCTATATAACACAAGTGAACAAAACGGCCTAGAAAACAGACCCTAAAAATTTTGTAGTGGTAGTGCTAGCGGACTCCCTCATTTCTACGCTAGGAGTCAACACTTGTCTATAGAGCGGGTCACAGTTATTATGCAGCGTGGCCGGCATAGGCCAATGTAAATCTTATGGGCGAATATTCAACACTGTTGCCGCTTTGGTTACGGCTTGAACCACAATTAACTCAGCCAATTTATTTTCGTAGAAACGTTTTATTATGAATTTTTCAAAACAGATGTATTCTATATAATAAATATTATTAAAAAATGGAATTGAAATCTATTTATGTAGATTGTAATCAGTATATACCTGATCACTTGATGGATTATTTAGGTCTCTACTAAATCTTTCAGACAAATCCTAATCCTATTGCCAGTGAAAATATTATTTAATTACAAAGATGCTAATTATTTTTACCTGTATGATCCCTTGATCCTGGTAAACCGTTATGTAATATTCCTGGAATGTAGAGGTAAGTAAATATACAGGTAAGTAATAACATAGGCAGGTACCTATCTGTTTCTGCTGATAAACGAAAGGGCATTATTGAAACAACAGCCATGCAGTTAGCAGCACCGTTTGAAAAATTTAAACAAGGTGAAAATCTTCATCGTCAAACCAAGAGGCTTTTATTGAATATTTTAACGTATAGGTTGAATACAAAAGATGACAAAAGTGTGACAGCGAAAATAGAACTGATTTCTGAAATGACTGGCCTTAGTGTGAGAACAGTGTATAATCTGAAAAGCGAAGCCGCTACTGGACCTTTGACATCGCCAAAAAAACGAAGACGGAACAGCAGCCAGTCGAATTCAAGACTGATCACCTACGATGAAGGTATCCAATCGCAAATACGAAAAGCTGTGCATGAATTCTACTCCGAAAATATTCCACCAACACTGGCAAAAGTTCTTGCTAAAATAAATTCAGACGAAAATGTACCAAATTTTTCTAAAAGTACGCTAAGACGTTTGCTTAACGATATGGGGTTTGTTTATGGAAAGAGAGGAAGAGACTCGATTCTAATAGAAAGAGCTGATATAATCGCCTGGATGCACAAATATTTAAGATCAGTGAAGAAGTTCCGCGAAGAAGGATATAACGTAATATATCTGGACGAGTCATGGATTAATGTGGGCCACAGTGTAAATTTTGAATGGAAAGACACTACCATAAAAAATGCCCGAGATGCATTTGTCAAAGGACTGACAACAGGACTGAAGGCTCCAAGTCAACGAGGACCGAGATTTGTTCTTCTTCATGCAGGCTGGAAAGACGGTTTTCTTGAGGGTGCAGAAAAAACTTTTCTGGTAAAGAAAGGTGCAGACGATTACCACGACGAAATGGACGCAGAAGGCTTTGAGGCCTGATTTAAAGATCAATTGATCCCTAATTTGCCGAAAAACGGATCAAAGAATGTTGTAGTGTTGGACAATGCGTCATACCATTCGGCGAAGTTACCTTTTCCAAAGACAACTTGGAATAAGGAACAAATAAAGTACTGGCTACTGGAAAAAGAGATTTACTTCGAGGATGATTATTTAAAAACAGAATTATTGGCTACTGCAAACGCGTTTAGAGAGCAGTACGACCTAAGAAAAATAGACGACATTGCCACGGAACATAATATAACAGTCCTACGATTACCACCTTATCATTGCGAATTAAATCCTATTGAAATGGTGTGGAGCCAAGTGAAAGGATATGTGGCTCGTAATAATAGTACTTTTAAAAAAGAGGATGTGGAAAAACTTATAAAAACAGCGTATTCGCAAGTAACCCCAATGCAGTGGTCTAATTATGAAAAAAGGTAGAGAAGACAGAGGAAAAGATGTGGCAAACAGATCATTTAATGGAAGACATTGAGCCAATAATAATAAATCTAAATGAAGCGATGAAGATGAAGACTTGGATGACGATGAAGATCAGTAATATATTTCTTAACCCTCAAATGTTCCATTCAATTTTCATTTATTTTAGTTATTACCTGCTAATCATTGTCATTTTTAAAGTTTAATTTTAATTCAAGTTAAAATACGTAATTATTAATTCATTTACTTATTCTATATTTTGTTTGTTACAACAACCCGCCAGAAGAAGAAAAATCCTCGGAAAAATCATCGAAACGTCGGCAAGATTTCATTAGCTTTTCTCTGTTAATCGTTCTCCCTTAAAATTTAGATGACAGCTGACTTTTTTACCACTCGTCCTGTAATTTATGTATATATTATTATTATTGACATACTTTTATTATTAATTATATTATTATATTATTATTTCATAATTTGACAAAGGTCTTTTGTAAAGCCGCTGTATTTATTTATTTCTTTATACGTGATAATTTAACGTATAAAATTTGAATATTTTAGCGGATTTACAATATTTTCCTTTAAACGCGTAAAATTTATCTAAAAGCTTAATTATAAATATTCTTAATTACTCTTCAAATGAATAATTTAGTCAACATTTAAGTCATAATAGTAACACAATGGCAAGTTATATTCCCGCGCCAGTTGGAACAAAATTCGAAGAACATGCCGATATGGCAACGCCGTCGTCCATAAACGCAATGCTGCATAATAACTGTGACCCGCTCTATAGCAAGTTTCCAACATTGATAATAAAAAGCCCAGAATAAAAAATGTACAATACTTACTGTAATATTGAAAACAAATCACTATGGAAAGATGAATGGAGACGTAATTTCACACAGTTCCTAGGAAATAAAACAAATTTTCGCAAAAAACACCCAGTTAAATAATTTATATCAGCCATTTACGTATTTAAATGATCATTAAAAACAAATGTTGTATTTAGATTTTATGTACCTATTTGCGACTACACGTGACTATTTAAAAACTACAGAAAATTCCTTATATCGCATTTTTCCTCAATATCTCTAGTTCGCATACATTTCATTACTAACCAACAATTTTTACAACAATTTAAATTAAAATACCTTTACAATTCTAAATTTTAATTACTCTATTGACATCAATGAACGAATTATCAATACTTACTTAAACATAATGAATGATTTTTCAAAACACATGTTAGTATATGATAAATCAACCTCTGACTTTGAAGTCGTAGAACAATGGATAAAGAACTGAGAGTTGAAAACATATATTTAATAATAAAGGTATATGTCATCGGGAAACCCACAAACTGGGATCTGGCAAAACGATAATTAAAAAAGCATTTATAAACAATAGTAAAAAATACAGATCACCAATATAAAAGTCGCAATTAATAAAATATTTTAAGAGGCAATGATGCATAAAGTAAAATAATTGGACAAAATTGTCATTTTTTAAAAAACCCCTTTTTCTTTGCTAATATTGCATGAAAATTTCCCAAATTTTCAGGATGTATGTGGTTCACGATAGCGCAAAAGCTATCCATATTTAAATTTTAAATATTCTTGATATTGATTACGAATGGTAATTGATTTCACTTAGTTAAAAAAATTTGAAATTAAACATGCAACTAACTATCACTAATATACCCTTAAAATTTTATCCAAATATATAATCTAATAACGGAAAAAATGGTACCGAAGAAGAAATCAAATTCACAACTACTGATAATACGTATGAATACTTATGTGCTATCTTTTAAAAATGTCATCAATTGATTAAGAACAGTAAACAACTAAACGGTTGAACTAAACTTCTACTATTTATTCGCAAAATACGTTTTTAAATTCAATTACAGCCGTTTCGCTAGAATTAGCATCGTCAGATTGACATATTGAAGTTACATTTTGTTTGTTTGTAGCTAGGTACCTGATGTTGATTAGGTAGTATTAAGGCTAGACCAAGTATGCATAGATGTTATTAGCCCTAAGGGATTATCCTGGATGTAGTTCCCTCTAAGATCAGTATAACTGTGCAATGATATAGAAAAACCAGGAAAAAACTATATCATGCTGATCTTTACAATAATTTAATATATTTCTGTTAAAATTACGTCTTATCTATGTATAAAATGAAGACTCAATCAAAGTAAACAGTTTAATAGAAGAGAACTTCCAAGATTTATTTGTTCATTAACTACTTTATATTTTTGATTTGCTAGAGATGTTTTTTTTTGTTTTTTATCACAAATATGTAATATTTGAATATTATTGGTGTTTATGAGTGAGTATGGATGTTCAAGGACGTGTTTTGCATAGTTTGCCTTTTCTGGTTGCTCTTAAGTGTTCATTGAATCTTATTTCAAAATTTTTTTGTGTTTGACCTACAGCATTACATTTTGGACAATTAATTTTGTAAACACCAGATTTTTTTAATTTAGGTAATTTTGTTTTTACATTTAACAATTTTGTACCAACATTATTGTGTGATTTGAATGAAATTAATGCAGATGTTGCCGAAGATATTATTATTGATGAAATTGTATTAGAAATATTTCCACAATATGTAATACTTTTATAACTTTTAATTTCTTTAGTTTGTTGAGGGAATATTAGTTGTAGTGACATTTTCTGTTTTTTCTTAGTAATTAATTTATTTATCAAATGTATTGGATAGCCATTAGATGTAGCTATTTGTTTTATAATATCAATTTCTTTATTAAAATTATTTTTGTTCATTGGAATTAAAAATGCTCTATGTATCATAGAATTATAAGCTGCTAATTTATGTGATATAGGATGATTTGAATGATACGGTATGGTTACATCTGTTTGTGTTGGTTTTCTGTATATTGAATAATTTAATGAATTATTAACTTTTTCAATTCTCAAATCTAGAAAATTAATTGAATTATTTTCTTCAACTTCTAAGGTGAAATTAATTTTAGGATATAAGGTATTAATATAATTAAAAAATATATCTAATTGTTGTTCGCTACCTACAAAACATGCGAATACATCATCAACATATCTATACCAAAATTCAATATCGTCTTTTTTTTTCAAAAAACCCCTTTTTCTTTGCTAATATTGCATGAAAATTTCCCAAATTTTCAGGATGTATGTGGCTCACGATAAGCTATGCATACTTTAAATATTCTTTATATTGATTACGAATGGTAATTGATTTCTATTAGTTAAAAAAAGTTGAAATTAAACATGCATAGCTTCTGCAACTAACTGTCAGTAATATGCCCTTCAAATTTTATCCAAATATATCTCATAACGGAGAAAAATGGTAGCAAAGAAGAGATCAACTTTGAACTACAGATAAAAGCGCCCTCATACAGATTAATTCAAGTAGTTCTATTGTTATTATTTGCCAGCGTATTAAAAAGCGAAGTTTTTAAATTTGTGGACATTTACTATATAAGAGGTCTGTTCCAACCAAGCAGAGAACTGTTCTAAAATAGTAATTTTTGTGCGCAGTGGTATACTGAGTTGCGCAGTGCACTAATTTGGTCTCGTGAGTGGTAATATTACCGTTCTAGAACGGTTCTTTGCTTGGTTGGAACAAACCCATTATTAAGACATTTGGACAAATATTTGAAACTTAAAGAGTATTTTTTAGGAGCTAGTCCAGATGGAATTGTATGTACACTTTGGAATTAAATGTCTGGCAATATTAAAGAAAATTAGCGTGGAGGATGGAATAAGCAGTAAACAAATAAAATATCTGCAAATAGACGAAAGCGGTAAAATTAAACTTAAATAGAACCACAATTACTATTACCAGATTCAGGACCAGTTAAATATACACACAGAAAAAATTTAAAGGCTAGACCAATTATGGGAATCTAACATGAGGAAACAGTTATGTGATTTTTTCACCACACATTATAATAACAGAGATTATAAAACACCCTATCTGAATAAATATTTTTTAATCATATTCTATTAGCTGGTAATTAAATGCTAATTTTCAGTTTCATAATGATACTGAAATGTAGAGATTGCTTCATTATTTATTTCATATAACAAAAATTAAAAAAAAAACAAAACATTGTTAAATTAAAGTAGAGTTTATTTGTAGAAAAAACAATGTATGCAACTCTAATGTAATAGTTATTAATACACGAGCATTAATTAAATTTTTTTTTTGAAATTTGTTATAATCTTATTTGTTTTTACATTTTCATTCAAATGTGAAATACACCTTTAAAATAAAATAAAAAATATGTATTATCAAGGTAAAAGCTGAAAACTGAAATACTGATACCGATTACCATCAATGGCTTTCTGTCTAAAAAAGTTTCAAATTTTAAGTACGTACCCTATACCTGTGTTCAAATTGTAGTTAGGTATCTACAATAATTTTATAACCATACTTATGCAAACGACACTCTTACGAACTTGAAAATTGATAGATCAATTACCTACGATTATTTATCATATTTCATATTCCCTAACTTAGTAATTATTAATTTTTTGAATCCAAAATTTGTATCAATACAGTAATCGCAAAATCCGTGGTCGGCAGTCCATAGAGGCCATACCTCACTCTACTACCACATGCGGTGGGGTAGAGCTAGTCAGCTAAAATAGCTATAAGTTCTGAGTGATGTTCATAACCGAGTCTTATGTGGTCCACTAAATTAATTCTGTTGTACTAATAATAGACGCACAAAGGTATTACGTTAAGTATACACAACAAAAAGCTTCGCTATACAACTGGCTGACTACATAATGCAACAACTCTGAGTTTCTCATGAAGTACCATACCTACACGTACTTTTGAATTGGCTTTTGACTTTTGACTCCGCATAGCTTTTAACTGGAGGAACGAAACTATGGAAACTATAAGTTGGTAGCTTAGACTGTGAACTGTGGTTGGCGTTTTTATTTATGTTAATAGTAATATCGGTCCTTTTTATTTATATAGTATTTGATTAAACATCCTTGCAAAGTGTCTCTTTCTAAGCTATCATTCGACAATTTGATCCCTATCTTAAACCCCCTTCGAGTGACTGCTACAAATGGGAAGTATGGGCATAATATGATATATCGTTTGAAAGGTCTTTTCATTCTCTATCCACAAATGTTATTGTTTTTAATTTATTGCAAAAATTAACATATTGAAATCTTAATAAATATGTTTCTTAAAGACTTTTGTGAAATAAATAATTTAAAGTATGTTACCTTACTTGGTGATTTATTTAAAATTTGTATTTGTTAGTTTAGTTTTAGCTCTGAAGATTACCAATTATTTGGTTGAAAAAGCGCTTAGCTAATATTTTTATGAAAAATGGACTTTATACCCAGAAGACTGATTAGTGAGATTGGCGAATATAACTCGGGTTTTGTGCACAAACCACTTATAGAGTTTCACGCAAATGATCAAGGTCAGATCCGCTTTTGTAGTTAATTTTTACCACCTGCTTAGGTCTCTAATAAGGATATTTCACAGAACAACAAAATTTCAGTGATAAAAAAGATGAAAAGGAAGAAAAGGTTTTGTGAGAAAGAAGTAGTTGTTGACATTTTTCCTTTAAAGGGAACTTGAAATGTATTATTTTTATAAATGTTCTTTAATCAGTTAGTTTGTTTCTCATATAAACATATTTATCCAGTATTATTACGTTGTACAACTTCGTTTACAAGGAAATGCTGCATTTTAAAGTGTTCAGCATCTGGAATAGTATACAAATTTCGAAATCCTGGAAAATATATAGAACAATTTAGGACCATTAAGAATATATAACAGGCTACAATCGAACAAGTTTGTCGATATTGCGCTAACGGAGAAAAACATTAGAGAACATAGGTACGATAAATAATGTCATCTTAAAAATAGTTTCAAATCTTATGAAGGTCAGTTGGTGCAAATGAACTTAAACCATACTTTAAAAAAATAAACGAGTTATCTATAGAAAAAAAAATAATAATATGTCATGGCAAAATTGTGATACCAAAAACTCTTCAAAGAAAAACATTAAAATATATTCATAAGGGACATCGAGGGATATCTGCTATTAGAGCATTATCAAGATATTACCTTTGGTGAAAGATCTGACAGCTGAATCCACTAAAACAGATGATTAATCTCATAAACTAATTCAAGACAATCAATCACCAAAAACAACGTCCGTACTGAGAATGAATCATGAATCTGGACAAACAAGTGAAGATACATTGGAAAATGTTCAAGAAAAAGGAGATGGACTAGAAAAACAGGAAAAGGCTGTGGAAATGGAAATTATATGAAAGAAATGGAAAAGAAAAGACAAGAAGATATAAAAAAACTATTCCAGAAGATATATGAGAAGACAGACACTCTCTCAAATGATATAAAAATAATAGAAAGTGAAATGAAATCAAACCAAGAAATAACAGAATTTAGAAACCAAATGGAGGACAAGAAAGAAAATTTATCAGTAGATATTGCTACCAACCGAAGACAAATGGAAGAGCAAATGGATCAAGTCCAAAGAAGAGTTAATATAATCGAAGAAGGTATGGTACAAGATAGACAAGCTATAAAAAAGAAAATGAAAAAATAGAAGAAAATATTAACAATATACAGAGTGAAACACATAAGATAGATGGAAAAGTTGTTGAAAGCCAAACAGCTAATAAACAAGAGGTGGAAATGGGAAAAGTCAATGGGGAAGAAAAAGAAGTTGAGGAAGATGAATATGCAGAAGTAACTAATAAATATTCAAAAGCAACAGACAAGAAAGGTTATAAAGAAGTTGAAACAGAGAAAAATAAAACAATTAAAATAATTCAAATTGATAGTGCATATGATACAATAGGTTATGAAAATGTATCAGGAAATGAAGACAAAGAAAAAGTAAATTCTAATAAATATGATATTAATGAAAATAAGAACAAGAAAAATTTAATTATCACTATAGATGTGGAAGAAAGAAGAATGGAAAAAGTAATAAGAGAAGCCAAAGACAAAGTTAATAAAATATTAATTAAAATTCAAACAATAAAACCCATAAAAATTGTATTAGCGAAAAATTGGAAAAAAGTGAAAAAAAATTAGACTTATCAATGAGTAATGGTTCAAATGGGTAATAGTTCAAAAATGTAAATAGATCTAGATTAAGGGATTTTTGGAGTAGTAGTTTAAATTAGTTAATCGAATTTCCATGACCACATGACCATAAATTAGGTAGTAGAATTTTGTTTAAATGTAGTATACAATTAAATCAACAGGAAAGGAAGAAAAAGCTGGTTCTATAAAAAAATAAAATTAGAAAGTTGAATGTGTAAGAAATTTAAATAAAATTTAAATTTATGTAAAATTTTAATTGGGGAGAATTGAGAAGGTATGTTTCAGGGTGAAATCAAAATTTATTTTAGTTTAATTATTATTTTCGGAGATATGTCAAAATTTGAAATTTATGTCAAATTTAAATTATTAGGTAAAATAAAATAAAAAAAAATTCTGTAATGTAAACAAATATTGTATTAGTTTTAA
This sequence comes from Ophraella communa, assembly GCA_035357415.1. NCBI lineage: Eukaryota > Metazoa > Arthropoda > Insecta > Coleoptera > Chrysomelidae > Ophraella > Ophraella communa. Next base: position 16,339,568 of record CM068993.1, read on the forward strand.
GTATAGATAAAAAGTGTAGGTTATAGTGATGAAGAAGTTTGGTTGGAAAATATATGGAAAATAAGTAAAAACGTTGAGAAGAATATAATTTAAATAAGTAATAGTTGAAAAGAAAAAGTTTTAATTATTATTAGAACAAGGAGTATAAGAATAGAAAAGTTTCCTCAGTTTGATAGTTTTCTGGATAGAACAAAGTTCCACAGTTTGTGAGTATATAAAAAGTTAAGAAGATTTACGGAATTTTTAAAGAAGAAACTAATTAAAAAGAATATAAAATAATAAAAAAAAACAAAAATAAAAACATAGTCGTTATACTTACAGACAAGTTTAGACAAGAGATTTGGTTCTATAGAAGTGAAGAAATATAAGGTGAAACAAGGAGGTAAAGACAATAAAAAGAACACTACGGTAGATAAGGTTAGTTTACATAGTTAAGATAAGATAGATAAGTTAGATAGGCAAATAGATAGGTTATATAGGAATTAGTTAGGCAGAAGTTTAGATAGAATAAATTTTATTTGGTTATTTATTAAAAATTTAAATACAAAAAAATTAAAAATAAATTTTGATAGAACCCTACCTTAATTTAAAAAATTTCAAAATTGAAAGTTAATTTTTATAAAGTAAATTAAGTTGAAAAAGAATAATCATCTCAGTACACAATGGAATGAAACTATCGAGAGCATCAACATCTCCAATTAAAAAGAGCTTAGCGAAGTTTCAGGGAGCAAGTTGGTCGATGTCAGAGTAGTCGGACGATTAAACGACCCCAACGCCTTATTGAAGAACTTAAAAAAGTGTGGAGGAATGTTGTGACTTTAAGTAGGTATTTATGTATACTGTGCTATTTTCTTTAAATACACATATGTCCAAAAGTTTGGAATATTTAGAAATAATATATCTACGCCTATGGTTTTTTAAAAACTCTTGTTGATATTTATTTTAAAGCGTTTTTAAATCAAAATAATACTAAATTTGATTCGTTTTTGTATTAATTTGGTCATATTTAATTGATTTGAGTGCTTTCACATTTTTCTAATAATTCTTGTTTAAATTTCATTTGAGCTGTTTAAAAATGACCAGAGACATGATACCATATTTTAATAGGTCTAGAGTAATTGCTTTGTTACAACAGGGCTTTACTCAAAGTGATATCGCGAATATTGTTGGTGTTACTCAGGGTGCTGTATCAAAAATTAAAAAAAATTCCAAGACACAAATGATGTGAAGGATCGTCCCAGAAGTGCCAGAAGTCGATGTACAACAGCAGCACAAGACCGGCAGATAACATTGATAGCTCGAAGAAATCGACAGGAATCTACAAGTGGCATATCCAGAGAAATTGCTAGACTTGAAGGACTGAATATCTCAAGGCAAACAATTACACGAAAATTAAATGCGGTAAATTTGTATCGCAGAAGACCTCTACGCGTTCCCAAACTAACCTATCAACAAAAAATTGTAAGGTTGCTAGGATTAAGTTAAAATTTAGTTAGTAATCTGCCGTTATATTTGACAGTACATAATTTTATAATTATCAGATATTAAGTAATTGATTTAAATCAGTAATTAATCTGGAAAAAGTTTTACTGGTTGAGCTATTGCTTTTGAGTTTTCCGCTTTTTTGTTTAGTTCCGATTGGTGCGACCTCTACTGGTAGTCACAACGGACTACAAAAGCATCTCCCACCGTTAAGTGGCTTGTGGTTGTGTGAAATTTTCTGCACGAGTAAAGGAGACAGGAGATAAATAACATCAGGAAGGATTTTAAGGGATCTGAGGAGAGGAGAAGATAGTTGCAGTCTTGAAAGATCTAAAATGGGTAAAAGGTAAGCAAAATAACACAGACCTTGGAGATCTTAATAATGGCGTCCAGTACAGTGGAGCGATGAGGCCCGATTTAAGAAGGTAAGTGGTTAATACTTTGCACAAGAAATATCCGCAGTTAAAAAAAGTAAAGGTAAAGTTTTTTTTAAATGAGACAAATTTCTAAAAAATCAAAATGTGAGGTACACACCTAAAAAGATACATTCAGCGGACAAAACGGGGTGTGGTGCTTATATCATACTAGATATAAAACTTTTTGGTCCGTGTTATTATGGTAAGAGTTGCTACTTAAATTTATATGTATCTACTTTGTTTATACAATTACGTACCATTGAATGTTAATACCGTCGTATTTAAGGTCAGATTAAATAATACATTGTAATCAAACGTTCTACAATAATAGCATGATAAATAAAACTACTGCTTAAAACTATCACGAAAAAATTAACATTTTTCTCAGGATATGCCAACATTTCCTACTCATAGTTACCTTATCTCCTTTTCATGGCCGATTTATTTCTGTACAATAATAATTGCAAATTCGAATGTTGCTAAAATATTATTCTAAAATCACGGGCAAATCTTTTCTTTCGACCAAAACGAAACAAGTTAATAGACCGAGAAGAGATCTCTCAAAGGACCTTGATTAACTTTGCTTTATGATAGTTTATAGTGGCATGTTCAAATGTTCTTTATTTTATATGCGTGAAACTCATCTGTGGACACAAAAATATAGTGGTAATTATCAACGAGGATAGTTCACATATAAACAAACACACGAGAAAAATTAAAATAATTTATGTTTCAGAATGGTTACGTATAACGTGTTAATTCCTTTATAATAATTAGAATATTTTTAAATATTCATTTATCTATCATTGAGATCAGTTATTCAAGAGAGAGAAAAATCTTTGTAGTGCCATTTAATTATCTTTTCCTATTCTGGAACAAAATGTTGAATTTATGCTTTCTCAATAGTAGGAAAATGTTGTTTAAAACCTTCTGGATTCCTATTATTCATCTTTAATTTCCTTTTTTCTGCCATCTGGCGAACACGCTTCTAGTTTTTCGTGAAACCAAAACACAATAACTCCCTGCCAATATTCATTAGATTAAGTATTATAGCGAAAATTTCACACCTCTACTTTTTAACCAATAAAAGGTCTTAATTTTGTCTAGTTTCCTGGTAAATAAGTTTTTCTGGCGCCACGATATTTAAGTAGAAAGTGTTTGACAGCTGAAACCATAGAGAACGCTGAAACATCAACGTAAAGACCATAGACAAATAAATAGTATATTAAAGTATAAGTGCATAAAGAGGTCTTAAAAACACACGCGATATTTTAAGCACGATGGAGCAGCCGGAGTGCTTGAAATAGAACAAGGTTAGGTTAGGTTGAAATTCGTCAAGGTTCCGCATGAGGTAGTTCAGAGAGCGATTTGAGGCGGAGGTTTAATATTTTAAATACAAAATATGATATTCGCTTCATATATTCGCATATTTAATAGAGTAAATTTAAATTATTATACTATTATTTCAGTTTTGAATGCGATATTTATCCTTGTCTAGTATAAAACAAAAGTTATCCGCCGCACCTGTTTATTAACAACAAATTCAAACACTGCTTCACGAATTTTTATGCCGATTTTACCAATACATGGAACGATTCATGTAGAACGTATACTTAAAATCTATATACTTAATTTGTTATAGTTTTGTGCAAATTAGTAAAAATTTAATGATGAAAACCACAAGCAAAGTTATAAGTAAAGGTCATTAACAATAATATAAAACTAAAATAGGTGTTGATTAAAAATGGAATCAATAGGTATTTTATAAAATAATATTTAAGAAATAAAATAATTACAATGTAATAGAAAAAATGTAAGATTAATTATTTTTCTGTTTTAATAAATAAAAGTAATAATAGTATATACAGTATATACAGTATGATGTAAATGTATGGAATAAATTCATTATTTCAGAAACAGACGACTTTTAAAAAAATCTTGAAACGCGTCAATTTTAATTTTTGAATGGCCATCAACTGCTATAGATGTGTTGGACATTACGTCATTAGTGATGGCGTAATGTCGTCATCGACGATTTTTTAAATACAAACCGAGGTCACGTGACAGCTCATTTGAAAGGTCTCCTTATTGCCTTTGCAACAATGTAATCATTTAAATATTTATTTCTACAGGGTTAACCAAAGCTTTTGGTTTATTAATACAATTAACTAATTAAATGTTTACTTAAATACCATTAAATTACAACAATTCAAATTGCCGACCTTCAGCAATGATACAATGAGAAAGGCGAGCAGTAAATTCTTTCCTAACGTTTTCGAGGACCCCTTCTACCTATCCACATTCCTGGGAAAACATTATTAAGGTAATTTCGTACCTCAACGCCATAGTGTGGGGGAGCCCCATCCTGTTGGTACCATAAATCATTTCTTTTTGGAAATAGCTGATTCAGCTGTGCAACAAATAATATTGAAGAGATTCCAGATAACTAGCAGCAGTTAGGTTTTCCTCAAAAAAATATGGCCCTACAATTTGATTGTTTATAATACCGGCCCAAACATTCACCTTCTCGGGATATTGTGTCCTGTATCCAATGTGGATTTTCACTTGCCCAATATCGACATGTCTGGTGATTTACGTGACCGTTCTGCATAAAAGACGCTTCATCTGAAAAAAGTACCTTTTGTATGAAACCCGGATCTCTGTTACATTGTTCCATAACGATTTCGCAGAATTTGAATCTTTTATCAAAGTTATCTTCTAATAGCTCCTGGACCAGATGTACTTTGTATGGATACCACTTCTCCTTTTTTAGCACTATTACAACAGTTGATTGGTGGACATTATTATCTAGTGCGACCTGCCTAGAACTGGTATGAGGATTTTCTAGAAACGCCAGTACAACGTCCAGTTTTTTGGCTTCGGATATTGGTGTTCTACCACTTCTGGGAAGATCTTTTACATGGCCCGTTTCTCTAGTTTTTTTTTTCAATTTTACTTACTGTTGATTGAGTAATTGGATCGCCATTGGGGTATTTAGCATTAAAAAATTACGAACTTCTGCTTGAGTCCTCACTCTTCTCCATAACCAATCATGGTTAAAATCTCGATTCGTTCTGTTTCTGTTAGTTTAATTTTTGTAAATGTCTACTACTATTCTTTAGCTTGTTGTGGCAACCCTGATGGAAGGGTATTTGGGCCTTGTAATATCAACAAATCGATTTATCGCATGGAAAACCTTATAATATAAACAAATCAGCATACAACAATAGTAAAAACCATGAAATCCACGCTCGGATTATTAACTTCATTAATAGACTTGAGTGTTTATAATAATATTGCAAATGAACTAAAAATCCGACTAAATAATGAAATACATTTTCTTTTGTAATTTTTCCCGTAGAATGTAATGCAAGAGTCGGCTTTTGCATTTTTTAATATTTCATAACAAAAATTTAACAATTATTGCAAATTTAGCTGTTGCAAAATTCATTTTTTGCTTTTTTTCATTTTTGAGCACATTTTTAAATGAGAGGTGTATTTTTTTTTCATGTAAAAGTAGACGTAAAAACGAAAAAAATGAGCCCCAGGAAAACCTTTTCCAATGATATATTCCGAGCAAACTTTACAGTTGTAAAAAAGGAGATTTTTCCAGAAAAATCCAATTTCTCGGAAAATTATTATGTTACAAGGTTGAGAAAATTCGAGGTTATTTTGGACATAAAAAGGTAAGTTTTCACCAAGTTTCATCAAGATTGACGAATCCGTTGGAAAATTAAAAATTAAAAATGAAAAATCGTTTTTTTTTCATTTTCCTCGAAAAATTTAGGTTATGTGAGAAAATTATCAAGAGAAAAGTTTTAGATTTTTACATGATCTACAACTTTTCTATTGGGTACTTTTCATTTTAACGTCAATTTTAGCCGCAAACAGCAATACTTCAGTTTTTTACACCCTTTTCACCCCTTTTTACCCCCAAAAAGTTTATGATCATAATTGAAATAGTTAATGTATTTTTTTTTTCATGTGTTATAAGCCCCTTTACCACCTCCAACTGTTACATTCCAGGTCTCAGATATTCCGTCTAAAAGTACAGCACGCCTGGACTAGTTTATGTTTACACTAAAATAATACTTAAATAAGATCTATGTTAGAATTTAGTTTTTTAAATTGATCCTTTTTTGACAAGAAAAAAAACCAATACCCAATACTGTTACTATACATCAAACTAAAATTTCTCCTGTTGAATTAGGATTTGATATTTCCTCTGTATTATTCTTATAATCATTTTCACGATTACAGCCAAACATCGAGCAACGCATATTAATGAATATTGAAAAATTCAAAAAACTCGTAAAACAAAGCATAAAATAATTTAAAAACCAGAAAAATTTGTTAAAAATTATAAAAATACGTATACAACCTACACTTGAAACGCTGAAAGATTACCCGTGCGTCATTGTATGTAAGCATACGAATAGGATAGAGAAGACAACAGTTTATAATTTAATATTATTGTTTGATATTTATAGAAAAGGACAGCACATACAAAAGGTGTCGGTGATATGATCGTTGATCGGTGATATGATCGTGATGCACGGATAATCTTTCAGTGATTCAAGTGTATCTATATTTACGAATGTTTACTCTCTAAACTACGTCATAGCTATTTTGACATATGCGCAATATCATACCCTGTCCTTTGTGCTTCCTTTTGAGCTTGTTCCTTTACATCGTAGTCCAATCTATTGGTTTGAATTCGATCTCCTTCAAGGAAGTCTCTTTTATATTGACAGGTGTTGGCCAGTACTAGTTGGGGTAGAATTTCCATTCAGTTGAGAGAACCGAGGAGTCACACAGGATGCTCGACTATGTCCTCTTCTTATTCACATCCTCTGCATAATGGTGTGTTACTAAATTTTATAATGTATTGATTTTTTTGGAGACTTCACTGTTCTCATTAGTGCTGGTCAACTGTCTGTATGAATGACAATCGATTTAGCAGTAACATTTCTGTTGCTTATTTTGTTTGCTGCTATAGTTATGCCAGTCAGCTCCGTCTGAACTAAACTTGCATGTATGTCCAGGGATTCCAAGTCTCCACATCCCATCCCATATTTTATTTTAGGTCCGTGTAGATGTTTATTGCACCTGCCATGCTCGTTTCTACTGCGTTCTTTAGGTATCATCACCTGGGTTCAGGGCGGAGAGGAAGGGTCTTTAAGGAGGGGTTGTACCTCCGCTACTTTGGCTGATCCTTGACCGACTTAACCAGCGTGGGGTTGATTGGCGCAGTGCTATGCCGACGATCTGGTTATAACAGTAAGAGTTCTGTTAAGGAATTATTCCTAACATTTTTCAGGAGGCACATATGTCTATGAAATAGAAAGAATTTGTTTAAACTGCGCTTATCTATGAAGTATCTATTAGGAATAATAAAAAACTCTTTGTTTTAACAAAACTTCCAATATTTATTTAAAAAATTGCTTTTTTAACCTTAATGACAGCCGTTTCGCTAGACTTAGCATCGTCAGATTGACATATTGAAGTTACATTTTGTTTGTTTGTAGCTAGGTACCTGATGTTTATTAGGTAGTTATAAGGCTAGACCAAGTATGGAAGTAATAAGACATAACAATATTAAAGCCTAGATGTTATGAGCCCTAAGGGATTATCCTGGATGTACTTCCCTCTAAGATCAGTATAACTGTGCAATGATATAGAAAAATCAGGAAAAAACTATATCATGCTGATCTTTACAATAACTTAATATATTTGTGTTACGTCTTATCTATGTATAAAATGAAGACTCAATCAAAAGTAAGGGTTAGTACAATCAATTTAATTTATGAAGTATCTATTCCATTTGCGAAGGAAGTAAATTATTTGGGATTATTCTAGATAGGAAACTTACTTTTTTGCACGATTGATCATTTTTGACTGTATACCGTGACAGATTTTACGTCAGTAGGTGACATTTACTAGCAATTCGACGGTAGTACTCCAACTCGACGGTAAGTAATTCACTTACCGTCGAGTTAAAAAATCTCTTAATTTTAATTTAATTTTGAAAGAATAATGAAAATTAACGGATTTTTTATTACTATTGGAACTTATGGTACAATTTGTTAAATTATTTAATGAAATCCCACTTGTTTTGGCTGTGGTTTCACTTCTAACAGAATCTCCTGCAGAATCGCATACATTAGTATTATTACTAGTATTGCACAATATTTTTTCGGCAAAATATATTTTATTTTGAAGAGAATCTTCTACATAGCTTTCTACCACTGTCGATGAACGCCAACCTCCATGACGCTTTAATCCGAGGACATCAACACCATTATTAGCCAAAAGCGTTGCTGATGTCCTCCTGAATGAATCCCCAGTATAGTTCTCGGGATTAGGCAAATTTAAAAATTTGGCAATTTGAGAAGGCCGGCCCCAGATTTTTGCTTTCCCTATTACTTTGGCACAATATTTTCCTTTGGCGTATCTTAAGAACAAATGACTTGATTTTACTTGTAATGGACGAAGTTTTATATACTTTTGCAGAATTTCTAAATATAGAATTTTATCGTCTGGTTTATTAACGACTGTAGAATTACGCTGGATGTTCGTTTTTGTATTGGGTACTTTTACAATCATTAAACCATTGGTTTGTTGGATGTCATTCATAGTAATATTATATAATTCTTTTCTTCTACAGGCACCAGATATTCCCAATATCATTGCGACCTACAAATTATGAAAAAAATTTCATTAGAAACTAGCTTACATTACCTTGTGAATTAGAAATTCTTCATCCGGTGCTTCCATTAGAAATTTTTCAAATTGTTCCCGTGTAAAAATGCTCGCTTTCTTAGGCCAACATTTTTTCTGTTCAAATACGCGATCAAAGCTAAAAACTTGGAAATATCAATGCCATCATAAAGAAAAAACGGTGGATTTAATCATTGAATATTCTGCCTAGAGGCTTCCAGGAGCTTTTAACTGCATATGTCTTTGAACGAAATATGCCAATAGAGTCTTTTCATCGATTCTTAAATTCTTGCCTTCGCACCATTTTTTAAAACTTTGGTAGGTATTTTGATAATGGATTTTGGATTTTTCGGGAATAATTGCGGAACACCATTCTTCCCAAGCCCGTTCAATTTCTTCAAATTCACCTTCGCTCATAATTTAATTTATAATAATCAAAATTGTACTTAAAATTATTGACAACTAAATAAAAACTCAATTGTCCATTGTTGTTATGCATCTTAGTTAGATATTACCTAACAACCAAAGTACCTATCTATCTTGATAAAATGAATGAAACTAGTCAATATGACGAAAATGTTTAATTTTATAATTTATAATGGTAATCATGCAAAAAAGGTTATAAGCATGTCGAACGTTAAGGGTAACCGATCTCAGACAATAATTGGTCTTTGGTCGGTATAAAACCCTTACCGTTCTTCATACTTAATAAACTATAAACTTCTGACAAGAACTATAAAAATAGCTAGAATATCACTCTGGAACCACAGGGGATAAAAGTCAAACTGATTTACTTGATTTATTAAACCGTGATAAAACCAAATTACTCCAGTTTCTTGTATCGGCTAAACTGTTTTTTTCATTTATTTATTCATTCAGAACCCTGTTGCTGCTCTTGCAGCAACCGAGAACGGTTGCTGCAAGAGTACTTACCACGTTGGGCAATGTAATCTAAGTGACACATTTTTATCTTCTTCTTCGCGCGACTAGGATTACTTCTGTTTGTCTAACTCTTATTCTGATTCAGTTGTTGTTGACTGTACATTATCTTTCCACCTTTTCGGCGGTCTTCTGCTATACCTACGGCTTGTTGTTTTTACAGATGTTCGCTAATCTATCTGGTTCCATTCGGTTTACGTGTTAGTTCCAGTTTTTCTTTCTTGTTTTTATCCACTGTCTCTTAATAATATAATAGCAATTGATCTTAATACTTTCATTTCGATATTGTTGATTTGTTGTTTTGTCTTTCTTGTATCGGTCCTTGTCTCTGCTGCATATGTTAGGATAGGTCTCACTGTTGTCTTATATACTTTTATTTTGCTTTCCGTGGTCAGATATTTGTTTCTCCACATGGTTTCTCGGAGGCAATCACTTACTCTTGTCGCTTTTGTTGCTTGTGTTGTGGTCTCTGTTCTTATGTTCCTGTCACTGGTGATCTCTACTCCTAGGTAATTGAATTTCATTACTTGTTCTACAATTTTGCCGTCTATTTCTAACTTGCATTTACGCGACTCTTTACTTATCACTATACATTTAAGAATAATAAAAAACTCTTCGTTTTGAACACAACTTCCAAGATTATTTGAAAAAATATTAAAAAATAAACTTGGAAGTTGTGTTCAAAACGAAGAGTTTTTTATTATTCTTAATAAGATGGACTTCAAAAAAGTAAGGGTTAGTACAATAAATTTTACTATACATTTAGTTTTTTCTACTGCTATTCTCATATTAAGTTTATTTGAAAATGTGGAGTTGCCTTTGTAAGTCCTCCTCGATATCAGCAATTAGTACTGAATCGTCGGCATATCATAGTGTCGTGATTCTTATCTGGCTTATTAAATTATTGGGTAAAAAAGATGTGTCTGGCTAATGGGAAAGTTGTGGCGTGTTGTGTGCAAAAGGTTGTTGTTTTTTGATTCTCTTCGGTGGCAGTCGGATACACAGCTGACACAGCTTTGAGTGACCGCACTTATAAATTAAAACAATATGAACTGATTAGCATGATGTTTATAAACGCAACTAACACAACAGAACGTCAATTTAGCGATTATAATTGTTTCCCAAGGCCAATTTTACTAAAGATGGGTTTTAATTCAAAAAAGCGAGTACGTAATAAATATGTAGTTGAAACTGAAACTTTTTCTTTATTTCAAATAGTTGGAAAATTGCCAGTCTATCCCTAAACATATCCCATTCAATTATCGTTCTATCTTTTTTCTTACAATTATAGTTCGTCTCAAAGTCTTTTTTCATTAATGTTTACGTCATACAGTATTTTAAGCATGTCGAATTACTGCATGTACTTTTTAACTAGTCTGGCACTTTTCCAGGAACGTATTCTGTTAAGTTGTTATATTAGACTTGTAAACATAACTGAAAACTGTTCCTGTATTTATAATTAAACTGGGTATTTTTTTTGATTAAACATTAATAAAGTTATTGAAACTAATTCTTACTTTATTTTATGAGCGACATTTGAAACGAAGAACTCTATAGTGAAATTAAAACAAAAAGCGCTGCACGTCAAAATTGTGATATTGCAATGTTTCAAAACTAGTAAAAAAAGGCGGGATTTACCATAGAACAGAAATAATTACATACAGTTCCAAGATTCTATTCATGCAGTGTCAGTGATGATGGCATATTTGTATCAGTCCAATCAGTTGTGTAATTTTAAAAACCCTAATTATTTTGTTTAGTTTTAATCCAGTTGAAAATAAATAGTATAATAAACAACGCATTTCATATGGCTTTCTGTTATGAAATAAGTTGTTTATAATATCTTGTATATTTTGCCATTTTATAATTTTTTGATTTAATTTATTATTTGTATGTAAATTACGAAAATTTTGATTTTAAAAAGTATGTCGGTAGCACTGTGTAATTTATAACATTTGACAGTTTTGAAATTTAAATTATGAAATTTTAATGTTTTAAAATATTTTAAAATGATTATTACACCAATAATAATAATAATATATTATTGAAGTAAAAGATGATATTCATATTCATAAATACTTTCTTAAAAAACAATATAAAGTTAATAAATTGCTATTAGCCACAATAGTCTTTTTAATAGTCTTGTCATTAGATACTTCACTATGTTCCCAACCATTTAAAACAAAAATTTGCGAGCGTAAAAGTTACATTACGATAAGCAAATGCGTTTTATAATGAAGATTTTTATAAGTACAAAATATAAAAAAATACGTTAAAACACCAATTCGACAATGTCCAATGAATAAATACTAGCTTTTATTAACAATTTTAATTAAATAACATTTCAAGAGCTAATATTTTGAAGATTTCTTTGAAAATAGTGGTACGTTATGGAAATACAAATATATTTTAAACATAAATGGATTGTTCGATACATCTAATGAAACTGAAATGAAACACAAAATTTTTTAAGGTTCTTTAGAAATTATTTTTAAAATTAAAACAAATATCCAAAAAACTGGAAATAAAAATTTAGTTTAAATATAAAAATTGACTGCAAGACTGAATTAAAGTAGAATAGAAATAGTAAACAAGTTAAAATATATATTAATTTAATTTTGAACAACTGAGATAATTTTATTACCACCACAATATCAGAAAATCAGAAATAACCTAAAATAGTTATTTATAATTTGATAAGGACAATTTTCAATACTAATAGTTTTCTTCGTTTAATATTTGGAGAAGATGAAAAGAATATCCTATATTTTATTTCGATATTTTTTGTTTTTTCTTGTAAAACAATACCGCTCTAAAATAACTAAATCTAAAATGAGAGATATTTTTATTTTTTAAATACTGTGTTGTTATCACTGACGAATGATGGACATTGAAATCTATGACGTGCAACGCCTTTTGTTTTAATTTTACTGTACCTAGGAATTCTGGTTAGAAAGAATTAAGAAAGACCTAATAATCTTGAATAGAGGCACGGAGCCGACATTCATTAACGCCCGTAGCCAAACAGTAATAGATCTTACGCTGGCGACAGCCAAAATATCAAATAAAATTCAAGACTGGCAAGTGTCTGATCATATTTCTATGTCAGACCATCGCTGGTTGACTTATACGATAAACCAGGATCTCAGGACCACTGTGAAATCCCGCGATCCGAAGAGGACGGATGTAGCTCTATACAATCGACTCTTAAAAGGAGCTCTGCGGGATACAGAGGCCCTGACTCCTGGCAATAGTGAAGAATTGGAAAGGTACACGTTATCTATCCAAAACAAAATAGACATTGCCTATAAGGAATCCTGTCCGATGAGGATGGTACAGACAGAAGGGACAACCAATAAATGGTGGTGCCCTGAACTGGAACACCTCAGAAAGACAGCGAGAACAACCTTTAATAAAGCAAAACAAACAAAACTCGAAGAGGACTGGGAAATATATAAAGCCAACCTCAGAGAGTACAAAAAAGTCTGCAGACAAAAGCAAAGAGAAGCCTGGAGAGCCTATTGCGAGGTAATTGAAGACCTTCCGCAAGTCTCAAGGCTACAGAAGGCACTCTCAAGCGACCACCATAGGAGTATCGGCATCCTGACGAGGGAGAATGGCGACAAAGCCGCCAACCTCCAAAAGAGCGCTGAAATCCTTATGGAAACTCACTTCCCAGGTTCTGTCTTCCCGGGAACGACGAACCAGACGGAAGTACCAATAATACCCTCACAATACGACTGGCAACTTGCTAGCACCATAATTGATGAGGACAAGATAAGGTGGGCCATATCGGGCTTTTCCCCCTTCAAAGCACCAGGACCTGACGGTATAAGACCAGCCCTACTGCAGTGGGGATTATACATTCTTATGACGCACCTGGTCGGAATATTCAGAGCCTCATTAGCTCTGAGGTATGTTCCCGGTAAGTGGAGAGAAGTACGAGTGGTGTTTATACCTAAACCAGGAAGGATGGACTACACCTTACCAAAGGCATTCCGACCAATCAGCCTCACATCATTCTTTTTGAAAACAATGGAGAGGCTGTGCGAGCGGTATATAAGAGATGAAGTCTTAGTTCACAATCCACTTCATCCAAATCAGCATGCATATACTCCGGGAAGGTCCACCGATTCGGCCCTACACCAAGTGGTTGGCAGAATCGAGAGATCACTGGATAATAAAGAATCCACCCTGGGTATATTTATAGATATCGAAGGAGCGTTCGATAAAACGACTTTCCCAACAATCACCCATCAACTCAACTCCAGGAACATACCCCTGGTGGTAGGAGATTGGATACTCAAGATGCTCTCTAGTAGAGCAATAAGTATAAATGTAGAAGACATTACTGTGAGGGGACTGGTAATGAGGGGATGTCCGCAGGGAGGGGTCTTATCACCCCTTCTTTGGAACATAGTCCTGGATACCCTGATTAGTCACCTCAACAGTAATGGTTTCTACACAATTGCATATGCAGATGACATAGTTATCTTGCAGACCGGCAAATTTGTGAACACACTGTGCGATAGAGCGCAGGATGGCCTCAAATTAATAGAAACATGGTGTAAGGAACACTCACTGTCGATCAATCCCAAGAAGACAGAGATGGTCCTTTTCACTAGGAAAAGAAGCTTATCGGGCTTGAAACCCCCCGAAATCTTCAAAAGCAAACTAAACTTCGCTGAAGAGGTGAAATACCTCGGTATTACCCTCGACAGGAAGTTAACATGGAACTCGCACATTCAGAACAGAGCAAAAAGAGCATATGTGGCCTATGAGCAGTGTCGGAGGACAGTGGGACGCACATGGGGTCTCTCGCCCCGTGTAGTCACCTGGATCTACACAGCAATAATAAGACCTATGCTAACGTACGGAGCTATTGCATGGGGACCTAAAACTCTACAAGCAACGGCTATCCAAAAACTGTATCAAATACAACGAATGGCTTGTCTGAACATCACAGGAGCCATGAGAACAACACCAACCGCGGCAATGGAATTGGTTACTGGTCTGACACCCCTCGACCTGCACGTCAAGGAGGTTGCGCTAATGGCCATGCTACGTTTGCGCACGGCTGGTGTAAACCCCGAGGTAGGAATGGGTCAACTGAGGCTGGGCCTGTGGAGGGAGGCACTCACTGCGGTGCCTCTGCTACAGGCGGCCGGTGACGCAGTTGAACCCAGGTTTGTGTTTAATAAACCCTACAAAATACAAATAAAACAGAACACTGAGGCGGATGCTGCAAATGCAATACGCATATACACAGACGGCTCAAAAAACAAGGAAGGATCAGGGTGTGGAGTCTACTCCAGATCACTTAGCCTAAGGATTAAATGGGGAATGGGAAAAAATACCAGCGTGGTTCAAACAGAACTGGCTGGTATCTCAATCGCCGCAAAAAAGATAACCAGAAAAGAAATTTCTGGCAAAAACATAATAATCTACACTGATAGTAGACAAGCCCTATTAACCTTGAATAGACAACGTTTTATCTCAGGGTTAGCACTAGAGTGCCACCAAGATTTAGCCAACGCCTCGGTAGATAATAATATCGTACTAAGGTGGGTGAAAGGGCACGACAGGAGCAAAGGTAACCGTATTGTTGACTCTCTGGCCAGGATGGCGGCTGGACTGAAAATTTTGGGACCAGGCGACACCCATGGTTTGACGACTTCGACAATTGCGGAACTAGCCAAACGTTACACCCGTACTCAATCCCTTAAGAGATGGGATGAAACCAAAGGATGCAGTTTTGCCAGGATTACCCTGGGCAACCCTGAGAAGCTGGATACGAATAAATATTTGGCGATGACCAGGAAGAACCTACGTTTAACAGTGGGATTTCTGACTGGACACTGTCAACTAAGGAAACACCTCCATATTATGGGGCTAGTGGACATACCTCTATGCAGGAGGTGTGAACAGGAAGATGAAACTGTCAGGCATGTCTTATGTGAATGTCCGGAGCTATCGTCGATAAGAGAGTGTGTGTTCGGTGAGTCTTGGCCTACACCTGCCGACATTAAGAAGATGTCCCCTGGTGACCTGTCTTCCTTCCTGGATAAGGCAGGATGGACAATGTCCTAGGAGGGCTGCTCCTAGGGAGGATGTACAATGGGCCATATTGTGGCCTAAGTGCTGTGGGTCTATACTCACCCTTCCTACTCTACAGATACAGATACAGATTCTGGTTGAATGGTTATATTTTATGAGTAATGGCTACGTTATTTGGAAATATGAAAGTTTAATTTGACTATATTTATATAATTATCTGATTTTATTCATAGCTCTATCTTATTAATTTTACCCAATCTATCTCAATGTATTAACGTCACAAAACAGAAATAAGGTAGGACTATAAATATCTTGAAATTTAGAAATTGACATACGTCTCAAAAAACACCACCAAATCTATTGAACTAAATTATTCAAAGTTTGCATTTTCTAGGCTTTGTTTCGTACTTAAGCTTCTGGTGTTATAATTTGTGGTCAAGAAATGTCAAACTTTTCAAAAACGTTCCCTCACTTGAAAGCCAACATATTTTTTATTACAATATAAATTATTAAGGAAAAAGCTTAAATCCGAGAAAATGGTCCAAACTACATTCTGTTAAAATTTGAATACACATAATTTAATATTGCTCTTTACATTTGTTGTTTAAAAAATAGAAAATTTGTTTTGTATAATTTAGGATTGCTACCCTCTTATAGGCTGATGGCTTTACTTAAAAAAAAAATGGTTAAAAGATGTTTATTTATCAGTTTCAAATTGCACCATCTAAAAATTCCATTGTAAAAATTTTAACTTTTCATCATGCAGAATCGAATATTTTGTTTACACCGTCGTAGTTTCATACCGCATTATTTTGAATAAGTGAAGAACTATGTTTTTTGAGTTGCACTCTGATACTGATGTATCGATATGTTTTATCTTTATTTTGTATGGTTACTTTGTCATTGCAGTGCCAAAGACAAAATATATCTTCTCTCGGAAAACTTCACTTTTTTAGTCAAGAAAATGGGCCCAGAGGAGAACGGGAAGTTAAGGGACACACGCGCGCGACTCTTTTACTTCACGAGAAAGAGATTAAAATAAAGATTGCAATTAGGAAGAGCACGTAGTGACTGATTACTATTTTGGTTCATACGGAAAAGGTCGTGATGATGGTCCAAGCTTAGAACGGGTGTCTATAAAATATCAACAAAAATTTAATAAAGCAGCTCCTAGTAAAAGTGTGATGTTAGTTGTTGTTGAAAAATTTCGCCGCACTGGTAGTGTATTCTGTCAACGTAAAGGTTCTTCAGGTCATCGAAAAACACTATGCACTAACGAAAATGAAGGACGTGTTTTTAACCAAGTTGTGCAATCACCTCAAAGAAGTCTTGTAAGAACTGCATGTAAACTCAACATTAGTGAAACGTCTTTACGTCGCATGTTCAAATCAATTGGTGGTTATCCATACCGTATTCAAGTTGGACAACGACTAAATGCTGCGGACAAACGTGCAAGAGAAATTTACTGTGGTCGCATGTTGAGTTTAATTTACGAAGATCCCGAATTTTTGAAAAACATACGAAAAACAGACGAGAGTCACGTTCATCTTAGCGGCTATATTAATCGACAAACAACCAGATTCCTTGGATTTGAACGTCCTGATGTCATTGAGGAGAAACCACTCCACAGTCTTCGAGTTACCGTTTGGTGCGCGGTATCTGGTAATGGAATGATTGGTCCTTATTTCGTTGAAGATGATAATCAGAATCCACTTACTGTCAACCAAGAACGTTATAGAGAAAAAATTATTATACCTTTTGTGAGAGATCTAAATAACTTTTGCCGTGCACGAAATCTACAGTTTCGCACACAATGGTTCCAACAAGATGGTGCAACAAGCCATACAGCTGTGCGCACCTTAGACTTACTCCGTGAGCATTTCGATAATAGAATAATATCTCGGGGAACAGACTTCGAATATCCTTCTCATTCACCTGATCTGACGCCACCTGACGCATACATTTGGGGCAATATGAAGGAAAAAATATTTCATTCGGAAAATCCGCCGGCGAATATTGCCGAATTACGGGAAAGAATACAAAATATTTTTCGGCAGTTCCATCAACCACTTTTTATAAATATGTTTATTGACTTACAAAATCGATATGAAGCTTGTTTGCGTCGAAATGGTGAACATTTTGAACACTTACATTACAGAAATTAAAAATTAATTTTTATTTTTATTTTCGGTACTGTTTATTTTGGCGGATACTGTATATATAGTTTATTATAAATGCTGGCAGTTACCGCCTTTGTTGGGACATAACATCTTTCTATGGATACAACCGAAAATCTGAAATTTTAGCATTTGCCACCTTTGTTACTTCCATTCTTCAATTTTTCGTGGAAGATAAGGTTGTTTTTGTCGAAAAATGTACATAACTCAGAAAATAGTCGTTTTCTGAACTGCAAAAAAGCATGCTTATTGAAGATGAAAAAATACATACTTTTAGAAATTTTCATGCAAATTATTTTTATGCGAAAAAAAATTATATACTGAAAAATCGGTTTTTCGCCATTTTGACGGTTAATTTGAGGTTATATCAAAAATGTTGTGTACAAAAGTTTTAGATTTTTTTACTATCTACAACTTTTATGTGAAAAAATTTTCGCCTTTTCACTTTTTGTCATAAACCGCAAAAGACCATTGTTAACCCCTAAAATGGAAATAGTCCCAGATGCAGTCGTTGCATTTGCGATCAGGGTAATTATCGTTGCAAACGCGGTCAATCCAATATATTTGGACAGGTAAACGTTGCACTTGCGATCAGATATTTTAAATAGTCATTAAAACAGACGAAAAGCTGACTTGGTATTCCGATTTAAGATTGAAATTTTTAGGATCATTAGAAATTAACAAACACAAAATTCTCAAAAAAAAAATTTAAATCTCTCCCCTTCTTAATCTTTTAAAACTGAGTCCCTTTTCATGGTACTTGACTTAATTCTAGGTAATTCCCAAATCATATTATCCATCATCAGCAAATTTAACAAAAGATAATTATTTTATTTTTGGAAAGTTTGTTAACTTAGATTTAAAAATCCTTCTAAAGCCGTTTGTTTGGAATAGATAAGAAACCCTTTTGTGAAATCAGGTAAATATAATTCTGAGAAGTAATTTAAGAAGTTTAATTTGGGGTTATTACTAATATTTAAATATCTAGAAGGAAATATTCCTTAATGACTATAAAAAGTAATAGATATTTTGTATTTCGTTAGTTTGAGCGATTTTTTAGTGCAGTATGTAACAACTTTTAATAATGGAAAATTTCGAAGTGATTGAAACTACCAAAGGGAAACCTTCTGCTCTTCAAGGTGGATACCAGTATCGACAATATAGAAAGAATAAGGAAGATGTAGTAACTTGGGTATGTGTAAAAGAACGTCATCAAAACTGTAAAGGGAGGATGAAGACAAGACTAACCGAAATTCTCGAAGTCAACCAACATACGTGTGTGCCCGATATAGCTGTCTTAGAAGTAAAGAAGGCCACGTACATTTCAAAAAAGAAAGCTCGAGAAGAAGATATTCCAGCCCCAGAAATTTACAGGCAAGAATTCGAGAAATTGTTCATTAAAGGACTCGATTTTGTAACTGAAGTTCCTTTGTATACGTCACGTAAATCTAAACTTTGTCGATCGAGACATTTTCAAGATAATGTCAGACCAGAACCAGCGTCGTCTATTGATATAGGCATCCCACTCGAATTTGTAACATTAGAAGGTGGCCAGAGTTTTTTGTGTTTTGATGACACTGAATATGGAGAAAGAATTTTATGTTTTTTTACTTCGAAAGTCAAGGAAACGTTACTGATAAAAACATATTTTTTTATCGACGGCACATTTAAAAGCTGTTCCAAACAGTTTACACAAATATATACCATGCATGTTGACATGGGAAGCACTGATGACGAAACAAGGATTGTTCCTATAATGTATGCGCTTTTGCCAAACAAAAAAATTAAAACATATAGAAGACTGTTTACAATACTGAAGAAAAAAGTGCCGGGATGGAAACCAATAACAGTGACGCTTGATTTTGAAGATGCTGTCATTCAAGCTCTCAAAACTGTTTTTCCTGATGTTAAAATGCATGGATGCAACTACCATTTTAATCAGTCACTTTGGAGGAAGATTCAATCTATTGGACTGACAACACAATATATGAACGACGATAACGTGAAACTTCATTTAAGAATGTGTTCTGCATTGGCCTACTTACCTTTAGAGCAAGTAGAGGATGGTTAGTTATTCAAGCAGATTCTCCCGAAAATGAAAAATTAACAGAATTCTAGGATTATTTCGTTAACGAATGGCTAGAAAATTCAGTGATCAATATGAAGATATGGAACTGTCATGGCCTACGACACCGAACTAATAATGCCGTGAAAGGGTGGAACAACAGGTTAAATAGAATATTAAAGAAACCTCATCCAAACGTATATATTCTTATAAAAAACTTGAGAAAAGAAGCAGAGTATTTCGATTTCGTATTGAATAGAATGGATTTAAATTTAGAGAACAAGAAACGTAAGAAAATGTACATTCAAGTCGACAATAGGATTAAGAGGGCAACAGAACTATTGCAACGTTCTGGTGATATAAAATCATTTTTGGTGTCTGTGGGGAATATTCAAAAATTTAATTAACTTAAAAAACAACAAAAAGAATATAAAAAATGACAAAAATATAAAAAAAAGATATTAAAAAAAAAACAAAAAAAATTAAACATGCCTATGATTCATCATAGCCAGTCCTAAGCCTGGATAAAATGTGAAGGATTTTTTTAATGTGAAATAAATTAATTTAAAATTAAATAAACTCTTGTGTTTTGATACACCTTGATATAACAAAAACAAGATGCCTCTTTTCTTTGTAAATAGTTCCTATTTACTAACTACTAGCACGAACTTTTTGAAAATTTGTACACATGGCTTGTAACTTATGGACCATTTGATAATAGTAGAAAAAGGTGATAATATTTTACCTGACTTGTTTATTACGTACGCACATGCAACGTTAGGTTTAACATATTTTTACATGACCGCATATGCAACGATAATAGCCCTGATCGCAAATGCAACGACCGAATCTGCAACGACACCCCTAAAATGTATTTCCATTTCACCATATTGAATGTTTTCGTGTTTACATAGTTTATCCCTTTAAGTTGGAACCTCAACAACATTTTTCAACTTATCCTTGCCTGCTATTTTTTTCTCTTTTTTATCGTTAAAAATTGGATTTGGCATCAGTCTATTTAAGTATAAATCAATATTAAAATACAATCATATGTGGAACTGCAAGCCTTTTAAGTACATGTACTTAATGAAATTACTAATCCTTTTAAAGTTAATCTTATTCAAATGTTGAGCGATTGTTTCCTCTTCTGCTCACATGGTCTCCATAGTTATAGTTAATGTGATATTACTCATTTTTTACTTTTTCCATAAAAAAATTGTAATTTTTCAGTGATACTAACCATGTAAAAAAAATTAAACTCTCTTTCTCTTCTCCGCTACTGGTTTTTGCATTGAATCGATATAAAATAGATATAAATAAAATAGTCTTAATTTATCTAAAACCAGACAGTCATTACGCAAAAGTCTCCTAAATAATTATTCAATTTGGATGTTTTTTCGGCCATATTTTAATTTGTAGATATCCTTGACACCACAAACGAAGGAGTAGGTGATAAACATAAAAAAACAGTTTCTACTAATGAAGATTTTATTGTTAAACGTAATACAATTAATAATTTCATAATTGAGACGAAATTTGTAGAAAAAAAAAATTAATTGTGTATTAAAAAGAATACCACAATTTTAAATTACTTTCCAACTAAGCCTAAAAAATAAAGTTTTCCCATTGTTTTCTCTATCTTATCGCAAGCTACTTGTTTATCGACCTTCAACTAAAATAGTTCTTTTATTTTTCACCTTGACTAAACCAATTCAATCATACAAACTCACAATAGAACGTATCTATATTCCCTAGTTGCCAAATCTCTCAAAATAGAAGTAAACTGTGCTTAAAGATATACCGCTGGCTTTTGCTACCATAAATCAATTAGAGCTTAAAGGTCCATTGTGTAAGGTTCGACTTTTCAAGGGGCTATAAATGGGACAGGGTCGGCTTTGCAAAGGGTTAATAAGTACCAAAAAACGAGTTTAATAAAATTTAAGCTAGACACATAAATAAAACTAACATTAGAATAACCGCTCTTAGGGCCGTATTCATAGTCGGTATATGAAAAAGTATATACAGAGACATTTCGTTGCTTTTTGACGGCAATAAAATCTAAATTATCTTTTGGGTCATAAACTGACCCGAAAACTGTAATAATGGTTTACACAATGGGGATTAAAGCTCTGATTGATTTATGGTAGCTAAAGCCAACGGTTTCTGTTTAACCACACTTTACTTAAGGATGTCTTATAAAGGGATGCCTTCAGGTCTCCCTAAAGATTTCTATTCTTAATCAATAATTAGGCCTGCCTTAAATAAAGGGAGTATCTGGCAACGCCTAGGCCATTTTATTTCTTCTTTTTGTTAATATTTTGCCTTAGGAGAAATGGTTCAACAGATGTCAAGAAAGAACTGAAAGAGTAAGAAATTAGAACGAATTTGAAAAGTGCGATGTGTTTTTGGTTGTGATTATTTCTTATTTTTATTTGCAATTTCAAAAAATGTACTAATATTTGTTTATTTTGAGGAAATTTTACATAGCTTCTGAGTTGTCTAGCAAATAATACAGAATTTTTTAAATACTAAAATCTAGACTGTGACACTGCCCGAAGGTCCCCACCAATAATCTAAAAATATAATAATTAACAAAAAAGTTAACCTACACACTTTTTGAAAAATGCTTATTTGGAACTGCGATTATTGATCTTTATTAAATCCTCGAAAATTAATGGCAATAAAACATGTAGCTTCTTATGAAAACCAATATCGTCTCTTAAAATGATGTTCTTTATAAAATTGAAATGGGTTTTCCGCATCTCTAATATACCTTTTAGGTATCCTCTCTGTAACATTTTGTCAATAAAATTATCGTAATAATCCATAATAAAATTAACTGTCACTTACTTGTCAATAACATATAACACTCCTAAAATGACGTTAAGAAATGCTCATTCCTTTTTTGACTATGACATGACATTTGTGTTTGAGGCAAACTAAATGGTTGAGGACGAACTATGAATAATAACCAATGCAAGGTTTAGCAGAAAATCTGTAGAACAATAAGCTTTGGCAACAGCGCTAGTTAACGACAAATCATTCGGCTAACTAACAGTATAATTCAGTAGTTGTTCTTTTATTTTATGAGGATAGGTTAGTTAAAATAAATAATATGAGTAGTATGAGCACAGACATTATAAATACTTCAAGGCCAATTAGTTAGCTATTACTTCTTCCTTCGTAGCTTAATATACACCACCATAATATTATGTGTTTGTTTAATTTAGAGTATCTTTTAACAGATAAAGTGTAGAAAAAGTATTAAAAAACAAAATTAATCTTTGTAGCTCCAATAAAGAAGTAATTACTAACAATATTGGTTTAAAAAATTCGTTTTAGACTATCCCATTATTCCCATTTATCGTAAAATTTTTTAAAGTAATTTGGATTAAAATTTGATCGGGTTTTAAAACTTTTGCGTTTTACACTAAACAATTTATTGTACAAGATACAGGATCCGTCAAAATAAACAGTACTAACTATAAAAAAATTAATTTATGAATTAACTTTGATAAATACATATTGATAATCGTAGTAATAAAACTCAAAGTCTATCTATTGATAGACTTTGAGTTTTATTACTACGATTATCTACATCATCCACATTTGAGAGATGGATTTTCTTTTCAATTTAAATACATATTGGCCCGGCTGCATATACGCTTGTCAAAGCTCTGTTAGCTAGAGGTAATGGATTTTGAGATGAGTTTTGAACGAAACCGTCGCAGAACACTAGTTTACGTTCGAAAAGGGATGTACTAACTATCCTAATAAAGTTAGCTCTAAAATTTCATTCTTTGACTGTCTCTCGTTCAGATCAGATCATCTCCCAATATTTTAGTAGTGCAGAAAATTTAGTTTCTTTTTTAGTTAATTATTTTTATTATTCATTATTATTCATCCTCTAGTAGCGCCAACTTTTCAGTAAATAAAAGCTACTGAAGACTTTAATTTACAAATCGATTGGACCTGTCACTAAGGAATTACAGAGGAGATTCCAACCTAAAACTGTTGTTCGCGTGTTTTGTTTTTTAAAATGGATGTTATTGACGACATAAATCTTTTTCTTGACCATACAGTGCGGTCCATATGTATGGAATAAATTCATTTGTAGCGTTATTATGTACTATATGAAAAAAACCTGAAACAGGTCGATTTTTATTCCTAAATTGACAATTTACAGTATGAAAATATTATCCCCCTCCAGCACCCCTTCGGAATTATAAGCACCCCCTCGAAAATTTTAAATTACAAAGGGGGTCGTGTGGCACCTCGTTGGAAAGGGATTTTAGTCCTCTGTTCAGCAATATAAAGTTTTTTAAGTTTGGTGCAATCATAACTGAGAAAACTGATTTTTAAGATGTAAAATTTTGATAATGTGTCTAACACAAAACTTTACGTAGAATGAAGATAATAATGTCACATAATGATTAGAATGTGTTTTTCAATGTATTTGACACTTAAATTAAATGTTCAAAATGACCACCATTCACTTCTTGACAATAACCGAGGCGATATTGTTTGGTCTATTAAAATAACTTTAGAAATAATCAGGTATTTTCGTATCTGTTCTGCTAAATATTAGGAAAAAACTTTGAAGATATTAAAATAATAGTCAAAAAACTAACACAGTTATTGGTGAGGTTTATCTAGATTTTTTGATTAACTTTTTAGTGCCTACATTACAAAGAGTTTTTCCTGATGTTAATCATCCAAATGAGATAGATCCATCTATTTACTACCAACAAGACGGAGCTCCACCGCATTTTGCACGTACTGTTAGAAATTATTTAAACCAGGTTTTTCCCAATAGGTGGATTGGAAGACGTGGGGCGATCGAATGGCCGGGTAGATCCCCCGATTTGACTCCTCTTGATTACTTCTTATGGGGTTATTTAAAATCTAAAGTATATTTTAATAGACCAAACAATATTGCTGATTTAAAAGTTAGGATAACGGAAGAAATTAACAAAATAACCCCCGAGGTCATACAAAATGTTGTACGAGAATTCCAATATCGCCTCGGTTATTGTCAAGAAGTGAATGGTGGTCATTTTGAACATTTAATTTAAGTGTCAAATACATTGAAAAACACATTCTAATCATTATGTGACATTATTATCTTCATTCTACGTAAAGTTTTGTGTTAGAGACATTATCAAAATTTTACATCTTAAAAATCAGTTTTCTCAGTTATGATTGCACCAAACTTAAAAAACTTTATACATACATACATATGAACCTAACCTAACCTAACCTAACCATACATATGGACCGCACTGTATAATCGCCGACCTTATAATAGCCAAAACAGATTTCACCAATGGGACAATTTAAACTGTTGGGATAATTTCTTTTAACAAAAAATTCGGTTGCACAAACGTTAGCCTGAAAGGTATTTTATTGTAAACTATGTTAGAAAACCATTTCGGTAACAATGAAATTTTTTAGAAAAAATCCGATTCCGCCACTGCAACAGCTTTTGTTAACCCTGGAGGCGCGTTACACATATATGCGGAGGACTTGGTGCTACTGATATTTTTTTGAGCTGGTTGCATGTCTTTTAAAAACCAACCTGTCTTATCAAATGGTACGTTACACACTTATGTTACTGACCCGGTGCGACTGACAGGAGTTAGAAGCAAATGCCTCTTCGAACCAATTTGTCAGCTGTTAAAACACACTCACTGTGTCCCTAAAATCCTGGAGCATGTGATTGTTTTGAAAATTTATTTAAAAAAGAAAATGGTATGTGTAACGCGCCTGAGATTTAAGTGAAAACTTCTAATAATCTTTTAAAATCTCGAAAAAACCAAACAAGATACACAGGTGATGCAGAGTAAAATGTCATCTGTAAAAAAAAACTATAGAACTCATTAGTAGATTCACACAAACCACAGAAAATACACTATTGCCTTATCTCTCACAGTGCTAAGTATTCAGTAACTACTGAACGAATAAAATACGTTGAATAAACACAAACTGCTTACAGGTGACCTTTAAGTTTAGTGAACAAATAACTAACGGATACTTTACTGGACAGATGAATAAACCGGCCGTTAGTTGTTTATAAACTTTTGTAGTTCTTTTTATTTTCAAATCTTCTGATCACGCCCCTTACCATTGTGTATGATAGAACAGGTTCGTCGAGTTTTACAAATTTATTACAATTATTTCATTAATTTTTACTTTATTTTAAAATTTTTTAATGCCTTAAAGAAACTTTAATATTTTGTATAATAATTGACACCCATCTATTTTATATATATTATTTATAATTTTTGTTTCAATCAGATATTTCCCCTTTTTTTTGATTTTTAAACCCTTCTAATTATCACATTTTCATGTACTAGATTGTTGGTCAAAATTTTGTAAAAACTCGTTCAGCTGTTTTTTTTAATCTTAAAAACCATTAAAAACGATTGAAATAAAAAATGTTTCACTCAAATCGTAGAGTTCGACCCTGGCGTTTTTGATAATACTCACAAGCAGTAGCAAGAAGGCGAGAGAGCGCCGAGGAGAGCCAAGATACTTTTAAAAGTTGCAAATAATATTATTTTTTCGAAATGATCTACAATTAAATTTAATTTTAGAAAAAAATTGTAAATAGAAAAAAAATTGGAAAAAATAAAGAACAATCTGTATATTTCTAAATTTTGATTTTTTAAAATTGACATCAACGCTAAAACAGTGCACCGATAAAACAGCCTTAATATAGCTAATCCATAAGAAAAACATATTATTTTGCTTTATTGCAAAACAACTAATGTAAGCAAAAAATTAGAGATATACATTTTTTTAAACATACAATGTAGGTATAACTAAGTCTTTGCAAAACACAACCAACTAGTTTTAATTCTTTTTGAAGTTAATTTTAGAATAATTCTAAACTTTTTTTGAAGAATTAATTTAACAATTAACGAGTTTACTCTTTTTTAAAATCAATCAAATTAACCATAACTTTTTTTTGTAACCTAAAAAAACTCATTTAATATTCAACTATCTCAACAATTAATTAGACAGAGCCGCCTTAACTAATTCTGAATTTTAGTATTCTCATAAATGTTTTACTTTTTATTGTTGCACTATCGGATATAAATGTTGGAAAGCGTTTAGTAAATTAACTTCATTGTAACACTCAACGGAGTATGGAAATTAAATCTCTTCTAGTTATTTTTTGTGTAATAGTTGGTAATTGTTAGCATTTTAATAGACAAAGGACGGTGACAGAACATAGAAACTTAGATCATAACATAATCTAAAATAAATTATAGCTCTGCCAATTAATAAATAAAAATGTTTTAAAAAAGTAAATAATATGTTAAAAGCTATGTTAAAAAACGCTAACGATTTTTTTTATCAATACACATTATTTGGAAAATAAATGGATATGTTTTACAAACAACCGTAGACAAACTTGATATATGACAAATGATGTCAATCGTTTAAACAGAGGGGGGAATCCGCTGGCAAAAATACTCGCACTAAAACTCCTATTTTTATCTAAACTTTCTAATTTCCCAACATTTTTTATACTTGAAGTACACCGCACTTCCCTGATATCAATTTGCACTTTAACGCACTTCCCTGTAGAAATTCGTAACTTCACTGAAATACCCCAAAAACGTTCAAACTTCCCAATAGCGACCTACACTACACTAAACTTCCCCAGCGTTTCCCTCTTGGTTGTAATAAACTTCATTGAAATTCACCGATATCTGTTTGCACTTCACCGCACTTCCCTATTGAAATTCAGAACTTTACCGAAATACCCCAAAAAAGTCCAAACTTCCCCAATTATGAGACACACTTCGCCAAACTTCCCAAGCGACCTACATTGAATTTCCCCAACGGTTTCCACCTCGGTTTAAACGTTTTCCAACATTCGAAGGTCATAATTAGAGTTGAAAAGAACGTATGTCAATGCTTGATAGACAAGTGTACACATAATTATTTGATTTGTTTCTACTACCAGTAGAAAAGGATGAGGGATTAAAGTTTGTGTTTACTACTGTTCGCTGTTAGTGACATCAGGGTAAAGGTCAATTTTTTCTACTGTACATGCTACTCGAATCCATGAAAATCTAATAGTGCTTGAAGTACGTATGTCAGGTCATAAAAAAATATATTAGGAACACGTAAAACTATGTTACAAAGTCGTCAATTTCAGAAGCAGATCCTCTCCAAAACTCTAACGAATGGCGAATGTTCGGCATGGAAGATTCAAGAAGGCGTTAGGGTGATATAGCAGCCCTGGAGGTATTACTAAGCCTACCATCACTGTATATCTTTGTACAGGGTAATGCAAGATCTGTTAGCCACATATTACTACAGGGGCCTACGAGAAGCTATATGAAGAAATAAAAGCAGATCCAATACTGGGAATGGCAATGAATCAAATTGCCCCACAATATAGGACTGGGAAGCAGGGCTCTAAAACTGACTCTGGAGTAGGAGCCGTAATATATGGGGGACAAGAGAGGATCACGATCTCTCTGAGCCTTGGAAGACATGCCACTATCTTTTAGGTAGAGGTAATGGCGGTGCAATGTTGTGCTAAAGAGTTGATAAGACGGAAAGTGAAAAGCCAAAAAATCGTCATCTACTCAGATAGCCAAACAGCACTAAAAGCGATAGGATCATTTCGGACATCGTCAAGTCTTGTGTTGGAGTGTCGCAAGGCCCTCAACTTACTAGGTAGTCATAATAGATTGACCCTAGGCAATGAAAAAGCTGATGAATTAGCCAACCAGGGAGCGACTGAGGTCATAATAGGGCCGGAACCTTCATGTGGAATTGCCAAATGCCTAATTAAGGAGAGTATCCAACAATGGATAACCCGAGGGGTAACCAATCATGTGTTGCGCTGGTGGCATGAAACCACAGGACTAAGGCAAGCTAAACTATTCCTTAAAGACCCGTCGGTCAAATTGTCACGCGACCTACTATCTCAAAGTCGAGAAACGACGAGGATGATGGTGGGAATGCTGACCGGACACTGCATGCTAAGGAAACATATGCACACAAATGGCCTAGCAGATGTAGGTTCTGCCAGGAAGAAGACGAAACTGTGAGTGCGAAGGCCTAGCAATGGTGCGGTTTCACCTGTTCGGAGAAGAAAAACCGAGGGCAGAGAGCTATGCAAGGGGGTCGGCGTCCAGGCTAATAGGTCTAATAAAAACGATAAAGCTGGATACCGAACTCTAAATATAAGGAGAACCACAATAGATCTGCAAAGGTCGCAGTGGGATAGGGCAAAAAACCACTCCGTTACTAATCTAATCTAGGGTGATATATAAAAGGCCATACCCACGTGTGGAAGTCAGTTATCAGCTAGAACAGTCTTATAGTTAACAGTGAAGAAATAGTGTGTTTTTTTATAAAATAAAGAGACAGTAGTTAGCCATAGTACGTATAATTTATCCCACCCGCAAAAACTGTATAAATAAAGAAAAACATTACATTATGTTGACAGATAAACTTGTTTTAGATGTAATTATGTTTTTTTTTTCAAAGGTCAGAACGTCAAAACCTTATAGAACTTCCTTTACTGCATGGGGTCATTAGATTTAAAATACTGCTTCTACTAGTTCTTGAATAGAACTAATTAATTAGATTCATTAGTTTTATAATAGTCTATTAATATGTATATTTCTTCAATCACGACCTTTTAATAAAAAATTAGTTAATCAACAGGGATCTCTTGCAATGTCAAATAATTAATTTTAAATAGAAATAACTTAGTTACTTCTAAGAGCGAAATGCTCAAATCACTCGCAAACATATTTCTAAATTGAATTAAATTGGATAAAAATAAATGTTTGACACAATTTACTGTGAAAAACTATACAATCTAAATTCTGCAAGAGATTGTACAATCACTTTTACAAAAAATTGTATAGCCCAAAGACGTACTACAAACGCAAGCTACTTTTAAAAATAAAGTTAGAAATAAAAGTTTTTCGTACCTGCTATATTTTCTTCCACATAGTCAGGCAGCGTTAAAGATCTAAGTTATTTTGTCTCATATACCCGGATATGATCTTTTCACCTAACCTAACCTAACCTAACCTAACCTAACCTAACCTAACCTAACCTAACCTAACCTAACCTAACCTAACCTAACCTAACCTAACCTAATCTAACCTAACCTAATCTAACCTAACCTAATCTAACCTAACCTAACCTAACCTAACCTAACCTAACCTAACCTAACCTAACCTAACCTAACCTAACCTAACCTAACCTAACCAAACCTAACCTACCCTAACATAACCTAACCGAAGTAAAGTTCAAAGTGAAATGGCAAAAAGAAGCGTTCTCGTAGCTTAAAATTAAAACTAATTTATTTCAATATGTATGCGCATGCACACATCTAGACAACTTTTTTTCGATCGAGCTGCACGAGAACTATTTACTATTATTTTTTTACAATATTTTTCTCTAAACGCCGTTTTTTCTTATATTTAAAAGAATGTTTCACAATTTACAATCCTCCCTTGTTCTTCACGACAGTATATTTTTTTATAAAATAATTCATAATTAACCCGTCTTTACTCTTATTCCTTGGGTGTGTTCGGGGAGCACGCTATTTGCGCCATTTGGCGCTATCTAGTACTATTCCTCGTTTGCGTTATATGGCTCTTGGCGCTACATAGCTCGAAAGCGTGCTCCCCGAACACACCCCTTGTGATAACAATTGTTAACCTTCAAATAATTACTTTAATTTTATTTTATTTCATTTCACAACTTGACTAACTATTTTAAATGTCAACATTTCACAACCCCTCTTTCCCAATTATATACTTTCAACACAAATTGTATATATAACCTTTAACTATGTTATAATCACCTATATGATTTGGATTGATGCATTTAAGTCTACCCAATCAGGTAAGCTTTGCCTTATTTTTGATCTACAATTTTTTCTCCTTCACTTTACTTAACTTTAAGACATACAATTTAAACTTATTACTTTTATTTATGACGAGATTTATGACCTTTTTCTTTGTATTTAATTTAGCCTGATGATGGTCTAAGATCGAAACTAGTCGCTCTTCAGTAATTTGAATAAAGTTAAGGTTGTGGTTTGACTTTGAATATTGTTCCCAGTGTATTAAGTGGAATAAATGTCACTAGCTAGTGATCAAGGTCATAAAAATTAGAAGCAAGAAGTAGTGAGTATTCTGTGTCTTTAGTTAGGTACAAGAAACAAGCCAAAGATATCATTATCACTCGTGATAAAATGTCTGGGCACAAACCTGTTGAGAGTAAACGCAATACATTTGACATTTTAATAATAGATACTCAGAAATTAACAACACTAATAATGGTACATATAAACAAAGTTAGTCAATGTAGTAAACTATCGACATCAACACTCAGTAGGTCAAAGTGTAAAGAATCGGACGTGGCTTGTACGACCTAAAACATTAATCTTATTTACCTAAAGATTTTTATAAACTTTAAACCACAATTCAAATGAAATAAAGAAAAACCTAACGTTTTCAATGGACATATTAAAATCGCGTCAATACAGGCCTGCAAGCTAAATAAAATATGAAATATAAAAGATTATATAACACGCGCGACTCCCTGCAGTCACCGTGATTGAAAGTCGCCATCATCGGGTGGTTGACGACTTTATTCATAGATCAAAATTAACATGCATATCGTAAACAGAGGTTCATGTGGGGGTGAAGAGAAAATTACTATGTGTAGGCCAATTCAACAAAAACACAAATAAAATCGTATAATATGTAAAACGAGATGTAAAATTAGAATAGTGTCAGTTAGTGATATCCCTTGATCATAAAACTAAAGTTATCGTAGGTCTTTTCCAAAACTAAAACGATAACCTCTAAATAAATAAATGTTATAAAGTCCAGTTATTGATAAAGTTAATTTGTACCGTCTACACTGACGTGCATCAATTGCAAACAATATAAACTCTAAAATGCATATCAAATATTTATTAAAACTTTTAAGAACATCATATTCATTAAATAGAAAAATAGCCGTTAGAAATGGTGTAAGTGCTGCCATCTAAACGTAAATACCAGCTTCACGTACCGATGTCAATTTATCAAATAATCGAGAATCTAAGAGATACTTGTCATGCCTGCGACGTTGCCAAGAGAAAAAAAAATGTTAAGCTATCATTTTTTAATTTATTATTATAGATGAATTTAAATAGATAGAACGTAATATTAGATAAGTCTTATTTTTATTTTGATGGTTTCTATTAAAAAGTAATCTGGATATAAAAGAAAATTAATGTTTCGTATTACATATTTATAATTTAAAATAAAATACCTACCTACCATTTTATATAGTGGATCACATTGATCTAAGTATTTCTCTTAAATTCTAAATACATTTTTGCATAAGTTGATTATATACGTATAAAAATAGAATTTTCAATTAACTTCTTAGTAGTCACGTGAGTCGGTCGGTATTTATATTTTATCAACTAGGTATATGTTAAAAAAGTATTATTTATTAACAATAACACATTATAATAGTAGGAATAAAATGCAATGATCATGTATTGATAGCAATTAATACACGAGCTTGTTGTAGAATACAAAATATATGATATTGTATTGAGTGTATTGATGACCATACGTGAATGATGCATCGAGTGATGCATACAATATTATTCCAGGTTTTTTATTAAACTCAGAATATACCATTACCCCAAAAAACGCCTTTGTTTATATTGGTTTTATTATTTATTAGAAATATCAAACATTTTGTTTTACCAGATATGTCATTAAAGGCAGCTATTATCCATTTTAATTAATTTATAATACAACGTCCCATGACTCAAAAAATAATTTAATAGTTGTCAAACAATTATTAAAATAACACTTTATTCTATTGGTAATGATAACAGTCTAGAGTCTAGACCTCGGTCTTTTGGCTAAAAAATTTTTATCATAATAAAAAATGACAATTTTATTAGGTTAAATTTTTATGACTATAAACCACATTATAAAATAGGTTTTATTCTTATTGTTTATGTATTATAAAATAAGAGTAGAAAAATAATTTACACATTATAGCAGCAACACTACCGAATATAGAAGTAGACGTGACAACCCTGTTGGATGCTTTGATAAAGTTTGGTGAGGAACCCTAATTCTAAGCCTAGTACTTTTAAAATATAAGGGTCATTGACCTTAAAACGATTTAAATTTTGACCCATATAACTCGAACAATAATCCCACAATATTTTAATGAAGATGCACACTTAAAAACCGGGATACCTAAGTAACCCTTTTTTAACTGGTTAGGTTAATTCTGAGTAATACTATAAATATATTAGGTATTCAGAGAAAATTTATAGAGAATATAATTTTTATATATTTATGAGTCATAGATTGTAAACTAGTAAGAAAATAGAAATCTAATTAATTTACCTTTAATAAGAAAACAGTCTTCGTTGCAGTCTTGTTGTTATATTTATGTGTCTAATGTTTTACACTTTAAAATCCTTTATGCTCTAATCTCCGATTTGACAATTAAAAAATTGTATGAAAACAAATAAATATGTTTGATAATAGCCACCATAATTCCTCCTATTTAGTCAATACTATTACACAAAATGCATTTTGATTCTATTTCATTAACGCACACGCACGCACGAACTAACACTTAACGACATAACTAACGTGGTTTATAGAATGTACTTCCAAATTAGAAGATTGTTATTTTTAGGTAAACAAAAATTTAATGTTTTAAACATCTCTATTCCTGTACTGTATTTTTACCTTCTAAACGTCAAATAGAAATTAGAATTATGGACCCATGGGGACATCTAACATCTAATTCCGTTTTCTAACAACTAACTAGGTCGATAATACAGGAATTTATCAAGCTGCCATTTTTATAAATAAGTGGTAGTTCGCTACTGGATGGCGCAGCTTTATTAAATCTCAAATAAAACATTTAAGTTAAATATTTCACTAATAACAAATAATTAAGTTGTTTTTAGGTACTTTAAATGTTTTGCATTTAGAATGTAAAGGTTTTTTACATAGGTTAATTTAAGTTAACCGAAATTATCATATTTCGTTCGTGTGCTGATTGAAAGTGATTTGTATTTTGCATTCCTAAATAGTTTTTGTAAAATTGGTGCACTCATAGTGGAGAACATTAATTTGTAAAAATCTGTTTTATTTATTTTTACCTTTAACAGGTACCTATTTCTTATTTGTTTTGTTGAAATAACAAAAGACAATAAATAGGTATAGTGAAATTTAATGAAGAAAAACGTTTTAATCCGCCATGGTTATTGTCAAGAAGGAAATTTTATCAAGAACATTAACAAATTAACACTATTTATTTAAAAAATTGACTCAAAGACAGCTGTTTCGCTAAAAACTAGCATCGTCAGATTGACATATTGAAGTTACATTTTGTTTATTTGTATAATAGTTTTCACAATAAATGGTATTGACTGAAGGATTATAATAAAACCAATTAGACCCTTAAGTTGTAAAATCCGAGATGCACATCATAAATGTAAAAGGACCTGATTCAGGTAATTTTGTTTCTCAGAGAGGGATTGTAGAAGATTACAGCTTATACTTCTTGTTCATTTTAGTCTTTGGAATAGGCAGTATGTGGCGTCTGTGGATAAAAAGTAATAGTGCTTCTTCCAGTGGTACGTTTAAGAAGAATCACTAATCTTGTGACGCGAAAATCATTATAAAAATGTATATAGTTCCTTACTTCAGCAAGGATATAACGCTGGTGCTGCAGCAAGAGTAATCAGTAATTTGACGAATGTGCCTCTTACTTCAGTTGGACGAATTGTTGAAAATTCCATGGAATTAAGAAAAACGCGTAAAGATTCCGGTGTCACAATAAGTCTAAACGTCTGGGAAAAAGATTTGATAAGGCGAAAAATCTACACTATGTACGATGAGCAGCGTGTCCCTACAATCAAAAGTCTGAAGCAGCGGCTCATCAATGACGAAACTCACATCCATCAACTGTGGCCTCATTACTCTTTGGCGAACTTTGTCTGCAATGGTCAAAGATTGTCAAATGAATTAATAAACGGTTTTATAATATAACAATTTGGTCCTTCATGGCAGAAACAGCGAATTTAAGAAGGTCAAAAACTCGTTCAGAATGTGGAAAAATCCTGGAGCATGGTGAACCAGTTATAGTAAATATGAACAGTATAGAAGAACCATTTAAGGGATTTTCCAGAAGAGAACAGTTTCTGGACAGTAGTAGAAAGCTTCCGAGCAAAAGCAAAATAGAATCGACAAGTAGAACATCATTAAAAAGATCATTAGAAGCCAAATTAGAAGCTAAACGAAAAGAAATTGAACTTGAAAGAAAATTTGAGAAAAAAGAAATGGAAAGACAAAAGGAGTTTGAGAAAAAAGAAATGGAAAGACAAAATGAGTTAATAGCAATAGAATTACAGTTAAATCTTAGCCGTTCTTGTACACCTATGTCCGAAAATCAAGAAAAACTTGACACGTTTGAAGATCTTGAATTTGAATAAGATACTTAACTACACAAGAGTTGACCAGTGGTTAGTTGAAAATGAAAAGAAATAACAAAAAGAACCAGTAGATCAACGCCGAAGTATGACTATCGATGAAAATGTTATGGGTTCGTTGAACAAAACTAAGAAAAAATATGATCTGACAGATGATGCATGTCCAGGTACGTCAAAAAGTTTCAGTTGTGAGGAAAAATTGAAGAATATTTTACTCAGACAAACAATAGATAAAGATTTACAAGTATTTTCTGGAAATGCAAAAGATTGGGCAATGTTCTATAATCAATTTACATACACAACGTCATCGCTTAAACTTTCTGATGCAGAAAATATATATAGACTAAGAAAATGTCTTGTTGGTGATGCGAAAAGATGTGTACAGGGATTACTCTTAACCGGATCAACCTTAGTAGATGAAATTATAAAAATTTTAAAAAGTAATTTTGGAAGATCGGATTTAATAGTAGAAAATTTAATTTCTGAAGCAAAAATTATACCAATAGTCCGAAATTATGACTTTAAAGCACTTCAACAATTTGCTGAAACAATTATGAATTTGACTTTAACCTTTGAGTCCCTAGACATGCAAAATTATTTAAATTGCCAGCAATTATTGAAAGAACTTCTTCAAAAACTACCTTGTAGTATGCAGTTATCATGGGGGAAGAGAATGGCACACAGTGAAGGAAAACTAACACTTAGGGAATTCAAAAACTGAATATGGGAAGAAACTGAAGTAGCAAGTTATGTATCAAAAAATTGTGGACAAAGACAATTCCACACCGATAGAAATGTGAAAAGAACTTTACTTGTACAGGAAGGAACAAATATCAATAGAAAGCAATGCGTTTTGTGTCAAAATCATCATTATTTAGATCAATGTCAGATTTTTATAGATAAACCAATGAAAGAGAGGTGAAACCTAGTTAAAGACAAAAGATTTTGCTACGCGTGCTTAAAATGACCACATAGAATTCGAGAATGTAGAAGTAAAAAGACATGCAGTATCGACAATTGTAACAAAGTTCATCATAAATTGTTGCTTTTTCCTTTATCAAATCGAAATCAAACTGAAAGTACCTTAACAACTTCTTCTGATACATACAAAGATCAAACAGATCAAGAAAATTTTGAAGTGATAGTACACACTGTAAAACAACCCAAAAATATGGTTTATCTAAAAGTAGCTCCCATTGTCTTAAAAACAGATACAACAGAAATAAAAACGTACGCCTTATTCGATGAAGGATCGACAGTTACATTGATAGGTGAAGAATTTGCTAATGAATTGAATCTAACTGGTAAACGTACTACTTTAAATTTAAAGTGGGCTGATAAAACTACAGGGAATAGATCAACATCGCGAAAAGTAACATTCATGATTCGAGGAGAGCTACAAGATGAAAACATCTACTATACCTTGAACGAAGTTTATACCTTTAAGGACCTATATTTACCAACGCAAAACATAAATCAAAAATATATGAAAAGTACATGGAATCACTAAAATGAGGTAGAATTTCCAAATTTAAATGACGCAACAGCAAAATTACTGGGATCTTATTACTACAAGAAAACTGATAGAAGGGTCCAGAAACTCACCAGCATTGTCATATACAAAGCTTGGTTGGATAGTTCATGGAAATTCCAGTCACCTGAAAGGAAAAACCAACTTCAGCTTACACATTAGAACAGTAGAAGAACAGAAGAATTTTTTTACGATTGAATCTCTAGGAATAAAACACACTGAAGATCAAAATGTTAATAAAGATAAGAAAGCAAAAGAAATCTTGAAAAAGTATTCTCGAAAAATTGGAGATAGATGGGAGACAAGTTTGTTGTGGAAAGATGAAGAAGAAAAATTACCCGATTCAAAAAACTTAGCTATTCAACGTTTCAATTACATAGAATATAGAATGAAAAATTTGCTGAAAAATACAGAAATAAAGTCAAAGAATACGAAAATAAAGGTTATGCAAGGCAAATTAATGAAGAAGAAATAAGAATGACAGAAGAAGTGAAGAATGTATGGTGGTTACCAAACTTTGGTATCATCAATCCAAATAAACCTGGAAAATTTATTTTTATTTTTGATGCAGTAGCTAAAGT
The DNA here is from genome assembly GCA_035357415.1 of Ophraella communa. NCBI lineage: Eukaryota > Metazoa > Arthropoda > Insecta > Coleoptera > Chrysomelidae > Ophraella > Ophraella communa. The sequence goes on from CM068993.1 coordinate 16,377,065, forward strand.
GGAAGGCAAGAGTCTTAATGATTTTTTTGTTTAAAAGTTCCGATTTATTTAATTGGCCAATGGAAAATTTTTTTCAATTTTTAAAACTAAAAAATTAATTGAATTGTTTTCTTCCACTTCTAAAGTAAAATTAATTTTAGGATGCAAGGTATTAATATAATATAATTCGAATCATCCTAATTAGCAGCTTTCATAAGGAAAATGAGGTTATAGTATAACTTACTCTGTTTGTAGTTATTAATTTTAAATATACAGATAACACTGGTTACTAGCATTATAATGGGGAATGTTTAACATATTAAATAAAACACAACAACAAAAATACACTATTTATAATAATTGTTCTCATAGCAACATTCAAATAACAAAACTGTATACAACTCAAATAACTATAATGGCTCAATAAATTAATGTTTTTGACACTTTAGAGGTAACATGAATAGGATTTTTTCCTAATACTGACCATCAGACTACTGAAGCTACTAACACTTCTTTATGTTAATAGCAATAAAACAGCAACCCATGATAAAATTTTAATGGTTAAACTCTCAGAGTAATAAGTAAACATAGAGATGCCACAACAACATAATAACATACAGTTTGTAGTCAATTGCAATGAACCTATAATTGAGAGAGATGGAAAATTTAGTGGTGTAGGTAAACACAGCCGTACAGTGGCGTGTAATTGGTTAGAGTTCACCGTAATACCTATATAAATATTAGTTAAATAATTTAATACGCATATTTTGGTAAGGAATTTATATCTACACTTATGGCATGGCACTATACTTCTAACATATTTTTATCGGAAAGAAATCTAAAAGGATATTATATGTATTTCATTATTAATTTGATTTTCTTAATTTTAATTGAAATTGCTAATTGTACGCCAATGTAGTGAATAACTTACCGGTGATAGGTTAGATTATCATTTTGCGAAGTACCACATATTATACACGCTTTTCGGGGTTTCACCATATTCAATATTGAAAATAAATAAAAACACTTTATAAAGTTCACCTAAATACACAGAAATTCAAGAAAAATCGAACAAATTGCTAATCACCTCTAAACAATTACAAACAAAGGCACTGATGCCAAATTTTCGGTGTTGGTATTTGATACAATTGGTCTAGAGCTTTTTTATCAGTATTATAGAAAGGTAAGAAAGTGAATATTAAAATGTATTAAAGAATATTTTCTCTGAATAAAAATCTTCTCTTAAAAGTAAAATAAAATTGTTGTAAATTATATTCTTACGTTTTTGTTTCCTACTTTGTACTTACAAAACACAACGTCTGGCAATGCTCTGCTTGTAAACAAATCTGTCTCGACGACAAGTAGTAGGGAATATGCCTACTCTATGTTTACTTATTACTCTGAGGTTAAACTACATCAACAATATGTTTCACCAACAGATCATCATCAAGCTATAAAAGAAAACAACTATATTAGAATAAAATATTTGATAACAAGTCATAGTAATTTCGGATAAAAAGACTAAATTCAAAGTAATTATACATATCGTACCCCCGGAGAAACAATGTCGTAAGTGCAAATCTATAAAATGTTGAGGAGGGCCTTTTAAAGATTTTTAAAATATTGAATACATGATAAAACACAATTTAAACCTCTTTGCAAGGGATTTGAATGCTTCCAAGGGTTTTATAGCTCTTACTTCATATAATGTTAGCGTTGTTATTTTAAAGCATTTTGTATTTTGCGATTGGTAGTGGCATTTAGGGGGCTAGATTACCACAAATGTGTCTCTGTTGCTCTAGAACTATCTGAAAAATTTACTTTCGAATAAAAACATTAAATTTTAATGGCAAGAAAAAATTTAATAAAACAGCTTTATTTCTTATTAATATTTAATAAAATACTAAAACAATGATCTATAAACAGTTTCGTAATAGGTATTTAGGCACAATATTACTTCAACAGATCATCTTTCTTCCTGAAACAAAGTCAGAAAATAAACTTACGTCTTTGTTGACCCAATAATGACAATAAAATCTAGCTACCACAATTTAAACATGCATTTCAGTCGTTGTATCCCCAAAATAAGTTAATGTGTTTTGTCATATTTACCTTTGTTACAATATAGCTCCACATACGTCGATCGATCGTTTATTTCCACAAAGACATAAGCGACATATAGCCATAGGTTATTGAAATAGAATTCTGACTTTGTTGCCAGAGATAGTTTATACATTTTTAGTAATATTGGTAGTTAAACCTCCATTTTTAAAAAATTGCACTTACGACATTATTTCTCCAGAGGTGAGAAGTTTCTTACAAAAATCGAATTTACGAAAACTACAAACAATAATAGTGCATGCAGTAGCTGGAACATGTGAAAATAGAAAGATCAAGAAATGTACGATGTAGACTGCGGATGGTAAAAAGATATATACTAGAGCGTTCTTCTATTCTTCATAATCAGTGGTTCTAGGACTGCCTCCCTATAAACGATTATAGTTAAGTTTTTAACGAAGCTGAGTCACTGGGCCCGTTCAGCCACTCTAGCACAAAGTTAGCGCTGGCAGCTGCGCTCTGTGACAGAGCTTGAAGGTGGCTGAACGTCAATGCATAGAGATAAAATAACATATCATAAAACCTTGGCCGAACGCGCCCTTTAACACACGAAGTGTGTTAAAAATTACAAAAGTAGCACTGGACGGAATTTTATAAAATTGTACAATAAAGCTAAGCTAAGTAAATAAACAGAGAATTAAAATGGCTGTTAAAGAACGGTCAAGAAATCGGTTGACCCTGGAGAAATCGGAGCCGAAGTGAAAGATATCAAAAAAACCAAAAATGGAAACATACTCCTCACAGTGAAAAACGGCCCTGATATAGCCGAAGCCCTTAAAAAAAAGATCCAAGAAAAAGTTCCTATCGCGACGACATCCCGTCTCATCAATAAAAAAGTAATCCACATAAAGGATCTCGAAGACACCTCGACAGAAGAAGAAATCAGGTGCGCGATAACAGAAGCCATCTCTATGGAGCCGAGCAGTTTCGAAGTGAGAGCTCTGAGACCTGCATATGGACAGAAAAAAAACGTTACCATCGTCATGCCCGAATTAGCCGCTAACGAACTCATAAAAAGAGGAGAAATCAAGATTGGATGGGTAGTTTGTAGAATCTTGGAGAGAAAACAGGAACTAAAATGCTTCAGATACTGGCAGCATGGTCACACTAAAGCAAACTGCACTGGCCCAGACAGGGAACACAACTGCCTCAAATGCAGCAAAGAGGGACACAAGGCAGTGAACTGCAAAGAAAAACCATATTGCGTCCACTGTAGTCAAGAGGGTCACCAGTCGGGAAGCAGAAGATGCCAATCACAGAAAAACACGATATAATGCATATAATACAAATTAACATAAACAGGAGCAGAGCAGCATACGACACGGTTCTGGCGACAGCAAAAGAGATGGGTGCAGCAATAATAGCTCTGAGCGAACCAAACAAAAGGGCAATCAACAACAAAAAAGATTGGATATACGATGACGAATTGGACACAGCGATAAAAATTATGGATCAACAGTTGACTATAAAAAGACAGGGAAAAGGCACAGGATTCTCGTGGCTGGCAACAGTATACTTCACTATCTACAATTGCTACGCCTCACCAAACAGAGACATAGAGGACCTGGAAAACACGCTGGTGGAGATCGGAAATCAAATCAGAGCCACAAATGAGAAAGCCATCGTAGTTGGGGACTTCAACGCTAAATCCGTTCAGTGGGTCATGGCACACACAGATCACAGGGGAGAAATAGTAACGGAGTGGGTAGCTCAGCATAACCTCATTCTGGTAAACGAAGGCAGCACACCAACCTTCCAGAGAAGAGACTACTCATCCATACTAGACCTTACAATTGCAACAGAATCTATCAGAAACAACATCATAAACTGGGAAGTGAGTGAAATAGAAACACTTAGTGATTACAACAACCAGATAAGTCAAACTATGCAAAACATGTTCTTGAACATCCACATTCACTCATACACACCAATGACATTCAAATATTACACACCTGTGATAAAAAACAAAATTTAGATTTCCTCGAAGAACTTGAAATCAAAAGACATCTAGCAGATCAACAATATAAAGTAGTTAATGAACAAATAAATCTTGGAAGTTCACCACTATTAAATTGTTTACTTTGATTGAGTCTTCATTTTATACATAGATAAGACGTAATTACAACACAAATATATTAAGTTATTGTAAAGATCAGCAGGATATAGTTTTTTTCCAGGTTTTTCTATATCATTGCACAGTTATACTGATCTTAGAGGGAAATACATCCAGGATAATCCCTTAGGGCTAATAACATCTAGGCTTTAATATTGTTATGTCTTATTACTTCCTTACTTGGTCTAGCCTTAACTACTTATCAACATCAAGTACCTAGTTACAAACAAACAAAATGTAACTTCAATATGTCAATCTGACGATGCTATTCCGATAGCGAAACGGCTGTCATTGAATTTAAAGTATTTATAGAATAAATAGTGGAAGTTAATTCAACCTTTTAGTTGTTTATTGTTCTGATCACAACTACATCATCTTCGAAGTAAAAACGAAACCAACCAAACAACAACGGAGTCAGACAAACTGAGATGAACACAAACTACAGCTATCCACGGAAGCAATAACTGAAAACAAAGAAACCACAACCACTAAAGGTTTTTCAGACACACTAACAAAGATATGTGAAGACACTATGCCAAGGAGGAGACAACACAGAAATTGCAAACCAGTATACTGGTGGAACAATGAAATTGCAGAGCTGCGAAGAGAGTGTGTCAAAAGGAGAAGAAAATACACGAGAAACGCGAAAAAGAATCTGCCATTACAAGACCAACTCCTATGGGAAGAACTCAAGGAAGCGAAAAAAAGACTCAAAGAAAGTATCCAAAAGGCAAAGAAAACGTGCTGGAAAGCATCGACCGAGACATATGGGGAAACGGGTACAAAATCGTAATGAAGAGACTTATTGGCTATCCTCCGAGACAGCAACTGGAAATGCAAAAAGTAAAAGAAATAGCAGAGCATCTGTTCCCAGAGCATGAACCAGTTGATTTCGATTTGGAAACAGGAGAAACAGAACTTACTAGAATTTACCATTGAGGAATTGAAAAGTGCATACTCGAAATTAAAAAATAAGAAAGCTCCAGGACCGGGAAACATTCCCCAGAAATCATTAAACACGTGGCGAGGAATAGACCGGAATACGTACTAGCCGTATATAACCAGTTGTCAAGGGTGGGAAGCTTTCCAAGACAATGGAAACAAGCCAGATTGGTTCTACTGAGAAAAGGAGACAAGCCCCTCGAAAACCCAGGGTCATACAGACCAATCTGTCTTCTAGACGTGGAAGGAAAGCTTTACGAGCACCTGATCTTACTGAGACTGAACAACGAACTGATAAGGACAGGAGGACTGTCGGCGAAGCAATATGGATTCAGGCAAGGTCGGCAGACAGTAGACGCCATCAAAGAGGTAACAAGACTGGCAAGGCAAGCTGCTGCATTCACCCCACAACACATACGCCTTTGCGCAGTTTTAACAATCGATGTCAAAAATGCCTTCAACAACGCGTCTTGGCAAATCATATTAGAGGAGCTGAGGAAAAGGGAAATCTCGCCCAGCCTCATTACCATTCTTGCATCCTACCTATCCGAAAGAGAAATAATCCTAGAGGCGGAAGGTACATCCCAAGTAAAAAAAGTTACCAGCGGTGTCCCCCAAGGATCAATTCTAGGCCCTACGTTATGGAATATCCTATACAACGATTTGTTGGAGATGAAACAGACAGAAGGAGTCACACTTATTGGATTTGCCGATGATGTTGCCATCGTGGTCACTGCTCAGAACGAAGACATCTTGATGAGTAAAGCAAACACGGCACTACAGAGAGTAGCAAACTGGCTCGAAAAGAGGAAGCTTCAGTTAGCGCCAGAAAAAACGGAAGCAGCCCTCCTGACAACCAAAAGAAAAATCGCCCCAATCCACTTCAATATTATGGGCACCACCATAGCCCCCAGTGGTGCGATAAAATACCTAGGCGTCTGGCTGGATACAAAGCTCACATTCGCCGAACACGTCAAGAGATCGTCTGAAAAGGCTGAGAAGTCTATGGCAGCTCTATCCAACCTAATGCCCAACATCGGTGGACCAAGCTCATCCAAGAGAAAAGTTTTAGCGAGTGTGGTACACTCCCAACTTCTGTATGCAGCACCCATCTGGCATACGGTGACGCAGAATAAGAAGTTGCTAGCGAAGCTTACCAGGATACAGAGACTGTCCTATATACGTGTCTGCAGTGGCTACAGAACAATTTCCGCAGAAGGTGCAGGAGTAATTGCAGGAATACCACCAATTGAGCTACTCATCAAAGAGAGACTAGAAACCCACCAAGGAACACCAAGCACAGATGCCAAGACAAACACCATGATGTTATGGCAAGAGAGGTGGAGAGCAGGCACCTATGGGCGATGGACCTATCGATTGATACCCGATATAAAACCCTGGATAGACAGACCTTACGGGGAGGTTGACTATTACCTAACCCAAGCTTTATCCGGACATGGCTGTTTTCGCAAATACCTCTACGATCGCAGGAGGGCAGAGACGGAAAAATGCACCTATTGCGGCGAAACAGACGACGCAGAACACACCTTATTCGGATGCCCTCGGTGGGAACAAACCAGAAACCAATACAGGTTATCAACTGGGCGGGACTTTAATGCAGAAAACCTGATGGAGGGACTGATGACTTCTGAAAATACATTGAAAGATTCCTATAATGTTGTGAGACATATTATAGAAAGCAAGGAGAGAGAAAGTAGATAGGAGCACATAGTATTAAGACCGCCTTCACACTGAAGGAATGCTAACGCGGTACCAGTGTAAATGTGCGAAGAAAGAGGAGAGGTTTTAGTCGGTAAGAATCCGGCACTTCGGAAAGACCGGAGTCTTATGCAAGATTTCCTCTCCTCTGACAAAAAAAAAAAAAATGACTGTAAACATTTTTGAATGAAATTACAGGTTCATGTTCATATTTTGCCATTTAGTTCAGCTTAGTTTTTAATTTACTTATTTATTATACATCAGAAAGGTGGATTACAATATTAGCAGTAAAAATATTCTATAGATCTTTGGTGGAAAAAAATTAATTTATTAATTTATTAAAACTTAAATTAATATTAACATTAAAAATCTGTTATGCAAGATATCAAAACAAAGTTTGACGTTTGAGTTTTAAAGTTCAAAACCAAATTTTTGGGATTTGCATTTTTAAATAAAATATTTGCACACTTTAAACATTAAAAAACCGAAATGATATAAAAAAATAATGAATAAAATAATTTCTTTAATAATATTGTTTTTAATGGAAATGAAATAAAATTAGATTCACAATTTAATTTATAAAAATTTAAAATACAATAACACTATACCTAAACGATTTTTTTAAATTCATTATTATTAAGTTTATTATAGGCAGATTGTAATTCTGACGATAGAACATTAATTCCAAACATATTATTGTACACAAAAGTGAAATTACCGTCATCAGACTATTATCACGGGAACTACTATGAATGCACTGAAAAACGTCCAAGGGTATTTGGGGAATTTAAAAATAGTAATTATGCGCAAAGGTAGAAAAGTGAGTTATTATTGTAGAGGTTTTTAATCCGAGACAATAATCCGAGAAAATAATACATTTTTCTACCTTGGCTCATATAGCATATTTTTCACTACACTAGGGGAAACTGGGGTACTTTCGGCAGGGGGGTCGATTCGTCAACCACCAAAATCTGGCCTAATTTTTAAATTTCCCGGCAAATTTCACCTGTACAATGTTGTTTGTGTTTTGTCAGTTTCAGTATTGTCTCTGTGCAGTCCTAACACTTGTCCACAAAAAAATATTTAAGGCGGTGTTTTGCAAGAGAATCTAGGTAAATATTTTCTGAACTTTTAATATCTTTCATTAAAAACAAAATATTTTTTTGAGCTATACACTTGAAACGCTGAAAGATTACCCGTGCGTCATTGTATGTAAGCATACGAATAGGATAGAGAAGACAACAGTTTATAATTTAATATTATCGTTTGATATTTATAGAAAAGGACAGCACATAGAAAAGGTGTCGGTGATATGATCGTTGAATCGTGACGCACGGCTAATTTTTCAGCGATTCAAGTGTAACTGTAGATGGGGTAGATTCGTCAACACAAAATGGGGTACTTTCGTCATTGATGAATCTACCCCACCATATATAATAATATAAAATTATTGGTCTAATATGCTTGTAAATTTAATTTAGATGCCTCGAAAGTACATAAAGAAGAGAGACAGGGCCAATATTGATGAAAGTACTTTGAATGAATATCTTAAGAACAAAATGACAAAAAGTGAGGCGGCTAGGCAATTTTGTCTCAAAAGGATATTACAATCACGAATAAAAACTCTATTAAAAAAAGTCGTTAGAGGAATTAGTTAATGAGGATTCTGGCAATGAATCATTAGAAGGAGAAACCTTTGGCAGTAAATATACAGTTAAACAAGTTTTCACAGTTGCGCAGGAGAGCGAATTACGGAAATATATAAAAAAATTCAAATGTTCTATTTACACCGATACCCTTGAATTGAAAGCAAGAGAAGATCTTGAACTAAAGAAATCGAGACGTCAAGCAATTACCATTAAAGGAACAAAGAAAGTTGTTTTTATGAAAAAACAACCGGCTAATAAACCAGTAAGCAGTTCAAGTAGCGAATCCGAAGTTTCCCTGGACGATGTAAACTCGAAAAGTAGCGATGACTTGGAAGAATTTGATCCAATATCTAGCGATGAGTTTGAAGTCGGAAAGTTTGTATTAGTTCAATTTATAGGAAAAACAGCTGTTATTCACTACATAGAATGTATACAAAAATACACACCTCCTTCCTTTTGATAAAAAAGGAAACAGTCATGGTTTCGTATATCCTGATGTAGAGGATATGTCTGACTTTGACTTTACTGATGTTGTTGCAAAATTGGGTGCGCCAGCTCAAGCTGGAACGGCAAGATCATCATCAATATACACATTCAATTATAATTTTAGTACCCTCACTGTAAAATGATCACATAGTAGCAAATAACTATTTGCTAGGAAATTCTTTAAAGAATTTCCTAGTTTGGATTATTATGTTATTGTTTTTTTTGACGAAAGTACCCGTTTGCTATGGCGAAAGTACCAGGGTCAGGTTAGCAAAAGTGACGATTCATCCCCTCTCCCCTACTACATTCATTTTTTTAAATATTAGTAAAAATTAGTAAAAAAATTTGGACGGGTCACCAGTCACTCCCGTTTTACATAACGTGACAATTTCAAGGCAACAATAACATGTCTATTATTAACACTAAAAAACTTGGTATGACTGAGATGGGCCCTTTCACATTGCACATCAATCTCTCCAATTATGCTACTCGTACTCTCGCCTTCTCTGCTGCCTTTAACATATGGTGCTTGAAGCATAGTTAGTATCAATATTATATTTTGTACATAAATATTTTATTTAAACCTACTAGAAACTTCGCGAAATTGATTATATAATGTAGAAAAAGGAGACAGATATATTTTGACTATATTGTGGTCTGGAAAGATCGACACTAAACGAAGTGAGTATGTCTAGTCATATATAGGAAAGAGAGAGATGCATATAGTAATCTTAGAAAATTATTAAAATATTAAACATTAACGAAGGTTCTGGAAAGTTTGAAACCTATAAAAGGGCTTGAGCAGAGGTAGTTATGGGGTAGTAAATTATTGGAAGTCAACCATAGAAGATCAATCAGTCATAGAGAACAGTCAGTGGACAAACAGTTTTTAAAAGTTGTAAAAATAAAGTGTTAAATAGTGACTTTAAAATACAAGTTAAAACAATCAAGAAGTAAAACAAAGTGCTAAATAGTGACATTAAGAACATAAGTTTAAGATTAATACCAAAGTAATTAAAAACATTTTCGGCGTATAAAAAAAAGAAGTAATTATAAGTGTGCTTACTATTTATACAATTAAAAGAACAATATCCATTTGGAGGAACAAACAAAGAACAATTACGTTACACAAAAAACCAAAGGTCTAACAACCACGACATTTTTCAACAGTCGGAAATTCCACTTATACCTTCGTTGGTTTCCGTTTTTCATAGAGCGACTACGGATTTTTTCCACCAATCAGAAAGGAGGACTCTACATTAAGGTCAGATAATATTGTAAACATTTGAATTTTTGTAGTAGTTAGTTATGTTTTAGAATTTAAAAGCAAAAGGAATTTATTTGATATTCAATAATTACTGTATTTCGATAATAACTTACTTACCATTATATAAATAACATTAATTAATTTAGCACAAATTCAACATCAAGTAAGTTCTTTTATAGTTAATAAAAGGCCTTTCTTTTTTCTTATTTTTCCTACTAATTAGTTTCATTATTAAACTTTCAATATTACTGTTTTAACTCTTTTTATAATAAATTTGTAATTATAGGACCTATCAATTTTTCATTCACAAACACCTAATTGTCCAACTAGAAGCTTGCAGAACAAAGCACCCCTGAGAAAAAGAAGATCTTGCTACTATTAGAACATTTAAATAATATCAAATATTAATCAATTAATTTATAAATAAATAAATTAATCTATAATCATTACAATTATAATATTCATTACAATATATAAAGGTATTTAATTAAATTAAAATATTTATAAATTTTTTTCAGATTGTCTGGCGATCATTTTAGAAAATTAATAAAACAAGAAGTTAAATAAATTAAAATAAATTCCGTTTGTATTAAATAAAAATAACATATATCACATAAAAAATATAATTACAATAATTGAAAAAAAGAATATTATAACAATATATTCTTTATATAATTATTCATGGTTTTTTCTTTAATATTTGATTTAGTTTGGCCTTCAAATAGATGGTCCCGTAAACTGAGCAGGTGAACCATTAATGGAAATTGACGTAAGCAATAGGAAAACTATTGATCCGCACCCAACTTCCTGTATCTACTTTCATTTACCATTTACCGATATACAAACATTACTATCATTCGTAAATTAAAAAATAATACATAAATTGATTTAATGAGACTTTAGTAGCTATTAGATTTAAATCAGGATGTGAAACAAATAACAAATGTCTATTTATTTATAAAAATAGCACAAATCAGATCATGACTTCACTGTGCATACATTTTACAATGTCTATGGTCGAATTGATCACGTTATACGAGCTTTCAAAGTTACAGGGTGTTGGTTGGATGATAGATTCACCAGAGGGTAAATGTCGTTATACAGATGAAGGGTCACGCCTAAAAACGATCAGGATGTCCCCTATTTTCGAATGTGTGACGTGAAGTGAGAAGGGACAGAACCTTTTCGACGTCGCATCGTTGCCTCGTTATATTTATGAAAAATTAAATAATTTTGACGTATAAAATACATACTAGAAAGTTGGCAACGTAGCACTACTGTTTATTTACATTAAATTTATTTCGTCGTTCACTTATATTAATAACTATGGAAAGAGTAAGTGAAGCTGCTTTTAATACACAACAAAAATCTCTCATGATGAAGTTGGATATGTCAGCTTCTTCTAAATCAATCACTGTCAAGTTGGCTACAAAAGCTTCTTTTTCAAAAAAATTTACTTTTCTCACAGAAATAAAGAATTATACCACGGATGGCTATATTTTTTTATTTATGAAAATTTCAAAACAAAACTAAAATAACAACTCTAATAAGCATGTGATTTTAAAAATACCCTAGTAAATTATTGTGCCTATAATGGCTGACGCGTGAAACCAGGATCCAAACTTGATTTTTTTGAGAAAATTGTTTCAAAGTTTAAAGTCAATACTTCAACTGTTTTATACTTGGAAACGTCAATTAAATAAAGTATTTACTGAATTGACTTATTTTATTGTATATATTGCGAAAATAAATGTAGTAAAACATTTATAAAATATGAATAATAATAAATATTTTTCAGAAAGTATATTGATCATTCTTGCTGGTCATCTATGGGAGAGTCGTCTATAAACTCAATGTTACTGCCTTTATTGTTCTGTTTATTGTTACAACATCGTTGAATTTATAACCATCTGTATTGACCAAAAACTGTGTGAAATATAATTAAGCAAATTTAACCGGTAGTGGTCCATTGTACAGCTTCCTCAGTTCAGTAAGCCCGGTGAATTTTGTTTCTTCTTCGAAGGAGCAACTATATGTATGTATGAATTAGGGGTGAAAAGTACACTGCGACCTATAGGATCTATTGTGTCCCCCCTTACTTGCCAAGTTCTGATGTTTTCTCAAATTTATAGCAGCTCTTCGAGTCCTATTTTCCTGAGGAAGTTTAGGACATCGTCGGGCTTCAAATCAGGTAGGTCCCCCTCTTCTATTTCATGTGCTCCTAGGTATCTGGCTCTAGAATTTTTGCAAGGCAGGGCATTCTGAGAGTATGTGTATTCAGATTTCATCCCCTTCCTCACAGAATCTGCACTTTGCTTCATCTGCTAACCCTAGTTTCTTCATGTGGCTTCTTAACCGGCAATGCCCGGTTAATATTCCCGTTGGTATTCGGAGCCTTTTTTTACTGAGGTTGAGGCAGCTAAGAGATTTCTTCTAGTCATAGTTCCCCAGTAGTATCTTAGATTGCCCCATTCCTTCCAGCTGATTCCAGTAATTGAATTTTTCCTTCTCCATTTCTTCTCTTATTTTTCCTAAGATTACTCTACTGCTGATCCCACAGGATGGTTCTGGTCCCAAATGTTGAGGTTCAGCTCCTTTTTTGCCAGCTTGTCTGCTATTTCGTTCCTCTCTATTCCTATGTGTCCCGGGATCCATAGGAGGGTGACAGTGTTGTTCTTCTGGCCTAGTTCATTTAGTTTACCTAGGCAGTCCCAAACCATCTTCGAACTGATTATATTTGAGCTCAGCGCTTTGATGGCTGCTTGACTATCCGACATGATCACAATCTCTTGTCTGTGGTATTCTTCCAATATTGAATTCCACACATCTTTCGATGGCGCGGACTTCTGCTTGAAAGAAGGTATTGGGTATGTGCCCAAGCTTTCTGAGTATTTGGCTCTCGGTCCAAAAACTCCTATCCCTCCTTACTTTCTTTCTGAGCAGGACTGATGACCGTCGCAGTCCGCTTTCTTTTCTGAATAGAAGGCTCCTGGCTTTTATGATCCAGGGCCTTTTTTCTTGCTGCTTCAGGGGAAATTCTCTGACTGAGGTACCTCAAGTACCATCTGCAGCCCGCTCCACTGAGCTCACGTCTCAGTGGGTCGTCCCTGTCACCAGGTTCTCCCAAGTTTGGGAGTGGAGGCTGTCTGGAAGTTGAGGGCCTTTGGAGGGTCTTCCTCACCTCAGATTTACCATTGTGGTGTATTCCCACAATAGAGTCTGAAGGCCTGGTCCTCGACTTTCCTGCCTCCCGGGGAGCTTCCTGAGAGTTTGAGGGAGAGTGTTTTCCTCCCTTCCCCTTCTCCTTCGTGGCCCTGCGGCCACTCATCCCTCTGCACGTGGCCTGCACGGCTTACACCTTAGATTGGGGGGAGTTGGTCCGCGGTACGCCCTTAGGAGTGAATCATCTGACAATATTGCAGTTGTTAATTGCTCCTGCCAGACCTTGCCACACCTTGCCACTCTTATAGACGCACACCCCCAGATTCGTCACTTCCACGCCCTATTACAGTGTTAGCTACTAAAGCAGTTCGGCGACTCCTCTGGGGATCCCCTATCCGCCACCTGGGAACTCGCCCCGTAGGCACCCAGCCTTCGGTAAGGAGCAACTAAAGCTTTATTAGTAGCTCATGTAACCACGGACATCCTACCGATATCCATTTTAGGTCCATATTAAGTCCGTTATATCCAAGGAATGGATATCCATGTATTAGCAATGGACAACCTGTCATCTCGGTCAAATATTTGTATTACATTGGAAAATTAAAAATGGTATTATATTATGTACTTAATCAGTTGATTGTTAAAATTTAAAAAATACTTAAATTTGAAAAGGAAAATTAATACTGTTGACATGGAAACAAAAAAACCAGGATAATTCTCTTGGTATTTGTTATTGGGGGTCACTCCCGAATTTGAAATATTTCCGCAAAAATAGAAGAATAATCTAACCTTAAAATACTTGTTTGTTAACGGTTTGTGCTCTTGTGCTTATAAGTTAAAATTTTATTTTCTGATTGAGTTCTTTTACATTCCAGTAAGTAGGTATTAACAAACATATTATTTTGTGAAATTTATTGTCTAACATCAAATAATACTGTATTAAAACAAATAAAAGGCAAAACGTTTTTTTATTTATTTATCCATAGTGATTATTTATTGTAGTTGACCCAAATGACTATTTTAATACTTAATTTTTAGAACAAGCAATGGAAAATCTAAGAAAAAATCAAAAGTACCGCGATAAAATGAGATACAATACATCTTAGAGCCGCCTTACCACACAACAATGTTTTACTTGGCTAGTCCAAATTCTAACTGAAATGAAAGATTAAACAAAAAGTTTCAGTTGATTGTGTTTGTTTACTTTTTTAAGATGTATATAGACATTAATAACTACTAAAAATTGAAAGTTACAAATATATCTGACTAAATAAAATATAGGTTGGGCGGTTAATTCTGCCAGCTGAGTGTACTTTTTTATAATTTTACATTTTTTTTATTATTTTTTAATAAATTTTTCATTTATTTAAACAATAGTTTTTTATTAGTATGGGATATATTTTTTATGTAAAATGTGGACTTTTCAAATGTCCATTATATGTCCTGTAACAAAATTAATCCCAAAAAGGGGCGCCAATTTGTAACCTTACTAGTCCCAAAAAGGAAGAGAGCCAATTTGTCACTTTATACTCTCCAAAAAAAAGAGATCCTGTCTATGAGACTCACTCAAGGAGTGGTTCGACTCCAAGTTAATGCTTACTATAGAAAGGATTAGTGGTATATAAGGGTTAAGGGTGCCACTATCTTTTTGTACGTTAACGAATAAACAACTGAAACTACACAAAAAGATAGAAACACCTTGTAATTAAACTGAATTTGAAAGCCAAAAAGAAACTACATTTAATGTCAACCGAACACTCTGTACCCTTAAGACTTATAGTCCATGGGTATATAAATCAAACGGTTTTTAATGAATATTTGTTTATTAATAAAAAATAGTAAATTGCCAAAGGAAGTACAAACGGAAATGTTCTAAATGGATTTGACTTATCTTTTTTTGGTAGAATGATCCGGTGGTATCGGTATGTGTACCGATGCTTGTAGTTGGCTGGTGGTGGTTGCTTCTTCGTCAAAACGAACGACTATGGTACGGAAACTTGCTTTTTCCTCAAAAAGGAACTGCTATAGTACTGGACCTTGCTTTTTCGTCACAAAGGAACTAACAAATTATCTCTTCATACTAGGGGTTATCTCTCCATACTAGGGGGCTGTATCTTCTGTGATACAACCAAAGAAATTGATTGTCTAAATTCTGCAGACAACTTGTCACTAAGGGTTGCTTGGACGAAAAGGAATGAAACGAGGTGATTGCCCTAATTTATGACAGTAGGTATTGACAGAGGTTTCCGGTTGCGGTTATAAAGGGTCGGTTTGTAATGGCTCTGTTTTATAAGGATTCTGTTTCGGGTGAGTTCTTATTTTAGGGGTAGGTTTATTCGTGGTGATGTGGTGATAAGTTTTGTCTAATATACGGTGAGTCGGGGTTGTTTTTAGATTTCGAAAGGACGGTAAACTAAGGAAAGGTAGCATGGCGATAGACATGTTACAGTCCCTAAATAAAGTAACATAAAGTACAATAACATACTATTTCAAGAAGTCGAAGAAGCCATAAAAGCTTTAAAAAATAGAAAATCTCCCGAAAAAGACGGAATCCATAACGAACTGATAAAAAATATGGAGGGAAACGCTTGACAGAAAAACTTACCAGCTTCATACAAAAAATCCTAATGCAATGTAAAGTACCAGATAGGTGGAGAACCAGCACAATACTTAATACTAATGTTTGATTATTTTGTTAAGAATTCCACAAATATTCAATTTTAATCAACTGTTAACTAGGTAGAAAATAATGGCAGAAGTGATGAAACAAACTGTAGCTTCCATGCTAAAAGGAATAGAAAGATACAATCCAGATAATTTACCAACTTTAGAACGTTACATAAAGATGCAATCTCACGAGAATTCCTACGATCTAGAAGCTAATTTAGCCGTATTAAAGTTATATCAGTTCAATCCCCTAAGTTTTGATGTGGATATAACCTGTCAGATTTTATTGAAGGCTCTAACAAATTTACCCCATACTGACTTTATTTTGTGCAAGTGTTTGCTGTACGATAAACAGTTGTCTCAAGAACCTAACCGATTCACCAGATAGTTTACTTAGCTGATATATTAGAACAGTGCGATTTTCAAAGTTTCTGGACCAGAGTTCACACTTTGCCGGATCTTTTTCAAAATATAACCGGTTTTGTTGATTCGATTAGAAAGTTTGTCTGCCACGTAGTTGGTATAACTTACCAGACGATAGAGCGAGCGCTTCTGGCTCAACTTTTAGGTGACGTAGACGATAGCACGCTCAAATTATGGGTGAAAAAATACGGGTGGAAAGAAATGGACAACAATTTAATTTTCATAGCTAATCAGGATGAAAATATCAAAACTAAAAACATCAACGAAAAGATCGATTTTGAAAATGTCGGTGCCATCATGGCCTCGTGTCGCTGATAAAAAATGATAAATTTAAACGCAATAAAAAAGAACCATCAAATTATAGGTGTATTAATCTACTGGACACAACACTAAAACTCGCTACGAAAGTTATCACAAATAAAATTAATTCGATCATAACCCTGGAAGAAGAACAACAGGGATTTAGATCAGGAAGGTGAAGATGCAGTATTTTTTCTACGACAGCTGTTTAAAAAATCAACAGAATATAATAAACCCACATTCCTATGCTTTATAGACCTAACAAGAGCATTTGATCGCGTTAACGGCTAATTATCAACACCTATACCAGTTAACAGTGGTATAAAACAGGGAGACTCACTCAGTCCCTTGCTGTTCAACATAATTGGATAAAATAATATAAAATGTGCAACTCTATAAGGGATACAAAATGGGTGATACAGAAATAAAAATACTTTGCTACGCCGATGATGTCGTGAGATGTGCCGAAAAGGAGGATGACCTTCAAAGGTTACTAAATACTTTCAATCTCACGGGAAAGAAGTTCAACATGAATATCTCAAGCAAAAAAACTAAATGTGTGACAACTTCGAAACAACCCCTCAGATGCAAATTGGAACTAGATGGCCAAATAATACAACAGGAAATGAGATTCAGATACCTAGGAATCGATATAACTAGTTGATGAAGTAATGTTGAAGAAGAAGTTAGAGGACTGGTGGCCAAAGCAAACAAAGTAGCGGGGTACCTCAATGACATAATCTGGCGAAAAAAACATCTACAACAAAAAACAAAAGTTCGGATTTACAAGACCACAATTAGACCCATCGTGACATACACATCTAAAACAATACCAGAGACAGCAAAAACGAAACAACTACTGAAGAATGAGAATACTAAGACGAAAATCCGGAAAAACGCTAGTAGATAGGGAAAGAAGCGAAGACAAACGGTAATCATGCAATATAGAGAGCATAAATAAATGGGTTCTGTTTACAATGGAACCAATACATAAGTAGAATGTTAGAAAATAGGTTGGTAAGAATCGCCCGAGATAAATCCCCCAGTGGTACACATAGCAGAGACCGACCTAGGAAAAGATGGAGTGACAGTTTAGATCTAAGCCCAGGATGAGGACAAATCGAAGAAGGAAAAGGTCATGTACTTATTATAGAAGTTAGTCCAAAATTGGACATTTTATGGATCCACTATGGACATTGTGGATATACTTCGAACGTTCATCGGATGTACATGGAGAGTAATTACTTTTTTGTGCAATACTTATTGGGTTCTCCTTGTTAATTTTTGTCCTTACTGACTTCCTAGGCACTTATTAAGTCACTCATATGCAATACGTTTAACCAGTAAAATATGAATACTAGTAAGACTGAGACTGAGATGGAACCACGCAGCGATTAATTTGAGGTTGTAGTTCATTTGGCCATCAGCTGCGAATTTATGTATTCACAATGATGCAGAGGGACTGTGATCGTTATTGCTCTTGAGCGCGTGGACTATGATCAAAATTCGCCCCTACCGTATATCTTTCTCTAAACTTTTCATGTGACTGACTTTTCATCTGACATTTTCCAAAAAAAATGGACTTTGATCGTTTTTAGCCGTGGCAAATATAAAACTCGGAAAGAGTAAGGGAAATATTTTTCAATTTTTTTTATTTTTATTTTAGTTTTAGACATTTTAATTTTTTTTTTAAAATATTTATTTTTATTAAATTGAGCAATCACTTTGTAGCAGGTCATATAAAACATGTTTTATGCGTTAAATTAGTCGCATTATACGACAAACTAGCTATTTTCAAGTTCAAGATTATTTGTCTTGTATATAAAAAAGCCCTTCACTTAATCCGTTAGTACAATTTGATATCCATAGGCGTTACCAGAAGGTTTATTTTAGTTAAGTGAAACATGTTTTTTTAACAAATGAATAGAAATGCAAATGTTTATTAAGATGTAGAATAGAATTATTAAAAACTTCTTAAAAATAATACGTTTTTAATAATTAAAATGCCTGGTATCGTAAAACTTTGGTTTTAAATTTGAAATATATTAAGTGATACTATCCGGTAGAACAGTATATTTTTGATTGAAACAACTAATCCATTTCTCTGAATTATCTGATGGGCCGAGTTGTGGCTTCTCTCTTTTCTTCCGATTGTCAATATGATCGTTCTTTTTCATACACATAACCTCCATTAGACAATTCTTCTTCTTTTTTATATTGATAGTTATTGATTGGGAGCTGTTGCTCGGTTTTGCAGTTTATTCTTTTCCCACGTTAATTGACATCTTCACTATAAATGATTACTTGCATAAATTAATGTTAGTTAACATTTTCAATATTGTTATTTTTTGTTTCCTTGATGATTGCAATATCGTCAATTTGTCCTTTATATGGAATTTCGACACATTTCCTTTATCGATCATAGGCACATTTTCTGTTTCGTGATCTAGGGTTTCTGTCATTTTACCTTTTCATATGTTCTATCATTCTACTTTCGATGTTTCTATCGCCATTAGCAAAAGTAACACGTGAACCTATACTGTGAATAGTTTATCCAATTTTTAAGGAATTTTTCTGATGGTTTGTCTTGATCCTTTAATAAGGACTTTGTTGTATATTCTTTTGATAAATATGTTCCATAATTTGATTTGGTTAATTATCATTCGTTGCAATGTTTTTTCCATAGTTTCTTGGACTACCTTTTTCCTTAGAACAAAAAGAAGCAGGAAGGAGTCTGTCATATATTATTAACTTTAAGGAAAATTTGCGACGGAAGTTGGCCATCTTAAAGCTCCTTGTATGACGCATTGTTTATATTTACAGTATGCTGTCAAAGCAATATTTACTTATAAATGTCAAAAATGTTCTAAGCCTTTTTCTCCCTACTTTGAGTTCTCTGTATTATCATTTTTAGAGAATTCAGTAGGATTTTTAATGGTTTTGAGTAATTACTTTAAATGGTTCCAGAACCCCTTTCTTAATAATTCATTCTTCGCCATTTTACATATAGTTCCTCTCTTATTGGGTTGGTTTTTCTCTAGGTTACATCAACCCCCCAATTTTTCTTTCTATGAAATACTTATGAGTAACTTGCTGAACTAGCTTTCTTCTATCTTAAAAAAAATTTGTTTTTTCAATGTCCACATTCTAATTTCTAGGTAATACCTTCACCACTACTCTCCCTGAACAACAATGTTCTTTAACTTGTTGTTTTTACCATTTGTTTTAACTGTTGTATTAATATATATTAGTTTATAATTTCTTCATAAAATTCAACTACATTTTTGCAATGATTTCGGAACTTATTTAACCCTTTGCTTATTGTAACTCCCTTAGGTGACGATTTGTATTTGTATACCTTTGTATTAGCTTGTAATGTATTATTTCTATTGTAGCCTGATGATAGCCTTTATTGGTGGGCCGAAACTAGTAGCTTTATACTCACACCTTTATAATAAAAGTTTATGACATTGACTGTGTTTTTCCTTGTTCTATTATATTTCTATTTATCGGCGTTCGCTATTTTTGAAATTTGCATTCAATTCCAATATAGCTGGTCTGTAGTTGGTAGTGGTTACTGTTTTTAAATAATATGAAACTGTCAGTGATTGTCATTATACGATTTTCACGAAATGGCTCTAGATCAATTATTCATTCCTGGTAACGAAAATATAATAGTTAATATTAATATAGGCAATAAGTTCTGTTTATTGTTTTGCTGTTGAATTTCAATAAATGTATATTCATACGTTTGAAACTTAATTGAGTTTTTATTGGTTTTTAAAATGTAGAAGCCCATCAAGGTGAAATTTAATTGCAGGATGTAATGTAATATAATTCATACGGTGCTACTATTACATGCTACTATTCGGTAAACTTCTCTTTTACTTCCTTTTAGAAAATCCCCGAAGCTTGTAACTGTATTAAGTAGCCTTAAATTTTGTCATATAAACAGTTTAGTTGTCAGTGAAGTTATTATTATTTTTATAAATTGTGTATTTGCGAAAAAAAGGCAAAGAATATATTTTCAACATACATTCTGAGCGAACAAATTGATATCGTGGAACTGTAAGTACATGAAAGGATTCCTGATAGTCGTGTTCCAAATAAATCTACAATATTGCGGCTATATGATATAGGAGGTATCGGTTTTTACGATTAGGCTTTAAATTAACGACTTCAAGCAATCACAGTAGAGAAATACCCCTGATGGTATGGTCTACATATGGGGAAACTTGTTTCGGCAAACATTTTACACCCTTTTAGGCAAAATGTAAAAAAAACGAACTCACATTTATCCATCTTAATCCGAAACATAACCCTCAGCCCGTATGTCACCCCCTTAAACGAAAAGAACCCTCTTCGTTTAGAGAAGAGATAATCTCTCTTACCGAGCCTTAAAAATCTATTTAACTTTTGCCTCAAATTCTCTTATTTCCCCAAATGTTGGAAAACCACCAACACTGTCATGATCCCTAAGCCCGGAAAACACCCTATCCTGCCTGAACCCTACAGGCCCATTTCCCTTATCAGCGCCATCGTTCTGGGGGAAGCACTTGAGAGACTAATCAGGGACCGGCTCTGGCACTTCTGTGATACCCACAGCATACCACCATTCCAATCAGGATTCAGGCCAGAGCTTCCTCACTCCATTGGTTAACTTCCAAACCATCATCTCCAGGTCTCAAAAGTAACGATTCTGCCGTGCCGCAGTATTAATGTATGGATGTTCAGAAGGCTTTTGACCAGGTCTGGCACGCCGGACTGGTTAGAAAGCTCATGAGCATGCGCCTTCATCTTTCTTTCGTAAACTCATTTATTCCTACCTTACCAACCGCACTATCAGGGTCAGATCAGTTAGCTCACTTTCCCAACCTTTTACTCCCCTAGTTGGAGTCCCTGAAGGATCTATCCTAGCTCCACTACTTTACCTAATTTATACCCACGACACGACGTTCCCAGTCCACGGAACGCCCACAGCCACATTTAGCTTTATGCTGATGACAATGCAATCTTTGCATCCTCCCCCATGAATGAATGAATGTAGCGGGCGAGGTGGCTGATGCCCGATGCCATAACCCAGGTTCTCTCCCCTCTGTATTTCATTCGTTTGGCGCCCTTCCGAAACGCTCGACCTTCGTATGCGTCTTCGACTACACCCAAAAGGTGTAGATATCTTTTATGTCCACAGTGGTCAGTAAGGACAAGCAGGCACAGCTCTGATTTGGATTTGCCCAATAACCACTTTGTCCTAGCTTTGTCAGGGTACGCGATTGTTTGTTTCGCCTGCCTAAGGCCGCTACAGATGATTATTTGTTCTTGTAATCCTCACTCCGCCCGTTCCTTGAGTAGAGTTGAGGTTTGTTCTCTGCTTAGCCCTATATTGGCTCGGGTCCGTAGCAAGGTTTGTTGGCTCCCTGCCTGGCAAGTTCATCTGCCCGCTCATTGCATACTATACCGCTATATCCCGGTACCCATAATAGGGTTACATTCCGTCTTGAGGCCAGTTTGTCCAGGGTATTTGTGCATTCCTGGACTAGTGCCCTGCTAGTTCTTCAGCTACAAATCGCCTGGCTATCTGAGCAAATTCTGACCGGACTTCCTGAACAAATATTATAGACTGAAAAACCGTGGAGTATTTACCAAGAGCATAGCTCTTTCGAACCCCTACGTCCTCTATCAGAACACTTGCTCGTGACCTCATTACCATGCGGGAACTATCTGTATAACATACTATGCACCCTGGGGGAAATTCTACTTGTTCGTCGCCCCACTGCCTCCTTGGTGGGTTTATAACCTTGTACTTGTTTTCCGTTCTTACTTTATCTGCATTTGGGACAGCTTTGTGAGCCAGGACTGGAAGCTCTGTTTCTGTCCTTTGTGTTATCCTTGTGTGGCCTTCGCCACGCGCCGTTTCCAGTGCCCATTGTCTCTAAGCGTTATGAAAGCCGCCATTGCGGCTGGTGTGTCCCAAGGATCTATCCTAGTTCCACTACTTTACCTAATATACACCCACGACGTTCCCACTCCACGGAACCCCCACAGCCACATTCAGATTTTTGCTTCTAAACCCGCCACCAAGAATTCCACGACTCCTTCTCCGACTGATTTCGCAAATGGAGGGTTTTACTTAATTTCCAATAAATCTCAAATTATATTCTTTAAACATCCAGGCATTCTCCACGAAAAATTTCTACTCTACTCGAAAAATAATGCTCTGGGGAGAGAGGCACGAACTCCGGAATGAAGCCGTCTACCTGGGGGTGAGATATACTCGCACCCTCTGTTGGACGATTGAAGTAAAGTCCACCTTGGACTCTGTCCGGAGACGAGCCAATCTCATCAAAGCATTGGTAGGAAAATTCGGCAGAACCCACCTCTCCAGTCTGCTGCACACCTAATAAACATTCATTCGCCCACTCCTAGACTACAAAGCTATTGGATACAGCACCGCCTCCGCCAGCATGACAAGTACAATCCAATGTTGTTAACGAGCTATCCTCAGATATAAATATCAAAATCGTCTCACCTCCAGTAATGCAATCTATGAAAACAGCTACATCATTCCAGTCCTTGATCGATCAAACTTACTAAGAATAATAAACAACTATTCATTTAAACTTAAGTTCCACGTTTTATTAAAAAAATCGCTTTGAATAAGCAGCGTCAGATGGACATCCACAGAGTAAGGGTTAGTACAATAAATTTAACTCTAAAACTTCCTTGGCTAATTAACTGCCGCTACAGAATGCACCAACGGTCGTACCAACCATTGGTTGAATACTTTACGGTAGGCCTCTAACTGACAATTTCAGCCAACGACAATAAACTTGCATCAACATTACAGAAATTTTATAGCAATTTGGTTGGTAAACCAACAGTGTTCCACTACAATATAGGTGTTCTGTGAGTATAGCCACAATTATAAAATTATAAACTCGTAAAAGCGCTTTTACGAGTTTATACGAGAGAAAAACTACTTACCTCGTACTGATGATGACACAATAATGTCGAAACCGGTCTGCGAGTAGTATTCTTCCCGTTGATTTCCAAACCGACAGAGATGGTTTTAAGTATCGACGAAGTCGGTCGCCATCACGTTTTCTATTGAAATGTAATTCAATGTCCGTTGGGGCATATAGCCCAGGAAGTAGTTGTTTTTTCATAGTAAACGGTCAAGCTTGGTATAGAAACTATTAAGTTTTCGGCAAGAGAAAGAGTGGCAATTTTTAAAGTATAGTGTTAAAAATACTTTTAGTAAAATCAGAAAATAGATCTATATTTTCTGCAATTTAAATTACTTTTAATATACTTACAGCCTAAAAAAATTAAGTTATACACTACCAGGAGTGCTGCAAAATATTACTGTATTTTTTATAACTAATAATATCTATTTATCTGGGAGTAACACATTAATTTAAATTTTTTTGCCAGTCGAAGAAATATTTATTGCATTAAATGGTTTTTTTAAATAGTTCTCCTACACGTTAAATATCCTAGTGACTATATCGTTATCATAAAGTAGTTTTTTAAATAAAAAAAAACATTTTTCCGGATTAGCCCAAAACAGCAAAACTAACTAAAAATTTTTTATAAATCCATTAAATTTAATAGTTAAATTGTATAACGCTTATATTAACACCAAATTTTTTTATATTTTGCTGTAGAATAATTTATTTATTTATTTGCATTTTTATTCTAGTTTTGTATGCAATATTAAGATAATTAATCACAATTTACATGCTTATAAAAAAACTAATGTTTAAATGTGTCGTGACAGAAATAATCTATTTAAGTAAATTCATAAATTAGAAAGTAAAATGTTAAATTATACTAACAAGATTATATTGTATTGCTTGGTGGTTGAATAAAAAATATAAAATTTAAGAAATATTTATATTAAAACTAAACGTGAACCACGTGGAAAAGACATCCGAAATCAACATGAAAGTGACAGTAAATAAAAATAAATGAAGAAATTTTGATGTACATTTGTTGACAGTACCAAAGTTTCAGCCATTTTTTTCGAGCTGAGATGGGAAGCTGTAGAACTTATCTCCAAGAGGACGCCTACCAACCAAACCCCCCTCAAAGCTCGCCGTTACCCTCGCCTCATCTGTCCCTATATCAAAACCAAAAAATCCTAAGAAAACTAAATCATTTAAAAAACAAGCGATGGAGAAGATGAAGAGTGTTTTTGCCTTATGTGCAGTGAATCATACAGTTTAAGTAGGCTAGGGGAAGATTGGGGTCAATGCATTGAATGCAAGCATTGGTCACATGAAGAATGCACAAAACACGAAGGTTCATACTTTTGCCATAATTGCGAATCAGACTAATTTATACTAATTCGTTAGATTAAGTTCACTGTTCTTCCTGGTATAGAAAAGATTTGTTACTATTTGTGTAAGAATATAACTTTTTTGTACTTTTTTATAACATTAATAAATTGACTAAACTTCATTTGTTTAAGCTCTTGATCACTGTTACTATCTACCCCGCGTATTGTTACAACCCCCCGGGGTCGGGGGCAGTTGTAACATTTTCCGTACAATTTTTATCAAATAATTAAAAACTACGATTATTCAAAAACCTTAATTACATATTTTCATATTGTTTAGAGGTGCAATTAAGGCCTGACCGAGAAATTTTGTTTACATCTGTTATAGTCCACCCCAAATAGGTGTTTGAATTAAAAATGTTACTTTCAACCCCGGTCTACCATATTATGTAGCTATATCAGTTAGGCTCTGTTTTTGTATACCTTGGTTAATAATGAACAACTTTACTATTAAAAAATGATTCAATAAGGTTAGGTTCTACAGCTAGTAATCTGTTTTGTCGGTCAGTCTAAAGAGACGAGGAAATTTGACTGTTAATAAAAATTCGTTTTCACATTATTACGGTTTAAAATTAGTTATTAAAGATATTAACAATAAATAACCAAAAGCTTACCTTAGAGAAGGAAAAACATATTACTTCTAATATTTTTAGATTTATTCAAACTTGGTTAAAAAAATTGACAAGGCCATAAACAAGTCAATAATTACACTGCGGCAACTGCGCCAAGCTGTAGGGAAGAACTGGGGAGTAAATCTCAAGGTTCTCCATTGGTTCTACACTGGAATTGTTAGACCGAGGATCCAATACGGGTCCGTTGTCTTGTGGCCAGTGATAGAGAGGCAATGGGTGTCCCGCAAGCTGGCGCATGTACAAAGGGTTGCAAGCATAGGAATCACAGGAGCGCTTAGGACAACACCCATACCAGCGGTTGATGTCCTCCTGAGATTTCCGCCTTTGCCCATATGGATCATTATGAGCGCAATGGCGGCTTTCATAAAGCTTAGAGACAATGGTAACTGGAAAGGGCGTACCGAAGGCCACACAAGAATAGCACAAAGGAAAGAAACAGAGCTGTCGCTTCTGGCTCACAAAACTGTCCCAAAAGCAGATAAATTAAGAACGGAAAACAAGTACAAGGTCGTAATCCCGCCAAAGGGACAGTGGAGCGACGAACAAATAGAATTTTCTCCACGGAGCACAGTATGTTATACAGATGGCGTCAGGAAGCAGGTGTTCTGATAGAGGACGTAGGGGTTCGAAAGAGCTATGCTCTTTGTAAATACTTCACGGCTTTTCAGTCGGAAATATTTGCCCAGGAAGCCCGGTCAGCATTTGTTCAGATAGCCATGCCGCTCCAAAGGCAATTTGTAGCCCCAGGACTAGCACGGCACTAGTCCAGGAAGCAGGCAAGCAAGCAACGAGCAGGCAGAAGAACTTGCCAAACAGGGAGCCAACAAAATCTTACAACGGACCCGAGCCAATAAAAGGTAAAAGCAGAGCACAAACTTTAACTCTACTCAAGAAATGGACGGAAAGAGTATTAGAAGAACAATGAATCAACTGCAGTAGCCTTAGGCAGGCGAAACAAACAATCGCCTACCATGACAAAGCTAAGACAAAGTGGTCATTGGGCAAATCCAGATCACAGCTGCGCCTGCTTGTAGGAGCCCTTACTTACCACTGTGGTCTTAAACGACATCTACATCTTTTGGGTGTAGTTGAAGACCCAGACTGCTCAAACTGTGGCGAGGAGGATCTTTCCTCTTCCTTGGCATCTGTGAGGTTTACGCACAACTCAGACAAGACATCTTTGTGGTGCGAAGTTTCGAGGAAGAAGACTTTCACATCCTCCCTCCAAGGGACATTCATACGAAGGTCGAGGCGTTTCGGGAGAGCGCCGAACGAGTGAAATACTTGCTAGGCATCAGCCACCCCGCCCACTACATTCATTCATACATTTATTGGTTAAACGAAGTAAAAATTGAATAACAAACTCTTCCTGCTTAATTTTCAGTATTTTAATGTTTTTAATGACTTAGATATTAATATATTTAAAAAATATTCTATTTAGACATTAACATTGCAAGAAATAAATTACTACAATGAAGTTAAACTTGAATCGTAGCTAGTACCCTTTTTTAAGTAAAAGTAAATAATAATAATAATAATAATAATAATATCGTTTTTATTGATACAGTTAAAACAAATTATACAAATAAAGAACAGTATGCTGTAATACATAATATCATTAACTGCAGAGCAAAAGGCAAAGTTCGCTCTCTTTCATCAAGAGATCTTAATGAACGAGTAGCGTTCTTCCACTTAACCATAAATAATTTATACAAATACATAAATTAAATTTCCTATATTACTAACTATGCTCTATAACTATAACTCTAATATTAAATTCAATGTATTTATAAACCAAATTAATCTTAGTACCCGAAGAATCATGCCAAAATGTCACAATTGAGAAGCCAAACTATTATCTAAAATCAGTGTTTTTAATCTTTTTTAAAGTTAATTAAAGATAGGGATTTAATTGTATCAGGTAAAGAATTGTAAATATGGACAACGTTGTAGGAAAATGATGATTTAAAAAAAACAGTTTTATGTTTGGGAATGGATAATTTATTTGAATATCTTAAGTTTAATGAATGAGCTTGATGTCTGTATTTTATTTTGTCGTAAAGATATGAAGGTGTTTTAGATGTAATAATTTTATGATAAAATACGCAGCAGTGGAGAAAACGTCTTTGTTTAAGAGTGAGCCATCCTATATCACTAAAACATGAGGATATTTTTTGGCGACGACGAACACCACAAATCAACCGAACACACGAATTTTGTATAAGCTGAAGACGTTTACATTCCGTTTGTAACAAAGCTGGACCATATACGATATCAGCAAAATTCAGACGTGATAGTACCAAGGAGTCACAAAGGATCATTTTAGATTTGCGGTTGAGTATTTTCCGATTGCAGTATATCAGTTTTAAAGAATAAAATGACTTTTTTATTAAATTAGCAACGTGATTTTTGTATCTGAGATTGGTGTCAATACACAAACCCAAATTTTTTTCACATGTAGTAAAGTTGAGTGGATCGTTATTGATAAAAAGGCGTATTTCTGGTGTGTATTTTTCGCGTGCATATTTATTACCAAAAATTAGAGCTTTTGATTTAGTAGAATTAATTACCAAGTTGTATTTATTGGAGATATTTACCAAGGAGACTAAGTCTTCGTTCATGCTAACAAGGACTTCTGGGATTCTTTCTGGTGTGAAACTTATAAAAAGCTGTGTGTCATCAGCATAAAAGTGTGAAGTAAAGTGTTTTAATGAGTGATAAATCTGAGAGGTGTATAAAGTATATAGATGAGGGCCAAGAATAGAACCTTGAGGCACACCGTTAATTAAACGTTTCTTTGAAGAGAATACTTTATCTATAACAACACTTTGAAGTCTATTGAATAGATAATTTTTAATAAGTGTCAAAGACAAATGATCAAAGCCGATGTAATGTAATAATGATACGAGCAAATCGTGAAGAACTCTATCAAAAGCTTTACTGTAATCAATAAGAATAAGAATGCACATTCTTTTATCATCGACTGCTCTGTAAATATCATCAGTGATGTTAGCAAGGGCAGTAGAGCAGCTGTAGCCAGAACGGAAACCTGATTGATTCGAAGGGATAATATTATTGAGGGTAGTAAATATCTTCATTTGATTGTGCATAAATTTTTCGAGACCTTTAGAAAGAGTGCAAAGGATACTGATGGGACGAAGATCAGATAATTGTTCAGGGTTATCTTTTTTAGCTAATGGAATCACCAGTGCTTCCTTCCATAAGTCTGGAAAAACGTTATGTTCAA
This sequence comes from Ophraella communa, assembly GCA_035357415.1. Taxonomy (NCBI): domain Eukaryota; kingdom Metazoa; phylum Arthropoda; class Insecta; order Coleoptera; family Chrysomelidae; genus Ophraella; species Ophraella communa. Next base: position 16,406,110 of record CM068993.1, read on the forward strand.
AGCAGAAGTTATAAATATGCGTGATAATAGGTAAGATATGTGGACAACAATACAGTAACATTTTAATGTTAATTTTATCTACACCAGTAGCGTTCGATTTAATAGATAATAGTATTTTATACACCTCGCTGTCATAAGTTTGTGAAAATTTAAACTTAGAAGAAGCATTGTCCAATGAGGAATTCCTAAGAAAATTGCTTATTAAGTCTGCATTGGTTGTAGAAGCTTCAGAAGATGAAGATGAGATGAAATAGTCGTTGACACTTTCAGATGAAAATAGGTGGGGAGGTAGGCGATTTGATGAAGAAGTGGTTATGTTTAAGTTCTTTAACTCACGCCACATATTTTTTTTATTATTAATTTGAAATTCTAGATACGCTTTTTTCTCTCTTTTGATGGCATGGTTAACTTCATTTCTTAGTTCTTGATAAAATTTCCAATCTCTATTACTCTTAGTAGACTTAAATTTATTATGAGCATTATCTCTTAGTTTTATCATTAATTTAATTGTATAAGTAAGCCAAGGAGCTTTCTTTCGTGTAACCCGTATAGTTCGGTTAGGTGCGTGAATATTAAATAAAAATAAAACCATATCATTAAGCAATGCTATCTTTGCATTAATATCTTTAGTGTGAATTATATTAGAATAGTTTAAATTAACTAAATCGCATTCGAAAAGATGTCAATTAAATTTACTAAAGTCACGAAAAGTAACAAATTTTGGGGATACGGTTTTATTAACTTTGGTTATTGTGCATTTTGCAAAGGAATGATCAGAAATGTAGCAATCCATTGCAAGTACATTGGTTGTTTTAAGATTAAGAGATGTGATAATAATATCCAAAAGCCTAGTTTTTCGGGTAGGTTCAGTCATTATTTGATGAAGAGCGAATGTGTCAAGCATCTCATTAAACTTGTTGACATACGTTAAATTGAAGTTTAAAAAGTCTATATTGATATCACCACCACACAAAATATAATCATAAGAAGGCGAAATTTCGCTCAAGGTGCTTTCAAACAATTCTAAGAAAAATGTCTCGGGACAAGTTTGAAGACGGTAAAACGAACCAATAGCAATCGATTTATCCCCATGTTTAATACCTACCCACAGCTGTTCCAGCTCTTTACCAGTGGAAAAATTTATAATCTTGGATTTATAATTGTTCCTAAGATATATTGCGACACCCCCTCCTCTACTGGAAATTCTATCTTTTCTAATAAGTTTGTAATTATCTAGAGCGACAACAGAATTAGTTGTATGTTGGTATTTATAAACTTTTAAAGTTTTGTTTAAAAAAATAGTTGAATATTTGAAATTAAAATAAATGTTTTGATATCAAAAATAAATTTATAACCACTGCATACGAATATATTAAAATGTATATAAAGAATACAAAGCTTTTTTCGACATTTAAGAAATATTTAACTATTTAAAAATAGTACTCATTTGGCCATGAATACCATTAAAAATAACTTAAGCTTTTTATGTTCTCAAAATGCACTTAAAATTATGCAACCACCATTTCTTTGCTTTTGCTTAGGAAATGATACAAAGTACGACATACGTTGCCTACTTTCAGTCCAGTCATTTATTTGTAAAAGTATAAACGTTGAAAATACATGTTTGTATAAAATTATTGTTAAAACGATTTTATTAAAAAATTAATAAAAATTGTGCAAAAATATGAAAGGATTCATGTTATATTCAATATTTATAATAATTTTGGTATACATAAACTGTTTGTTTGTTTTATGTTTTTCGTTTGGAAAAGCGTGATATTTATCAAATTGATTGTACTAACCCTTACTTTTTGGAAGTCCATCTTATTAAGAATAATGAAAAACTCTTCGTTTTACCAAAACTTCCAATATTTATTTAAAAAATTGCTTTCTTAACTATAATGACAGCCGTTTCGCTAAGTCTAGCGATGTACAACAGCAGCACAAGACCGGCAGTTAACATTGATAGCTTGAAGAAATCGACAGGAATCTACAAGTGGCATATCCAGAGAAATTGCTAGACTTGAAGGACTAAATACCTCAAGGCCAACAATTACACGAAGATTAAATGCGGTAAATTTGTATCGCAGAAGACCTCTACGTATTTCCAAACTAACCTATCAACAAAAAATTGTAAGATTGCAATGGCCTCAAGAAAGGTTACACCATGGTCCTAAATGGAATTACGTGATGTTCTCTGATGAATTAAGAAATGGCTTGGTTTCTGATTCGCGAAGAACGCTAGTTTGGAGGGTCCCAGGACAAAAAGCCCGATTAGAATTAGCCCAACCACGTGTTCCATTTGAAGGTGGGAATTTTATGGTTTGGAGTGGTTTTATGAGGGGTACACGGACGCCTCTCCTGGTTTTGGAAAGAAGAATCACTGGTGCTGTGTACATCGAGGAAGTTTTAAATCCTGTTGTGCGTCTATTTCGGGGGGCGGTAAGTGATGGATTTGTGTTTATGCATGACAATGAAACTCCACATTCAACAACTGCAGTACAAAATTTTTTGGAAGAAGAAGGAATATCCACATTAATATGGCCATCAAATTCCCCTGACATGAACGTCATTGAACATGCCTGGGACATTCTTAAAACACGCATTAAGAAGCGAAATCCTCCCCCAATTACTCTACGAGAACTGAAAGATGCTGCTCGTGAAGAATGGGAGAGAATTCCGCAAGCCCAGCTCGACCATTTAATCGATAGCATGCCACATCGCCTACAGTCATGCATACAGGCCCATGGAGGAAATACTAATTATTAATTTTATTTAAAAACCTTTTTTTGCTTATTAATTTATTTAAAAAAAATTGTAATACATTGTACATTTTTCATCTCAAAAGAATAAATAATTTTTTTTGTATGTTTATCTGACTTCAAGATTTATTTAGTATTGGTTAGAGTTGTAGCAAAATGATGTTTACTTATATCACAAAAATTATTTATAAAAATTAATAAAAAAAAGAAATATTCCATTATTCCAAACTTTTGGATATATGTGTATATCAGAGATCAGAATACAAGCTAGTGACATCACATAACCTATTCCACTATTTGACTATTGTCACAGTAGTGTTTTCACCTGCTATTGGAATATTGCATTTTTGATTTGAAATTTTTGAAAATGTGCACCAGAATTGAAGAAATATATATATATATATAATGGGTTCTTTGAAATCTACTACATAATATAAAATAGATTTCAAAAACCTGTCAAATATCCTATTATAGTTAAAGAAAAGCCTACTGCAAGAAGCCACTGTAAGGATTCAATGTACAGCTATGAGTCTATCAGACTGAACAAACAGGATTCTATAGAGTTAAAAGCACTACCAAAATAAATCTAGAGATATTGACGTAGTAGCTGCGCGAAGAACATTAAACGAAACTGTTTATTAACAAGAATGTATTGATTTAGAAATTAATAAGTAAAATAAGTGCACCTGTGGCTCAAACGGAATAGCTTTGATCGCAATAGCTTAATGGAATTTTTTATATATTAATTGAATTGTTAAATTTAAAGTTTTTAAAAGGCCCCCTAGTTCATGTTTGTATTTAAATAAATACATATTTAACTGTTAATTATTTAAATGAAATATCTTCGTATCGTATTAAATTAATAATGTTTGTTAGTTTATTTGTAGGTTCGTGTTAACAGATTTTTAAAGAAGGTCATTAAAACTGAACTTATTAAATAAAGTTACCTAGTACCATGTTCAATACACAGTATAATATGAAACCATGAATCCGTTGAGGCAAAAATATTACAACCTTGAATGATTAACCATACAATCTCGTTAAGTACCACCGTATCACGGATATACTTAATATAGAAAACGGAACTAATCTTACAAAACTATTTTAATACGATTGTCAAAATCTACAAAATACAACAGGATATTTAATACCGTTTTGATGTAAAAATTGATATCTTAAATTTATTGCTAAATATACCGTCGGTAAACAAGCAATTAAAAAGTATAATTTATGGTTTTTATAACGGGAGTAAAAAAATACTCTTCAGTAATAAGAAAGGAGTGTAGGTATGTTATAATTCCAATTACTAGTGCCGATAATTTTCGAAACAAAAAAAAAAATTATAGTAGAATAAAACCCATTGAAAAAGGAAGTTAATATAACAGAATTGAAAGGAAAAATAAATTACGGTCGATCTGAAGTCGGGAGGAGGGTGTGATTTTAAGAATAAAAATCGGTTTATCCCGATTTCCGACAAAATTACAGGTCCTACGAAAAAAAGTTGTAGTATTTTTCACAGTAAATGGTATTGGCCAATAAACTACCCGATTTAATCTCATTGTCTAGAAAACCGTCAGGTAAAATATACAAATTTGCTATAGGATCGAACTTAAGAAATTTGAATTTTGCATAATATAGGAGATATACAAGTAATTTATTTAAATGTTACAATTCTATTCCATATTTAGTTCAGTGTCGCTATCGCTATCCTCATCTAAATTAATTATAATTGGCGCAATTGATTTTACAGAAGGGTACGAGTTTTCAACATTTATAACATGACTAACAGAACTTTTCCAACTCTCGATAGGAATGTCATTCATACAGTTCCTAATTAATTCTACCACACTACCACTTAAAGTCGGTGAAGTATTTTTTCCGCGCACACTCTATTTAAGTTGTTACACCGTTTTTTTCTTGATTCCATGGAATTTTCAACAATTCGTCTAACTGAAGTAAGAAACACCTTCGTCAAATTACTGGTTACTCTTGCTGCAGCACCCGCGTTATACTGCCTATTCTGTACGTTGGGGTATAAAATCTTTGTAATAACAAATAAATGTTATAAAATTATTGCACGCCGTAACACAAGTGAACACTTCCAATGAAATACAAAGACTAAAATGAACAAGAAGTGTAAGCTGTAATCCTCTACAATCCCTCTCTGAGAAAAAAAACAATGTTTTTCATAATATCTAATTTTTTTAAAAAGTCAATGTGCATTTTGTTCGTTAAAGTCTCTACTTTCTGACAGTATAAAAAACATACGTTATTGCTAGGAAAAACGTTCTCAGAAAATCCAAAACCGAGGAAAATCCTAATCCAATTGTTCTCAGAAAATCCAAAACCGAGGAAAATCCTAATCCAATTGTAAATTGTGTCACAAGGGCGGAAAGTGGGCATTCGTATTTGTATTTGCTGCTCGAGTTTAACGTGGGCAGGAAATACCAGCTAAGGGGTGCTATTGCATTTATGCAAGTGTGAAAGACAACTGTTTTCAGCCTACCTTTATGACTATTAAAATTTTATGTTAGCCCTCTGCGTGAGAGGCGCTCACGTTTACCACTGCGCCACGACCAGCCTTATATTATACGTTTTATACTTTTACGTATTAGCTCGCGTTCGACATGCATGAGGAATTCAGAATCGGACGCTTCTGTTAAAAATCGAATGCTCTCTTCTTTTTGCTTTATAGTTTATAGAATTTTGTTTGAGAAAAGCTCTCACTTTGTAAAATTGGTTACAGTTTATATTATTTCAGATTTAAAAATCCAAGACACACTTTTTCATTGCTAGAATAAAAAATAAAATTTGTGGTGTTATAAATTCCCTTGGATTGATAAACAATACTTTACGTCCTATTTTTGGTGTTCATATGATTGGTTTTCAGGTAAGGTAGGAGGGAATATTATTTTTTTAATCAGTATGTTCAATTTTGTGTTTTAATTAAAAGTGAGCCGTCTAAAGAGTTTCATTTTAATTCTGGAGTAAGATTATCTACTGTTCGATATAGCAATTTCTTTTCGGGCTGAGATGAAAAACTCATGTTCGATGGGTTCTTATTCAGAACCCAACAGTGTTGGACTCACCCTCGAGAGGATGCCTACCAACCAAACTCACCTCAAAAACTCGCCGTTACCCCCGCCTCGAAATCGCTACCCTAGCATACGGGCGGCGGTCCCTCACACACTCTTCACCCATTCATACTATTCGCCATCAGAACATTCTCTTCTCCTAACCATTTTCTCCACAACTTCGCTAACCTCTACCCATTCTTTCTGCCCTCTCAACATTATCTCCACCATCTTCTCCCAATACACTGCTACCCCGAGTCTCCTCTCCACCTTCTCTAAATCCTCCTTGTTCTTTCAACATCTAAACACATGACCCTCATCATCCTCCACCTCACACCTCACACATATTCCAGTCTTTCTCTTCCCAATCTTGTATAGATACCCCACTCTTGACCCATGTCCAGTGAGTACTTGGGTCGAAAAGTAGTTTACCTCCCCAAACTCTCAGTCCATCCACTCACTCCTACTCCCAATCGCCCTTTTTAATGCACCAACATATCCATCCCACCTTCTCACCATTTCCTCCTCCATCCAATCCTGAGCTTCCTCTTTTGTGACTCCCTTCCACCGCTACCTCTTTGCCCTAGCCATCAGGTCCAAAGGGTATGACCTTGACAGCACAGCTGCTGCCAAAGCACCCACTGTCCTGTACCCCTGTACCACTCTCAACAAGATGCACCTGTAGAAGTGGCTTTATCCTCGCATGGATCCCCGCTCTTTCACCCCACACTTCCGCTCCGTACAGCATACTCTGCTCAATCGTCCAATAACTTTCCTCTTCCATTCTCCCGGCCCTTTCACATTACACATCAATGCCTTTAACATATGGTGCTTGAAAGATAGTTGGCTATCCAACCAAACACCTAGATACTTCACCACCTCTTCATTACATCCCCTTTAAAGCCATCCACTCCATAGGCTTTTCTTACCTTGATGCCTCTCCCCTCTTCCTCTACCCCACGTTTCTCTACTGACCGTATACCCCTTATTTTACCTGCCACTCAACAATCCCCCCTTCTCGACTCATGACCTCCCCTCTTCCTTCTTCAATCGTGAAAATTTTTTCTATAATCTTCTTCTCCCACTCTTCTAGCACCACGTTTCGGCTTCCTCCTATCCTTTTCACGGCTATTTCATTCGCCTTACCCCACGGATTGTTTTTTAGCTCCCCCAGTAACTCCTCCCACTTTTTTCTTTTCTCCTTTTCCACCCTTCGCTCAAGATCTTTATTCTTCTTCTCTCTCTTTACCTTTTAACCCATTCTTTCCCTCAACATTCTTCTCCGTTCTTGCTTACATTCCTCCCACAACTCCTCTATTTCCTCATTCCACCAGTAATTAGCCTTCCATGCACGCCTATTGTCACCCTTTCCCTCTTTTTTACAACTACTTATTACATCATACAACTCATTTACGTCATGTCCGAGATCCCTTTCTATCTCCTTCCTTTTTCAAACTCTACAACTTCTTTTTTCTCTTCTAGCACTTCAATCTTCATTTTCGTTATATCCGTCTCCAAGTACCTGTGTAAACTTAAACTATCTTCTTCCTCTATCACTCTCCAACTACTCACTCTTTTTTTCAGCCATTCTTCACATGCTGTTACGTCCATAAACCGCGAACCCCCGTCTCCCCTTACGAAGCAATCCGTCATTTGGCACCGTTAGCCCGTTGAATGTTATTACTCACCTCTTCTATCCGTTTTCTTCCCTCTCCAAACAGGTCGTCCTTCAACCCAGACATGCTCATTTCATAATCCTCCAGGCTAATGTACAAGCTGTACACCATCATGTCACCCATGCGCACTCCCACCCATCCGTTTCCCTTCCTCACTTCATCCGTCTTTCATTACTCTTATTCCCGCCTCTCCTGTAACGTCCATAATCCATCCTTTCTTCTCAAAATATCTAGCATTTACCTCAGATCCACACACCACATCCACTTTCCTCCTAAAACTCACCTCGTCCAATACATCATGCGCTATTCTGCATTTCCCCAGGTTTATCTGTAAAACCCTCCATTCGCCATTGGTCCTTCCTCCCTCACACTGCCTTCCCCTACCTCCTATTGTACCAAACTCCCCTCTAAGGGGACCAGAGGGGCCACCAAATTCTTTCCCTCCTCATGCCCATCCAGCACCTTTTTGCCCATACAACAATTCTCCCCTGCTCTGTGCCCTCTGACCCCACATGCTCTACAAAGGAACGCTTGCCTGCAGTTCCTGGCCATGTGCACCTCGCTTTAGCACCACCAACATCTAGACTTCTCCTTGACCCCCTTTTTTTTACACACCTCAACCTTTTGTCCTTTAGCACCACACCCAAAACATCTACCCTCCTCTCTATTCTCCATAAATGTTACCCTATTCCTATCCCAATTTTATCTCCCTTTTTCCCAGTAAAACTTTCGCCTTTTCCCATTCCACAGTCACCACCGCCATCTTCATCCCATTCCTCTCTCTTACCACCTTAAAACCTTTCTCAGTTTATTCTTCTCCTTATCTCTTCATCTTCCATCCACGGTCTATCCCTATCACCTTAATGGTTTTTGTTCCCCTTCCTGCCTCCACCGCCCTTGCGCCTGTAACCCTTTCCACCTCGCCCAGCATTTCCCTCACCTGAACTCCCTTCTTTACTTCAATTATCTACTCCCTGCTCCTTGAGTCTATCGACCCACTCCCTCTTCATCTCCCCTAACCCTTTCTTAATCTTTTCAATCCCCTCCTGATTCCCCAATATCCTTCAGGATAACCACCTCATTCCTTTCTTCTCTAGCCCTTTTCTTTTCTGTATATATTGTCACCTTCGTCCCTCTCTTTTTTACCCATGCCACCATTTTTCTTAATACTTCTATCCCCATATGTTCGAGCCTGTACAGCCCAACACTGTCCCCACAATCAATATCTCCAAACATCCGACTCAGCAAATCAAAAACTTTCCTTTCATTCCTACCATCCCCCTCCATTCGGCAGATTCGCTCTTCCTTCTTCGTTTTTACCCCTTTTCTCTCTGAGATCTTTACTTCCTTGATCCACTCTATGTCCTCCCCTGTTTCTACCAGGATCGGAAACCTTTTTCGATACAATCTCTGGACCCATCTCTTAATTCCACTGTTCTCCTTGTTTACCCACACTAACTTAATTTTGTCGTCTCTGACCACTGGATTTCCCATCTTCACTTCTATGCTCTCCCCATTTTTAACATCCCAAGCCCTATCTCTTACCTCCTTCCAACCCTCCCAGTCTTCAAGTCCTCCTTTCTTCTCAGCCGCTCTAATTCCCTGACCCTCCTTTCTACCGCCATCTTCTGTTCCTCCGATTTTTTCACTTTTTCCTCCAGCCGCTTTACCATTCCATTCAGATCCTCTACATTCCCCCAATCTTCCCCCTTCCCAATCTCTCGATCCTGGCCTCTTTTCTCCTTCTGTTTTGTTTTCTGCTCCCTATCCTCCAAAGGCGATACCTCCTTCCTCTTCACCGTCCATTCACCCGACTCTTCTGCTTTATCTGGAGTATGTTTCACCTTCCTAGATTTACCAAAAATTTCTTTCCTTTCCTTTTCTTCCTCTATTACGTCCTGTTCTATTATTTCCTTGCAATCAATTCCACATCCCACGAGTAGCTAGGGAATTGAAAGTCCATCACCATAGAGCCCCGCTTGTGCTGGTAAGGCTGGATACTGACTTACGAGCAGCCATTCATCCATTGCCACGGTAGCTAACAGCGTGGATTACGGATTGTTTATCGAATTTTAATTTTCTAGGCCTCCGGACGCAGTAGCTACCGCTGCTCAAGTCACACAACATGGCTGCCTCCCCCATGGTGCCGTTTTTTATCGAGGTTTACTCCTCTATTCCGTTTGATCCGCAAGCAAATATTGGGGTTTCCATGCAGGATTCTTATTAATTGCTTATCCCGAGAGTTGGTCGGTCATGAGGCTCTTACAATTTAAAAAGCCCGAGTCCCTTGACAGACCACGCCCCCTGGAGACACCCTATGAGCCATTGGGACGCGCCGTGTCGGGTGGAAAGTCTCCACCCTGGAAACTTGTATGAGAGATTAGGGGTGAATCACTTCCAGCCTCCCTCATCCAACCCTCCACAGGCACGGTTCGCAATGGATAAAGAATATTAACATCATAGGAACGATAAAAAATTAAATCTGTAAAAATTATGGCAACCTTATTGTTACTGCAACCTTTCCAAAGACAATTAACTAAACATTTCCTGGAAATCATACCATCTATAAGATCGAACGAATCGATTGATTCACTTATATAAAAGGTGGATTGAGCCTAGGCAGGAGACCCACCGGAAATAGTCAGTCTTTTAAAATTGGAAATGGAACCGATCCTGAAGATCGGCAAGAAACTATTAAATTCAATTACTGCATAAATTCTTTGTAATGTAAATTAATTAATGACAATGACAAATAAAGAGATTATACAAGAAAATTAACAATATGCAAAGCTGGAATTAGACCACTAGTTACCTGTTTAATGGAAACCATGACCTTAACAAATGTAGAAGAAGAAAAACTAAAATGTTCGAAAGAAAAATCATAAGAAACGGACCAGTAAAAACAAGACAAAAATGTATCGAAGATTGATGGACTTTGAAACAGGCAGTATACTAAAGAATAAAAATAATTAAAGTATCAAGGCTAAGGTGGTTTGGACATATAAAAATGATAATGATTAAGATCACAGAAAAAGAAGACAAAAATTCTATGGAAAACCAAGTAGAGAGGGATCTGGGGAAATAAAACAATGCAGCGAAAAAGACAGGAAGAAATGGAGAAAAACGCAAAAACCAATAAAAAAAACTGTAAAGAAATTGCGTGGATTTGCATTATTTTTTATTATTTATTAATTAGGTTGTTTACTGTTATCAATCAGTGAAGCTTTTGCCTTACATTATTTTTTATTACATTACAATGTTTTAAGAGATTATTTGTTTGAGAAGGGCCAAAGATGATATTTAATATTGAAGGAGACATTTGAGGAATTTATTTTTAATTAAGTTTTGCTGCATTTATTTTTAGTAGTTAATGTTTTATTTAATATTCTTTACATAATCATTAAAATTATTAATTTAATAAATACGTAAAAAAAACAATTTTCTTATAAAATTTTTTAATTTAACTACTATAAAAAAATACTACATAAAGATACTTACCATTGAAAAAGAATTTTAAATCATAAAGAAAATCAAATGAAAAAGGCAACATTAAATTCTAAGAACAATAAAAAACTTATCGTTTAAACAAAACTTCCACGTTTATTTAAAAAAGCTTATTTGTTAAAAATGTTTCTGTAAACATTCACGAATTAATATAAGTTTGGTTAAAATAATCATTGTTGTATTTATTTATAAAACTTAACAATAAATTACCATTATTGATTAATTGCATCTAGTTGGTTATTAATACCATCATCTGGTCGTGCAGCAACAATTCTTCATGCAAAATTATGCAACATTGCACAAGTATATAAAATATTTGCTGGTTTTAATGCATTGTAGTGCATTTTTGGTAGCTGTCACGGTCATGACCATCTGAAAAAAGAGAACGTATTATCTTAATTACGGAATGCACAAATCTTGTTTAAATCTATAAAAATTTTCAAATACTTCTTTTGGCATATTTAATGAATTTTACTGTACTTTCTAAATTAATTTTATCGCTTAAACAATAATTAAAATAAATTATTGACAAAATAAGGACTTTTTACTCTCTTCAATTTCAAGAACTGCTTAATTTATTAAGTTAACTATTATTAAATTAATTAAAACAAATCTAAAAAAACAAAGATAAAAAACACTTAACAGGTCAAAAAGGGTATATTTTGCTGTCACATAATAATGGAATATTATTTAAGGTTGGTATCGAACGATGTTAATTAACAGGTTGCGTTATATTAACAGAACTGTATGGTGTGCACTATAAGAAAACAGAACAATTTTGATAATATGTACGTTATTTTGCAGATGACAGCGCTGGTATCATAACGGAGATGTTCAATCATATGACCAAATGGCCAGTAAGAATCCCTGTGACCATACGCTGGACCTTTGTGGTCTCGTTTCTGATTGTAGTCACGGATTTTAAGCTAAAATAAACACTTTAGGGGAATCCAGGGCAAAACGGGGTACTGGGGCATAACGGGGTACCGCCATTTTACGTGAATTCCATTCGAATAAACCCGCCAAATTTCAGGCACATTATCCCCACTACCAATACCCTTCCCCGCAATAGACGCAGCACGAATCGGGCGAACGTTAGTTTGACCTTGTCCAGCATAGAGTTTTAAACGACGTATGTTGTAAAAGTGGATCATATATTTCCTTAAGGTACGTACATTTTTTGAAAATTTATTGATGTTTTGTTTATGCTATATCGTTATTGCCTTTATTTAGTACACCTTATCAAACGCATGGCTTCAAAAATACTTTTACACTGATTTTTTTTCTTGTTTCATTTGAGCACGTGTTTTGGGGCAAAATGGGGTTTTGATGATGGGGCAAAACGGGTACCCGTCCTTGGGTACCCTGTTTTGCCCCAAGCCATGCATTAGAATGTATTATGTTTTTTTATTGGCTTCAGATGGTACGAAAATACACAAGAAAGACAAATCGTCAAAATTGGTCTAAAGAGTCAATGGAAGAAGCAGTACAGTCGATTATTGAGGGTACCATGGGTTATAAAAAAGCAGCGCAGCAATTTAAGGTGCCTCAAACCACATTAGAACGTTATGTTGCAAAAGCAAAAAGAGATGTGAGGTCAAAGTTTAAAATAGCGCAATTAGGGAGCGCCAGAATGTGTTTACCGAAGCTCAAGAGTTAGAGATTGTGAAATACGTAAAAGACATGGAATCAAGATTATTTGGCTTTACAATGAGAGAGTTAAGAAAATTTTTTTATCAACTGGCGGTCGTAAACGGTGTTGCAAACAGGTTTAATAAAGACACTCAGATGGCCGGTCCTGACTGGATGGAACATTTTCTTCGAAAACACCCTAACATAACCCTAAGAAAGCCAGAAGCCACATCAGGAGCTAGAGCAATAGGCTTCAATAAGGTTGCTGTGAATCAGTTCTTTGGTTTGCTCACAAGTGTTATCGATAAATATCAATTAACTGCAGAGAAGATTTTCAATTGTGATGAGACAGGTATCACAGTAAATCCAAAGGGACATTCAAGGATATTAGCACTTAAAGGAAAACGCCAAGTAGGAGTTCTCACTTCTGCAGACAGGGGGGAAACCGTGTCTGTTGAAATTTGCTGCTCAGCTTCGGGAAGTTATTTTCCTCCTTGCCTTGTTTTTCCCAGAAAAAGAAAACGCCCTGAATTTGAAAATGGTTTGCCTCCCGGTTCTATGGTTAAAACAAGTGATACTGGTTGGATGACTCGAGATATTTTTTTCAGGTGGTTTAAAAAATTTGTTCAATTTTGTGGGGCTTCGAAAGATAACGCCGTACTTTTAATTTTTGATGGCCATGCTAGTCATACAAAAAATCTTGACCTTATTAATTATGCCCGAGAAAATGGAGTGATTCTGCTGTGTTTACCACCTCATTGTTCGCAAAAGTTGCAACCTTTGGACGTTGGCTTTATGAAACCTCTTAGCAACTACTATGAAAATGAAGTAAGAGTATGGCTACGAAGTAATCCCGGAAAAGTCGTAACACTTTGGCAAATTTCGACTCTCTTTGGCGCCGCCTATGTTAATGCAGCAACAATGAAAACTGCTATGAGTGCTTTCAAAAAAACTGGAATTTGGCCACCGAATGAAAATGTTTTTGAAGAAAGTGACTTTTTACCAGCTTCTACGACAGATATCCCTTTAGGCGATGAAGGCAATGAAGAGCAATCCTTAGGAGAAAATGCCCATCAGACTCCAGAAAAATCAGCGATCTATAAAAATAGAGTAGAGACAACTCCGCCTCCACATGTGCCAATGAAAAACATCAACAATGATTCTTCGCCCTTACCACAATGTTCGTGGATGCCTGATGCCCCTCCAGATCGTAAAGAGACACCGAATGAGGTAGTTCTACAGGAGCCAAATATATTTCCTCTTGCATCGCCGCAAGATTTGCAGCCAATTCCTAAAGTAACTTCTGTTGCAAAGCGCCCTCAGCGAAAACGAGGAAAAACAGCAATTTTAACATCCACTCCTTACAAAATGGAATTGGAAACATCTCTTCAAGAAAAAAATAAGAAAGCTAATAGTGTCAAAAGAAAAATAGGCAGTGTAGGGAAAAATACTAAGAAAAAAGCAGTTCCTAAATTAACAAAAAAAGAAGCACTGAAGGACAAAAATAATGAAGACTCCACAAGTGAAGAAGACGATGCGATATGTTTTTATTGCGAAGAATTTTATAGTACTTCCACTGAAGGGTGGATTTCATGTTGTCTTTGTCACAATACCTGCGCAGGTATTGACAGCGATGACGATGAGACTGTGTTCCGATGTGAATTATGTTCCTAAATAATATTTTGTATATCACATATTATATATCTAAGAGTTTTTGTATTAATGAATTATTTAAGTTCACCTACACGTACTTAATATACCAAACCCATTTTACCCCGGATACAATTCCCATTTTGCCCCGTATACGAGGCAAAACGGGAAAAGAGCTGATTTTTAAAAATTATATAAAAAAGCTACATAAAAATTTTAAGTTGTTATTTAGTTGGTTAAAGTCCAAAGGTAATATATTTAGCTAGCTAAATTCAAAATGGCACAGTTAAGTTAATTCGTTTTATAAAAAAATCAGGCCCTTAAAGTTAGGTACCCCGTACTGCCCCGGATTCCCCTACTGCCCGACTTACTGTCACATTGATAACAATTTATATATTATATAATTATTATAGAGATATAAGCATTATCTGGTATTTTGTCTTCTTGTACATCTGAGTTAATTTAACTAAAATTTTTAAAATATTAATAAATAATATATGAATAAAGAAAATTATTTCGGTAAAATTCGATTTTCTTAAAGAACTATTATTGGAAAAAGTTCGTCGTTCTTTGATGAGGTAGAACTTTTTGTAAAGATCAAATCATGACAATGAAATTTATTTAAAAAATTTAAACTACCCTTTTTACGTTTTTATAAAATCTTAATATCTTAGTGATTTTTATTTGTTGATTTATCAATGTAACATGGATTTTTTAAGTTGTACGAGCAATTAAAAAGGAATTTTTATAAAGTAATAATTGTTATACTGTAAATCGAAATTTGTGTGAGAATGTTGTCAAGAATGTGTGTTTAAAATGAAGCACGACCCTAATTTGAAAAATAAGAATTTTTGTAGCATGCATTCTTAGATTACGTATGAAGGGTGTTAAGCATGTCACAATACTTTAACTTAGAATTAACCTTCCTAAATTCAGAATTAAACTTTCTTATTTTAAGTTTGGATATTCTTCCTCTTAAGAATCTTTTAAGAACACCCATATTCAAATTAAGCATGTAGGTAACGTTTTGAAACTGACTGACTTTTAAATTAATAACACAAATTCTTATACATAGATAATTGTTTTTCTCTTAAGAAAGCATGTACACACGTTTAGATGCTGGAGGAATGAAGAAGTGCTGAAGAAAAAATCCGGAGTGGCGGTGTATTGGGAAAATGTGGAGATAATGATGAGAGGTGAGGAGGAATGGATGGAGGTGAATAAGGCAGTGGAGAGTATGGTTAGGAGAAAAAAATTTTTCTTAGTGGCAGAGTAAATGGGGAGTGTGTAAGAGACCGCCGCCTGTCTTGAAGGGTAGTGATTCCGAAATGGGAACAACGGCGAGTTTTGAGGTGGTTTTAGATGGTAGGCGTTATCCTAGCGGTGCGGAGCCCAACACTGTTCGGGTCCTGAGGAGGACCCGTTCGAACATGAGTTTTTCTATCTCAGCCCGAAAAAAAAAATGGATAATCATTTTCTTCCTAAGAATTTGTACATTCTCAAATTAAGCATGTTATTTCTCATACTTGAGAATAAAATTTCTTATTTTAAGTATATATAACCCTTTAAGAATTTGGTTAAGTATGCCCATATAACCGTCATTTTCTAGTATTTTCCCACTTTTTAACCCCCTCTTACAATATATTCTGACTCTAGAACTAAAAACAATAAAGAAACGCCATTTATCTTCGCACCACTTTCTAGTTGTAGATGGTATATTTTGTGTAGTGCAGTGCATATTTTATGCAGGCATAGAGAAAATTCTGGGTAAGTTTAACTCATGAACTCATTTCATTAAAAATGGTTCACGAACATTGGTTTGGTAACATAATTTAAAGTGTGTTTGGCTCAAAAACAAGGCCGAAAATGCTGATTTTTTGCTTAATTTGAGCATGTATTTCTCTCTGTGTGTACAAAATGAAAATAAGTAGGTATATTTTAATAAATATATTTTTTTAAGAATAATAAAAAACTCTTCGTTTTAACTAAACTTCCAATATTTATTTAAAAAATTGCTTTTTTAACCTCAATGACGGCCGTTTCGCTGATTAGCATCGTCAGATTGACATTTAAGTTACATTTTGTTTGTTTGTTTGTAGCTATAGAGCGGGTCACAGTTATTATGCAGCGTGGCCGGCATAGGCCAATGTAAATCTTATGGGCGAATATTCAACACTGTTGCCGCTTTGGTTACGGCTTGAACCACAATTAACTCAGCCAATTTATTTTCGTAGAAACGTTTTATTATGAATTTTGCAAAACATATGTATTCTATATAATAAATATTATTAAAAAATGGAGTTCAAATCTATTTATGTAGATTGTAATCAGTATATACCTGATCACTTGATGGATTATTTAGGTCTCTACTAAATCTTTCAGACAAATTCTAATCCTATTGCCAGTAAAAATATTATTTAATTACAAAGATACTAATTATTGTTACTTGTATGATCCCTTGATCCTCGTAAACCGTTATGTAATATTCTTGGAATGTAGAGGTAAGTAAATGTACAGGTAAGTAATAACATAGGCAGGTACCTATCTGTTTTTGCTGATAAACGAAAGGGCATTATTGAAACAACAGCCAAGCAGTTAGCAGCACCGTTTGGAAAATTTGAACAAGGTGAAAATCTTCATCGTTAAACCAAGAGGCTTTTATTGAATATTTTAACGTATACGTTGAATACAAAAGATGACAAAAGTGTGACAGCGAAAATAGAACTGATTTCTGAAATGACTGGCCTTAGTGTGAGAACAGTGTATAATCTGAAAAGCGAAGCCGCTACTGGACCTTTGACATCGCCAAAAAAACGAAGACGGAACAGCAGCCAGTCGAATTCAAGACTGATCACCTACGATGAAGGTATCCAATCGCAAATACGAAAAGCTGTGCATGAATTCTACTCCGAAAATATTCCACCAATACTGGAAAAAGTTCTTGCTAAAATAAATTCAGATGAAAATGTACCAAATTTTTCTAAAAGTACGCTAAGACGCTTGCTTAACGATATGGGGTTTGTTTGTGGAAAGAGAGGAAGAGACTCGATTCTAATAGAAAGAACTGATATAATCGCCTGGAGGTACAAATATTTAAGATCAGTGAAAAAGTTCCGCGAAGAAGGATATAACGTAATATATCTGGACGAGTCATGGATTAATGTGGGCCACAGTGTAAATTTTGAATGGAAAGACACTACCATAAAGATGCATTTGTCAAAGGACTGACAACAGGACTGAAGGCTCCAAGTCAACGAGTACCGAGATTTTTCTTCTTCATGCAGGCTGGAAAGACGGTTTTCTTGAGGGTGCAGAAAAAACTTTTCTGGCAAAGAAAGGTGCAGACGATTACCACGACGAAATGGACGCAGAAGGCTTTGAGGCCTGGTTTAAAGATCAATTGATACCTAATTTGCCGAAAAACGGATCAAAGAATGTTGTAGTGTTGGACAATGCGTCATACCATTCGGCGAAGTTACCTTTTCCAAAGACAACTTGGAATAAGGAACAAATAAAGTACTGGCTACTGGAAAAAGAGATTTACTTCGAGGATAATTATTTAAAAACATAATTATTGGCTACTGCAAACGCGTTTAGAGAGCAGTACGACCTAAGAAAAATATACGACATTGCCACGGGACATAATATAACAGTCCTACGATTACCACCTTATCATTGCGAATTAAATCCTATTGAAATGGTGTGGAGCCAAGTGAAAGGATATGTGGCTCATAATAATAGTAATTTTAAAAAAGAGGATGTGGAAAAACTTATAAAAACAGCGTATTCGCAAGTAACCCCAATGCAGTGGTCTAATTATGAAAAAAAGGTAGAGAAGACAGAGGTAAAGATGTGGCAAACAGATCATTTAATGGAAGACATTGAGCCAATAATAATAAATCTAAATGAAGACGATGAAGATGAAGACTTGGATATATTTCTTAACCCTCAAATGTTCCATTCAATTTTCATTTATTTTAGTTATTACCTTCTAATCATTGTCATTTTTAAAGTTAAAATACGTAATAATTAATTCATTTACTTATTCTATATTTTGTTTGTTACAACAACCCGCCAGAAGAAGAAAATCCTCGGAAAAATCATCGAAACGTCGGCAAGATTTCATTAGCTTTTCTCTGTTAATCGTTCTCCCTTAAAATTTAGATGACAGCTAACTTTTTTACCACTCGTCTTGTAATTTATGTATATATTAATATTATTGACATATTTTTATTATTAATTATATTATTATATTATTATTTCATAATTTGACAAAGGTCTTTTGTAAGGCCGCTGTATTTATTTATTTCTTTATACGTGATAATTAAACGTATAAAATTTGAATATTTTAGCGGATTTACAATATTTTTCTTTAAACGCGTAAAATTTATCTAAAAGCATAATTATAAATATTCTTAATTACTCACTAAACGATTTTCAAATGAATAATTTAGTCAACATTTAAATCATACTAGTAACACAATGGCAAGTTATATTCCCGCGCCAGTTGGAACCAAATTCGAAGAACATGCCGATATGGCAACGCCGTCGTCCATAAACGCAATGCTGGATAATAACTGTGACCCGCTCTATAGGTACTTAGCTAATCAGCAATTTTTTAAATAAATATTGAAAGTTTTGTTAAAACAAAGTGTTTTTTATTATTTTTAATAAGATTAATAAGATAAGGGTTAGTACAATCAATTTAATATTTTTTTAAATTTTCATTTCCTTTTTTGTAGATGGATAAATAGTATATTGTGCAACAAGGTGGAAAAGTTACACTTTTCTCACGAGTGTGAGTTTGTGGCACGAGACTGAAAGGCGAGTGCCACAAACACACGAGTAAGAAAAGTGTCTTTTCCACCGTGTTGCACACCATACTTTTTCTACGGCTGCATATTACTAATAAAAATAAAGAAGTGAATTCATAACATTTTAATATTATTATTGGTTATAAAATAAACGGCACATACTTAATACAAAAAAACTAATTTAATTAATATTGTAATTAATTGTTACATTATTGCAATTTTGTATTGAGATTCCTGGTGTTCCTGCATTTTTTCGTAACTGTGGGAAAAAATCTACCACAGGGCTTAATTCCCATTTAAATGTACGTGGTGTGGGAAAATACCCGTGAGGTAGATTTTTTCCCACAGTTGATAGCAATACGTCACTTTGTAGTTCTGTCAAATGTGTCAAAAGCACCACATTCCATAGCAGCCGTAGAAAAAAGGTATTTTCTTTACTTATAAAATTAATATATTATTTATAAAGAAAATTTGGTTATAAACAGACAGTGCTTAAAATGCTGATTAAAAGTTCTTTTTCCATATTATTTTTTCTATTCATTATCCTCATACTTTTTCAAACATAAAGTGTGATTTTGTACTTTTACCACCAAATTTTTACATAAAATGTAGAGGTATATTTTAAAGATATGTAATATAATAATAAAACGAAATTTTTGTTATAATTTTAGTGCACCAACCAAGTTCATCTCGTTAATACATTTTTAAACTGTTTACTTTGATTGAGTCTTCATTTTACTCGTATACACAGATAACACTCATGCTTTTCTATATCTTTGTAAAATTATGCTAATCTGAAAAAATATATCTAGGATAATTTTTTAGGGCTAATAATCTCTAGGACATGAACTTAGTAGGAAATTTTAAATTTATTCTTATGCAAATGATTATTCTTCAAATCATTTGTTGTTTTCAAAATTGACGTAATTAGATAAGCAATGTTTTGATTCAAATCAAAATATTGTTTACACGTTTATGCCACTTTCGAAAAAAACACATTTGTTGACCAATAGTCATTTGCATAAGAATTTATTTAAAGGTAGATAATCAGAAACTACAATAAGTTTTAAAAAACAAAAGACAAGAAAAAACATACATTTCAAAACAAAATTTTAACTTCAATAAAGAATAAATTTATAATACCAATTAATTATTAATACCGGTAAAAAAGACATCTAGAACCCAAAAAAAGTAAAAAATAAGCCGAAAGCGAGTTTTTAATATAAAATGTAGATTAAAGGCCACTATATGAAAGTTACATTCAATTTTTAATCATTGCATGGAAAAATACCATGGTTTATGTTATATTTACTAAAAATATCAATCATTTGTTTTACCTGGTAATGCGTGTCGTTAACAGCAGCTAACGTTCTTCAGGATTTAAAAAAAAATACTTCATCATCACTAGTTTCATTTAAATTACATTATAACTGGAGAAGATTCAATAAAACACCAAGTCAAACCACAGCCATTTTTTTAAATATAATTCTTGCAACTAGTTTCGGTCCGAATAGGACCATAATCAGGCTGTAATGAACAAAATGGATAACATAAGAAAGAATTGTTCCAAGAGGATGCAAGAAACAGTTAACAGTGATAAAATGTAATATTACAAATATCAAACACACCAATTATAATAATTTGAACATAACGAAGAGTTTAATTATTAAAACATGAGAGCAATATAATTAAGAATATGGACAAAATTTTTAAAGTATGAGAATTTCAAAACTTTAAACTATAATGATAAACCAATTATTTATAAATCTGCAATATTGAAAAGATTTTATCTTAGACCGATTCAACAGTAAAACATAAACAATTATACTGCTCAACAATTGATGTGGATATTATAAAATCTGTAATTATTTTTTGTTAGTGGTTAATAATAAATCAAAATTCGATAAAATAAGTTAATCTTTATTCTTTCACGTTACAATATACCCAAAAAATAAGCAAATTTTTCATGAAAAAAAAAACAGTTACAATAAAACAGAAAAAATTGAAAAATGTTAAATCATTTACTGCTCAGGGGGTCTATTCTCGAATGTCGAACAAAATATGTCGCATTCGACATTTGTCGCACAACTTCAAATTGTGGTATTCTCGATTGGATTCGTCTTCCAATTCGCATGAGACATATTTTGTCGAATATCAGGAGCTGGCAACACCGATTTAACGATTCTCAAATATGTTCTATGCCAATGTAGGATGTGAGTTTCAGTTTTTTGATAGTTATATGTATTTGTGTGGTAGATTGGATTGTTTTTTGTTTGAGGCTCGTGTTCAAGGTGGATTCATGCAAACAAAAATTAAAAAGCTTCATTCAAAACCAGCAAATTACAATTACAATTAGTACTTACAATTAGTAGTAAAAGCTTGGCATATGACTAACAATACTCATAACTTTTAAATTAGTGTTTCCACTTATACTTACAATTACACTTACTTTAGTATTATATTGGTTAGATTAATATTATCTATAAACCTATTATGATACAATCGGAAAAATACCTTTCTTCAAGAGATGTAATGCACTTTCACGATTCCCTTGTTCTATTAAGGGTTCTAGATTATTTATTAGTCTCTACCTAATTCTTTAGTTAATTTGAACGTTTTAATAAACTTTCTATGAGATGAAAATAATGTAAAAACTTTTCTACATATTCCTGGTCTCTCTCGAGGCCGTTAATACATTTCTTGATTTTCTAAATTTTCAATAGCAATTAATAAAACTGCCATTTTCTCTCTACAAAATTATCTGAAAAAGTACCAAACAAAACTATTGAACTTCTGTATATTCCTTGTGGTGTATTCATTTTATGTTTTTTAACGTTGAAATAAAAACACAAAAAAGGATTGTGGTTTCATTTCCCATATAAAATAACAAAAATTAACATGTATAATGATAAGCTACAAATTTCGCAAGTAATGAAATTCTCGCATTCAACATAAATTGTCGGCTGCCTTTGACCATTCTACAATTTGTCTATCAAAAATTTGCAAAGGTGACTTTTGAGAATAAGGTTATTCAGATTTTCTTCGACAAAGAGGATTTCTCGCATGCGACAAAATATGTCACTGTTTGAGAATAGGGTCCCGGGTAATAAAGTCCTTTCACGAAAATGAATATCGTGTGGGTCCACCCCTAGCTTGCCTAGTGCTGTCACTCTATTTGGCAAGGTATGTTTTCCAATATCCTCTGCAAGGCATTGGCAAGATGTTCTAGGATTATGGGGGGATGTTCGAGTCGGAAGAATATGGTGGACAGTTCATTCTTATAAAACCGTGATTATTGGCTCTATAACCATGTTCCTATATATCATTCAACCGTCATTGTCATATTCATTACCACCACCAAATCAGTGTGGCCATCATAACATATGCCTCCCCACACACAAACTGAGCCACCACCAAAGAGTGGTTGGCGCCATCAAACCTTCATTGTATCGCTGTCCTCTTTCTCTCCACACCATTATCGACCATCACACATATTCAGCCGAAATCTGGACTCATCGCTAAACATACACTACCTCCAGTTCCGAAAATTCTAACGACTGTTCTCTTACCCACCGATATCTGCAAGCAGACTGATCCGCAGTCAACCTTGGATGTGAACTACGCCTTCTGGCTCTTAAACTACATGCATGCAACCTTCTTCTAACAGTTCAACTAGATATCACTTTTCCGGTAGCATGCCTAAAGAAGCTGTCAAATCTCGAAGCAGTAAATGTTTGGTTTGCAATCTTGTTAAGCGTTATGAGTACTGTTCGGAACTCAATAGCGAGCACTTTGAACACATTTTGTATAGAATTAAAAGGAAATTCGCATTATTTGTAAAGAAAATCATTACACTAGCGTTGTCGCTTTTCTTTAATTATAATTTTATTCATTATTTTGAATTTGCCTTGATCAATATCACGTTTGACAGCGACTCCTTTAGAACTGTCACTGTCAGTTAAATGTAAATGTAAAGTTAATTATTGAAAGCATAATGTTTTAAATATCATTTCATGTAATAGTATATTACATAACTAGTGTGGAAAGTGTAACATTTTGGACGAGTTAAAGTTTAGCACGAGCCGCGTAGCGGCGAGTGCAGAAACTAAACGAGTGCAAGAAATACACTTTCCAACGAGTTATGTACACTATTTTTCCTACGATCACGTAAAGTATAAAATCAATTAAACAATATCACACACACTGAAAAGATTATCAACACGTGTATTGAAAAGTAAAAAATCCTTCAAAATAATTTATTTTTATTTTTAACAGGATGATATGAACTAAAAGAATAATTATAAAATATTTATTATAACTAAAAAACAAAACAATATAATTTGTATTGGCAATTACAATACAATATTTGACACAAGGAAGATTTAAAAAATAAATTAAATGGTCCTTGCTTTGACATTCATGTGTTTTTACTATTGATAAATTTGACGTAAATGTCACAGATCATAGAACTATATTTTTTTACTTTTCAATACGTGTATTGATATTAGCTACTTTCTTAAGAACAAATAAGTGTACAAACTAGCACTTTCATATGTGGTCGTAGGAAAAAGAAATATCAAGACCTAGAGTAAAGGCTTTAAATGTTGTTTTTTTGTCATTACAGGTGAGTTAGTTATTTGTTTATAAGTAACCCAGCTGACAGGGTTACGTCATATAACCGTCGATATTAGGTAATTATTGGTAAATGACGTCGACGACCTTACATCTACGTCTCTACGACGTGACAAACTAGATCAACCATATACGTCATTTTGACTATGTCGACTCTACGTCGACCTAAAGTGATGCAATAATATTTAACTATAAATCATGCACATTTGCATAGTGTAAATAAAAATTTTATTTCGTAGCTTTTTCTCATTTTCTGATACTTAGCAGGTAGGTAAATATATGTAATTTTAATATATATGATACATGCAGTTGAAAATATTTCTAAGTGGTAATCATTATCGATAGTATTGTATACCTTATGTATTTATTTGCTTATTACTAAATACTTAATAGACCTACCTTTGTCATTTAGAGTGATTTATCAACTTAACTTGTGAAGAATGATAAATTTTAATATTCGCGCCAAACGCTCGTTACAACTCGGAGGCTTGTCAGGCAGATCGTGTTTGCCACGAGCCACGCCTTTCCTCTCATTGTTGTTGGCGTCTGTAATGTAAGCCAACAGCAAGCACTTTATGACCAAGGAAGTGTTTTCGTGTATATTTATAACAGTATTCGTTGCAGATAAATTTAGGTAAGTAAGAAAAATTTTGCTATTTCCTTACATTCAACTAAATAAATGGTTTATAATATTTTTATTTGCCAGTATTCTTAATTGGCGTAAATGGCTACCAATGATGTTTTAGAAAATGTAAATATATTAACCAGTTTAATATGTAATTTTGATAGGTAAACAGTTAAAGCATTGTATTTAAATAATAATTATTGTATAGTATTCGTATACTGATATTGTAATTTTTGTCTAAATATAGCGGCGTTACTTCGTATGCATCCAATTCTACCGAACTGGCTTAGCACCTTATTCACTGTAAATAGCTAACACTAGAGAAATCAGATTTTCTTTCGGCATCTACAAAGTACCAGAAAGCATTATAATTTGGCGTTTCTCAGAAAAAAGGCTGGACATCCTACAATGTAAGAAAAGTTTACTTCGAACAAGGTAAATTTAACAATAATTATTTAATTTTTTTGAATAAAATATAATAACTATTAGTGATATGCTGTGTGCTATGCATTAACTTGTAATATTTAATTCAAATTAAGTTGTATTAATTTTTTTAATTGATGAATATCTCTACGATACATTTTTTAAAGATACATTTTATGAATCAGAATTGATTTTAAATAGTTGCTTCACATTTAACTTATACTTCGCACACAGACTACGTTGTTAAATTCGATGTACCTAACTTTTATTATGTAATGTGCAACATTTTATATTATTTAAATAATATTGTTAAATATTTTATATATTTGAAGTAACTTGTAATATTTATATGTAAAATTGAAATTTAATGTAATAGTTAATGCTAATAAAATTGTCTATCAATATTTTTGGTTTTTATTCTGTCCCAAAACCAATCCATACGTCATAAATATGTAAAAAAAACTACGTCGTGAAATAAAACATGTCTATTATACGTCATGGGGTGACGTAATTTAACGTGACTGGGTGACGTCTTTGGGCTGTGACATTTTCACGTCATATTTTAGTAAATTTGACGTCATCCAAGAAGTCAAAACGACGTAACGGGTGACTAAAAAATTACGTACAAAGTACGTCATGCTGTCAGCTGGGAATAGAGGTGGAAATATATGTAAATAACTTTGTTAATGAAAATAAAATTTTGTCTTTACGGAAAAACGCAATTTCGTCTTTATTTCACCCAGCAGAGTGTGATATTATTATATATTATTTAATTTTTCATATTTAATAAATATTTAGGTTTTCATTGTCGTATTTAAAATAATCAAACAGTTAAAAAAGAACGGCTTTTAAATTTTTTTTGCCTTAATACTTTCTTAAACAAATTATTAGACTAGATCTTTATTTTTGATATGGGTAGCGGGCACTTTAGTATGATTGTTTATAAAAAAAAAAACAGTACGAAAAAGATGGCTGATGCTAACAAATTCGTATAAAAAATATAATGAAAATACCAATTGTTTGAGTTTACTAATTGAAACTAGTACTAGAGAATATCTGTATTAAGATGTAATACTAATAGAAGTATCCAATTATTTTAAACCCCCAACTATGACAAAAACCATCAGTAGTATAAAACTTGTAACAAGGTATATAATAATATTATAGGATAACAAATATTCTAGGAAGTGTAACCACTTTATAAATGTATGATCTCTTCGGTAATAGCTCTTATTAGTTGATGCTGAGTTATGTTTGTTTTTAAAATTGTATTAATAATTAAAAGCCAGGTGGCAAGTCAATGTCAAATACTAAGTGACACAATTCTTTATGTAAAAATAATGTAAATTAATTATTTCTTAAACATCGTTATATCACAATTATAAAAACATTATATTCTAGATGAATATACAAACAATTATATTTCATAAAAAATGCAAAGGACACCTACTAAGAACTTTTAATAATGTAGAGCATCGTTTTTAAAAATAGTTTTTTATTCAAATAACTTAATAAACTGAGGGTAAAAAACAGAGATTTGATTTTAAATTTAAGTTATGGACTTAACATTCATTTCTATCATTTAAAAAACTACTTTATATGATATTTAACGTGTGCAAGAGAGAACTATTATTAGATTAATAATAACTTTAATACTAGTATCCATTATTGGATGGAAAATAATGCATTTTATCAACCTCATCTTCACTATTTCCACAAAGCCAACAAAGTTTTCGAGACGCACTCCAAACTGGCAGACAAAAAATGTTCAAAATTTTAAGTTAAACCAAATAAAGTTGGCTTTGGAAGGATCATAAGAACGTCTTGTGAAAGGATACTTGCAATTTCTGGAACATTTCGATAGAAAAACTTGTTTGACTTGTCCCTTCTCCTTAGTTAGCTTATATCATATTCAGAGTCCTCACGAATGTCACTTAAGATTCTACCGACAAAATATCTTGTGGCCTTTTTTCCATGAAACTTCACAAGAACATAGTCGTTGATCACGATCTTTCTATCCAATTCTTCAAATCCTCTTAGAGGGGCATCCATAGTTTCATCCTATTCTGGTGCTGAACTTCCCAACTCTTCCTCGTCCACTTCACTTGAGGAGCTTGATTCTACAACGATTTTTTTCTTAGCTACATTTGTCTTAACTTTTCGTGTTTCGGCGCTTTTCGCTTTCAATTTCACTTTTCCAGAGTTTCTGTCAGAATAAAGCTTCTTCCACGTTTCCTCTTTTGCATTTTTTTCCTACCAGAAACTTTAGGAAAACCTGTGGGTTCAAGAATTTCTTCGTAGTTGACGATGGATCTCCAGAGTAATTTTTTATGAAGGAGGCCTCGAAGAAATCATTATCAGAGCAGGAGGCTACAAAAGTAGACGGAGTAGCATCATTAGTTTCAACGAACTCATAATTAAACGTGTACTCACCATTCAAAGGAAATTAAACAAAAATAACTGTAATAACACACAAATTCACCAAACTGTATCCACTAATCAATTAGGAAAAACAATTATATCCCAGAACAAAATTAACAACTAACAACCAAACATCTATCAACACCGACAATCCTTCCAGCAACAGAAGTTAGTTTCTATCAAAATTCGTTATAGAGCAAGTACAAATCTCTTTCAACAAATGAGAAACATCCAGTCTACCATTTAAGGTCAGATAATTTTGTAAAACATTTTAAATTATTTTAGTGCTTAGTTAAGTTATATAATTTAAACCAAAAGAATTTATTTGAAATAGGTATAATAATTAATGAATTTGTATAAATAATAATTTATTTGACACAATTTCTACATCAAGTAAGTTCTTTTCTGGTTCATAAAGGGCCTATTCTTATTTTTCGTACTTATTATTTTCTTAATTAGTCATTGAATATATTACTGTTTAAAATTAGCCTTTTATAATAAATTTGTAATTATAATTAATCAATTTTTTTTTAAATACCTAACAACCCATCCAGAAACTTGCAGAACATAACCACCCTGAGTAATAGAAGGTCATGTTATATTAGCAACATTTTATTTATAAAGAATGTGTTTCAATTTTTTACCAGAACCTATAGTTCGGAAATGTTTACATTTTTCAAAAGCATTGTAGCAATAATAAGATTTATGTGTAAATCAGAGTAGCAGATTATGAAGGACCACCCAGACATGTACATTAAAGTGACAGAAAGTACATGATGAATGGTTGGACTTAATGGATTTAACCGTGTAGTAGCCCTAGAAAAAATATCCAGTAAAGACATCAACCCACACAAATAATATTTAATTTTTGAAAATTATAAAGCAAGCTCGTTTATTATTGAGCATAAAGTTATTGTAAAATAATGTAATTCGTCGTCGAAAACCTCATTAATCAATAAATTGTCAAACATTGGGAAAATACTAGGGTTATACCTACAGTTCGGTCCGTGAATCTGTATTATTAAATTGTTCGAAATAAAAAGTTCTTCACAAGCAGACTAATGAAATTGTCTATAATGAAAAAGAATTTAAAGGGAACTAGATTTTAGATTAATTACAACGTATTGTGATGGTTTGTTTTATTGGTTTTTTTATTTGATTAGTTTTTATATTGTTTTTATTATATTGAGATGTGTGAGTTATGAATCGTTGTATAATTTAAAGAATTTTTATTGCTAAACGCCCTATAAAAACTTTGCTAGCTCAGTGAAATTAATATTTTATTTAATTTAAAACCCGACTATTTACCTTGGTTAGGATTCAAGAAAACTCAATTTGAATGCACTATACAATACTAAATTATAATTGAAAATTTGTTTGATACAAGCTCTACATAAAACTATTAATATGATTCAATTGTTTATCACATAAAAAAATTTAATTAAACAAATTATATTATCCAACATGGATTTACGTTTACAAAATCATACGTACACAAAGTAAAAAGTTTTTAATGCACATACCCCGTATAACTATTTTCTATGTTGAAATGATCCTATGCTGTTGGACCCTGTTGGTTAGGTGATTTGTAAGCACACCTGCTTTTCAAGATGTCGCTCAGGCTGTTTCTCCAAAATGAAATGAATCTTATAAATTCTGAATTCTGCTATAATCTGGATTGTTTTTGATAAATTGAATTTATTGGAAAGTACTTTTATACTATTAAAATACTTTGTAGATAATATTTTTGTTAAATAATTTGATTTACTCAATTTTTGATTAATAATGAGTTTATGGTGCTAATTACCAATCGACGTAGTCAGTACGAATCAAAGAGAAACAAGAGAGAGAAAATTGAATTTCCTGGCCTTTTTATACTTTTTTCCCAATCATGACAATTATGACATATAATTAGGAATTTAACTTTAACTTTAGATTTGCTAAATTTAACCTGAATTTACAAAACATTATAAAATCTTTTTACATGTTTGACTATTTCTTTGATATTATAAAGAAAATCTGCCCTACCTGGGCGAATTCGCCCTGAATAATGGCGAATTCGCCGGGTCTAATTCGCTGGCTTTATCAGTATTGTTACCCGATTATTCCCTAATATGATGTCGACTGGAATCACCTAGAAAAAGAAATTTTCAAGGCGTCATTAGAGGCATCAAAACGGTATAAAAGGGGTACTTGTGGCGCGAATGAAGTCAGTTTAGTCTTAACAGGAATAGAGCGAAAAATAATTGAACAGTAAATTTGTATATATAAAAAGTGTTTTAATAGAGTGGTATAAACAAATTGGAACTGATATATGAATAAATTAAGTAGAAATTAAGTGTGTGTATAAATTCATTAATTTAACTGTGAATTTTAGTAAATAGATTATAAATATCTTCTGTACGTTCCTTGTGGTACATTCATTTTATTTTACTAAGAATAAACTATTCGTTTAAACTTAACTTCCACGTTCTATTAAAAAAATAGCTTTTAAATTACAATGACAGCTGTTTCACTAGAATTAGCTTCAGATTGACATTTGTTTGTTTGTACCTAGGTACCTGATATTGATTAGGTAGTATTAAGGCTAGACCATGTATGGAAGTAATAAGATATAACAATATTAAAGCCTAATAAATATTAAACATTTTAATAATGGAGAACTTCCAGGATTTATTTGTTACTTAACAACTTTAAATAGTGGTCAAATTTTTTCGAAGATTTAAAAACAAAGTTCTTGATAACGTCAAAATAAAAACATAAAAAAAGGATTATGGTTTAATTTCCAAAAAAAAAATAACAAATTAGATTGTAGTTAGTCATAGTGTGTAAACAATTTATGCCTACTACAGAAACAATATAAATAAATTAAAAAAACATTACTGTATAAAAGCTGGGTTTTTAAATAACATACTTCATAGCATACTAAGAAAACAGGCAGAAAATGACAGATTTCTAAATTGCTATTGAAAATTTAGAAAATCATAAAGTTTATCAGCAGTTTCAAATTCCTAAAATATTGGTGCAGGTAGAAAAGGTATTTTTTGTCAACTTCTACAAAAAGTTACATTTTACATACTTATTTCCGAATGAAAAATCGACTATTTTTGAAGGCTAGTACTTTTCGGCAACTCTTTTTGTCCGTTTTGGTTGCTATGATATGGCATGGTTCGAGAACGACGATTAGATCTGTGACAATTACTGTCATTTGCTGTTGTTAAACAAAGTTTTTACGAAATTGACTGGATTTTAATATTATTAGTTGCACATAGTGTACTCTCAATATCAATCTTCGAGATTGATTTAATTTTGTAGTATTCGATTTAAATAGAGAGTTGTTACACTTCAAATCAGAGTACATTTTTTATAAATTTATTTATAATTTATGGTTAGGTTAGGTTAGGTTATGCAGTTGGGCGAGTGGGACGTAGTCGGGGTCAGCAAACAGGTGTGTTCTTATTGGGCATATATCGATTGCGCATCTATTACCTGCCTAAGTAATCCTTATAATCCCGGTTATCGATTGCGCCCCGGTTTAAAACGAAGGTGGAATGAGGTGTATCGATTGCGCACAAAATACTTACCTGAATATTAAAATTTGAAAACGTACTGTTATTTTCGAATTTACGATACATTTTGACCTTATTAAATGTGTCAATTTTATTAATTATAGATAACCTAACATATCCTATCCTAACCTAACCTAACCTAACCTAACCTAACCTAACCTAACCTAACCTAACCTAACCTAACCTAACCTAACCTAACCTAACCTAACCTAACCTAACCTAACCTAACCTAACCTAACCTAACCTAACCTAACCTAACCTAACCTAACCTAACCTAACCTAACCTAACCTAACCTAACCTAACCTAACCTAACCTAACCTAACCTAACCTAACCTAACCTAACCTAACCTAACCTAACCTAACCTAACCTAACCTAACCTAACCTAACCTAACCTAACCTAACCTAACCTAACCTAACCTAACCTAACCTAACCTAACCTAACCTAACCTAACCTAACCTAACCTAACCTAACCTAACCTAACCTAACCTAACCTAACCTAACCTAACCTAACCTAACCTAACCTAACCTAACGTTAAATAAATATCCAAAAAATTAGTACCTAGTACACAACACAATTATTAAAAAAGAGTTTATACAATATGAAATAAAACAATAACATAAATTGCCAACATTACATACTATACTATTTTTTATAGTAAATGCTCACTGCTTTTACAAAATCAAATCCCCGAAAACCCAAAAAGGATAGATATTTTCTAAAATTCAATTTTCAAAACTCAATTA
The DNA here is from genome assembly GCA_035357415.1 of Ophraella communa. NCBI lineage: Eukaryota > Metazoa > Arthropoda > Insecta > Coleoptera > Chrysomelidae > Ophraella > Ophraella communa. The sequence continues at coordinate 16,437,639 of CM068993.1, forward strand.
CCTAGTTAGTATACAATAATATTCGAAAAGGCAGATTATCCTAAGTTTTATTGCGGGTTTGGGCGCAGTTGATAATTTCCCTTCTTATTTTCATAAATGTATGTAGAGGACCAAAAAAATGTCAAAACCTCCTCGGTGAAAAACTGTCTACTGTCTCGCCTGCTTGTAATTTGCATGCTCGACTATAATAGATATTTTTTCGTCCCTGGTACAGAAATAACTATTTTTCACTACTAGCCTTTGAAACCTAACTTTATTGACTTTTGTTCAGGTAATTAAGTTGTTCATTATTAACTAAGCTGGAAAATACAGGGACTACTTGATTGGAACTAAATCTTAATCCATTTAACAGAATGTGAAGTTCACCACCAAAACAAGACAAACGGAAAAAATATTTTTCCTTACTTATTTAATGGTCCACCTACCTATTTAAAAATAAAAATCAAATATCAAATTGATTTGATAATAAGTATTGTTGTTAAAATCGAGATGAACTAGTATATTATGCAACAAGCATGGAATGATACATTTTGCACGAGAATACGAATATTTGTGCAATGAGCGAAGCTAGTGGAAAATGAACATTCCATGTGTGTTGTATATTATACTTTTCCTACGACCATATTGAAATATTTATAAAGAGAAGGTTTTTATTTACTAACAACTAGGTTGATATAACAATATATAAATAATGTGATCAAATATTCATATTCGAATCAAAGTTCCTTTACTTATTAACAACATTGATTGTAAAATTATTGCAGTTATTAAATGTCATTCTTGGAGAATTGCTTAACTGTTGTTTAATTTCACTGTTGAGAAATTTTCTGTTTCATAAAATTTCGGTGAAGTAGATAGTTTGTTTGTTAAATTTTCAATCAATCCTAACATTTTATTTGCTATATGGTTTTTATTTTTCAATTCAATTTTTCAACTGTTGTGGATTTCCACTCACCGTGTCTTTTTAAAGACGTTATGTCTTCTCCACTGTCAATTAGAAGTGTTGCAGAAGATCTGCGGAAACAGTGTCCGGTGTATAATTCCGGGTTGGGTAATTTTAAATTACCGGCAATTTGTTTTCCTAGTTATCCAAATTTGTTTATACCAATTCTTTGAACTGTACATTTTCCTTTTTAATAGTTAAGGAAAAAATAGGAATCTCTAACATTCTTCTTAGGGTGAAGATCTGTATATTTTTTGAAGATTTCATAAAAATCTCCTATTATTGTAAATTTTCTGGATTTTTTTTTGTGTTAGGTATCTGAAATAAAACTGCAGAATTTAACTCTTTGAAGTCAGGTATTTTCATTTTATACAGTTCTTCTCGACGGCAAGCACCCATAATAATTCCAATAATTAATACGACCTACAAAACATTTTAATAGTAAATAAGTACTTTTAAGGTAGTTTTATGTATTTATTAAACCTTTATGTATGTTTTAAACCTTTGAATTACACTGTATAATATTCACATACCTTTGTTAGCAGGAATTCATAGTCTGGAGCTTCATTAACAAATTTCTTAGCTTCCTCTTATGTGAATATTTTAGATTTCTTCTGATGATAGCCATCTGAAGTTCGCTTTAGAAATACTCTTAATTTTGCTTACTTAGCTATATCTGCATCATTATTAATAATAAGAGTTATTCTTAACATAGAATACTGTGCCCATAATGTTGAAGGTTTAAATTTCTTGGAGATAATTCCAAAATAAACGGAATATATTCAGAAAGTGAATTTGTTTTATGCTCTTTATGCAATTGAATGAACAAATTATATGCGAGTTGGTATTTCTCTTTCGATTTTTCCGGTATTAATATGGCATACATTTGCGGCTTCTGAATTATCAGGCGGTTGTTCAATCTAACTCACTATCACTATTTTCCATGTCATTTTAAGTAAAAATTCACTTATATTATAATACCATATTGACTTTTGTAAGCTATACTGACAACCAACTGTCAAAATTGTTAGTGCACAATGGATATATTGTGCACTAGTTTCCACAGTAACTAGTGCGAAATAAAAACCATTGTACAATATACTACATTTACTAATCAGTGAGAAATTTACAAGTGAAATAAGTGAATAAGACAATTGATTTTCATTTTGAAATAAGTAGATGGACTATTAAATGAGCAATGAAAAATGTTTTTCATTTTTTCTTTCCATCAATTAACTTCACATTTTGTGAAATGGATTAATAATAGTTTATTCAGATGAAATTTTACAATAGATATAAATATAATAAAGTGATCATAAAATACATAGTTACAGAAAAATGCTAAAAAATACAAATAAATATTAAGTGTTAGAAGTAAATAGAATTACAAACTTTATTTTATACTATTTTGTAGCTGAATAGACAAGTTATAGTGCGTCCACAAGAGCCAAAAATAGACTGTACAAGATTAGGTAGCCTTATAACTACCTAATAAACATCAGGTACCTAGCTACAAACAAACAAAATATGACTTCAATATGTCAATCTGACGATGCCTTATAACTACCTAATAATATATATGCCTTATAACTACCTAATAAACATCAGGTACCTAGCTACAAACAAACAAAATGTAACTTCAATATGTCAATCTGACGATGCTAAGTCTAGCGAAACGGCTGTCATTAAAGTTAAAAAAGCAATTTTTTAAATAAATATTGGAAGTTTTGTTAAAACGAAGAGTTTTTTATTATTCTTAATATTTTTGTTGATTTTCGAAGAGCATTTGATTCTCTTAACCACTTATGGTTTAAGTTGATTAGCGTGGGCATGTCTTCAAAAATCTTTTCTTTTTTTAAGTTTTTTCTATTCCCAGGCAACTGTTCAAATTATAGGTTTCAATGGTTTAACTAATTCATTTGATGTAACAACAGGAGTTTTACAAGGGGAGCGTTAAAGCCCTCTTTTGTTTGCACTGTTCTTGTCGGACATCTTTTTTATGATGGTGGTGCTCGGGGTGTAAACGTTGACGATAGAAATGATGTCTTAACCTTACTTTATGCAGATGATCTTATTATTTTGGGTAGCTCTGAAATTGACGTTGCGAGAAAGTTAAAACTTCATAATCTCAGGACAATATCCGAATATATATGGAATATACTAAAATTCAGGTCACTTATACTAGAAAAATAGTGTATTTCTGTTATTTCAGTGTTTGTCGCACTTATACTGTGTTGTCATATGGTAAATATTAATTAATTCAATTTTAAAAAATAACATTGTAAAAATTTTGTATATTTCAATTGCTGTAAACTACCTATGTTTTGGAAGCAATAATAGTAGGTTATATCACTAGGAGTAAAAGTGATTTTTTTTGTGTTGAGTCCTTAGTTTGCAGCCGAAGCGAAGCTGAGGCTGCAATCAGGACGAAATATACTATTTTTTCTTCAAGCGTGTAAAATAAATAAAAGTTAAAAAAATATGTTTTACCTACCTTAAACAACAAACTTTAGTTCTCACTGAAATAGTTGTCGCCATCTTACTTTTTTTTGACAGTTGTCAAAGTAGTTGGTATTCGCGTATTGGAAAATAATATTCAATCACAGTAACGTAACTGTTTAATATATATTTTTTTAATTTGGATAATTGACAAATATTAATTAAATACTTTCTATAAATATTGATCAATAAATCGGTATTATATTTAATAAATTTTAAATGAACCTTACTTTATGACATCATCGGCTCCGCCCATAATTTACTTTATCTCCCATGGCCTTTTAAAGACTTTATCTTCCAGTAATCCATAAAGAAGTACTTTTACTACGTATATACATGCACATAAAGATGCATTTAATGACCGCTTGAAGAAAAACATTATTGTTATTAAAAAAAATATTTTATTCAGTGGATGTTTAAAGCTTTTTATTGTAAAATAAACATCTAAGCAGTTTAGTTGTATTCTGAAAATGAATATCAAACCTGATATTCAACTCAATGATTGAGATTTAATGTTAATCAAGTACTCCCTGTCTTTTTCTACCTTGGTTAAAAATGAACAACTTTACTACTCCAACTATTTTCAATGAAGTGGGGTATATAGGCTAATAGTGAAAAAACAATATTTCTAAACACAAGCATCATAGAAATAACAATCCAATCTACTACGCAAATGCAAATAGAACTTTCAAAAAACCTATGCCATAAATTGGCATAGAATATATTTGTTAACTCTTGCTATTCGACAAAATATCTCTCATGTAAATTGGAAGACGAAATCTATAGACCTATCATCAGAGGAAACGCAACATTCCATTCATAAAACTCTGTTGTGTCACAATGATTACAAAAGAGTGTCTATTAGTATGACAGAGAATACTAATCGAATATCTTTGTTCCGTCTTCGTGCTGGCAACACTGTATCATTCAGTAGTTATGCTTACGCTTAGTGGCGTGCAATTTTTAAAAATGGGAATATCTCTGTGGGGTTAATATTATGGGATATATATGGAAATATATTTATGAATATACTTAATACTTATAATTATTATTAATTGTACAAATAAAATGTAATCTATTTCAAATTCAAATTTTAATTTTTAAACTTTTTATTAATTGGTAGGTATTAAATAACAAAAAGGAAAATATTATCATATTATACTCAGAGTTTCGTGACTGATTTGTCGATTGGATTAAATTTGAAGGGATGTGTAGAATAGTTGAGGGCTGTACTGGGTGTTCCATAAAAAGTGAAGTAGTTTAAAACATAACTTTATTAAGGTTAGACTTAAAAATCTTGGTAAAAATTAGCAAATCCTATGGTATTATTTTAAATTTATTGTTCTCTGTGGAAGTCCATCTTACTAAGAATAATAAGCAACTAAACTTTTAAGCTAATATTCCACTTTTAATTAAAAAATTAGCTTTTTTAATAAAATTACAGATAATTTTTTAATTAAACGTGGAATATTAGTTCAAAAGTTTAGTTGCTTATTATTCTGGGAATTATTTTAATTCAGTCCCACAGGAAGAACTAAATAATCGACGTATTTTGGCTTCATGGTTGTACAAACTTTGATATCACTAAAAAACAATTAAAAACTACAAGAATACAAGTTACGTTTAATATAACAGAAACTTGTTTTTTAACAGAACTTGCAAATTTATTTAACACAGAAATTACAAACAAGTATAAAATCAAAACTATAATTTCAGAACTAAACATCAGAATAAAACTTTTACGACTCAAAATACTTAGGAACAATCAGAATATTTGAAAAAATTCGAGATCGCCAGCGGAATAATTACCATATACCTGTTTATTTTGATATTAAAATCGTCATCGCTACGCCAATGGCTATAATTATTAAATATTTTAACTTGCTAGTAAAAAAAATATTGGGGCTTAAATAAATCGATTTTTTACACACTTGACAATAACGAACTATTTTTTTCACTAAATTTCACTTAATATTACCTATAATTTGGCCAAAAATACCAATATAACTCGTTGAACTCGGAAATAAAAAGAGACTGTGCCAGATTTTATAGTATAACCGCTTATGGGCGTAGTATCATTCAGACAAGCCGTGCGACGTTGTCGCTTATTGAGCAACTCATATTTATGATTTAACCGAATGAAATAGCTCAATGGTTAAACATTCTATAAAATGAGTTGTAAAATTTAGGTGGTTATAATTCATAAAATATTAATAAGAGATAGCATTATGGTCACTTTTGCAAATATTATAAAAAAATACTATAGTTGATTCAATAGCAACAAATTTCAGTTGGCCATATCAAGACGACACAGTCGACCAGAAATGGGTAATGTTTGAGCAAGTAAAAATATTAATAGCTCCGTCTCCTCTTATATTAGCTCTATGACGAAACCCATCGATAATGCCACAATTTCAAGTTATGCGACAATTTTCATTGAATTCCAAATATTTTCTTCAACGTTCGAGAATATGCTTCCAGTATACCTACATTCTAAAATTTATAGTCATTCAATGAAATAGCTTTCTGGCCGACATTCCATAAAACGACCAGACACAGCTAATTAAAGATACTACATTTACATTTAAGTGATTTTAGCACTATTTATTATAATTTAATTAAGAGAAACACCATTTAACGAACTAAATTATTAAAAATGACCCTGTAGACCGATATTATGTTTTAAATGGTAATTTGTCTGTTTTACACCTGTTCACGTTTATTTATAACGTGATTTACCCATAAAGCCTTTGTTTTACGCAGCAGAAATCTGTATTTGACGTGTAGTAGCGTTGATGTACTTAACACTCTCCACAAATCTGCAGCGGTGAAATTTAACCTTTGAGTGAAAAAAACATTTATTACGAATCGACCTAACGAAATTATTTAAAAAAATAATAGTTTACTGTATCCTTATCCATGAAATCATTTACATGTCGTGGAATTTAATGCGTCATTAAACCTTGTCCACTCACTGGCCAGATTAACACAAATTATCGACTATTTAAAAAAACATGTAACATTATTACAACACTCTCAATAACATTCTTAAATGTATTGTCAATTTATTAAGAACAGTAAGGGTTAGTACAATGAATTTCATTATTGTCAATTTATTTATAACAAATCTCCATTGAAAAAATAAATGTACCTATATTGAGTATGCTATAAACTGTACACTTAACCTGTGTATATTATTAGATCTTATATTTATCATATAGTAAATAATAGATATAGTAAAAAAATACCAAAAATTTAACTTCAGCATAATCCTTTAGTGTCTAACAGTATTACTGGTTTTAGTTATTGATAAGATGTGAAGATGATGTGTTGGAAGCCTTAAAACTAATTAAGACTAACAATTGATCCAGATCAATTTCCCGCCTTTTTTAGGGCCATTTTGGTGAAGTTTTTATATCAGTAACTATACTACTTTGTATCTATACTGTACAACAGAAATTGTATTCCTCAAATAGTACTATTTAAATGACAAAACGATAGTCCAAGCTGTGACTGCCAAAAAGGGTGGTCATTCAGTACAAAAATATATTTTATGCATTCCTCTCGCATCTGTCACAATCATCCGTCACATTCATCCGTCACATTCATCCGTCACACATCTGTCACCCTTTGCACTGCCCCCTCTTTAAGTTCATTCCTCCCGGAATGAGATAACTCTCCGGAGTAGAATCCTGTTCATCTTTGGAGCTGGTCGAACTCTTTCCCCGAAGTTGCTGTACCTATCATGATGGACTACGACGGGTTTTCCCTTGGGGACTCTAACAATTCGGTAGATCACATCATTGATTCTCTTTTTAATCAAATATGGACCTTCTCACTTATTTTGAAGTTTCGGACACACACCCCGTTTCCGTCGAGGATTATAGAGCCAGACCAATTCCCCAGGTTCATAAGTGTTTCCTTTTGCTTGTGAGTCGTAGTACCTTTTCATCCGGTCACTGGAGAGTTATGGTTTGTGGCGCACCAGTTCATGAATATTTTCGATCTTCTGAAGATCTCCGACGTATTCTTCACCGGTCGATATTTCACCAGGTTTGCTCCCATATATCAAGTCGCAAGGTAATCTAATTTCCCTACCAAAGAGGACTTTCGCGGGTGTCTGACCCGTAGATTCATTGCCAGCCGATCGGATAGCCATTAAAAATAGCGGAATGTGTTTATCCCAATATTTCTGATTTTCTGAGACCACTTTCGATATTTTTTTTCTTATACCTAAAGAAACTTTGTTGAGGTAATAAGTTTGTTACGAGTGGTGTAACAAACAGCTTCGTCAAGAATATGATCTCCAGATATGTCAAAACGCTACCATATACTAGAAAATTATGCTTAAATTATGTGGATCAATTTTATAAATAATTAAATTAAAAAGTTTATTAAATAAAAATAGTGGATGAGGAAAAAATTGATATCAAGAGAAAAATATGCAGTGCCAAGTTAAAAACATGATATTTGATTCTAAGATTGGGATTTTGAAGGGGTCTGCTCATGCTAGTATGCGTAAAACGTATAAAGTAGAGGTAAGATATAAGATATATTACCTAGAGACAATAGGGATGTGGAATATTTTTGGAAAAGTGTTTAAAATCTTGCATAAGCATCAAATATATCCCAAAGTATTCATTATTATATTTTTAATACAACTAATACCTTTAAAATAAGTTATTTATAATTCCATCTTAAAATTCGTGCCAAAACGAGGATACCTGTCAAATGCCCACAGTGACGTCACTTGTTCCTAAACAATGTCGAATTTGTATGTAACAGAAAGTTATTTCGTTTTCTGTTAATAAGATACATTCTACATTTCATAAATGTTGATCGATAACTTCCATCACGAGTGATATATTGTGGACTAAATCAAGTACAAAGTGATTGGTCAATACAGCTACAATAATGTATTGACAGATGTCAAAATTTTGCTTTGCGATCGGTATTGGTTACGTCGTTGAAAATAACTTGACAGACTAATCAAAATTGAAAGACAGCTGGCTGGTATTATCACCTGAAATATCACAAGAACTTAAATTATTTCTGGAATTTTTTTGAGGGCACAAATATTTTGAAAATTATGTTTTTAAAACATTTTTGTCCGAAAGAAAATTTCCAGAAATAATTTAAACTTGCCTGGTATTCCGTAAGAAACTTTCACACCATAATTTCGAAACAAATTATTAATTAAACGTCTGCACCGCAGAGAAATATAATATATTTTACCTACGACCACCCCTCTAAACCGTTAATAACACACAATCTACAACCTATGTAATGTATCTCTTTACGCACGTAAAATAATCGCACGGCTTCCCTAGCAACCACTTAGCAACAATAGACGTCGCTATTTTATTCAAAATTTCCTATTTACATAGGTATTTGTTTACTCGTTTTGTACTATAATTTCACTTCAGTTACTATACGAATCCGTTTTAAATATTAAGAATGCACTAAATGTTAATATTACGCGAGAAACCGATAAGTAACACTAAATTAATCACTTAAAAATGACGAAAATGAGTTTTACTACAATAAGAAGTACATTGAACCGACATATTTAAAATCTTTTACACATTGAGCGTCTGCGCATGCGCCTGACTTCTGACCGCATGCGCACACGTTATTATTTATCAAAAAAGGATTATCAAAAAACATCCCATTTTTTATAACTTGTTTGTATGCGTGAAGTTTTATACAATTATTAAAAAATGTCAAGTGATAGTGAAATGAATTTAACTCCACCCAATATAACTAATGTTAAGTATTTAAATATTATACAATAAAATAATTAAAAACATCTCTTCTTCAATTATTATTAACAAAAAGATTATTAATGCAGGTAGGTACCTACAAGTAGGTCGTAGGTAAAGTATAGTACGTAACTATTGCTGTAAAGCATTTTACGCACTCACGGAATTACGCAAACTATTCCATTCGTGCGTAAAATGCCGCCAGGAAAAAATTTCCTGAAATTTTTTTAGTTGTCATTTTCGCGAGAATACTAGCTGTTTTTGGCTTGTGATTAGTCATAATAATTTTGATCAGCTGTTTGTAAATGCCCAGGAGACAGTTCATGTGCCATAAAAGGGTAGCTCTGGCTATATACACCACAACAAAGCTTGTACTTGGAGTAGTAAAAAAGAATCACTTCCAACATGCGACGTGAAAAGAATACCGCAATTGCATCCCCAAAGATACATAGATCAACAGTGAGAGAATTGACTACACAGGAAGTCGAAGGATTCAAATATAAGGTGACAAGTTAAGCACAAGTAAAAAAATCTAATGATATAACCTCACTTCACTCTAATATTTTTATGAATAATTGAGCTACACTTTACTCCAGAATTATATCAGAATGGTTTGTTTTTTAGTATAAACGATATTCACACTCAAAAATTTACTAATGAAGATTTATATCAGATTTATATGCAAATCAAATTTCATTGGAAACATTCCCGGACTACCAACCTGACAGTTGACGTCATGAATGTTTCGGTCTTTTTGGCATACCATCTTGGAACTGATATAGCCGCCCGACTTGAAGTAGAAATTGCGATATCTTGTGTCTTGCTTAAGGCAGTTTCCTCTAAATATCAGTAGGTCACAAATTTCAATTTTGTATCTGATTAAAATACTCTGATTTGTTCCACACTGTATATTTATTGTATACCGTGTTTACCTCGTTTTGCTTGATTAATTTTAAAAACTTGTAAAAGGTACTAAGCTATCACCACTTAATTTTCGAAGAGTTACGTTAAAGTGTTGATTGGCAAAATGTTCAGAAGTAACCTTGGCATTGTAAAAAATATCGAGATACTAAATATAAACGAGAAAAAATAATGAGAATATAAATCACTTAAAAACCGTGAAATTGATGTATCAGAAAAGCGAATTTGTTTTGAAACCCATTAAAAACATAAATATTTTGCTTTTTTATAAACATTTAGGTAGTTGTAGTAGTAAACAATTAGAATAACAAAAACAGTGGGGTCAATATTTATGACCATTGAACCTTAACTGTGAAATTTTATTTCTCAAAACTGTTCAATTTTAATTATCTTCTGAGACAAGGTATGGTTCTGTAGGGATGTAAGACCATGTCAAAATGTTTGACAATTCTGCTTTAACAACAACGTAAAACATTTTTATAAAGACTTTTCATGGTCAGATTCGACGTTAGAACGATTTTTATTGGTAAGCAATTAAATAAATTGAATTTTTTTTATTTTTGGATAAATTCCCAAAAGCGATACCATTTTCAAAGGACATTTCGAGGTTGTGAAAAAGTTTATTTTTGTTCAGAGAACTGACATTATTTGTTGTCAGCATTTTTGGATAAAGGACACTGAAATCTAGAATCTTTTGACGTATGATATATGCCATATTATTAGATATCTTTCTACTTAATTTTGACTATCTACTGAATTGTAAGGAATTATTATAATAGAACAATATTAAGTATAAAACTTTATATTGCAAATAAGCCCTTATTCAAAATACATATTCCAATAATAAGGCTATGTAATAAATAACTATGGGATATTCGTTTGTCCAAATCTTTTAACTTGTTTTATAACTTTAATTTTACTTCAGTCAATTTACAAAACCCTTTTGAACATTTAAAATGCACTAAATTTAAATATTACGCCAGAAACCGATCACTAACACTAAATAAATTATTAAAAAAAATGCGTCCATTTACCACCGACATATTTAAAATATATTCTGTAGATTAGTGTATGCGTAGGACCGTATGAGCACACGTTATTATTCATCAAGTTAACGATTTTATTTGAAATAAATTTCTTATGCTTAAACAAGCAAAATAACTTACACTTGAATCGCTGAAAGATTACCCGTGCGTCACAACTCAACACCTTTTCTATGTGCTGTCCTTTTCTATAAATATCAAACGATAATATTAAATTCTATATATGAACAAAGTAAGTACAGTTACTTATTCGTGAAAACATTATTAATTTTATTTTTATTTTAGAAAACCACGTTACCGTCAAAACTTTAAACATTGAGTTAAAAAAGAAAGATGTTGTGTCTGTGGGTAATACATCTTTGCGAACATTATTAAAAAAATTGGGTTTTAAAAACAAAAAGGATGATAATGATAAGAGCATTAATAGAACGAACCTGTATTGTTAGTCAAAGAGCTTGCTTCCTTCGTAAATATATGGAAAATAGGAATAGTGCTTCACCAAGAGAAGTAATTTTTTTAGATGAAACTTGGATATATGCTAAGGGAAACAAAACAAATTCTTGGCAGGATAGTAATGTAAAAAGTGTACGTAAACCACAGGGTTATGACGGCAAACGTTTTATTGTCGTTCATGCTGGTTCTTCTAAAGGATTCGTCCAAGAAGCAAGTTTGCTGTTTTCTTCAAAATCTTTAACGATTGACTACCACGGAGAAATGAACAGTAATATTTTTAGTAAATGGATTATAACGCAGTTAATTCCTAGTTTGGAGGAACCTTCATTGATAGTAATGGATAATGCTCCTTACCACAGTTTACTTGTAGAAAAGCAACCTTCGACCTCTTCCAGAAAGGATCAAATAACCACTTGGCTACAAGAAACAATATAAACTATAATGAGAAATTTACAAAACCAGAATAATTGCAACTTGCCAAAATGAACAGAAAGGAAAATGTAATGTAATAGATGAACTTTTACGAGAACATGGCCATGATGTGTTAAGGTTACCGCCATATCATTGTGACTTTAACGCAATGGAATTAATTTGGGCCAAGTGCAAAACCTATTACAACAATCAAATCATATTGGTAGAGACGGATATGGGAATGATAAAGTTTTAAACATGTGGAAGGAGTCACTAGAAAATTGCAATGAAGAAGTTTGGAAAAATTGTGTAAGACACACCGAACAGCTTATTGAAGAATGGTTTACAAGAGAACAAAATTTAATAAACATTAACGTGGAAAAAATCATTATAAATGTAAATGAAAACAACTCAGATTCTGAAAGTGATTATAAGTAGAAATTTTCTGAATTGTGTTCTTGTAGGATGTTTAAGTATGTTTACTTATGAAAAAGTTTATTTTTTATTTGATATACTCTTTCTAACAATTTTCTTTACAGTAGAACGAGTAGGTATCATATTTAATTTTCTATATCATATATTAATACTTTATTTATAGGCTTTATATGCTTTTTTTGTTTGGTATGTTATTTATTTACTGTTAATAATTTATATGTAATTAACATAAAAGTATGTAGAGTTTGTAAGGTTTGTTTAAATAAATAATAATGGAATACACATTTGGAGGTATAATTTTTATTTCTATTACCTGTGCTTTTTGTTGATGACTTTTTTTTGTATTGAGGCTAATTAATGTAAATAGGAAAACTATTGAGGTATTAACAAAAATATACTATTTTGTTACATTACAAAAGTGTATAAAATTGTTGTCTGCTGATAAAAAAAAATTATAGGTATTATTTCCTTAATTACATTATTAAAAATAACATTTTTCTTTAAGAATGAGAACAAGAATAACATAACATTTGTTAAAATAATATTACCCCAGGTAATTACAACAGCAATTTTATTACAAAATATTTTTGTCAATAAAAATTTCTTTGCAGAGAAAAGTCGTATGTTGGAGTATTAGCCACATCATATTATTTCGGGTCGCAGAGCAGATTTTAGACTTTGTTTTGACTAAAATTTTTTGATTTGATTCGTATGCTTACATACAATGACGCACGGGTAATCTTTCAGCGTTTCAAGTGTAAGTACCATTAATATTTAAGAGCCGTACTGTTACTTTAAACCATAAATATAATAACTAATATTAAGTAATTCAATTTTATACAATAAAATTATCAAAAATATCTATTGTTGCTGTTGTTCAAGTATAATAATATCATTATTAATACAAGTACAAGTCGGTCGTAGGTAAAATATAGTACGTAACTCGTACTGTAAAGTATTTTACGCACTCAAGGAATTACGGAATTACTTTTCCATTCGTGCGTAAAATGCTTCCTGCCACACACGTTACGTAATATACTATTACATTTCCATACTTTTACTGTAAAACTGTAAAGTTGCTTTTCAGTAAGATTGTAGATTATCGCCCTTCAGGCTCCTAGTCGTCTAATAATTTGATTTCTCACATTTACAATAAAACACTTGTTTTATAGATTTCTCGATTTCATTACCACAGCTAGCTTACAATTCAATATTTATTTGTCAAGATTTTGTTGATAATTATATAAAAATTATTATTATCATAGATTGACCGATCTGACAAAGGTATCCTTAACCCATTATGAATTTATTAAGTTGCGCAATTCGTGGTATATAAACTCGATGTAATTAATTTTTATGGATTGACATTGCAATTTTTTTTTATTTCTTTAACAATTGAAATAATTATATTTTAGCACAGTGCTGTGCATGCACTAATTTCATATTCTCAAGGTTCTTAAGAGATTTTTTTCAAATAACTTACAGAGTGTTCGAATAGAACTTATGGGTTTGTAATAGTATGTAAAATTACTTTTTTAAAATAAAAGTAAAAGTTTTGTTAAAAAGTTCGTCTAATATTCTTAGTAAATCAACATTTATAGAAAAAGGAGAGTCCAATGCTCCTTTTGTTTATTTATTCAAACATATTAAGGGGTCGTAGTATAATATGCTTTAAAAAAATAGTTTACTGTCAAGAGATCCCAAAATGGCTGAAAATATTTGTATTGATCTTATTGTGATAGGCCTTCCCATTTTTATTCAAGAAAAATTTGACAAAGAAAAATAGTCATTTGAACATCTGATAAATAAAATTCGTAAAGTTGATTCAGAAATCTTCAAGAGGAAAGACATTTATAAAGATGATAATAAAAGTCAGAAAAAAATAGGAATAAAGTCAAAATTTGCTGATGGTGCACTTGAAAGAAAGCCCTGTCAAATTTGTGAAAAATAAATACTATCCTTAAGATTTTTGCTAGAATAAACATATAATTAAAACCGTAATACTGAACCTAAGATAATTTAAATTCTATACAAGTACAAGGTATCTATGACTCTAGTGCAAATGTTGCAATGATGAATTCCAAAATATTAAAGATATTTAAAAAAAAAGTCTAAAAAGTACAAAAAAGCATATTCAAAGCAACCAGTAGTGTTAACGTTAATGATAGTAATGTAGGATTGACAATAAAAAAATTTAATATTGAAGATTTAATTATTTATTTGGAAATTTTTCGAATACAATTTTAAAATTAATATCTTCAGCAACATCTGCTTTAATATCCTTTAAAACACAAAATAATGTTGGCACAATATTTTTAAATGCAAAAACAGAATTACCCAAATAAAATAAAAAACAAAATTAATTTTCCAAAATGTTATATAAGCCAAACACAAAGAAATTTTAAAGTAAGATTCAATAAACACTTAAGAGCATATAGATTACAACCAGATAAGTCGAACTATGCAAAACACCTACTTGAACATCCAAACTCACTCATACATCAATGAAATTCAAATACTAAATATTTGTGACAAAAA
The DNA here is from genome assembly GCA_035357415.1 of Ophraella communa. Taxonomy (NCBI): domain Eukaryota; kingdom Metazoa; phylum Arthropoda; class Insecta; order Coleoptera; family Chrysomelidae; genus Ophraella; species Ophraella communa. The sequence continues at coordinate 16,452,644 of CM068993.1, forward strand.
ACAAAACCGAGTTTTTATTGGAATAATTTTTCTATCCCTTCTTCCTCAATTTATGTCCTTTCTTAGGACCTCACACTAGTAGTGTTTCTTAATAACCCCTTTTTCCTCTATACTACAAATTTTACTATTTTAACTTAATATTTTATTTTACTTTACTTCGTTTTCATTTACAATTTAATATAATTTAATATGATTTTATAAACATAATGTTTGACATTACTTTATCGATGCATTGAAGTTTACATGATTAGCCTGATGATGGTCTAAGACCGAAACTAGTAACGCTTTTTATAATAACTTTTACATTAAATTATTTTGGTTTGAATTGGTATATTATTGATATTTAAATTTTTGATTTTGTAACGTAGAACGCTGTGATTCACAGAAAGTACTTACTAAATGGACACTTTTGTTATCAAACCATTTCAGAGCACTGACATTCACGTCATAAATCTTAGCCTCATACTCTTCATATGTGCCTCTGCCCTTCTTTTTCACAACTTTGTCTAACGTAAAAGCTAAACCAGGTAGCCTGTCTTTTCTAACAGTGCCCAAACAGTAAATTCCGTTAGTATGAAGTAAGCTGAGAAGAGATATGGATGTAAATCAGTTATCAATGCTCACTCCTATGTCGGGTTTTTCAGGAGCTGGAAGTATCGTTCCAGTATTCAAAGTTATGAATCAAGCCGTCAGTGTCGCATAATAAAAAAACCTTGTAGTCCTACTTTGCATTGTTTGAGCGATGATTTACCCTTGAAGGGCACAATTTGCTCAACACATAACATCTGTGGTTTTACTTGGCTAATAAATTTATTTTTCAAATAATCTAAAAGAGGTCTAATTTTGAATAACTTTTAAAAAATCTGGTGTTTACAAAATTAATTGTCCAAACTGTAATGCAATATACAGGGTGTCCAGGAACTTAATGCCAAAAATTCGGGAGCAAATAGAAGAGAGAAATAGGAAGAGGTACATATTTTGTAAAGACAGACATTCTGAAGAGAACTATCAATAATTGTCACAACCAACCAAGACCAGAAGTTCAAATTTCTCCTAAACCCTTAATTTTATCGAGTTCAAACAAGAGTACATTTTCATTAGTAAATGGATTGGAAAATTTATTTTTGAAATTAAAATATTATTCAGATGGTCCCTATTAAAATTACGGATTATTAACCAATGGGCACAAGCCGTCTCTGCTTATATGTACGTAATGTAGATTCATTTATACCGTCAAACACAGGACATGGATGTATGCAATCCGTCACTGGAATTTTATAGTATTTCAATGTATAGTTTAGAAATTATGACAAAACAAAGGTTTTTATTTCGAAATTTTAGAGGTCTATAACTCGGAAACGAAGGCTCGTATGACAAAAATTTATTTGAACTTTTAACATTATGTTGACCTCTTCTACTTGCTCCCGAATTTTTGGCATTTAGTTCCTGGACACCCTGTATATAGATCAAACACGAAGTTTAGTTTATCTGTTCAATCATTTATTGTTCTTAGTAAGATGAACTTCCAAAAAGTAAAGGTTAACACAATCAATCTCAAAAATGGAAATATAAATTATTGTTCCCATAGAAATTCCTAGCTCTGCTGTTGCAAGGACAAGGTTTGTTAGGGTATGCTGGCGAGCATACAAGTTATTTTGTTCTGTTATTTGAACTAAGAGCTCCTCAGTGAAGAATATCTGAAAATAATGTAGCGGTCTCCCTATCTCTGCTTCGTCTTCAATATTTCCATAGTAAATATGGGTTGATTAAAATGTGTACTATTAGCTACTTTAGTCCAGCTAATTTTTTTTTGTTTAGATGTAGCAGCACTAGGTAGTGATTCATCTTCTGAAATTTCATCTTCAGTCTTCACCATCTGACAGTGCTAGTACAAAATCGCCATCAGAATCACTAAGATTATCATCTTCACTTCCAATGGGTATATGAGGCATTTTCTAAAAAAAATAACTTTTGTATATATATTGCACCAAATGCCCATTGTTCCATAATAGGAACTATAATATATTCCATCAGTGTCTATTGTTCCAGATTTGGAACGTTGACAAAATATGACGTAGCAAACAAAAAAAGTTAAGAAAAATAAAACAAACATGCTTATAGACTAATACATAAACTACTAGACTTATTTTTCATAAATCACAAAAAAAAACATGAAAACACTCAATGAATATAACCTCAATTATGTGAGACATCGTCCAGTTTGTGACGCTACAAGAAAGGGTGCTAGATGTTGGTTCTGTGTAGTATTCTTATTCTATATGCCACTGGTGTACATTTAGTAAATTAAGGTAGTTTACAGCTTTCTTATTAATTTAGTTATTTGAATTCAATGTTCCTATTTGGGAACAGGGAGCCTTAAGAGGTTAAAAAAATTAATAGGTATATTAAACAACGCATTTCATATGCTTTTCTGTTATAACACGAGCTCAAGTTTAAAAAACGAATCGCGAAGCGATGAGTTTTTTAAAGGACGAGTGTCCCAACAGCCATATGAAATAAGTTGTTTATAATATTTTTTATACTTTGCCATTTTATAATTTTTTAAATTAATTGATTATTTGTATGTAAATTAGGAAAATTTTGATTTGAAAAAGTATATTGATAGCACTGTGTATTTTATAACATTTGACAGTTTTGTAATTTAAATTATCAAATGTTAACGTTTTAAAATATTTTAAAATGAATATTACAACAATAATATTATATTATATAAGTAAATGATGATAGTCATATTCACAAATACTTTCTTAAAGAACAATGTAAAATTAATAAATTGTTATTAGCCACAAATGTCATTGTCAATAGTCTTAGGTACTTAGGTCATTAGGTACTTCACTCATGTTGCCAACCATTTAAAATAAAAATTTGCGTGCGTAAAAGTTACATTACGATACACAAATGCGTTTTATAATGAAGTTATTTATATGTGAAAAATATAAAATAGTAATTTATATTCTTTAAAATCTGATGATGTTTTGTTGTATCTAGATATTTTATTTATAATTTGGTGTAGTTCACAATTTGCACTGATTCAAATTCAAAAAACAAAATACATATTCCAATTTTACCGGTAATTATAAAAGTATTGAGTTTGACTTTTGTTCTTGTAGGTAATAATGGCAAATGTAACAAATTGGAGATGCTTATTTTTAGTTTTATACGTTGATAGATTTTATGGTATGAGGAAGTAAAGTAAGGTAAATTTAAAAATAGCACATTGCAATAGGTAAAACGCGTGTTTGTTCAAGAAATATATTTTTATATAAATATTTAAATATGTATATCAAGGTTAATCGCCAAATTAAATTTTATGATTATTATTAAATAGACAGTATACACATATGTTGTTGTTTTTTTGTTTATTTAGTCTTATTAATAAAAATAATTGATTAAGAGTATTGAAATTTTGGGTGTGAGGACGATAATAAAAAATCCAATTAGTGATTTTTTTCACAAATCCTTTTAAATTGAACGAATACCATCCTTGGTTCCGGTGTCATTAACGTTCATTTTAATGATAAATATGGTTTAATAAGATTACAGAAAACACGTTTATGTTTCTTGATAGGAGTTAAATAATCTAGTTCAGTTTAAGGTATCCAAAGTACAGTTCTAAAAAGCATGGTTAACAAACCTGGAAAATATTCAATTTTTCAAATTCATTCTAATATTTATTGTATTTTATTGTTAATTTCTGACGTTAGTCACAGGTACACGCATAATGTTATAACTAATTATACAGTGGACGGCTAATTTATGGAATATTATCTTTATTTCGAGAACCGTCGAGTTTTGAGGGTAATCCCGAAACAGGTCGATTTTTGTTATAAAATACCCATCTTATAACGTACATAGAGTAAGGATGACGTCACCGGTGTGGGTGTAGTGACGTAATCGTTAATTTTTTTAAATAAAAATCGGTATAATGCGACACCTTATTTGAAGGAGAATTTAATTATCTATTTAACGACATTACATTTGTAACTAAAATATTTTTTTAGGGGTACAAAAACATTTTTTTTTATTTAAATTCAACCAAATTACAAATAATGATTTAATTCATAACGTACCTTAAGGTAACCAAATTATGCATAATAAATATTTTAAATTAAATGTTCGAAATGCCCTCCATCGGTTTCTTGACAATATGCGAATCTACGGACACATTCATCAAGTACATTGCGGAGTAGCTGAATTCTGTGATATATCTTAGACTTCTGAATGACATGTAATATGTAGTATGAAGTATTTCATAATTATTTTTTAGCTAGTAAGTAGTAATTAAGAGTGAATTAAAAGGAGTGATAAGTTTATGTTTGTATGTTTACATTTAAATCATGCATATCATTCTTTTTGATTTTTGTTTGTGTGTATTTATTTATTTAAATGATTTTTATTGTGACCGATCAATTATTGTTAATTGATATTTAGATATTAATTTATTTTTTTTCTCCCTCTCTAAATTAGCAGAGAGAGAGACGCAGAGACATTTTAAAATGTTTACTAAAGCTTATAACTTTGATAATGATGCCGAATGCACTGCACACTGTGGTGATGAATTCCAACCTTCGATTGTCCATTGGCAATTTTCTCTTAATATAAAGATGTAAATAGATAAAAAATTAATATTTGTTCAAAATATAACTGTGTTTTTGCGGTGCTCACGACAATTGACAACTGTCAATACTATCTGGTGCATAGGTTAAATCAATAGGGGAATTATGCCTGTTAAAGAATGAGATATGTTTATAAATAGATAAAAAATTAATATTTGTTCAAAATATAACTGTGTTTTTGCGGTGCTCACGACAATTGACAACTGTCAATACTATCTGGTGCATAGGTTAAATCAATAGGGGAATTATGCCTGTTAAAGAATGAGATATGTTTATAAATCTGTCTTAAAAGAAAACAAATCCGCTCAAAACATTGGCGAGTCCTAATGCCAGCTTCCTTTGACTTTTTTGTTTCCCTTACCTCACTTGCCGTCTTCTCTGTAATACCAATGAATGTCGTTACTTGTCTCCTATTTACTTATTCTGCTAAGCCGTAGTCGTAACTTTTAGAAGATATTATAATATCAAAAGATTATGAGTATTTTCTCTTAAAAATTTATTTATTTAATTATTATGTATCAACCCGTACCTTTCTGTCTCTTCATTATTAATGTTTTAATAAATTAGATCATGGGTAGGCAACATAAAAAGCAGGCAATTTGAATTCTATCATTGTTGATCGAATCTTTACTTTTTATAATTAAAAATTCAGTCTAACAGCTAAAATAAAAACAGTGAAAAGAGATTATTAAATAAGTTGGTTTTTGCACAAAATGGTTTAAAACTGAAATCTTCTCAAATACCACTCGTCCTGTAAAATTTTATAAGATAAATTTTTATTTTCCAAACTCCACTTTTTTATTTTAGGCAAAAATACTCAAATATTATTCCTACGGACTAGTGATTTTATCACATTTCAATTTGTTATCGTATTTTTATTAAATAAAAAAGTTTTCATCGAAACTAAAAATTTATCGATCAAATTTTAAGGACTCGTGATATTACCTTTGAATAAAAACTACGTTACATATAAAATTGCAACTAATAAATAATCTACTATGTGCAATTGGTAACTATTAAACTAAAAGATATTTTATAATAAACATATAATGTTTATAAATCAAAGATAGGTTTCTTAAAGTTTTTAATTTTTTTTTTAATTTGTATCAATCAAAATAAACTTAAGCGATATTATTATATAACTACGTCCTTATAGCTGATACATTTCCTCGAATAAAAACCGGATAATATCCTTTAATGCCTTACAATCATTCAGCCGTGAAGGATAACAGTTCACGAAATTAAGAAAATGTTATTTTATTTTATTCACAAAATTTAAAATATATTAGTAAAATTAACTTTTTACTATTTTGATTGCTAGAAAGTAGATTTGCATTCTCTATATACCTACGTTAAAAATCAACGATCGTAATAATTAAAACGCTTATAATGAACTTGAACTAAATAGACTTGTAAATTAACTTAGTGTTCAACTTGAACTGTTGCCAAAGGATATAAAATTGCTTATACAATGATGGAATGGCTGAAGGTGGCTTACGTCCAAACCATAATTACATAGTTAATATCTTGCAAAAGATCTTGATTTGTTTAGCATGGTCATTTCGTTGTTCTATCAAATGCAATAACAAAAATAGGGTGTAGTATTGGTACTATTCTAATTATTGTTTATAAGTATTTGCAATTACCAATTATATTACACGTATTTATGTTTATTAAAAAGAAAAATCACTTACAGATATACAATGTGAGGGTTAATTTCTGATATAAGTTAACAAATTAAATAGACTATATCACTCATATCGAAATTTTGGCTTGCGATTGGTCAGATTAGTTCTTTGCTAAGGGTAATAAATCTCAAAAAACAATTATGTTGGCCTGTATGATTGGAACTTTATAATAGCAATGTTATCTGTAAAATTTCTGTTCTTACAGTATGCTTATTTTGCAGGTACCGTTACTTTAGTATAACAAGGAGATTCAATTTTAGGGCTGATTTTGGATTTAAATTTTACATACATGTAAACATAATATGCATTATTAAGAACAGTAAACAACCAAATAATTGAATGAAACTTCCACTTTTTATTCAAAAAATAGGTTTTTAAATTTAATTACAGCTTTTTCGCTAAAAACTAGCATCGTCAGCGAAACAGCTGTAATTGAATTTAAAAAGTGAAAATTTTATTCAAACGTTTAGTTGTTTACTGTTTTTAATAAAATGGACTTTTATATACTAAGGCTTAGTACAATAAATTTCATAATATGCATTAAATAAATAATATACCTACTATACAATACTTAAAAAGGTTTTTTCTTATAGTTTCTACTACATTTATGGTAGTAGCTAATATTTTTTATTATTTTAAAACCATCATAAATGTTACTAAATGCTTTATTTGAATTAACTAAAAAATAACTGTTTCACTTCAATTTTAAACCATTGTTTTATTAGGTTTGTTCTTTATAGCTGAACTTGTTGCCCCAGTGCTCTTTATAGTTTACCGTCAATTTGCATTACTAGTACTGTACTAGTTGTTTATGAACTAGTGCAACAAGATTAGCCATAAAGAAGAAACTTATAATTTCTCTGGCATTTATTGTAGTAATTCATATTTATGATAAAACTTAAATGATAATAAATTAAAACCACAGAATACTATAAAAACATGAGATTTTTATGTTCGCAAATTACAATAAGTAGGGGAAGGTGGCCTATGTTGCACACTTAACTTTAATGATCTCTAATTTCCTTATTTACAAATGTCATATTTTCTGCTTTGACTTGTACATTCTGCTTATAACAGCTATTGATGATCATAATTTAAATTTAAATAGCGATATGAAAAATTATCAATAAAAATTATCATAAGAGCATGCCAGGACCTTTGATAGCCTCATAAATTAAATATACTTATTTCAAAAAGTAGTTTTATTGAACAAAAAGTAACAAAATAAGGAAAAATCTAATCAACAATAAAAGAGGCAACAGGCGTTAAAAGGCGTAAAAAAACAATGTAGCAAAATAAATATTCATGAAATTTAACAGATTAGAATGTAACATAAAAAAATCTTCTGGCATAGCTCGCAAACAAACAGCTACTTCAGCTCACCACGACAGGCACATCTGAGATCCAAGTTTATCTAGCACTAGACTGAGAATATATGCAGGCAACATCAGATTCTTAGTCACTATCAATATCAGGTGGTTTCAAGTTTTGGTGAAGCTACTTTTTCTATTAGTGCAGAACTTCTTGCTTTCGATGTAAAAGGACATGGGTCTTGCGATTTATAAGTAACTGCTCTATCTGATGTAAAACCTACACTTCTCTGGGTCTCGTTTGTCAAGTTCAAGATGTTATCCTTCGAAAACTCCAGGATTAAGGGGAGCTATTCCTGCTTTGCGAAATGTGTTTAAGGCGTTTACCGGTGTTATGCACCGGCGCCTATGATTGCATGGTATGCCTTCATAGGTGACCCCACAGTATGCCATCATAGACATAAGTCGCGTGTTAAATAATGACATAAAATACTTTCTCATGCACAAGAAACACCCAAACACTCCACTGCAAGATTCAATCGAGTAAAGGACAGGTGACGAGTTTAATATGTACATTTATTAGTCGATTATATTACTATGCTGCTTACCAATTTTTTGTATTTCTACGAAAAACAGAAATAATCCTCTACAGTCACCAGCACTACACACAGATGTGAAATGATATAAATATGTATCTGCAGCACCACAGAATAGAGAGTTAGACCGGATAAATTCATTTTTACAGCCGGTATGCCAGCATATGCACTGTGCCATTATAGGCACTTTCCCATTTTGTAATACGAAATAACGAAAAGAAAGTACGTTTTTGTTATATTTTTAATTACTGTTTTAACATCTAATTTAATATATACGAGAACTGCCGTTCGCTACCTACAAATCCTGCTAACACATCATCAACATCCATAAAAATATTTGCTAGAATTGGAGAAATAGGACTTCCCATTGGAAGACCCTCATTTTGATATATTTTTAAATTATATAAATATCTTGCATCCTAAAATTAATTTTACTTTAGAAGTTGAAGAAAATAATTCAATTAATTTTCTAGATTTAAAACTTGAAAAAGTTAATAATTTACTAAATTATTCAATATACAGAAAACCAACACAAACAGATGTAACCATACCATATAATTCAAATCATCCTATAACGCATAAATTAGCAGCTTATAATTCTATGATACATAGGGCTTTTTCAACTTCAATGGACAAAATTAACTTTGATAAAGAAATTAGTATCATAAAACAAATAGCGACGTCTAATGGCTGTCCAATTCATTTAATAAATAAATTAATTACCTAATAAGAAAGAACAGAAAGTGTCACTACAACTAATATTTCCTAAACAAACTAAAGAAATTAAAAGTTATAAAAATATTACATATTGTGGAAATACGTCCAATACATTTTCAAAAATAATAACCTCGGCAACATCAGCATTCATATCATTTAAAACACAAAATAATGTTGGTACAAAATTGTTAAATGTAAAAATAAAATTACCCAAATTAAAAAAATCTGGTGTTTACAAAATTAATTGTCCAAAATGTAATGTTGTATATATAGGACAAACACAAAGAAATTTTGATATAAGATTCAATGAACACTTAAGAGCATATAGATTAAAACAACCAGATAAGTCAAATTATGCAAGACACCTACTTGAACATCCAACTTCACTTTTACACATCAATGACATCCAAATACTACACATTTGTGATAAAAAACAAAATTTAGATTTTCCTGAAGAACTTGAAATAAAAAGACATCTAGCAGATCCATAATTAAAAGTTGTTAATGAATAAATAAATCTTGGATATTCTCCACTATTAAACTGTTTACTTCTATTGAGTTTACATTTTATACATAGATAAGATGTAATTGTAAAACACAAATATATTAAGTTATTGTAAAGATCAGCATGATATAGTTTTTTCCTGGTTTTTCTATATCATTGCACAGTTACACTGATCTTAGAGAAAAGTACATCCAGGATAATCCCTTAGGGCTATTAACATCTAGGCTTTAATATTGTTATGTCTTATTACTTCCAGCCTTAATACTAAATTAGGTACCTAGCTACAAACAAACAAAATGTAACTTAAATGTCAATCTGTGAAACGGCCGTCATCGAGGTTTAAAAAAGGTTTAAATAAATAGTGTAAGTTTTGTTAAAACGAAGAGTTTTTTATTATTCTAAATAAGATGGACTTCCAAAAAGTAGGTAAGGGTACGTACAATCAATTTAAATTTATGTAATTTAATATGCTTTTAAGTATAACAGGTGCTAACCTTCTTACCGTATAATTTTATTACTATAATCAAATAAAACTTGCTATATAATTCAACTTAGTTAAAATTTTAAATATTATTACTAGTTTTATTTATATAATTACATTTATAATGTTATGCTACAAATATTTCTGAGGGAATATCATTAACACCTTAGATTAGGAAAGCATATGGATACCGCACTTCGCTTTATTTTGAGCTTGCGTTCTGTGACACATTTTTAGCAGCCGCCATTATTTCTGTGGCAAACAAAGCGAATACAGCGTGTGCTTTATTTGTGAATTTTTAAGTGAAAATTATTGAGATAGTGAATTATTTTTGAACTGAATAATGGTGAATTGTTGTGCTTACGGATGCCGAAGTCGCAGCGAGAAAAGGAGATAGGAATTTCATTTTACAGGTAAACAAACGATTGTATATACAATGACCTTTGTAGATTTTTCTATTTTAAAAGATAAAATAGTTATCTTTGAGCAATTATATTTAAGTATGTAATTATTCAGTCTTTAATTCATCTAATTATAGTGTTTGGATAACGCGGTTTAATAATATTCATTCTAAATCTGCATAAATAATATATTTTCTTGCTTCAAAACAGCCATTTTACCAATGGCGTAGGTAAGCAATTTTTAAGTTTCTCCAAATAAATCTAGCTATTCATTTCAATAGGAGATTAATGCCAAAAGGACTAACTCAAAATGACAAAAGAATTATTCACTGTAAAATAGGAGAATTTTCACTAGAAAAACATGTAGGTATTTTATGAACTTTTTATTTTTTGTTACAGCCTTCCTACAGATGTAGAAAAACACAAATTATGGATATGTAACACCAAAATTAAGGATTTGGGAACCAACTAAAAATGATAGACTTTGGTCAAAACACTTTGAGGAATGTTGGTTATATAAAACTGATGTAAATTCAAGACTACATTTGCTCCATGAAGCTGTTCCAATAATTTTTCATCAATTGCCCACATAACTGCAACCCAGGAAGGTATGTACCTACATAACTAATAACAATAAAACACTTTGGCAGTTCTAAGTAAAACATAATTTAATTTTTTTGTGATTTGGAAATATTTATATAAAAATATTGTTTTTTCTAGGCCAAATAGAGAGCACCATTCAAATATATTCAGAGTACAGAACCTGGTCCTTCTACTTCCTCAACACAGTCATTAAACCCAACAGCTGACTGTCCTGGTTAAAAATACTGAAATGGAAGTTACTTCTAGAAACTATTAGAAGTTAAGAGAAGACTAGAAAAATTAGGGTATTGAAACAATCTATAAACAGGCTAAAAAGAAAAGTTGTTTTCCTTTAACAATTAATAACCAGTTTGAAAAATAAGAACTCGATTGATAATGAAAAATTATTAGAAAATGTGAGTAGTGTAAATAAGCAATTGTTACAAAAAATGCAATGTCTAAAAATAAAAAATACCCACTTTTCACAATTGAATAATTCAATACTCTGAGTAAACTTATAGAAAATTCAAATAAACCATTACTTTGTTCTCTTATCATTGATGAGATGTCAATTCGGCAGCACTTGGTATGGAATGGTAAAAGTTTCTACGGTTAGTCAATTTTGGGGTTGATTTGGATGATGATTCAAATGAATTAGCCAAAGAAGCTGTTGTTTTAATGATAGTTGCAATTAATGACACATGGAAGCTTCCACTTGGATATTTTTTGTCTAATGGTTTAAATGGTGAACAAAAATGTTCTATAGTCAAACATCACTATTAATATCAGCAAATAAACAGTTTTAATTTAAGTATTTATTTAATATTAAGGTAGTTATAGATTAATTATGTTAATATTTTCATAACAAATAAAGATTTTTTATAATTACTAGTAAATTTTATTCACTTCCTTCTTTTGATACCAACCTATTATTTGTATCTAAGAAACATACAATTATTACCTATTATGTGGGAAAAATGTATTGTAAACATTATGTTACGCCACTGACCACATCGACTATGTGGCAAGTGGTAACAGTTTCACGACTCGGGTTACGCGTCCTCTCTCTTTCCTTGTCTAAGATTAACACATTTTCTTATTAAAAAATACACAATAGTAGGATGGAAGTCGTAGTACTATATGGCTTATTTCCTTTGCCAATGTGTCACAAACTAATTTTTTTAAAGGAAAATGTCTTTAAAACTTTTAAAAGCTCACTTTTGGTATAACGCTCTTTAAAACATAATGTATCATTCTCCGCCATGTAGTTTTAAATTTACAATTTGGTGTTATTTGTACCTTGAGCCTTATATAATTGGTGACTGTGATAGCTTGCCCTGTCCATTGCTATGACACTATTCTGGGAAATGTTTGGTATAAGCCAATTCTTGAACCATTCTTCAAACAGTGCTACCATTGTATCTTCATGGTAATCCACGCACGAATCTTTTATATTCTGTGCAGGAAGCCACAAGTCATTTGGGACCCAGCCGTATTCTGATCCCGCATGTAAAATGGTGATTCTTTTGCCCTTATTTGAAGAAGTTTTTGCATATTAGCAACGTATTAGGTATTAATACAACTGAAGACTTCGCGAGAAGTGAAAACGGACAAATTTGACTAAGAAGGCTTAAAATTTTACCTTCTATGCCTATTTCAAATTATTATAATAAGGTCAACCATTTTTCTTGAAAAACACTATAACAAAAATTTATTTCAAGTGGCTGTTGCACACTGTATACAATCGGTTTCTAATCGGTATACCCTAGAGCCGCACTTATTGATACGCTCAAAATGATTCCAATACCGTTTAAGTGAACCATATATTTTATTATTTTTTTTAAACGAAATGATCGCATACAACTTTTAATTTTATTAAAAAAAACTTCTAGATTATACTGATAGTTTTTAAAATTACTTTAACTGGAAGCACACCTGTAAATAATTATATGTTAAAAAAACTGTTATGTAATTTAAAGTACGTTCCTAAAGCATTAGTCACAATCTAGACTGTCTTAAAAAAGTTTAACCATTTACTTTTTTTTATTTATTTTTTATTTATTTTTAGTTTTTTAGCGCTTGTTCGCAACATAAAATTTTCTGGCATTTTCATTTAAATTGAAAGCATTGATAATTGCTGTTAATTGTATTCAGATATACATCTACAATTACGCAAGAATAATATGTTACTACTACCTATCCTGTTAACCAAGTTTCAATTGATATAATTAAGATACGTGTTGTAGATATATGTCAAGTCTTTATATTATTGCTGTAAATGAAGCAACGTTCTATCAGTTTTCGTGCTGTTTGATGCTGTGAATACCATTTCCAAGGATTTTTCTATCTCATTACCTGTTAATTATTGCAACCGATTAACACGCCAAACGAGTCTTATTAATAAGTTGAAGGTAAGAATTATGGTTTGTAAAATAAAATGTAAAACGAAAAGGGCCAAACCTTGGAGAATCCGAATATAGAGCCTTTTTTGGTAGATATAATTTATACAGTATGTACAAAAATAAAAATTTTTAATGGAAATTCCTAAAACCAATCAATTGTCGATGTTTTATTATAATTTACTAAATTATAATATAATATGCAGAGTGAGCCATCTTGGTCTGATGACGTTTTCTCTATTTTATCAATGGAATCCCCATATTTTCAATATCTAGATTTCCTTTACTGAGTTAATTCCAAAAATTTAAAACGCGTTGCTAAAAATTGGTACAGGGTGCGCAAAAATAAGTATGGAAAACTAACAAACGATTATGTATTAATAATATTGAAAATGCTTTATTTATTGATGAAATCATAAATAAATCGAAAAGCCAATAAGCACTTAGGTACTTGTCAGGCACATAGAAACCAATGTAATAGTAGTTATGCGCCAAGGTAGAAAAATTAATATTTTTTCTTCAAGCGGTCAATAAATGCATCTTTATGTGCATGTACAGTCGGCTTTAGAATAGCATATACATGTTAAATGTGAATTTCGCTTACCTACCGAAGTTATAAAAACGCCCTTCTTAAACAACAAAGAAATGGCAATTTTTAAAACGCCTACATTAATGGTTTTGGGGTATTAAGTTTATTTACAAGGGTAGGTAATGTCCCGAATAAATAAGTTTTTTTTCGCATTTTTGCACTGATGTAATAAAAAAAAGGGATTTTAATCCCAAACAAACATTTATTATCGAGGGTTCCAAACTAAGTGAAGATGTGGGCGTGGACAACTGTTTAACTGATTTCAAATTTATTATTATTTAAACCGTGATTGGTTACACAAAATAAAAAGGCTGTCTATTCAATGTAAGCGATTTGAGTTTGAAAATGTATATGCAATTCTGAAGCCGATAGTACATACGTAGTAAAAGTATGTCTTTATTGATTACTGAGAGATAAAGTCTTTAAAAGGCCCTGGGAGATAAAGTAAATTATGGGCGGAGCCTATGACATCATAAGAAAAGGTTCATTTAAAATTTCTTAAATAATAATACCAATTTATTGATCAATGTTTATATAAAATATTTAATTAATATTTGTAAATTATTCAAATTAAAAAAATATATATTAAACAACAGTTACGTTATTGTTATTGAATATTATTTTCCAATAAGCAAATACCAACTACTTTGACAACTGTCGAATAAAAGTAATATGGCGACAACTATTTCAGTGAGAACTAAAGTTTGTTGTTTAAGGTAGGTAAAATATATTTGTTTAATTTTTATTTAATTTACAGGCTTGAAGAAAAAATAGTATATATTACACGTAGTAGAATTTTCTTTTTGTGTTACGTCCTGATTGCAGCCTCAGCTTTGCTTCGGCTGCAAACTAAGGACTCAACACAAAAATAGTCACTTCTTCTCCTAGTGATATCTATCGTGGCTCATATAGCATTTTTTTACTACTTGTAACCAATTCAAGCTTAAAACTAAATACTAAAACTTAGGTTGGCTCCACAGTTTCTACCAAAAACTTTCTATAAAAGAGATAGATGTTGTTCTACTGCCATTATTAACTTGTCTAAAAACAACTGTTAGTTGAACTACTAGAATTGTAAAATATATTTTACCTTCTAAATATTTACCTTGGCTGTAATATTTTTTACTCCAACAGCTAGAAATCAAATACATAATATTTATATTACCCTAACAGCAAACCTTTCTTACTGCATCGGTAATTTTTATTTCTACCGCAGTTACACCATTACTAGTAATAGTTTTCTAACCACCTTCTTAAAACACGCTTATTGAATCTGCGAAATAGTAATATTTTTCTAAATATGATGGTAAAATAGTTTTGCAAAATATCCCACGAACCCTTACGATTAATGCCGAAATTAGTCCCGACATGCTAATCGGCTAATCAACCGGAAAAAATTTTTTGTCTTTAGTGGTGTGGCTCAGTTGAGACGAGGCATCCATATTTTTTCGCATTGTGCACGTGCAGTACAAATATTATTGTTTATTGGTAGTTTTGATGGTTTTGTTAAAAAGAGAATGACGTTTCAACAAATCAACCATTTAATTAATTGGATTCAGGAGATTTAGTGAATACAGTCTTGGGTAAGTACCAACATACTGTTATATGCAAAAATATTGTAAAAAAGATTTTGGCTCTGGCGCTCACTCCGGAGATAGGAAATTAGGGTTTATATTATACAATTATGTAAGTATGTTACACTGGTTACACTTAAGAAGCAGGTGTATACGTTACAGTATTTTTAGTTTTATTTTGGGGTTGAAAACTCAATAATTTCTCCTTATCAAATTTTCATATTAATTTTAATGTACATTAAAAAATGTTGAATATTTATTTTTAGAGGAGGGCATTATTGATTGGCATTTTCTATGAATAATGTAAAATTTAAGAAAAGTTAATACATTGTATGTTAATCTTTCAATATTTATTCACGACCTGTCTGAGCTAGAATCTATGAGTGACACAAGAATTAGTTAATAGCTAAGAGTTATAACATGTTTCTTAATTTACTTTTATTTTTTTTTTAATTTAGCTATGTTGTTAGTTTGGTTGGTTTCTCGTTATTGTTCCTGTTATTATGAGTTGTTGACAAAAATAAACAGTTTTTCAATATTTATATATTTTTTATTTAGCATTCCTTTTTGTCTTGGTATATACGAATATGCAGAATATACAGGATTACCGTATAGAACATATATTGTTATACTCCCACAGTAATATTGTCTTATCACTTTGGTACAACAATTTAACTACTGTATTAAACTGCTTAACTAATAAATTAATTTGTCTTACCACTATAGTAAAACATTTTTACCACAGGGGTAAGATATTTCCGGTAAGAAATTTCCGCTTCTCTAATTATATTTTACCACAGTAGAAACATAGTTTTACTGCCACAGTCAATCAAAATTTTTAGTAATATTAATATTAGTAAATTTTGTATTACTTGCACAGAAAAACTTTCTAGCTGAGGCATATACAATATAATTTTTCTTATTGCCGCAGTATGCATTTTTTTCGCTCTATCGTCCAGGTAAGCGAAAACGTCCAAGAATTTGGTCGATGAGTCTTTGCAAAGTTGATGGCTCGTTATGAAAACCAAATGGCAATCTTTTAAAATTAAATAATCTACGACCAGGTACAGTGAAAGCTGCAAATTGCCTTGAAGTTTCGGCAACAGGGACCTGCCAACAAGCGGATTTCATACCTAAAGTAGACAATAATGTGCGTTCCGTAATTTATTCAACATATTTGAGATGTAAAGAAGAGGATAGCTGTCCCGTTGAGTTATCGCTTTTAATTTCCGGTAATCGACACAAAAGCTTTATGATCCTTCTTTCTTTTCCACCATTAATATGGAAGAACTCCAGGCGCTCCTAGATCTCTCTATAACTCCACGACGAAGCATTTCATCCAGTTCTTTGTCAATGTGAGCTTGCATTACTGGTGATATGAGATAGTAGTGCTGTTTAATTGGAGCAGCATTGCAGACAATGGTATGTTCAGCCAAAGTAGTACAACCCAAATTAGTACCCATCAACTATTTATTCCTTCCGATAACAGCATCCAGCCTAGCTGTCTGAAGATCATTTAAAACCGTTTCACTTCGCAAATGGTTCACCGTAGAGATAGTAGCAGGTAAACTCGAAAAATGCCACTCACCATGCCTCAGATCAGGGACTATCCACATAAATTTCCAAAAATCAGCACCTAAAATTAAAACACGAGGAACATCCAACACAACCAAAACAATCTCTAATGGAACATGGCACCAAGCACTCACCAATCGCCACACACCGTTAGCGACCCTACAACTAGTCTTTTTAGTAGAATCAATTACAAATCCTAAACTTTCCAACCAGCATTGCCCACTATGATCCTTGAATCACCATTCCACTCCTAAAATTTTCACTTTAAGATATGGCCTCCCATCATTAATAGCATTATCGGTGATGAAATCTAAAACAAGTTGTATGTTGGTCAAATTAGGTATAGCGCATCCATGCCGACCAGCTAGGAGCGCTTTACCTCGTTTCCCTGGCTGCAATTGGGACAAGTTTTGACTGTAACTTCTTTACGCTTACATTTAAATCATTTTAAACCTTAGGAATTGCACAACGAATAGCGCGTTGACCCGGCTACCTTCATCTAAAACATACACAATGGGATTCTGTTGCCCCAAACACTAACTGGCAATTTCCAGACTCTCCAAAGTGTTCACTGGTTCCACCTCAATAAAAGCCAAATCCTTTTCTAAAACGTTTCCCTTTCTGATATTGGGTTTAACATAACTGTTAATAATGTCACGCCTACCTTCCATACGACGGCAAACATTTCGTAACTCTTTAATTGTACTAGGAAGATGGTCAGGCTTATCTTACTTATCTGGATGAAGGTTTCTAGTTATAATCCTCCTCTAGGATCGAACAACTTAACTTGTAAAAATAACTCTACATGACTTCCAAGTAGACCCCAATGGTCTTAATTCTTTAAAAAGTACATCGGTAAGACGAGCTGTAAGATATTCTCTCTCAGAAGTTCTTCTACCCTTTCGAAAAATGCAGAAATAGACCAGAACCGGAACATTTTTCTAACCCCCATTTATGTAGCAGGACCATCTTGCCTAAGGAAGACCGTGACAGGTTTATTTGCGAGTCATTACTGACAAAAGGAGAAGAGCAGCAACGTACTGGACAGCAGCCTGAAATTGACCTGATAATCGACCAGTAACACATAAAGCGACATGCAGATTACCAACGGGATTATCCTTGCTAGATTTCTGGTGAAATCTAGCAACCACCATACAACTGGAATACCCGAGCCATTAATTCAGACTTCCTTACACCCTTATCTGCATCATCTCGTCATCTATCTTATCCATACTATTAGCTCTATGCTTCTGCGTTTCTCTCTAACTAGTACATCCACCATATGAATCCAATAGAGTCGTGATTTCAATAATCTTCTTCAAAATCGAAGGGATATTTAGGATAACCAAAACTATCTCCAGCTTCCTCTATTCTAACTGTAAAAGCAAGCCTTGACCTCATCTCCTCCGTGATTCCTATCTGCATTCCCCTTAACTTCAGTTTCCATTTAAGCTCTTCGTTCTTCAATCGGTTTATAATAATTTTATGCGACGAATTTCCCTAAAGAAAAATAACCACCTGGATTCCTACACAGATTCACAAAGATACGAAAATAAGAAATCATAGGCCCTAGGTTGGGCGCCAAAAATGTAACCAACAATTCAATCTTTAAAATAAATATACTTTAATTAAAGAAAATAAATCAAAAATTAAATCTCAATACTCGGCTATATAGATTTATTTTAGATACTCGCGACTAATTGCAGTGAAGGATGGGTCGTGGTCAAACTAATTTAAATTAATGATGTTAATATTAATTTACTAAAGTTACCAAAAGACCCCCCTCCAAAATGACAACCAAGTACCAAATAAATAAAACCAAATGACGTAAGTAACTTGATATTTTAATAAACACCTAAATATTTAATTTTTCATAAAAACCACATACAGGATAAAATTTAAAACATAGTATGTATTAAAAAACAAGGAAAATAGGAAAAAAATTATAGATGTAATAACAGTTTGTAAGGTGTACTTTAAAGTAAAATTAAGTATCGCAGAATTGGAAAAAATAGGTATCCTGTTAATCGCACCGCTTGAGCTCAACCGATCTGCGAAAGAAAAAAAAAAAAGAAAAAATACTGGCTATTTCCCGACCCTAGTCAACTCTTTTACAAAATTGCTAATAGTTACATAATACTTCTCAGGATGTATATACATTAATACCTCTTTTTCTACCAAATAATTTCTTTCTTTACAAATTTCTTAATAAAGAAGTACGAAAAATATTTAACTTTTTAAACCATAGAATAAACTATAAAAAATAACGATAGAAAGAATAGACCAAATAATAATGATAATACAAATGAAGACTTATTATTCCAAATCAAAAAAACTTACGTGTATCCCAAAAATAATACCGGTGGTGGTATCGAATCCCAAGACTAAAACCAAAACCAAGAAATCAGTAACTAGAAACACGAATCTCGTATTAGAACCCTGTAGAGAAAAAGTTAAACTCCAAAAATGTTTATTTGTTTAAATAAATCATTACCAAAAAAACTGTGCTTCCAACTACTTTCAACTTTCAACATTTTTCTTAAACAACAATTTCAATATAGTATATTTCATAACGAGTGTTGTAATAATGCCTTTTACGTCCGAGTTGCAAGTTTATGGCATGAGCGTAGCGAGTGCCATAATTGACGCGAGTTTTGAACTATACTTTTTTTACTACTGAAAGTCAGACATGTGAATACTTTACAACAATTTTATATTCATAGTTATATTCTGGCAGCTATTGAATACAAACGACCCAGACTTTTCAAATACACTGCCAATTCTATTACATTAGTCGAAATCGATTCTTGAATAGGTAGGTGGACTATTAAATAAGTAAGGAAAAATATTTTTTCATTTTGTCTTCGCGGTTCACCCCACATTCTGTTAAATGGATGAAGATTTAGTTCCAATCTAGTAGTTCCTGTAATTTTCTACCTTAGTTAATAATGAACAACTTAATTACCTGAACAAAAGTCAATAAAGTTAGGTTTCAAAGGCTAGTAGTGAAAAATAGTTATTTATGAACTAAGGACGAAAAAATGTCTGTTATAGTCGAGCATGCAAATTGCAAGCCGGCGAGACAATAAACAGTTTTTCGCCGAGCAGCATTTTACAATTTTTTGTCGTCCTCTACATACCTATATTTATAAAAGTAACAACTTTCATTAAATGATCTTTGAGTGCTTTTCAAATTATTAGATGTATTATGAAATTGTTTTTTGTCGAGTACAACACTGATGTGGTGAGAGAAGTAGATAAAGTAGATAAAAAATGTCTAAAATTTGCAACCCTATATACCTACGAGTTATTAGAATTATGCTCGCTATTTAAAAAAAAAATTAAAAACGTCTTGCATTACTTCAAGCGGGTGATTGTTCGCTTTTAATGCACTTTCCCATACAATCATAACTAATGTAAATTTCCATAATTTAATGATAGATAATGTCCCTCGTAAAAATTAACCTACAACTGTTTTTTAGAAATATTTTAATATGAATTTATAAATTTATATTTATTTATATACAGTGCTAGTTGACATGTCAAACTTTAATAAAAAGTAGAATTTTTTGTTGTTTGGATTTTTGAAGTAGAATAAATAGCACATTTAAAAAGATTAAAAAGTTTGAACTGTTGTACAACTCATTTAATTACAGGCAAATAAGGTGAAAGTAAAAAATAAGTAAAATTTGGGCTATTAAAAGAAAAATTGTTTATCTCATAAACTAACCACTTTAACCTACAAGTATTAAACATTTTTGAAATCAGCTCAAAGAGCAGTATCCAAATTTAACATAAAAAATATGGGAAGTAATTTAAAAAAAAAGGATGCTGCTAGGGGTGAGGGGGTGGCTTTTCCAGTAAGTTTAAATAAGCCATAATGCTTGCCCCTTCCAACATAAATTGACATGTTTTTGGATTTTTCCTAAATACCAGTATTACAAAATCTATTAAAAGGTGGATACTTTTATCTGAAAAGCTGTGTATTGTGAAGGTATGTTTTAGGGAGAAATCAAAATTTATTTTAGTTTAATTATTATTTTCGGATATATATCAAAATTTGAAGTTTATGTCAAATTTAAATTATTAGGTAAAATAAAATAAAAAAATTTCTGTAATGTAAACAAATGTTGTATTGGTTTTAAGTATAGGTAAGAAGTGTAGGTTATAGTGATGAAGAAGTTTGGCTGCTAGGTAAAAATAAAGTTTGACAGTTAGTGGAGGAGAATTAAAAGTCAGAAAGAAGGAACAGAGATTTTTTTTGATTTGAAAAATCAGTAAAACGTTGAGAAAAATATAATTTAAATAAGTAATAGTTGAAAGGAAAAGTTTTAATTACTATTAGTAAAAGGAGCATAAGAATAGAAAAGCTTCCATCAATTTGATAGTTTTCTGGATAAAATAAAGTTCAACAGTGTGTGAGTACCTATATAAAAAGTGAAGGAGATTTACGGAATTTTTAAAGAAGAAACTAATTAAAAAATATTATAAAATAATAAAAAGAAGCAAAAATAAAAGCATAGTCGTACCTACAGACAAGTTTAGACAAGAGATTTGGTTCTATAGAAGTGAAGAAATACAAGGTGAAACAAGGAGATAAAGACAATAAAAAGGACACTGCGGTAGATAAGGTTAGTTTAGATAGTTAAGATAAAATAGATAAGATAGGCAAATAGATAGGTTAGATAGAATAAATTTTATTTGGCTGTTTATTAAAAATTTATATTTATAAAAAAGATTATTTAAAAATAAGTTTTGATAGAAACCCTACCTTAATTCAAAAAAGTTTAAAATTAATAGTTAATTTTTATAAATTAAATTAAGTAGGTAAGTATAATCATCTCAGTATATATAAATTTATGAAAACGAAGAACAAAGAAATATTTCTTTCTGTTCCAGGGCTAGGTACACTTGTTGAAATTCGTATTATATGGGTTGTAATAAGTCATTTCTTATTTTTTGTCCTTTTTTAAAGTACTCTGTTGTCCAAGAAACGGTTTAATTTCGGGGTTTCGGTTTCTGTGAATAAGAAGGAGATAATAGTTATTTATGTTCCAAGGGTATAAATAGATGTTTATGCCCTAAGGCCGACATCTTACGGACCTGAGGGCCTCTGGCCCGACTGTTTGTCTCCCTCCTTAGCTGCAGTCTGGATTTGGGCTATTATAGACGTTCTCCCAAGAAATACTGTTAAATATATTAAGAACTTTACTTTCATTAACTATTTTTATAAAATTATTTATTCCCTTATTTATTACTTTTTTAAGATAACTTCCACCAAAACATTGAAGTATATAAGTACTTCAAATTACTTTTCATTGATCATCATAATATGACTAAACCAGGCATTACTTATGTCTTTAATATTTTGTAGCATACTGGGTAATATATACTGTATTTATTGTCCAATTCGGTCTTGAAATGAACGGATATTACCAAGTGCGTAGACTGACAGAGTAAAGTGCGTTCTCCAAAAGAGCAAAAAAATTTAAAAATGACTGCAGGTCTTCTCACTGGACACTTGTTACGTTGAAGTGCAGATAAGTCTAATAAGACTATACAACCTAAGGGGTCTGTACCTATTCCGTTAAATTTTAAAGGTCGTTAAAAATACAGATTTTAAAAGTCCGTTAAATAATAATATCGGAATAGGTAGGTATTTTGTATGCACAGATTTTGAAGGATCGTTAAAAGTAAAATAATTTTAAAGAATACCGTTAAAAATAGAGTACAACATTTGGCAACATTGATATGTTAGCTTTGTCAATCAAGGAAAACAGCAAAGAAGAAATTCCAACCTATAATCTATAAAAGTAGTTTATTTTTGTGTTCAAGCAATTAATTGAATATTTCAGGAGCTAAAAGAATAACAAAAAAAACATAAATAATATTTTATAATTTTCTTAGATGCGTGGCAAGGTTAATCCAATGGATTTATTTAAACTAAGTGAACTGTGGAGATGAATTACAACGAAATTAAATAGTCTAGGTCCACCTTAAACAATAAAACAGTTTAAAGATGTAAGTATTAAAAAAAAACTTCCTACTTCTGTTTTATAATACTCTTAAGATAAATCTGTATCATAATGAAATACAATCCATTAAAATGCAGATTTTTAAGCCCTTAAAAGATAAGCTATCTATGTAATGGTTATCATTACATTAATTACTATAATATTCTTTAAGAACATTTTATAATTTTAAAGTTATTTTAGACCTTAAGTGAAATGAATATAAATATTAAAAGATGGGCACGGGATATTAAAGATGGTCACTGAGGCACAGGAGAAGGTACTCCAGTTAAACCTTTGTCTGACTTAGAAGAAAGAGTTGAAAAAATACTATATGATGGTAGGGAGCCGATTATATTTATAAATAATGAGACTGATACTACACCTACTTATAATTAGACTCAAAATATACCTTCATATAATGAAGTTGACAATCTACCTATATATAATGAGATTGTGATTATAGTAAGTACCTATATGAACTACTTCTCAACTGACGTACCTACCTCAGTTCGATAAAAGGAAAACTCCTCTCCCTGTTGAAAATATATTACGAGAAGAAAAAAATAAATAAAATACAAAGGTGGAGGGTTAAAACTTGAAAAGTTTGTATTGAACATACAATAAACTCAACTGATAAGTAAATGCAAAATTCGAATTACACAATTACCTGCTCTATTAGATTTCTAGCCACAACTTTAAACCAACTGGCTAAAAAAAGTAGAAGAGAAAAAATAGTGTTGCTAATGTTGCTACGTTTAGATAAGCTTTTGTTTTTTTGTCAGAAGTTTTATGTTTATTTCCTGATTTAGTAAATATTTTTTAAAGAAATTTATGGTACTAACCCTTACTGTGTGAAAGTTCATCTTATTCACAACAATAAACAACTAAAAGGTTGAATTAACTTCCACTATTTATTCTATAAATATTTTAAATGCAATGACAGCCGTTTCGCTATCGGAATAGCATTATCAGATTGACATATTGAAGTTACATTTTGTTTGTTTGTAACTAGGTACTTGATGTTGATAAGTAGTTAAGGCTAGACCAAGTAAGGAAGTAATAAGACATAACAATATTAAAGCCTAGATGTTATTAGCCCTAAGGGATTATCCTGGATGTATTTCCCTCTAAGATCAGTATAACTGTGCAATGATATAGAAAAACCAGGAAAAAACTATATCCTGCTGATCTTTACAATAACTTAATATATTTGTGTTGTAATTACGTCTTATCTATGTATAAAATGAAGACTTAATCAAAGTAAACCGTTTAATAGTGGTGAACTTCCAAGATTTATTTGTTCATTAACTACTTTATATTGTTGATCTGCTAGATGTCTTTTGATTTCAAGTTCTTCGAGGAAATCTAAATTTTGTTTTTTATCACAGGTGTGTAATATTTGAACATTCACATTCACTCATACACACCAATGACATTCAAATATTACACACCTGTGATAAAAAACAAAATTTAGATTTCCTCGAGGAACTTGAAATCAAAAGACATCTAGCAGATCAACAATATAAAGTAGTTAATGAACAAATAAATCTTGGAAGTTCACCACTATTAAACGGTTTACTTTGATTGAGTCTTCATTTTATACATAGATAAGACGTAATTACAACACAAATATATTAAGTTATTGTAAAGATCAGCAGGATATAGTTTTTTCCTGGTTTTTCTATATCATTGCACAGTTATACTGATCTTAGAGGGAAATACATCCAGGATAATCCCTTAGGGCTAATAACATCTAGGCTTTAATATTGTTATGTCTTATTACTTCCTTACTTGGTCTAGCCTTAACTACTTATCAACATCAAGTACCTAGTTACAAACAAACAAAATGTAACTTCAATATGTCAATCTGATAATGCTATTCCGATAGCGAAACGGCTGTCATTGCATTTAAAATATTTATAGAATAAATAGTGGAAGTTAATTCAACCTTTTAGTTGTTTATTGTTCTGAATAAATATTTTTTGTTTTTTAATAAATATTTTGTTATAATAAGTTAACATTGCATTGTAAGTGACATTTAACAATAACATGCGCGGACATAGGATCTCATAACATACACGTGCGTTTAAATAAGAAAACTTAAATATCCAAATTAAAAAATTTCTCAAAAATAAGTCTCATAGTATGTTATGGAAATAAACGTCATGTCATTTACACTGTCAAGTTTTGTATGCGAATGAACATTTTCTCAATTTTACCTACAAAAATGTCTTCTAGTAGTGAAAATGATGACATTATGAGCACTTCGCCGGAGATATTAGAAAAAGCTCAAGCTGTCACTCAAAATTTGTAACCGCGAAACTCCAAAGAAAGATACGAAATTACCTATCAAAAACTTATGGATTGGCGACACAAGCACAGCGTAAAATCATTTTCGGAGAATGTTTTCCTTGCGTACTTAGAAGAATTATTATATTCGATGATGAGAACTATCCTAAACATTAATAATAACATATCAAATTATCCAAAACTAATCAACCTAATGAAATGGCGATCGAATGGATTTAAAAGTAAAACTACAGAATAACTGTTTGCTAATAAAGCATCCATTTATTTATCGAGATTGTTTAAAACAGGAAAACATTATTTCTTTTTATCACTCTTCCCTGTAGACGATATTGAATTGTAATATAAATCTAACATAGTTACATGCATTAATATAAAAGTAAAACAGAGACTGAAGTGAATAACCTTGGTTTAAAAAGTATACCTATATGTACTTTTTATGGGAACGTTAAAATAAAGGCATGCACTTAACGTAACATTACTTTTATAATCTCATTTAGAAAATTTCCGATACATTTTCATCGCTTTTTCGTTTTTAAATAACAAGAACCAAAAGATAATTTTTTTTGATATATTCACTAGTTTAAATAATTTTTTTTAACAATCCTTTAATAAAGAAGACTTTTTGTTTGCTACCAACCACGAAAAACAATAATTTTATTGCTTTACGTTACTTTTTAGTCGTAGCTAATGATGCATATACAGTAAAAAAAATTGACCTTTACCCTGACGTCATACCTACAAACCTCGCTAAATGAATCAATGAGTTAAAAATGACTACTGTTACATTGTCGTCTGCGTAAATATTTTCATGGTTTCTTTATCCTATCAGTATTTTTTTATGTTATACATAACTAAATATTGCTATTGTTTGAAGTCAATAAGTATTACTGTTACATATAATCTTCATTAAAAATTATTTTTTCTTCTACTAATCCACAAAAAAAACTATCAACCATTTACACCGTTATTAACGAAAGTAGAGAATTTTATGAATATTACATTTGAATAAATTAATCTAAATTTAAGACGGCATATTATTTGGGGTAACAAATCATTGTTATCTAA
The DNA here is from genome assembly GCA_035357415.1 of Ophraella communa. Taxonomy (NCBI): domain Eukaryota; kingdom Metazoa; phylum Arthropoda; class Insecta; order Coleoptera; family Chrysomelidae; genus Ophraella; species Ophraella communa. The sequence continues at coordinate 16,479,087 of CM068993.1, forward strand.
TGAATGTTTGTATTTAATGTAGTCATATATTTTTTATGGTTGCAAAATTTACAATACAAATATATTAAGTAAGTATATTAAAACTTATCATCAGACTCTGAAGAGGAACTATTACCTACATCAATAGTTAGTGATTCCATTTCATTATCACAAATAACTTTTTTTTCTTTCGGACCACTGTCTAATTTATTTATTTACTTTTAACCAAGCAGGCCTAAAGGCCTTATTACATGGTTAATAATCTACAATACACACTTGCATTTAATAATTATTAGCATGCTTATATTTCATCCCAAACCTATATAATTTAAATCCCATCCCAACATTGTACAAACTGCAGAGGCTTAAAATCAATTTATAAGTTTCAAATTTTATATAGAATTATTTACAATGTGTAATATGCGATTATAAAAAACTTTTTCAGACAAACTCCACTCAATGCCAACGAGCAAATTATAATTATTATATATTAATTTCATAATAACTATAAACGGATCTCTAACTGTTGGAAATACATTCGGTATATAAATCATTAACATAGAACATTGAATGTCACTAAAGAAACAATTTCGGGATTATTAATTTTTCAACTGATAACTTTGTTTAGCAACATAATAATATGGTTCTTCTTTGATCTAGTGATAATATTTTAAATTGATTCTTAAGATGGCTTGTCCTGACTGAAATATAGTCGAGCCAGAAATGATATTTCTTATAACCAGAAAACCAAAGATTTGATGCAAATTCTAGTTTAGGTCTTACCAGAGCAAAGTGGAGAATATTTAAGGTGTTAATGTCGTTAAAGTTTCTGGTTTGTCTTTAACAGAGGTCCGCAATTGGATCCTTGAAACATACCCGTTATTTCTAATTACAAACTTTCTGTCTTCTAAATAATTTTTTATTAATTCCAAAAAGTGTTCGAACAACTCAAATGTAGATAACTTTCTCAAGAGCACTCGATATTTACACTATCAAAAGCTTTTCGAAAGTCTGTATAAACCGTATCCATTTGGAACTCAACACCCAATGTTTCGAATACTTGATTTCCAAAAATTAATAAATTTGTGTTTATAGATTATGTGTTGCAGTGGTACTTTTCTATATAATTATATTTATTGTATATAATTTGCTCAAATAATTTGGATGGTGCTCACATTATTGAAATAAGCCGGTAGTTTTATATATTCGTTTTTTCACCAGATTTATAGATTGGAGAAGTAATAGCAGTTTTCATTGAAGTGAAAATACTTTTGTTTTAACGATTAAATTGAATATATTGAGATAAACAACTAAGATCAAAAAAATTAATAAGTAAAACTTATAATAAAAAAAAATAATAGTCTTCAATAGTAAACATTTAAATAAATAGAGAATGTACTTGACAAATTTATCTTGGATAGGATCCATGGTGACAATCAATAACAATCCAATATGTATAATTCCAATAACTAGTCCCAATCCATTGTATAATAATGTATAATTGATATAGTTTTCTTTTTGAAGTCAAAGTTATAATCTAAAAGAAATAAAAATGGAACAAAATTAAAAAAAAACTATTAATCTCATTCATATGTTTAATAAATAAATGTTTAATCTTAAGTAGTTAAGTGTTTAAATTTGTTTTATAAAAAGAAGTACTTACCAGATTACAAGAAGACAAATATAGTCTTCGAGATTAATATAAATCATCACAAATTTGAGAGGTACCTGGGAAAAAACCACAAAAACAATATAAAAAAAATGTAACAAACAAAGTTAAATTTAGTGAACAAATCCTATTATCTAATGTGTTGGACATAATTAATTGAACTAATGATAAAATCACTTAAATAGTGGATAGTGAAATGACCATTGCAAAACATAATTAATAAACATTTATAAAGGACATTTTATGTAAAAAAACTGTATGTAGGTTAATTAAGTAAGTTTTTATATTAGTTATAAGCTGTGAATCTTTAATAACATCAAGAAAGAGTAACTGAATTATCTCATCTAAGATAGTGTGTACATAGTTCAAATAATAGAGTTACTTAAAAGTTTAAATTTTAGTTCTTAGAGTTTAAATTAGTATTTAAAAGTTGAAATAGGAATAGTTTAATAGATTTATGAATAATTTTAGGAATAATTTATAGTTTTAACTCAAATTTTGAAAGTATAAAATGAATTTGACAGCACCAAAATCAGCCTATTTCACATTAAAATTTTATTAGGAAAAAGTTAAATAAAAATTAAATAGATGGATTTTTTGTAAATATAAAAGTTTAAACTAGCTTTATGGTATGATAGGAATTGTAAAAACATTACCTCATTAATTGAAAATTTAGGTTAATTTTTGGAAATGACGAACAGTTGAATTTTTACGTCAAATTTGTCATAATCCGGCGAGCCTATAAAAAGGCCAGGAAATCAATTATTCTCTCATCGAATGTATCAATTGGTAACTAAAAAAAAATTCATTAATCAAAGTCAATTCATGTAAAATTAATACATTGAACATCAAAAATACGCGCATAAAAGTATTTTAACAATATTAAATTACTTACCAAAGCAGTAAATTGGAGATAACAGATCCAGATTCCAACAGAATTTATAAGATTATATTCAAGCATCCTTTCCATAACCATAGCCGGTAGACATCTTGTATTTGTAAGCTGTTCTTGTTCCGAGAGGAGACGAAGTTGGAGCCGATCTCAAGGTATCGGTGTTTTCCGCCTGACGTGAACGCTCTTACGAAAAGACTTTGATATACGAGGTATGTTGAAAAACTTATATTTTCTTTGTGACTGTGCATAATAGTGAGTACTAGAATTCTTTACGGTCTAAAATTTTTGTAAGAGTATCATTTTCATTTTTGTCATATCAAAACATTTATAATTTGTATGTTATAAGCATATGAAAACCAATTAATAGTTTTTGTATATTTTATTCATGAAACATTTATAATTAAATTTAGTGTATTATACAAAAATTTTTAAATATTTAGTTTCTCTTGAATCCTACTCAAGATAAAGAGTCGGATTTCAAATTCAATCCTAAAATAGTTTGACTAAGCTAGTTAAAAAAAAACTTTTTATATGGCGCCCAACTATATAAAACAAAAGAAAAAGTAAATTTTTCATCAGTAAACAATTTTAAATCATAACACTTAACTAAATTACCATATATAACAAATAAGAATTTTGAATCATATTAATAAATCAATAAAATAAGTCAATTTAATAAATATAAAATTATATACAAAATTAAATCATTACAAATTGTTAGGTACAAAGTGGGGTTATGATTTATTAGACCAATAATATAAATGAATTAATAAATTAGAAAAATCAGACAAATTAAATCATTTCAATATATTTAAGAGGATTTATAAGCCATTTGATACAACCTTTCAATATATAAGGTGAAATGCCGTCACTACCTTCGGCTTTTTTTGGTTTTAATTTTTTAACCGTACTATTGAAATCAAGATCATAGATATGATTAATTGAAAAATACTCGTTATAACATTGTTGAAATTTAATTTATGATCCTTTTTGTATGTATCCTAAAGAAAAGAAAAAACTCGTCTGCAGTTTTGTTATCTTTAACTGTATTACCCTGATGTATACAGCAAAAGCAATTGATGTCACCAGAAACATTTTCTTGTAACTCTTTAAAGTACCTTCTCCTTTCTGTGAGAGTTGTCATAAGAGGCCAAAATAAATTTTTATGAATACAACCGTTTAAACGTTATTGGTGCTATAGTCTTTCCAATATTAATTGCTAAAATCCATTTAAAAGTGTCAATTTTTTACTGTAATACACCATAATATTATTATTGTGACGTTACTGTCGCCATTGCTTGACATAAGTCGTAACTATTAAGAATAATAAAAAACTCTTCGTTTCAACGTAACTTCCAAGTTTATTTGAAAAAATATGTTTTAAATTACAATGACATAATTTTAAAACACAAATATATTAAGTTATTGTAAAGATCAGCATGATATAGTTTTTTCCTGGTTTTTCTATATCATTGCACAGTGATACTGATATTAGAGGGAATTACATCCAGGATAATCCCTTAGGGCTATTAACATCTAGGCTTTAATATTGTTATGTCCTGTTACTTCCATACTTGGTCTAGCCTAAATACCACCTAAACATCAGGTAGCTAGCTACAAACAAACAAAATGTAACTTAAATGTCAATCTGACGATGCTTCTTAGCGAAACGGCCGTCATTGTAATTTAAAACATATTTTTTCAAATAAACTTGGAAGTTACGTTGAAACGAAGAGTTTTTTATTATTCTTAATAAGATGGACTTCCAAAAAGTAAGAGTTAGTACTAATAAAAATTAGGGTCTTGTCGGGGTTTTATAGGTCTGGGTTTACTTGGTCTGGGTGTATTAAGTATTTTTTTGTCAGGTTTTTTTTGACGGTTTTTTATTATATATAAAATTATTTGACAATATTTTTTGACATCTATCAAAATTATATTAATATTAAAAGTAAACAAATTTTTTAAAAACAAATTCATGTTGAGTTGAAACTCAACATTCTTCCCCGCAAAAATTAGTGACTTGGGATTCTTTTATTTTTCCGTCTCTATTTTCGCCAGTCTATGAACAGGTCTGGTCATTTCACCATTTTGAGTCTTTATTCGTGCTACTATAATTCGCCCGTCTGGTCCAGGAAACACTTCTAGTATTCTTCCCAGCCTCCAGACATTTCTGGGTTGATTGTCTTCGGTAATGAGAACGATATCATTTATTTTAATCATTTGTTGGTCGTCATTCCATTTGCTCCTTCTTGTCAATGTGGGTAAATATGCTTTAATCCATATCTTCCAAAATTGATTTGTTAATATTTGATTTCTTCTCCAGCATTTTCTTAAATCGAGGTATGTTTGATTTCCCAAGTCACTCCAAATTTCACAAGGATTTCGTAGTTTTTCTTTTCCCAAAAAATGATTTGGCGTTAAAGCCTCAAAGTCGTCTGAATCAGCTGAAATTTTGGTTATCGGTCTTGAGTTTAGAATATTTTCGACTTCGGTAAATAATGTCAATAGTAGTTCATCGTTAAGTTTCTGGTTTTTCAGTAACATGTATAAGGCATTTTTGATTGTTTTTATCAGTCGTTCCCATACGCCCCCCATGTGTGGTGATGCAGGTGGTAAAAAACTCCATTCTATTTCTTTTTTTATTGAATCGTTTCTTAGTTTCTGTTGATCCATATTTTTCACAGCTTTTTTCAATTCTTCTCCTCGCAAATTGGTCCCATTATCGCAGAAAATTTTGGATGGTTGATTTCTTCTTGCAATCATTCGGTTTAAAGCCATTATCATCGAATCCGTTGTCATCGAATGGGCAATTTCTAAATGGACAGCTCTTGCTGTGAGACATGTGAAAATAACTCCCCATCTTTTTTCTCGTCTTCGTCCAACATTAACAAAAAAAGGTCCAAAATAATCGATGCCAGTGTATGTAAACGGTGGAACATAAGGGGTTAACCGTTCTTTTGGCAACTGTCCCATCAATGGATTTTTTGGCATGGCTTTATCTATTTTACATCTTTGGCACTCACGAAAAACTGATTTTACTTCAGATCTACCATCTAATATCCAGAACTCTCGTCGTGCTTCATTTAAAACAGTTTCAATACCTTGATGTCCAAATTTTACATGCAGGTACATAAGATAAAGACGTGTCAGGTGATCTCGTTTTGGTAGAATGATTGGATTTCTTGAAAATTCTGAAAGACTAGGTGCTAGGTTTGTTCTTCCAGGGACTACAATGAGATCTTTAGAGTTCAAGACAGGATATAACTTTCTCAAAGGGCTTTGTCTGCATATAGTTTTCCCATTTTTTAAATTTTTATATTCGTCTGCAAATGATTTTCTTTGACAATGTTTTATCAAGTATAATTTAGCTTTTTCCAAGTCTTCAATTGTCATATACGGTTCAAATGTAATTTTTCTGAATTTTGATGTCATAATCCTCAAATATTTATAAAGTCTTGCTGTAGCCATCAATAAATCTGTCCAGTTCGAAAATTTTTTGCAATCGATTAAACATGTTGTCGTTTCCTTTAAATACAGTGTCACTTCAGTTTTTGATTTTATCTGAACAATATCTTGACTTGGCCATTTTGATTCATCGTTTCGTAAAAATTCTGGTCCGTTTATCCACATTTCAAAACTTGTCTGGTTTTTTCCTTCTTCGTCATAGGTTCTTGTAGCTATATCTGCAGGATTTTGTTTCGTTGGTACCCATTTCCATTCATTTCTTTCTGTGATCTCTTGTATCTCTCCGACTCTGTGGCTTTCAAACTGTCCCAGTTTTTTGGCGTCATTTTGAATCCAATGGTATACTGTAGTAGAATCCGTCCAATAATATGTCTTATTAATTTTTACATCTATTTCTGATTTTAAAGTTTTTGTCATTCTGGCTCCTAGTAGAGCTGCTTGTAACTCTAGGCGAGGAATGGTAACTGGTCTGTTTGGGGTCACTCTAGCTTTCGCGAAAATAATGCGAACTTCAATTTGATTTTTACTGGCTATTCTGAGGTATGCAATAGATGAAAATGCCTTTTTGCTACTGTCACAGAAGCAGTGCAGTTCAATGTTTCCAGAAAATGGTATATTTGGAGAATAGCATCTAGGTATCTGAAAATTATCTATAGCTTTTAAGTCTTCTATCCATAGTTTCCATTGCTGACAGATTTCATCATTGACAAAATCGTCCCATTTTATGCCAGTTCGCCAAATGTCTTGGATTAAAATTCGTCCTCGTATTGCAAAATTTACTAGAATTCCTAGGGGATCGAAAATTGACATTACTGTTTTGAGTACTTGTCGTTTAGTTGGTTTGTCCAGAATATTTTCTTTTAGTTTATTTGCGAGTTGAAAAACTAGCATATCCGTTTTAGCATCCCAAAACATTCCTAGTACTCTTTGCATAGTTTTGTCATAGTCAAGGTTAAGGTCTTTTTTAATATCATTGTCAACTTCTAACATCCTTCTTAAAGCTACAGAAGATGTTGTCCAACCGACTAATTCAAAACCAGCTTGTTTTTGTAGTTGTCGTACATCAGTAATAATTTTTAAAGCTTCTTCGGGGCTGTCGCTGCAATCAAGGTAATCATCAACATAGTGTTTTCTTGTAATAGCTTCTATGGTTCTTTTCGATTTTCCATGTGTCTGAGCATTACTATTCTTAACAAATTGAGCGCATGTCGGGGAACATGTGGCTCCAAAAGTCATGACTTCCATTCTGTAAACTGAGTAAGGTTGATCAATTTTCCCATCCCGCCACAAAAATCGTTGAGAGTCTTGGTCTTCTTCTCTGATTCTTACTTGGTGAAACATTTCCCGTATGTCTGCTGCAAATCCGACTTTTCTTTCCCTGAATCTCAAGAGAACTCCAACTAATGATGTTAACATATCTGGTCCAGCTAAAAGATTATCGTTTAGACTGACACCTTTGGATTTGGCTGCACAATCGAAGACAAGTCTTAGTTTTCCCGGTTTATTTGGATTAGTGACTCCAAAGTGTGGCAGGTACCAAGTTCTAGGACCTTCTACTTTAGCTTCATTTGGTGAAAGTTTTCGAGCATAATTTTTGGTTACATATTTCTGGATGTTTTCGCAGTACTTTTCCTTGAAATTTGGATCATTCTGTGTTTGCTTTTCCACAATTTGCAATCTTTTTATGGCTATGTTTTTACTTTTGGGTAGAACTAAGTTGTCAGATTTCCAAAGTAAGCCTATTTCATATCGATCTTGTACATACTTTATTGTGTTTTGCATGATATCCAGGGCTCGTTCTTCATTTTTTGATTTTGTATTAGCCGTGATTCCGAAAGCGTCAATTGTTAAGGTGTCTTTTACAATTTTGTGTAGATCATCATCTGAAATCTCAGTTTGTAACACATGAAAATTTACACAGCTTTTTGGCATTGAATTATTAATTTTTCCGTGAATCGTCCAGCCTAAATTTGTTTTTGTTGCCATTGGTGTATCTTCTGGCCCTTCTATGATTTTTCTGGGTACTATCAGTTTTGCATTGTCTTGTCCGATTAAAATCATTGGTGGTTGATTAATGTTTGAAATTGGTAAGCCATGTAGGTGTGGAAAATGATTCCATTGTTCAGATGAGACAATTTGAAGTGGCAAAGATAAATTTTTGATTGATCTCACATTTCTCATCGTATACTGTGTAGCATTCGGATGGTTTCCAGAAATTTTAATGTCAAAACAACGTGAATTTTCATGGGTTGAGGTTATTTCGTTCGTCCACTGTAATTTTAATGACTGAGGTATACCATTGATATTCAATTTGTTCACGAGACTTTCGTCCATTAGGGTCACTGTTGAACATTCATCACACAGAGCTGTAGTATAGGTAAATTGGTTGTCTGGTCCAACGATCTTCACGTTCACCATCCTAAGAAGTACGTTATAGTCTTCATTTCGTCCCATTGCATTAAATCCTTCGTATTGAGCTGTTTGTCCTGAAAATCCGGGTTCATTTTGTCTTGGTTGTTCATTTGTGTTCGTAGGGGTGAAAGTTCGATTGTTGTCATTTTCTTTGTGGAGATTTTGATTATGTGTTCTTCTACATCCGTTTATACCACATATTATTTTTTTCTTGCAATCCTTAGTTTGATGTGAGCTTTTAAGACAAGAGAAACATAGTTTATTTTTCGTTACAGTTTGCCATCTAGTTTCAACATCATCTGCTTGAATTTTTCTACATTTGTTAACTAAATGCTTGTCATGGCAGTAGCCGCAAATTGGTTCTTGATTATTTATTATTAAGGATTTTTCATTTCTCCTACAGAAATGGTTTGTTTTTGTAAAATTAGAATGAGAATTTTGATGCTTATTTGGCATTACATAACATGCGGAGTTGGCTTTTGTTGATATCCATTTGGAAAAATCCTGGATATTGACTTTCCCATTCTTCTTTAAAACTTCTTCTCCCCATACCAGTTTAAGTGAGTTCGGTAATTTCTGTACCAAATCTCTCAACAGTGTAGGGTTCTCAAGGTGTTGATGGTATTCTAGAGAGGTTATTGTGTTCACGATCATATTTATATTGCTGGCAAAATGTACGAGATTATCCAGTTCATACTCTCTGATTTGTGAGAAAGATTTTGATTTATTTATAAGTACATCAATAATTTGATCAGGACGACCAAATCTACGTTCCAACGTGCGAATAACTTCGTCAAGATTACCTGGACTCATAAGTAATCCTGCTACTGCTTGTCTTGCGTCTCCTTTTAAACATTTTTGAAGCTTGATTAATTGTTCTTCTGGTTGGTAAAGGCAGAGTTCAGAGATTCTTTTAAATTGATAAGAAAAAGTTGGCCATTCCTCCGGCTTTCCATCAAAGAATGGAAAATCCTTCTCTATTATTTGTCGTCGCTCATGTGTTCTTGGGGTTGTAGCTGTCTGAATGACGTTTGCTATTGTGTCGCAAAATTTGGAAAACTCAGGTTGTAGATGCATTGTTTGGGGTTGCGTCGTCGTATTTTTATGTTGCACTGGAATATCTTCAGGTTTTTCTTGAAATTGTATTTGGTGATCGTGTACCCAGTTTTCAGCATAGTGTTCATCGGTGTTTTGTGAAAGGATGTCGTCACTCACCTTAGTTTTTGCTTTTTTGTTGTTATTTTTTACAGATTTCGAACATCGTGACTCAATTTCTGCTTCCTTTAATTCTTTTTCTAGTTCTAAGATTCTTAGGGCTTCCTCTTTTTGTTTAGTTCTCTCTTCTCTTTCTTTTTCTAGTTCTAAGATTCTTAGGGCTTCCTCTTTTTGTTTAGTTCTCTCTTCTCTTTCTAGCTTTTGTCGTTTTTGTTCGGTTTCTAATGCTAATAACGCTTTTTGTCGTCGCGCTTCCGAGGTCAAACTATTTGCCTTATTTTCAAGATTTCGTCCCACCCGTAAAGTTTGTGTTTTATCTAATTGTGTACTGTCCAAACCAGCGAATCCCTCTGGCCATTCAAAATTATCATCTAATTGTTTGGTACCTCTATTTCTCCTCAACTGTCTATTTTCTTCTAAAAATTTTTCATTATTTTTTCGTTCCATAGGGCTTTCTTTAAACGGTTTTGATGGACCAATAATAAAAATTAGGGTCTTGTCGGGGTTTTATAGGTCTGGGTTTACTTGGTCTGGGTGTATTAAGTATTTTTTTGTCAGGTTTTTTTTGACGGTTTTTTATTATATATAAAATTATTTGACAATATTTTTTGACATCTATCAAAATTATATTAATATTAAAAGTAAACAAATTTTTTAAAAACAAATTCATGTTGAGTTGAAACTCAACAAGTACAATACATTTAATAAGTCATAACATTCTATCCAAACAAACTGTGGCCTTATGGTAGTTAGTTTACTTGTAATAAAAAACAAAATTTAGTATTCCTTGAAGAACTTGAAATAAAAAGACATCTAGCAGATCCACAATTTAAAGTTGTTAATGAACAAATAAATCTGGGAAGTTCTCCACTTTTAAAGTGTTTGCTTTGATTGAGTCTTCATTTTATACGTAGATAAGACGTAATTGTAACACAAATATATTAAGTTATTGTAAAGATCAGCATGATATAGTTTTTTCCTGGTTTTTCTATATCATTGCACAGTTATACTGATCTTAGGGGGAAGTACATCCAGGATAATCCCTTAGGGCTCATACCATCTAAGCTTTAATATTGTTATGTCTTATTACTTCCATACTTGGTCTAGCCTTATAACTACCTAATAAACATCAGGTACCTAGCTACAAACAAACAAAATGTAACTTCAATATGTCAATCTGACGATGCTAAGTCTAGCGAAACGGCTGTCATTAAAGTTAAAAAAGCAATTTTTTAAATAAATATTGGAAGTTTTGTTAAAACGAAGAGTTTTTTATTATTCTTAATTATATAAATACTGACGAACAATCAGAAGATTTGAAAAAATTCGAGATTGTCAACTAACGCAATAATACCTGTTCAATTTGATATTGAAATCGCCATCGCTACGCTAGGTACTGGATAAAATTATTGTAAACAGACAAATATTTTAACTTACTTGTGAAAAGAAACATTGAGGCTTTAATAGGCCAGTTTTTTACACACTTGGCAATGACGAACTATTTCATTTACTAAATTTCACTTAATATTACCTATAATTTCGCCAAAAAACAACAATATAACTCCAAAATCGCGTTGCAATTGCTTCGGCATTAATGCTTGAAATAATTAAAGAAATTTAGGTGGTTATGATTCATAAAATATTAATTAGAGATAGCATTATGGTCACGATATTTTTGGAAATGTAATCAACAAAAATATTATAGATGCTTCAATAACAATCACAAATTTAATCTCTTACCTTAAATGGAGAGCAGGCAACATCACAGCTGTTTCGCTAAGAACTGGCTAGTTTTGCATTTAACCACTTCTTGGGTTGGTGCATATCAATGTGCTAGATTGAAAAAATTACCTGTTCAAATTACCATCCCATCTTGTCTAAACTCTATAGGAACAGGTATTACTGTTAAATTGGGTTTTCCTGAAGTACTTACTAGAAAGGATTTTGTTTCGGGTTTGATATTTATAATTGAGTTAGTTTTATTTCGTAATTGGGAGGGTTAAGAGCAGCTCTATAAACATGTCGATTCGCGAAGTATCAAGTCAACATTGGAAAATATTATTAATTATAGAACAACACAAATTTAATCAAAGCAGCAAAAAGTTAACATCTGGAGAAATTAAGTGGGTGTGTGTGAATAGAAAGTGTAACACATATTTTCGGACAATCGGTGATTCCTAACCTAACCTAACCTAACCTAACTTAAAACAGTATCTTTGTGTAATAGTATTAATAATATGTAGGTAATTCTAAGTTTTTATGTGCAATATATTTAATTAATACGGTTTATAGTAGTTTTATTTCAAATAAATGGCAACTGTATATGTAGGTCTTGAGTATTTAATTATAATAAATAAGAATTAAAAACCGCAGTTCCGATGCACCCGGGCACGAGTTGGTGTATTAATTTTCTACCTGGTTTTTGAACGGGCACGAGTTGGTCAGTGATTTTCGGGGCACGCGTTGGGAAACGCCGATCAATTTTGCAGTTTCTGATGGTTGAACGGTGGGTTGAATTACAACCGACTAACCCTATAACCCTAGAATTTTATGTATTTGTGATTCAAACATGCATAGTTGTCACGTCAAAAATGTATTTCACCAATTCATAATTTAATAAATGTCAGACATTTTCTGATATTCTTACTATTTTCAGATAATTATTACTAAATATTCAAGCGTTTTAGACACACATAGTAGTATTTAAATTATAAGTTATCTATTTTATGTGAGTTTTGTTAATAATTCTCCGACACGTAATTATCATTATATAAAGTAGGTTTTTAAATAATAGAAATGAATTTTAAGCCTAACAATCACTGTTATTCCTCTCAAATTTTTATGTTTTTTACATAAAAAATCTATTTTTTCGGAATGGTCCAAAACAGCAATTTAAAACGATATCCTCCTTTCATTCACTAACTCAGTTCGCTGATTTTTTATATTTATACTAGAACAAATCATAACACATAATACTTGTTTGTGTACATTAAATATATTTATAAAAAATTAATGAAGGATGTTGAGATACACTAAAGGACAAGCAATTTGTCAAACTCGTTAATGAGTACATACACATTTAAGATAACCTTGTTCTATTACGAAGAATGTTTACCATCCACCTTCTTCGTCTTCTTCATCGTTTCTTGATTTTCTTTTCATTTTTAATAAACATTTACTATATTACGCGAATGCTGCCAGCGAATGCGTACCAACGATGCCGAAAATCTTTGATTTGTGGTTTAAAAAAAGTTACTATTTTTCAAAAGGTAGTTATTTGAAACAATTAGTTATACTGTACTAAATCGGTACTGTGAAATTATGAATAACAGGAATTCCTCAAAAATTAGAGATATTAAATTTAATTTAACGAATTTAAGAGAAATAATTAACAATTATCATGAGGACCTTCAGCCGAAAAAAGCGATTGCAAGCACTTGTTAACAAGATGGCGTTCGTAAGCGGTAAGTACTAACACTTCTAAATAGCTATTTTCTTCTAGAACATACTTAATAGTATGTGGTATGGCAGAAATATCGAATTCCTCCTTTGCGAACATATTTAATAATTTTTTGAGCTGAGATAATTTCAATACTACCTACTACAAGCAAAATGGCGGATTTCACATCATAAATTGGAAAAAAAATATTAATCCATTATTATTATTTGAACGTCTGTACCATAGAGAAATATAATGTATTTTTATTTGTCTATGGTCTGTACGTTGATGTTTTAGCGGTTTCTAGTAAACAGAAATGGTATCAGGAATTTTAATACAGTTTTTACCTAAAAAAATAAAACATGTTGTAATATAGTCTTGTCCTGTAAAAGTAGTTAAAGATGGAGTGAACTTATCCTTGGTTTAACGTTGAACAGGTCATTGGTCACGTAACAACCAATTGTGGTAATTATTGTCGTACCTATTTAAATTAATCTTATGTTTTGAAAATAATTGTAAGACTGAAAAATAAACCAGACAACAAAAGAAAATAGAAATAACAAGAATAACCTGTTCGGTTTGATAATTGTTAATGGGCAACAAAGAAGTTTTTTAGCGACCGTGAACTTTATAGGTACTTGTAGCATTCAAACCAAACAAATAAAATAGTTCCGGACTTTAGATTTCAACATATGGACCTTTTTGCCAAATATATAACTGGGTGAACAGAAGGACACTTGTTGCTTGGTATGCAGTCCGAGTACTTTTTTTTGGAATGTTCCTGAAGTTGGTGGAACAGGAGACGTTTACGTTAGTCATCTTAAAAAACACTTTTTATTGATTATACATCTTAAAACATATTAAATGCCTATTTTTTATTGATGCTTAGCTATCGATAATCATTTGACTAATAAGTAATAATTGTTGGTCCGCCATCAATTTTATATGTATATTTTAATTACTGATTGATAAGATAAGACTTGAACAATTATATTTTATTTTGACAATTTATATAACGTCAATCAAAAGCATTTTAATACAATTCGCACCACAAAAAATAGTAACCATGATTGTCGTCATATCACAACACTCCTCTTCAATCATGATTCATCAGCCCCATACTATCTCTTAACTTTGATACCTTGGTGAATAGCAATGGTTTTTCAACAGATCAGTTATCATATTTTGTGTTTCACAGTACTCCAAGTTAATGATATTACGTTCAACGAAGTCTTTTACAAAATGAAACTTTATATTTATGTGTTTTGATCGTTTTCTGAACAATCTTTCACCTTCAACCAAATTTATACAGCTTTGATTATCTTCTTTAATTTTCGTTGCAACAGTTATAGAAACATGCATTTCAAAAGCGATCTTCTAATCCAAATCGCTTCTTGAGATGCTTCTGCTAAAGCTATAAACTTTGTTATTAAAGCTGAAATTATTTTAGCTACGCTTTTATCAAGGCTTTTATTTTTATTTACATTGAATTCCAACAGTCTGCTTTTAACAAATTCAACTTTTAGATTAGACTCAGAGAGGGTTCTAATTGCTGTAACTATGCCCTCAGTCATGTAGCATGGACAACAACAAGAAACATGCAATATCTGATTCACCTCTCGGTACCAAATTTAAATATGACACTATTTAGTGTAAGAATCCGCATTCAGTACAAAATAAGTTTTATACTTGGTACCGAGGTGGGGTAGTAGTAGATAGGGTTGGGTCATAAAAAAATAAAAGATGAAGCTATTATTAAGGGTAGATCGATGAGTATGGCAATAGGCATAAAAGTTTTTTAATAAAAAAAAATCATGGTATAGTTTTTATATTTCAGGTAGATTATATATTTTTATTATTATTATTTAATATTTAAACATTCAATGTATGTTGCCTTATTCTTTTAAGGTATCTACATATATATACTTGTTCATTAACAATATTCATGTTCGCCATTTTCATTTATGAACTCAGATATGTTTTGTTATTTGAAAATGGATTATAAATTATTCGAGTTAAATTAATCCTAAACTGTTCTTTAATAACTTTTTTATAGGATAATTCTGAATAATTTTAAGTATTAAGAAATAATAAAAAAACTCTTCAAGTAAGGGTTAGCACAATAAACTTAATTTTGAATATGTTATCATAATAAGTTGTTGATGTATGTACTAAAAATTTCTAACCTTGAGGGGAGAAATCTGCCACCATAATTATGTAAACAAAAAAGAATAAGAGAAAAAAATTAGATTCTCTCCACCCCTACAACTATAGCTGGGTAGCCTCCTGTATAGGACCTCAGTACTTTATGACTTTGTCAGCTAACTAACCTTGTCCAGTTTTGTTTGATCAGATTGTGTCATAAAAATGGAATACATTTACAGGCAGCACTTTAAAACCTTTAAATAACGCGTTTATTTATGAGATGATTTAGAAGCCTGGTGGTCAGTATTATGAATGTTACCTCTAAAGTCTCAAAGAACATTAATTAAACCAGTATAGTTATTTGAGTTGTATATTGTTGTTATTTGAATGTTGCTATGACAATAATTATAAATAGTATATTTTTGATGTTTTGTTTTATTTAATATGTTAAACATTCATTTAATGTTAGTAGTGTTATCTGTTTAGTTAAAATTATTAAGTAGAGAACAGAGTAAGTTATACTACACCACTTCCTATCAAATTTAATCTGAAATATTTCAATTGTCTCTTAAACTCTATTTTATACGTTTTATCATGTACACTAACATGAACAGACCCCTTTAAAACCAACCCTACTCTCAAAATCGAATATCATGTTTTCAACATGGCCCGACTCCAATGCTTTTTCTCCTCTTGATATCACTTTTTGAAATAAATTACAATAGCTGACAACTTTATAACGTGGTTTCCACTCATTTTTTGGTACAAACTTAATACAAAAGAAAGAGTAGTTTATCTCAAATACAAAAGTAAAAACTAAAATCAAATAACCTCATTTATTTTCCACAATACATCATTAGAGTTTTATATTTGTTATTTTTTATATAATAATACTTATAGGCATGGAGCGGTGCTGTCAAAAACCTATGATTCCGATTATTTTTTCCTAAATATGATTTAATGAGTGATTCTTATGTAAAAAAATGCGCTGAATCCGATGGGGTAACTTAAAATTCTCGAAATAGTGTGCTAATTGTTATAAACAATGTTTGATAACAAAGTTTTAGTTTTTTTAAAAAATACGATGCAAATACTTTTTTTTGTCATTTTTATTATTTATTATGGTGGATTTTATCATTCCCCGTCGTTTGCGACCAACCGCGACTTTTTTTTCCTTAATTTGTTATAAACAATTAAAGTTCAAATTTAAATATTTTTTTCTCAAAGTAAAAACACTCAGTGCCTCTAAAAATAGCACAGATAAGTTGCAAATTTTTTATAGTTTATGTGGTATTTTTTTTATTTCAATCCAAGGGGTATTGTTCAATTGTTTAAACAATTGAGTTTATTTGTTTATTAGCATTTTGGAACAAATGAGGGAAATTTATGAGCCTAAAAATGGCTGGAATTTGTAAATTTAGCTACCAGCAACATTTTCTATGGGGTCTTGCCCAAAAATTTTCAAAACTGTTTATTAACAATATGAAAAAAATACCCTTATAAACAAATAGTATTTCTCGGACACGAAAAGACGGATCTTCAAACGGTTTGCGGGATATGAAAATATAATCCAAAATGTAAAATTAGAGCTCAAGATCGCCCCGATCTGATCACTGGATCCGGAAATATCGTACATTTTGCCAAGCGTTGCGTCATTTGTTTATTAAAGAATTTTAAAAAAAAACTTTTTTTCGCCGTGAACATCAAACATTAAAGTTACTAAAACCGTCGGGGTCAACTAAAAAGGTCACTTTTGTACCTTATTTTCGAACAAATTCAATAGCGAAACGCCACGCATTTTTATATAAATAATGGCTATATAACGCAGAGGAGCATGCTCGTAAATTTCCCTTATTTGTCCCAAAATGCTAAAAAACAAATAAACTCAATTGTTTAAACAATTGAAAAATACCCATTGGATTGAAATGAAAAAAAATACCACATAAACTATAAAAAATTTGCAACTTATCTGTGCTATTTTCAGAGGCACTGAGTGTTTTCCCTTTAAGAAAAAAATTATTTAAATTTTAACTTTAATTGTTTATAACAAAATAATTAAAAATAAAATTTGCGGTTGGTCTCAAACGACGGGGAATGATAAAATCTACCATAATAAACAATAAAAATGACAAAAAATTATTTACATCGTATTTTTTTAAAAAACAAAAATTTGTTATAAAACATTGTTTCTAACAATTAGCACACCATTTCGAGAATTTTAAATTACACCATCGGATTCAGCGCATTTTTTTACATAAGAATCACTCATAAAATCATATTTAGAAAAAAAAATCCGAAAAATATGCACTGCTCTTTGCCTATTATCTCATTTTTCACAAATAATATGATAACAACATTGGATAATTTTCAAATAAATTGTAGATACTGTAGTTTAAAAATATTTACGTATAAGTATTTCGTTTGGATAGTTGACGTTACACTTTTTCAGTTCTATTGGAGTTGCACTGCTTTACACTATTGTTTACACTATTTGATGTTAATTAAGTACTAATACTTGGTCTAGTTTAATTACTTATTTTGAAAAAAACTATTTAAAAACGATACTTTATAACTTTTACGTAATGTATTGTAACGTAATCAAATGGCCTTATTAGAAAATTAAAATATTTAACAAGAGAATCTTATTAATTAATTAGAGGGAAGGTAGTTTATTTAAATTTAAACAGATAAAGGAATGTAATAAAATTTAAATTATATTTCCATAAATTAAAATTGTCAACAAATCACCTGTTACATAATATAAGATTTACCATACAGACGAGTAGGTTGATGGTTTCTATGTATTATCTAAATATGTATTCATGATGCCTATAACAAATTATTCAAAATTAGTACTTATAAAGCTTTCACTGAAATTTTGCTTACATCTAATTATACAATCTGAAAAATAAAAAGATAAACAAATAATGGGGTTATGAATTAAATGACAGTGACATCAATTGTCGCCTGATATAGGGTAGCTTCTAAAGAGATGTTTTGATATGTCAACTATGACAGAAGAAAAAGGTTAACGTAATTGACATGAATTAAATAATAAAAGATGTGATACAAACAAATTCCAATTTAGAAATATAAGATGTAATGTTTCCTATTCTCAAAACAAAGCTTTATTAGATATTATTAAATTTATTTATAAAAAAACCATAAGGTTAATTTGATTGGACAATGAATGATATAAGCATAATTAGAGATATAGAGGGCGAATTTGAAGATAAAAAAAGAAAAAAAAAGGAAAATCGGGGTAGTTATTGATTTTAAAAAAGGGAATTAGTAATTTTTTGGTTTTGGAAGGAATAAAAGGTTTTTTTGTTAAGAAAAGTTATTAGAAACAGATTAATCAAAATCATATATGAAATTTTGTTAAAAATTGTAATTAGATAGTAAAATAGTGATTTGTGACCAGTGTAAGTTACCTTTTAAAAGTTCCCAAAGTAAAAGGTGGATCCTGAGTGATCTTCGTAACATCTTGAACCGGATTCCACGCGGGAGGAAAGCAGGAGACCCACACGAACAGTCAACCACAGTCTACAAAACAATATAAAGGTATTCATATTGTTTTAAAACATCGAGGCAGTATCAAACGCTATTAGGAGAAGTAATAAAAAGGTATTTAATGAATTCTTGTTAAATAAACTTACCAGTGTGTGAGAAACTAAATTTTCAATAACGCTTAGTGATCTATCGTCCATTTTTTTTGTAACTGTAATTATAGAAAGGACTACCAACTGTAAAAATTAAAAAGAACTCACACATAATTGTTATGTGAGTTGCATAATTAATTGTAATAGTATTAGTTTCATTAGCGTGAATGTGTGATGTATTAAAGAACATTTAAACGATCATGAATTTGTATTTGTATAATGAAATGTGTTAATTTTTTTGAAACATTTATGTAATAAAACATTACATTGAATTTGGTTGATCTGTTTTGCATTTAACAGTAAATTTAATTAAAAACTTCCATTTTTTTTAACATAATAATAATAATAGAATAAATCAACAATTGATATAGGGCGGGATATAGTTCAAGTAACTACAATAGTAAATAATAATAAATTATAATACCTAGAGCCTGTGAACCCACAGAACCCTGAGAAGGAAAGTTTTTATTTGTTTTAGTAAGTAAAAGGTTATGTTAGTGTCTGTAAAAAAATCAATTATTCATGTAAAATCAAATTCATTATAACATAACATAATAAAAATCACATAAACAGAATTTTTACATAACAATTGTCGCAACCAACGTAGGGCTTGAAAAAAGGCGCTATAAAAAGGGGTATAAAAAAGGTTTATTCATAGAATTTTTACATAATAAAAATAAATAAAAAAAGATAATAAAATAAAAATTATTCATTTAAAATCAAAATTTTTATAAAATAAACATTTAATATTCATAAAACTAAAATTAGTATTTGAAAATTAACACAAAACAAAAGAAGATGGATGGAACAGGAGAAAAAGTTCAGAAGAAGAAAGGAAAAAAGTTGATGGACTTAAAAGTAAAGGAATTGAAGGAAGAATTAGAGAGAAGAGGAGAAGATACTCTAGGACTTAAAACAGAATTAAGAATCAGACTGGAGAAGATATTAGAAGCAGAAGGAAAAGACCCAGAGCAATCCATCATTGAAGTAAAGCAAGAGCAAGAAGGAGATGATACATCATTGTCAGAAGAAACAGGACAAGAGGACACACAAGAGTTTGAAAGCCAAACAGAGAGAAAAATACAGCAAAAAGAAGGGGAAAAAGAGGAAAAACCTAAAAAGAGAGAGGAAATTGACATAATGAGTATGCTTCATATGATATATCTAAAATTAGATCAAAATAAACAAGAAATGAGTGCAAAATTAGATCAAAATAAAGAAGAAATAATACAAGAAATGAATATAAAATTGGATCATAATAAACAAGATATAAAAAACAAGAAATGAATGCAAAAATGGACCAAACAAAAGAAGAAATAAACAAAAGTAAGGAATCAATAATAAAATTAATGGAAGTAAAATTGGGACATGTTGAGAAGAAATTAGAAGAATCAAACCGATACATGGAGAGCAAAATAGAATTTACTAAACAAGAAATAAGAGAAGAAGTGATTGGAAGGATTGCAGAAGTAGAAACTATTCAAATAAATAGAATAAAAGAAATAGAAGAGAAAGAAAAGAATTTCAGAAAAGAAATTAAGGAAGATGTAAATGAAGTCAAAATGGGAATACAAGATACCCAAGAAAGAATGGGAAATTTAGAAGGAAAATGGGAGAACACCATTACTGGATTCCAACAAATTGTGGAAGAAGCATGTACAGAAAAACAAAAACAAGAAGAAGAAAAAACACAAAAGAAAATAGAACAAATATCTAGGGAAATGGAGAACTGGAAAATAAGAAATGAAAAGAATAGGGAGATGGAAGTATCAGAAATGACAAGTCAAATGGAATGGAATATAAAGAAGAGACTAGAAGATAGCTACAAAGATGTTAAAAATGATGTTGAAGATATTAAAAGACAAGTTAATCAAACATTCATTAAAATTAAAACAATAAAAACCATAAAAATTTTAATAGAGAAAAATTGGAAAAAGGTGAAGAAACAATGCAGACAGGACAACTTCCATAAATGGAGAAAACGTTCGAAATAAAGATTCTAATTTCACTTCTAATGTTCAAGATGCCAGTCCTAATCATGATGGTGCTGGAACTTCACAAAATTTTCATTAGTGGGTGAGGTAATCAGCAATCTGTACAGTTACGTTCACTTCAGAGGTTTTCTAAAAACAAGAGATTGTATTAATTAATTATATAGAAATAAGGTAGACATCAATTATGAAATTAGGAAAGTTACTTTGAAGGGTATAAGTGTGAAGTTTAATGAACAAGAAGAAACAGAAGGGGTAAAGAAAATAATGAATATAAAGATAAAGAAAAATGAAAATAGAATGGGTTATGAGACATCTAAAGAAAATGAAAAGTATAATGAAAATGATTTTAGTGAAGAATATTTTAATGAAAGGATTAAAGGTGATATTAATGGAATGGATACAGAAGTCATGGATAGGAATGAAATTTATGAATATGAATTGGATCTCAAAGAAGATAATAAATGGAATGGATTAGATTTGAATTGTGAGAAGGAAAATAGAATGGAGGTTAAAAGATTGTTAGAAAAATATAAAGATTTATACAATGAAATGCCCAGAGTTGCACAGGATTATATTCATAGTTTAAAAGTTAAAAGTATGGAAACATTCAAAGTTAAAACTAACCCTATACCTTATAAATAAAAAAAAAAAAAAAAAATGTGCAAAATTACAGTTACCTTTTGAAGGACCATATAGGATTGAAAACCAAAATGGAGTAAACAGCTATGTTTTAGTTTATCCTGATACTGGAAACATAAGGGGTATTTTTAATGTAGACGTACTGTACAGATGGCTACCTTCCATAAGTGAATAACTAAAAAAAAATTTTAAATATTAGTAGTAATTAGTAGTTATATACAATAAAGAGATTTTAAAAAAATAGTTATAATGAAGGTATGAAAATTTTATTTGCAAAATTCTAGACTTTAAAAAGTTAGAATGTTTACAAAAAAATTTGGGGTATGTTGTAACGTAATCAAATGGCCTTATTAGAAAATTAAAATATTTAACAAGAGAATCTTATTAATTAATTAGAGGGAAGGTAGTTTATTTAAATTTAAACAGATAAAGGAATGTAATAAAATTTAAATTATATTTCCATAAATTAAAATTGTCAACAAATCACCTGTTACATAATATAAGATTTAATAATATAAGATTTACCATACAGACGAGTAGGTTGATGGTTTCTATGTATTATCTAAATATGTATTCATGATGCCTATAACAAATTATTCAAAATTAGTACTTATAAAGCTTTCACTGAAATTTTGCTTACATCTAATTATACAATCTGAAAAATAAAAAAGATAAACAAATAATGGGGTTATGAATTAAATGACAGTGACATCAATTGTCGCCTGATATAGGGTAGCTTCTAAAGAGATGTTTTGATATGTCAACTATGACAGAAGAAAAAGGTTAACGTAATTGACATGAATTAAATAATAAAAGATGTGATACAAACAAATTCCAATTTAGAAATATAAGATGTAATGTTTCCTATTCTCAAAACAAAGCTTTATTAGATATTATTAAATTTATTTATAAAAAAACCATAAGGTTAATTTGATTGGACAATGAATGATATAAGCATAATTAGAGATATAGAGAGCGAATTTGAAGATAAAAAAAAGAAAAAAAAAGGAAAATCGGGGTAGTTATTGATTTTAAAAAAGGGAATTAGTAATTTTTTGGTTTTGGAAGGAATAAAAGGTTTTTTTGTTAAGAAAAGTTATTAGAAACAGATTAATCAAAATCATATATGAAATTTTGTTAAAAATTGTAATTAGATAGTAAAATAGTGATTTGTGACCAGTGTAAGTTACCTTTTAAAAGTTCCCAAAGTAAAAGGTGGATCCTGAGTGATCTTCGTAACATCTTGAACCGGATTCCACGCGGGAGGAAAGCAGGAGACCCACACGAACAGTCAACCACAGTCTACAAAACAATATAAAGGTATTCATATTGTTTTAAAACATCGAGGCAGTATCAAACGCTATTAGGAGAAGTAATAAAAAGGTATTTAATGAATTCTTGTTAAATAAACTTACCAGTGTGTGAGAAACTAAATTTTCAATAACGCTTAGTGATCTATCGTCCATTTTTTTTGTAACTGTAATTATAGAAAGGACTACCAACTGTAAAAATTAAAAAGAACTCACACATAATTGTTATGTGAGTTGCATAATTAATTGTAATAGTATTAGTTTCATTAGCGTGAATGTGTGATGTATGAAAGAACATTTAAACGATCATGAATTTGTATTTGTATAATGAAATGTGTTAATTTTTTTGAAACATTTATGTAATAAAACATTACATTGAATTTGGTTGATCTGTTTTGCATTTAACAGTAAATTTAATTAAAAACTTCAATTTTTTTTAACATAATAATAATAATAGAATAAATCAACAATTGATATAGGGCGGGATATAGTTCAAGTAACTACAATAGTAAATAATAATAAATTATAATACCTAGAGCCTGTGAACCCACAGAACCCTGAGAAGGAAAGTTTTTATTTGTTTTAGTAAGTAAAAGGTTATGTTAGTGTCTGTAAAAAAATCAATTATTCATGTAAAATCAAATTCATTATAACATAATAAAAAAAATCATACATACACAGACAAACGTAACAGTATATCATAAAGCATTAGAATAATAAAAGTTATGTTATTACAATAATTTTAATTAATTGGATAAGCATGTAAAAAATACAAATTATAAATATATTAAAATACCTAAAAAAATTTAAGATACCTACAATTAACAAATAGTTATTTATTTTTTACCTCCTAGATATTAAAAAAAACCAGTCAATATTTGCATTTGTGCACATAGTGTTATTTGCTCTTTTATCATAAAATTACCTTGAGTTTGTTTACATAGAAATGTGTTTTTATATCTAAATGTGAACTTAAAAACAAGAAAAATAGTTTATCCCAGTAATTCTATAAATAAATTTCATTATTTAATACTATGTACAAAAATAACAAGTTTCCCAGCTTTTCTACACACAATCTAAGAAGCGTTGAGAGTCCAAAAAATAAACTCCGATAGAGCTTCAGCTGGTCCTTGCAATCCTCCCAAGCTGTCCCAATAGTTTATTTCATTATTTATGTATATACATTTATCCATATATGTATGTATAAGTATTGCATGCCTCTTTTCTTGTTTCTGATAGTTCTGATAGTTCTATTTTGCAAGCACCCAGAGGTAGTACAGTGGAGTTGTTTCGAACAAAGCAGTTTGTGATTTGGCGTATGGAAGATTCGACTTCCCAATTTACTGATTTTACACTGTGCTTTTCCATATTCATATTTTATATCAGGGTTACTTTATAGTTTTTATATGATCTGAACATTCCTCACCCGTCTTACTAATTTTAAATTATTTACAGCATTTTTGAAGGCTTTCTCTCTTGTGTAACTTAGATTGGGTAAATCTATTTCTGTTAAAGAAAAAACAGCAATAATATTTGTCTGGTTAATATCCTGGTTTAAACTGCTTTTAGGTAATTTTCAAGGATCTTAGATTTGTTTTTGTATAGTGGAGTAGCTTCTTAGATACCATAAAAAATAAAATGCATGGCCATAATAACTGGTCTGTTGAAATGCAAATTGCACCATCCTGTTTCGTTAAAGAAATAAATTGAGTAGATTAAATTAAGAAAACAAATAGAGCCGTAAGGTTTCTGAATGACTTAATATTGAAATAGTTATTTACGTTACAAGTCCGGGAAGTACGAGATAGATGTTTATGGACGAGGCGACGAAGAAGCCGAGTCAAGAATATCTAATCTAGTACCGTACAAATCACTTCACGGACGTGTATCGTACTATATTTTTTTTCACACTGCCTTTGGTTTTAAACTCAATAAAATAAGAAATTGAAATGACATATTTGATCACTTTATTAGGAAGTCATGTAGACTGTTTTATAAATAAAAAAATGTAGTAACAATGTAAATAAAGGCAGACATATTGAATTTTTCTGGAGACACGAAATATCTGAGGAGAAAATGGATCTAAAATTAAATGAAATTGCTGAGAAAACTGCGGAAGCGACAGGGCAAATCATTCCAATTAAGTCTGCTAAAAGATATGAAAAATAATATTATGCGCTGTTTTGCAACTGGCGTGAACAACACAATTTGAACAGTAGTGCTGATGAAAATGTGATGTTGGCTTACTTTTTGAATGTGGTAAGAACAGTGTTTTTAAAGAATATTCTTTTCAACAGTTTAAATTTTCAGTAAAAAACATTCAACCCTTCTTCATTATGGTCCAAATACTCGATGGTAAAATCAATGATTATGGTTAATGAGAATGTCAACATATCAAGTTTCCCAGAAGTGATAGCTTGTTTGAAAAAACAAAATGTAGACCATTAGCCAAACCAGTCGAAGGTGCTGACAAAGAAACAAATGGAAAGCTTCATGAGGGACGCTCCAGATAAAGAATATCTATTACTCAAAGTGATAGCATTACTTGGAGTTGCTGGAGGTTACCGAGGGGAAGAGATCTATAATTTATAAGTTAGTGATGTGGAGGATACGGGTACTAGTAGTTAAGATTAACCAGACAAAACCGCATATTCGACGAGGGTTATAGACAAGGAAAATGTCTGTCTCAAAGAGCTGGTATACATACTGTTGGTAGAGCACCTAAGAAAATAGCTGAGTTCTGAAAACTAAACCAACCAGAAAAGTATACACATCAAGGCAAAAACAAGATTGCAAGAATGATCCAAAGGGGCGAAACTTTTGTTGAAGTGCTACATCACAGCCACCCGTCTTCCGCAATTACAGAAAACCCTGTAAATCCATAAACAACTCCATTAATACATATTGGTGGCAACAGCAGTTGCACAATCAATGACAATCTTCAAAAACAACAAAAGCTTAGTTTATGTTGATTCACTTATTATTTCAAACAACATTGGAAGAATTGATGAGTTCTGTAAAGTACAAGTATACCGTAAAGTTTGAAAAAAAAAAAATAAAACTAGCAAATAGTATTTATGCGCCAAGGTGAAAAAGTGACTTATTATTGTTGTGGTCCATTAAAGACCGAGAAGCGAAGCTTCTGAATAGCTAAACTAATCAACGGGGTAATAAAGGTATTTGTCAATTTGAATGGTGGTTGGGTTGGTGGTATTAATCACAGTTTTTGCAATTTTCAATTGATAAATGTGTTTTGTAAGAACTTTTTATGATTACATCTATAAGGCGGAGCTATGTAAATTTTTAAGCTGTTAAAAAGACGCATCTTTTGTTGTCTATAACTATTTTGTAACTGGTTTATTTCTTAAAATTTATCATGGTTTTTGTAATTTTCAAATAAAAAATGGGTTTTGCAAAAGTTTTTTGGTGATACCCTCTATAAGGCGGATCTGAAGAAACTAATTGAGGTGTAAATTTTTAAGCTATTAAAAACACGCATCTATTGGTGTCTTTAACTATTTTGTTGCTGGTTTGGTTCTTGAGATTTATCGTGGTTTTTGTAATTTTAAATTGTAAAATGTGTTTTGCAAGAGTTTTTTTGTAATTACTTGAAGAAATTTTAAGTTTATCAGATATTTCACCTACTAGTCTCTTTTTGTCTTCTCTCCAAGGGCCCAAAGTCTCAGGGAAGAAAAATGTATATAAAATGTATATGTCCAAAAGTTCTTTATATTTTGGCTATTTTTGTTGCTCCCCAGAGTGCAGCTTCTCCGGCCTTTACAGAAGTTTTGAAAATATAAGATGGATCCAATGTGTCGTGGCAAGTGATATCCCAAATTAATTGTTTACCTTTCCACAACCCATCAGCTCGCTTTTCGTTACTTCTACAGATTCTAACCGGTTTTAAAATAGCTACAACTAAAGAATTAAATTTAAAATATTATTTAAATAACGATGCCGAGCAAACCTATCTGCGCTTTTGTTATTGATTAAAAAAATATTGGATTATGTGATTCATTACACTAGAATTAGATCCGGCAACAAGAAAAGTACTTTCTCTAAATTTTTGACGCTAATATATAGGAAGTAAGACTTACTCATAGTTCTTATAGCAGTTTTATCTTAAGGTTATTCCTTAAATAATAAATATATCGGTCTATTGATATTTGAGATTAATTGGATGAAAGTATACTGCTTCAATGGTATTATAAGTTTTTTAAAAACAACGTATTTAGGGAGTGTCTCACGAAATTAAATTCTCCACAAGAACTACAATGTTTGTGGTTAGTACCTAAAGTTTATGACCGGAAGGTCGTCGGTCTCTCTGTATATTAATTTCACTTAACAACAATGGCCATAATAGGATAAATATTTCTTAGCTTGGAAAACTTTCCTATGAAAGTTTAATAAACTACTATCTAGGTTTAAAAATAGCTGTAGCTTTAACAGATATCTTATTTTTTAAAGATCTGATCTCAATATAATATAATTTACTGTAATGCTAACAAAATAAAAAGTATTTCATACAAAAAGACGAACCATAGAACGCCAATCCTAAAGATGGTAAGCATATTCTAAATGCTTATTTATTAAATAAACGTAAAAGTTTAGTTCACACGTTTAGTTGTTTATTGTTTTTACTAGTAAACAAATATAAGGGACAGCAGATCTATATTATTAAATTTATTGTACTAATCCTTACTCTGTGAAAGTCTATCTTAATAAGAATAATAAACAATTAAACGTTTGAGCTAAACTTTCACCTTTTATTTAAAAAATAGATTTTTAAAATGCAATGACAGTTGACGAGTTCGGTCCTGACGAAAACATAGAAACTGTGTTTAAGCTGGGCTCCAAATATTTTTTTTTAATTAAGCGATGTGTAATGTATGAAAGGAGACTCTTAGTCCCGTAAGTGCATTTTCTCATTACAATATTGTAATCTACAAAAATAGTGCCATAAGAAAGTTTATTCCAATCCAAACATTTAAAATAGTACTAGAATCTGGTAAATATTAATAAAAGTTTCTCCAATATTCTTCTTTTTATTGGAGTACAAAATAAAACTAGGTTAGTTATACAGATAATTAGAAAAAAGGTTATTATTATTATTTTAGTTAACAGTTTTATTTTTGATTCGTTTTTTTGGAGGCGACTTTAAACATTGATTTCTCTTTACAGCTTTTGAAACATTACTCACCGTTTTTACGTTCAACTTAAGTGCTGCTGCTACATGCTAAAAAATATGTATGTACCTAATGTAGATAATTATTAAGTAAATAGTTTCTGGTAACTTACTTCTCTTACAGCATTCATAGATGGCAATAGGCCATTGTTATCAGGTTACTGCTCAAAATAATCGATTAATGAAGCCAAAAATTCTTTTCAGCAGCTGTTTATTTTTTTAGGCATATTTTTTATTAGAATAACAGATTTTACGCACAAAAAATAAAATAAAATAAGCGAATTCAAACACGTCTTATCTATGTATAA
This sequence comes from Ophraella communa, assembly GCA_035357415.1. Taxonomy (NCBI): domain Eukaryota; kingdom Metazoa; phylum Arthropoda; class Insecta; order Coleoptera; family Chrysomelidae; genus Ophraella; species Ophraella communa. The sequence goes on from CM068993.1 coordinate 16,507,404, forward strand.
AATGAATACGTAATTTTAACACAAATATATTAAAAAAACTGAAAAAGTGGAAAATTGTTTCCACCTGCACCCAGAGTAAGGAAACTTAACAGTTTCTATACCAAGCTTGACCGTTTTCTATCAAAAAAACAACTATTGAATTACATTTCAATAGAAAACGTGATGGCGACCGACTTCGTCGATACTTACAACCGTCTCTATCGATTTGCAAATTAACAGGAAGAACACTACTCGTAGACCGGTTGGTATAGAAACTGTTAAGTTTTCTTACCCTGGGTGCAGATGGAAACAATTTTCCACTTTTTCAGTTTTTTTATTGACTGCACCTTATAGAAATTTATTTCTTGTATTGTTTTCTCCAAATATATTAAGTTATTGTAAAGATCAGCATGATATAGTTTTTTCCTGGTTTTTCCATATCATTGCACAGTTATACTGATCTTAGAGGGAATTACATCCAGGATAATCCCTTAGGGCTGATAACTTCTAGGCTTTAATATTGTTATGTCTTATTACTTCCATACTTGGTCTAGCCTTATAACTACCTAATAAACATCAGGTACCTAGCTACAAACAAACAAATAGTAACTTCAATATGCCAATCTGACGATGCTAGTTGTCTAGCGAAACGGCTGTCATTGAGTTTAAAAAAGCAGTTTTTTAAATAAATAGTGGAAGTTTTGTCAAAACGAAGAGTTTTTTATTATTCTTAATAAGATGGACTTCCAAAAAGTAAGGGTTAGTACAATCAATTTAATGAAATCATTGAACTACTTGCAGAATGCGCACAAGGGGAGGTGGAATATTTAACGAACAGCACGAGATCATCTAAGTTAGGAAAAGAGATTAAGGGGACGTACAGCTTTGTCACGCATAGTGAAGATAATTCAATTTCCGACAGAGACCTATACAATATTATTCTTAATATAAGAAATGTAAAAGGAAGAGGAAATGCCGATATACTTAAAAGGGAACTTAAACAAAAAGTAAACATTGCAGCAACAGTCAGACGGAAAGAGGTCCTTTTCAATATATTAGATATTGACCCGTCGGTAAATGAAGACGAGGTTAAAAATGCTATACAAGAGGTTACTGGATTAAGACAAATATATATTTTGGTCAAGGGCATTAGGCCAACAATTTTCGGAGCACAAATAGCAACGGTGTCCATACCTCCAGAGCAAGCTAACAAAATAAGACAAACTCGCAATGTTAAAATAGGATGGGTATCGTGCCGAATTAGGGAGAGAGTTCACCTTATCAGGTGCTATAAATGTCTAGATTATGGACACCGAACAATAGAATGTACTGAAGAGGATAAGTCCAAGCTTTGTCTAAATTGTGGGAAGGATGGTCATAAGGCCAGAGAATGTAGTAACGAGGCATACTGCTTCAAATGTCAGATAAGAGGTCACAGAATGGACTCAATGAAATGTCCCAATTTCAGGGATTGTGTCGCAAAAAAATTCAATAATGCTACGAATACTACAAGTAAATCTTGTTCGTGCCAAAGAGGAGCACGATCTAGCACTAGCAAAAGTACTAGAACTTCAGGTAGATATAATGGTGGTTCCAGAACCTAACAAAAATATATGTAAAGGACCTGGTTGGATATCTGATAACAGGTCGGATGTAGCATTCTATATTAAAAATAAATACTACGGCATAACAAGTACAAAAGTACGGGAAGGATTCGTAATAATGAATATCGGGAAAATATCCCTTAAAGGTTGCTATTTGTCCCCCAATATCCCCTTAGATCTATACAAACAAAAGGTGGATGAATTAATGGAATATGCGAGGACAGCAAAAAAAGTAATAATAGCTGGAGATATCAATGCTAAAGCTCCTCAATGGGGTTCACCGCAAAGCGATCGCCGAGGTGAATACTGGTGCGAATACTTAGCCCAACTAGACATGGTCGTGCATAACACCGGAGAACCTACTTTTGTAAGAAGAGAAAGCAAAACATATATTGACGTTACATGTAGTAATACGAGACTAGCTAATAAAATTAAAAACTGGAAAGTCCTTGATGATGTTTTATTCACCTTCCATAATTACATATATTTTGAGATAGATACTTCAACAAAAAAAAATACATGGCAGAAAGACCCAGGACCTCAATATGCAAAATTTGGAACAAATGGTTAAAAGTATAGAAGAAAACACTTGTGACACAATAGAACAATTAAGTATGGAACTGAAAAAAGCCATAAGGAAATCTAGTACATTGAGTAATAGAGACTACCCTACTGGTGGAACCAAGAAATCGATGAATGCAGGAAGCATTGCCTAGCAGTTAGACGTAGATTAACTCGGCATCACAGGCTGGGAATAATGGATATTACCCTATGGGAGGAGTTCAAAACAAAAAAGAAGGAATTAGGAAAGTTAATAAAAAAAGTAAAACATACATGCTGGAAATAACTATGCAGCAACCTGGAGCTCGACATATGGGGGCAAGCATATAAGGTAATTATGAAGCAATTTAAAATGGAGGCACCCTATAACCCTACAGATAAAAAAAGACTAAAAATATCAAGATATTAGTTCCCAGAGAAACCAGTAGTGATATTTATTAAGAGAGATGCTGACGATGTAATACCGTTTACGGATGAAGAGCTAAAACGTGCAGGTAACAATATAAAAAATGGAAAAGCACCAGGGCCCGATCAGATACCTCCAGAAGTAATAAAAATAGCAGTTAAAATTAACCCAGAGATTCTACTTAAAATATTTAACAAGCTGTTGTACCATCAAGCGTTCTAGAAGACATTAAAGGAAGCCAAGCTAATCTTGATATGGAAACTAAATAAGAAACTAAGTAAGAGTACTAATGAAGACTGCGTTTATTGCAGGGAATATGATGATGCAAATCATAATGTATTCCACTGCAATAGACTCAACACACTCCGCAATAATATGGAACTTCAGCTAGGCATTCAGTTAACACCAGAAAACTTCATGCAAGTAGTGACAACAAGCGAACAGGCATATAAGACTGTATACACGGCGGTTAATAGCATAATAAAGGTAAAGGAAACAGAAGAACGTACTCATCAACAAAAAAATTAGAATGTCAGCCAGGGTACCTGATGTAACGCTGAAAAAGCAGTCCTAGGTACAACTGGTGAAAGAAGGGGGTGTTTTTAGCAGGTAGGTCACTGGCGGTGCTCGATCTCTCCCCTAAAGGGGGATAACGAGTGCCGCCGGTCTTACTCTGGTGAAATCCTGCATGCCGGGGATACGCTCCCAGATGTCTTACGAAGATTTTCACCTCAGGAAAAAAAAACTATAATTAGCGAAATTAATAATCACTGGCCCATAGAGCTGTTTTATCAGGCGACAGGACCGGAGTATTATTTCAAAACAAAATAATAATATCAACAAAATGAATATCGCCAAAATTATTTCAACTCCATCTCAAACTCAATTAAATGATTTAAAATCTTATTCATCCGTAGTAGCAACACCTATTTTTTCATTACAAGAACAAGCAATTGTCTTTACTGCTCTAGAAAACACACGATTTCAGGACTGCTTAATTCCTGTTGGTAGTATAGTTCTACTAATAAATATAATATTTTCATCCCGGTTGTCTAATAACCGTATCTGCATGTACCTTTCTAGTTAACAGATAGTATAAACATTTATGGATAACTATGATCAAAATGGAAAATAGTGGCATAACCGTCAGTACTAGAAAACTACTTACCCCAGCAGCGAAAATAGTGCTTTCAAAAAATGTATGTCCTACAATACCTCACAATTTACTAACCGAAGAGCTACACAAAATTGGTTTAGTTTAATATTTAGTTTAATATTGTTAAGTCTTATTACTTCCATACTTGGTTTAGCCCTCATACTAACTAAACAACATCAGGTACCTGGCTACAAACAAACAAAATGTAACTTAAATATGTCAATCGAACGATGCTAATCTTAGCGAAATGGCCGTCATTGTAATTCAAATCCTAATTTTTTCAAATAAACTTGGAAGTTACGTTATAACAAAGAGTTTTTTATTATTCTTAATAATATGGACTTCCAAAAAGTAAGGGTTAAGTACAATAAATTTACTTAGGTAATTGTTAATTTTTACATGTTTTAAAAAATTGATGTCAATAATGTTTACGCATTTGAGAAAGTTATTATTTGGAATGGGTTCTTAATTTACCATGGAATCAGCATTTTATTAGAGAAGAATGATAATTCTGGTAGAAAGGTTAAAGCAGTAAGGATGATAATTGAGCAGAGTGTGTTAAAAATAGTTCATGAGCGATGATTTAAAATACAATTAGAAGTAAATCTGAGCAGAAAACGTTAAAAAATGAGAAAAAAATAGAAATGATAGGATGTTCTGGTACTAACTTTGTTTTTATTGACGATAGGCCTATTATTTAAATATTAACCACTTTAACTTGGTTAAATAAATGTGTATTAGCATAAACAAAGATAAACAACCTATTATGTACTGTATTCTAATCGTACTGTCATCGTACTGTATATTATTTTATTTAGAAAACCTTCAATGACAAAGCTGTCATTCTGACATTAAATACAACGAAAGTCCATCTAAGATATACAACACAACCACTACTAAGAAAATATTGATAACTTTTCTCAAATTAATAAGGTTTTCAGAGAGAGAAAATACCCATGCAATAGCAGAGCAGTGTAAATTCTCAGTGGTATTTTAAATCAATTAATTTTTAAAGTCATGGTAGAATGTTTATTGTGCAAATAAAAATGTAAACAATATTGACGCAAGTCCAAAAGTCTGTAAATATTTTCCGAAATGTTAATTATGCTGAACCAAAAAAGATTCACCATTAATGGCAATTCATTGTTATGTTTATAATTTTAAAACAAAATATAAACATTTGTAAATTATCATTTAAAAAATATCTTCAGCATATTTTAAACCTCAATGATAGGTAGGTAGACTAATGGTAAAAACAAAAACAACATGATAATTTAGAAATGTTTTTAGAAGATAAGATTTTTATGGTTTGATCATAATAGGTTTGCGGGACTTTCACTGCTAACTATTTGTCAAATAAATCCAAAAATGAATTTAACATCGAGTTAACATAATGTTAGCTAACAAGGTGGTAACAAGCGTTGCAACTGGCCCTTTATTTATTAAATTCAATGAATGATGCCATACAAATGTATGCCTTGCTCTGCGTTTAATATTCCTTAAGAACCGTTATTTATAGAAATATCTACCTACATTTTGCACCTTCACATTTGCCCAAGCGCCCTGCTCCCTGCGCCATCAAACAAAAAACTGCGCAAAGCATCTAAATAATTTTTTACTTACAAAAATATCAAAAGCAAAAAAAGAGGCATGCAATCGACCAAAAGGGTGAAGTATAATGGAACCTTTAAACTTGTGACTGAGTGTATATAGTTACTATCGTCAACGAAAGTAACCTGATATGGTTAGGGAAATTATGTAAAGGGGTAGATAAAAGAATGCTTTTTCAGGTAAATAAATTTTTGTTTGAAAAATTTACTTGTTGATCTTTTTATATCAAAATGGTACTTACATGCCTCGTACATTATATCTTAAGACAGGCTACTAATTTACAAATCTAAGGGGTCGGGTCTGTAAGTCTGTTTGTTTAGGTCTATTAGCTTTTCTAGCAATGATTCTCTTCTAATATCCATATCTATGATCAAATGCAGTCAAAGCATGAAAAGTGAGTAAATGTGCGGTAAATGTAAGGTTATAATTTCGCAAGATTAGCTTCAAGTTTACATACGATTAAGAAACACCAAAGAAGATATTATTGTTTTTTTTTTAATTTTTTTTTAATTATTGATAATTCATTATTAAGCCAATTATAAAATTGACTTGATGTAATTAGTTGCACTTGGTTAATTTTGAGTCACAGAAACAATAATAAACAAAGAAATACAATTAATTGAGTGAAACAGAATATTTCTATAATGCAAGGTTAATAATAACCTTATTTGAAGTAAATCTAAGTGTAGGCCTATTAGCAGGTACTAACAATGGATAAATATCCTTGAAAACGATATATTATTATAATTTAATGCGATTTTCATATGTTTGGATAACGGGATGGTAGAGAACGTCAAGTAATCTAGTTCACAAGAAGTGTTATTTCCATGGTTATAAAATTCACATTATGAACTAAAAAAAAAATAATTGTCGTTTTAGACACTTTAGTAACTAAGAAAATAATAAGCTAGAATTTCATATTTTTTTGGAAGGCTTCCGTATATTTAATTAAATTCTTTTTATTGCAGTCAACACGAAATACTAAGTTTCATTTTTTGGTTCATCGTTTAATCAACCCTCATAGTTTTAAGAAATCTCTTTTTAAAACCAACTTTTTCGAACAGGAACACAACGACAGGTAAGAAATTCATTTTGGTATAGTGTTTTTCAAGAAAAATAGTTGACTGCAGTTAAGATACGTGAGGCAATCTCATTATGTATGCTCAATTCGGCCATAAACATCCCATTTGAAATAGACATAGCAGGTAAACTTTTAAGCTTTTTAGCTAAATTTGTCAGTTTTCAATTCTAGCGAAGTCTTCAGTTGTATTTAATACCCAATAAGTTGCCATTACGCTCTATCGGCACAGGTTAGCACCTGTTTTATTTAAAATCATATTCCCCTTTGACTGGCGGTTTAAGACAAACACAACAATAATGGCAGATTTAGTGGAAGATTTCATTTTTTTGGGGGGGCGGGCTGAGATAGGAAACAGATGTTTGACCAGAACCCAAGAGGATGCCTATCAACCAAATCGACTTCAAAGCTCGCCGTTACCCCCGCCTCGAACGCACTACCCTAGAATACTTCAAGACGGGCGGCGGTCCCTCACACACTCCCGCCATACAACCATACAAGCAAAACTTCCGCCTTTTCCCATTCCGCAGTCACCACCACCATCTTCATCCCAAATCTCTCCCTTACCACCTGAATCACCTTAGTTCCTTTCCCAATTTCTTCTTTAACTCTTCATCTTGCATCCACGAATCTAACCCTATTATCTTAATTGTTTTTGTACCCCTTCCTGCCTTCACCGCCCTTGTTCCTGTAACCCCTTTCACTACGTCCAGCACCCCCCTAATCTCAACCCTCCCTTTTCGCTTCTAGTATCACCTCCATATTCCTTGATATTCTGAGTCAATTGCCCCACTCCTCTCTCATCTCCGTTAAACCCCCTCTTAATCTTTTCAATCCCTTCTTGCTCTATGTCACCGACATCTTTAAGGATTACCGCTTCCTTCCTCTCTTCTCTTGCCCTTTCCTTCTCTGTATATATTGACACCCTTGTGTCTATCTTTTTCACCCATGCCACCATATTTCTTAGCACTTCCATTTCCATATGTCCAAGCCTGTGCAGCCCAACACTGTCCCCAATTTCCCCAATTTGATTTATTAAATAGTGTCAAGACTAGACCAACTATTGAAGTAACCATAATGTAATATCAAGTTGACAACTAATGACAAGTATACCAACTATAATAAATGCAACGCGTGCGTAATTTCACAACTTAAATTACTTCAATACAAAATACTTAAAGTACAATTATAATTTACAGGGAATAAAAAGTAATTGGAATTATTAATTATTTTTTACATAGGACAGCTATATAATTTAAAAGTATAGTGAACATTTTTTCTATTTCCATTTTTAATCTTAACTAGTTCTTGTTAATTTCTACTGGTGCCGAAAAAGAATTAATTTGCTAAGCTGTTTCCTAATTAAATCAGTTTGTCCTAAAGCTGTAAACTGCTTTGCCAAATTATTTAATCTAATTTTACAATAACAGCTTAAAATCTGCTTAATTAAAATAAATGAATGTTCTTCGTGTTCAGAAAATATATTTCTTCCTAAAGCTTTATTCTTCCTGCCACGTTAATAAGGTTAACAAGGTTTGGGAGCAAATCAACAGTGATGAACATAAACTTCCTTATGAATATCTCACTCTCATAACAAATCTTCACTAAACTATCGGAAGGAAATAGATATGGTCCTAAAATAACTTTTAGTACTCTTACACTGTTTCACTAAACAACTCATTATCGTACCTAATCTCTGTCACTAAAATTAAAACACAACACAAACCGAATTTTCGCAATAAGTTCAAAATCACTATAAGCTGCTATAATCATATAAGCACGATGGTAAATGATCACAATTGCATAAGCCGGTCCTGAACCTAGATAAATTGTCAACATTACTACTTTGTTTGAGGTTAAAGCAAGCAAACCCCAGAACAAGTTTGCTCAATTATCATTGGCTGACACAGGCAAAAGTGTTACACAGATTACTCTGATCTACACTAAAAAACAAACTAGTCGCGTTGTCTATCTGCTTTTATTCCATGTGCAGTAAAATGCGCAGTAGGACTTTACTCGGTATATTGTTTTTAAGTATGTGGATATATCATATTTGACCGCGGCAACATGGCGCAATTGTACCAACATATAAAATATTTTAGCACGAGTTATGTTCGTTTGAAGTTTGTATTTTATTAGTCCAGGAGTTGTATTTGATATTAAGTGAATTACGAAACCTTTCTTAAAGCATTTATTTGTTTTTTGTAGTAACTTGCAGCCTACGAATTTCAATATTTATCAAATTTACAGTGAATAAACATACTGATTGACAGTAGCAAACGAACGAAGGAAATCAAACGAACATAGCGATTTGTTCACTTTGATGACGTGCATCTATATTAAACTGGACAAGGTATAAGGAACCAGTATAATTAGCGAAATTAATTAAAATAATAATAATTTTATTGGCACATTAAAATAATATATTTATAATGCAACGACATAAAGTAGGAGAAAAACATAATGTGGCCAAAAGGCAGAGTTCAGTTTCTAATATGCGAGGCAACATTAGAATCCTGCTCTTCCACTCAACCTGTACAAAAAAAAATTAATTTACCCTTACACATTAAAAATAAAAATTAATAGCAATGTAAAAACGGTATATATAAAATATAAATAAAAAGAATGTACAAAACAAATATCTAAGAAATAACATTTACTGGAAACAACCGACAGAATAAATACATTTTACATATTAGGAAGTGTTAGTTTTCCATCCATTAAGTCCTACTTTATGACTTTAATTTTGAATTATTAAAACTAAAATATTGATCGGGTAACCGGTTCAATAGCCAAGGCATATAATAAGAAAACGAGATGTATAAATTGGTTTTATGGTGTGGAGTTGTGAGGTTTTTCTTAAACCGAATATTTATATTATGTACATCGGTACGATAAGATATTTTGTTGTACAAATAGGCTGGAGTTTTTGTAGCCATTATCTTTAGCTTTAGCCTTTCAGCCATATTTAACCAACCTATTTGCCGAAGGCTAGCTGTCACATAGTCTCTTATGCGTAAACTGCATATAAATCGGACACAAGAATTTTGAATACGTTGTATCCTATTACTATCGCCTCTCGACAAACACGGCCCATAAACAACGTCACAAGATAAAACCAAAAAATCACACAACATTTTCTTGGTATTCCGGTCTAGTAAACCTATTGGAGTATAATAACTTTAGGTTACAATACGTCTTTTTAGCCACAGAAGAGACATTCGATGAGAATCTTAATGTGTCATCAAAATTAAGACCTAAATTTTTAACACTGGATTGAAGCTGCAGCGTGTCACCATTAATGAAAACGTTAATTTTGTCTAAACAACGCTTTTTAGCAGCTGAACGCCCAAAAAGTTGAAGGGATGATTTTAAGGTATTAATAGTTATATTTATCAGACAAACCAGCAATATATTTCTCTGCAAAAGAATAGTACAGCTGGGTATCATGGGCATAACAATGTGGATGACTAAAGTTTAGAACTGACGGAAATTGTGAGGTGTATATAACAAACAAAAGTGGTTATCACTGACCCAGAGAGCTGTTTTTTCAGGCGTCAGGGCCGGAGTATAATATCAAAACAAAATAAATACCAAAAAAATTAATATCAACAAAATGATTTCGAGTCCTATTCATCCGCAGTAGCAACACCTATTTTTTCTTCAGAAGAACAAGCAAAATTGTCTTAGTGCTCTAGAAAGAACACGACTTCAGGTTTTTGGTTTGAATGCTGACTTTTAACGATTATCTTAGCATTTCTTATTACCTACATACCAAAATTTCATACCCTTATGAAGGAATTGTCAATTCTATCTATTCTGATTTTGCTACATAAGTTAGCATAAATATAAATATTTATTCAATCTATTAATATAATTATATTAATCCCACTTTATTGATTTTTTAACGATGAATGAAACTAAATTACTACTTTTATTTTATTTTACGTGATACCTGTAGAATTACGGCGGAAAGAAAAACTCTACCCATCAGGTGTTCTATTTAATTTTGCTCTATTTAGGTGATTGTTGGACTCTATCTTATGAATTTGACCCAATCTATCTCTATATATTATCATTATCAACTCCACCGGATTGTTATTTTCTTCGTACACATATTTTTTTTGTTTGTAAAAAAAATCTTTTTTAACATTACTTATATAAAATAGTAGTTCTAATACATAATGATAATAGAGAGTTAGGTAATTTAGTTAAATTTGTTAACAATACGATAAATCACGTTTTCATTATATCTTCAATTGTTCTAGTTTGGGTTCATTATATTTATATGGTAGTTTAAAATAAGTTTCCAAATAATGATACGCGTTTCATAAATAATGCAGCTGTGTCTTTTTGCGTGCTCGTGATTACTGAGAAACCATGGAAGTTTATTCTGGAGGAAGTTGGTTTTTATACGTAAGTAGTTTAAATATACTAATAATTTAAATAATACTAGTATTAAGAACAGTGGACAACTGAACGGTTGACCTAAACTTCCACTATTTATTCGAAAAATACGTTTTTAAATTCAATTACAGATGTTTCACTAAAAACTAGCATCATCAGATTGACATATTGAAGGTACATTTGGTTTGTTTGTAACTAGGTACCTTATGTTGTTCAGGTTGTATCAAGGCTAGACCAAGTATGGAAGTAATAAGACATAATATGAAAGCCTAGATGTTATTAACCCTAACGGATTATCCTGGATGTATTTCCCTCTAAGATCAGTATAACTGTGCAATAATATAGAAAAACCATGAAAAAACTACATCATGTTGATCTTTACAATAACTTAATATATCTGTGTTACAATTACGTCTTATCTATTTATAAAATGAAAACTCAAAGTAAACAGTGGAGAACTTCCAAGATTAATTTGTTCATTAACTACTTTAAATTTTTGATCTGCTAGATGTCTTATATTTCAAGATCCTCGAGGAAATCTAAATTTTGTTTTTTATTACAAAAATGTAGTATTTGATTGTCATTGGTGTGTATGAGTGAGTCTGGATGTTCAAGAACATGTTTTGCATAATTTGACTTATCTGGTTTTTGTAATCTATGTACCCTTAAGTGTTCATTGAATCTAATTTCAAAATTTCTTTGTGTTTGACCTACATATATAGCATTACATTTTGGACAATTAATTTTGTACACCAGATTTTTTTAATGTAGGTATGTAATTTTGTTTTTACATTTAACAATTTTGTACCAACATTATTTTGTGATTTAAATGAAATTAATGCAGATGTTGCCGAAGATATTATTTTTGAAATTGTATTAGAAATATTTTCAAATATGTATACTTTTATATGTAATACTTTTAATTTCTTTATTTTTTTGAGGGAATATTGATTGTAGTGACATTTTCGTTTCTTTCTTATTAATTAATTTATTTATAAATTGTAATTCCCATTATATGTAGTTATGTGTTTTATAATCTCAATTTTTTTTTATCAAAATTATTTTTGTTCATTGGAATTTAAAATGCTCTAGATATCATTGAATTATAAGCTGCTAATTTATGTGATATAGGATTATTTGAATTATATGGTATGGTTACATCTGTTTGTGTTGGTTTTCTGTATATTGAATAATTTAATGAATTATTCAATACTTTTTCAATTCTCAAATCTAGAAAATTAATTGAATTATTTTCTTCAACTTCTAAGGTAAAATTAATTTTAAGATACATGGTATTCATTTAATTAAAAAATATATCCACCTGTCGTTCGCTACCTAGAAAACCTTCTAACGTATCATTAACATATCTATACAAAAAAACAATATTGTTTTTATAATTAGAATTAAAGACTTTGTTTTCTAAATTATCCATAAAGAAATTTGCTAAAATTGGAGAAATAGGACTTCCCATTGGAAGATCTTCATTTTGAATATATACTTTTTTATCAAAAGTAAATAATTTTGCCTAATGCATACATTAAATAGGTCAGTTATATCTGATATTATACCTGGATGAATATTCCTTTCATCTAATAGTTTTTAACTAGAACTAGTTACATCAAACGATAGTAATTTAATATTATTTTATGAATTACTTTAATTTAATTTCTTTATCAAATATATTGTACTCTGTACTGAATATTTAGATATGTAACCTTAATTATTTAGAATAGTATTTAATTTTTTAGCTACCTTAGTATTAGGAGTGTTAACATACGAAATTACAGGTTTAATCGGTTTTGACTCTATGTAATTTAATAGTTCCATATAATTTTCGACATTGAGGATTTTCATTTATTGGGTATTTTTTATCATAGTTATTAAATAGATAATTTGAATCATTTACAATGTTCTCTTATTTGGTTAAAAAAATTTTCGTACTTCCGGGCCTAAAGTGACAACTTCACTCCCTTGTGACAGGTACTAAAGTGTCACATTTAATCCCTCCGGGATTAAATATTGACGAAACTCCCGGAACGATTAAATCACAAACAAACGAATTTAAGGGATATTTTATTGAAAAATATAATTAATTAGAATGATAATTAACGTTAATATTCAAATTAATATTGTGACAGTTCGTCATATTGACCAGTCTTTCCTGGGTTAATGCAGCAGGTAACTGACGAGTAACAGATAAGTCCTTTTCATATTGAACTGGTGTTTGTTTCGAAGATCCTGCGGAAACAGGAAGCGAGAATGAGGACTGTGGCATAACTATAGTGGACGAATCGGCGACTTGACCAAATATTTTACCTGAAATTTTTTGTTTATTTTTAATAGACGATTCAATATATCCCTCGGCCACGTCTATTGTTGCTACCGAATCAGCTAACAAAGACGCAGATGTGCGTCTAAAACAATGTCCCGTATATAAGACGTCGCATATTCCAATTTCAAGAAAGCTGCTATTTGCCGTGGAAATGTACCAAACATGTTTTTTCCTACTACTCGCGTAGTACATTCTTTTTTGATGTATTGAACAAAAAATTTTGAATGAGTTGTCCCTGTCTTTCGCAATGCCACATATTTCCGAAATATCGCCACAAAACTGATGGCCCTGTTTTCTAAATTTTTGATCACAAAATTTCGGTCAATTTTATTTTTAGTGTTTCTAATCGCAATTAGGAAGGAATCGCCCAAATCTCTCACATCGTCGATTTCTAAATCAACCAACTCTTTTCCACGAAAAGCTCCCGCAACGCCCAAAATAAGTGCAACCTACAAAAAAATTGATTTCTTAAAATTTCTGAATATAAACAAATTTCCAAATTTACCTTAAGCATTAAATATTTATCATCCGGAGCCTCCCGTAAGAACTGATCTACCTGCTCAGACGTGAGAATTCTTGACTTCTTTGGCTTAAATCCCTCATTTCTTCTCTTCAAAAAAGCTAATAATTTTGGAAATTTACTTATATCAATGTTAATAACCGATTTCAGCATTGAGTAATGTGCCCAGAGAGTTGAGGCACAAACCGCTTTTGATTTATCATCGAAGTAGACTAACAGCGCATTTTCAGTAGGTTGTCTCACATTTTTTAAGCGGCACCACTTTTTAAAAGCATCGTACTGCTGCTCGTATAGTTTTCTAGATTTCGGTGGTAACAATTCTTCACCTACTTCGGCTGCTCTTTTATCAATATCAGATACACCTTCTTCACTCATGATACCAATAATTATCAATAACAATGTTTCTTTACAATGACACTAGTAATGACAATGTTTCTAAATTATAACTGTCACAACGCAATATTACTATGGTAACTTATTTTAAAGACAGTTTATTAAATGAGTTGAAGAGAGAAAAAACTGCTTGAAATTATTGATATAATTAATAAAATCATACCGGAAGTACGAAAAGTATCGTATATACCTTGCGACTGAAGTACATTTAATCCTTCAGGTAAATTATGGCCCTCCCTGCGGTCGGGCCATAAACTTTACCTTCAGGATTAAATGTACTACTTCAGTCCCGCGGTAAATAATGTACTATTTGAGTTGGATAGATTTAGAATGTTGACATTACTTGTCATTATCATTCACATTAGATTTACAATCTTCTTTTTTTAAATTACTGTTAAGTTACCCTTATCTGATTTTGTAATAATTGGGTTGTTTTGATTTACTTTATTTTTGATTATTTTAAAGCTAATATTTCATTTTTAATAATTTGGCTTCTACTTTTAAATTTGTTTGGTTTTATATTTTTAAAAAGATTCACTATTTGCATTTTATCATAAATAAAATTATTTGATGTAGTTCCCAAAGCTAGTTTAGAATTTAAAATTTCTTTGATATTATTTGTAAATTTGGGAGGTATGCATTATTTGAAAACCTTTTTTAACAATTTATTTTCATTAATTGAAAAATTGGTCTCTGATAGATTTACAAACTGTCATAGAATATATTTGTTTCCATTGTTATACATTTATTATTTATAAATGTCACTGTAATTATCAATTTATCAGTAAGTCATTTGTAGAATTCATTTAGTCTAATAAAACCTAATTAAGGTATATTTCATTATTTCTACATCAATTTATTACACTAAAAATATTATGGATCGTTATGGAACGTTACGCCTGGAAAGATTTAGTGTTGAGATTTTGGGGTGGATCTGGGTTTCTTTACCAAAGAAATAAACTACGTCCAAAGTTTAACAGTTTGTTGACACGTTATTTTATTTTTATTATATTTATTAAAAAATTTGTTTCACCAAGGTACTTATCACCTAGCAACTTAATTACACAAAAAAAATGATTACATTTTTAAAAACATAACTACCAACTTTAACAAAAATAAGTATCCAGTTGGAATAGGATCATGCTTGAGGTAGGTCGAGTCATCTGCTAATTGATCAATTTTCAACATTTACTCTGAGTCCCGATGACGAAAATTCAATTCAGATCTGAAATCACTGGTTTAAGACATTTCAATATTATATTATCTCAGCTTAAGTAGAAAAGACCGACAAAATAAAGGTATTAATTAATTTCAGTTCTCCAGTTGTCTACGAATTTATAAGTGAATGCCACAACTATAATGATGCTATATTTACTCAACACCAGTACATAAAGTTTTTGCCCGACATTAGCTCAAATGTCGCGGTCAAGATCAGGGAGAAACTATAGATAAGTACATTGAAACACTAAAACGTTTAGCTAAAGATTGTAACTTCAAAGCAATTACTGCAGAGACTAATAGAGATGACAGCCTTCGAGATGCATTCATAGATGGTCTACTATCATCAAATATAAATCAAAGATTGTTGGAGAACTTTACTTTGACTTTAAATGAAGCAATAAGACAATTGAACTTGCACAGAACCATTCCCAACAATGTTTGATTCCATCGTCAGTTAATGCAATAACCGATAACTCTCCGAATTCTATAGTTGAGTCTAATGATCCAACAATCGCAGCCACTAATTCAAAATGTCATTAATCACCGTAGAATATTATGTCCCGCAAGCGAATCCATTTGTAAGTCATATGGAAATAAAGGATACTGGCAAAAGGTCTGTAGAAAGAAGAATATTCGTAAAACATCAGGTCCCAATAACTTTTCTAATTGTTTTGCTTGTCAGAAGAAAACAATTGTTCCAGTTACTATAAATGGTGTTGATCTATTTGGTCTAGTAGATATAGGAAGTTCATCCAGCTTTATTAATGAAAGTACAGTTCGTAACCAAAAAATTCCAGTTATCGCTAATAAAGGAGCTAAAGTATCCATGGCCTCTACATCGCTTTACTCTTCGACGAAAGCTGAGTGCGAAATAATTCTTCATTTACAAGGATATAACTATAGAGGAGAGTCAGTATACTCTAATTTATGTTCGGATAGAACATCTCGAGAAATATTGACTTTATCGTTATGAAGAAAGAGTACTTTATTTACGTAAAAAGTATTGGAGAATCGACAAATTGTGCTAAAGTTTCTATTCCGCCAGTGGCGTAGAATTTGGGAACGATTAACCTGTCACTTGCCCCTGTCGTACGCCTCTGGTGGTAGCTAGAAACGTTTGTTTAATATAATTTTGTAGGGTGTACAGTGTCTACATTTTCTGCTAAATATGAAATGAATACGTAAAACAGTCTTAAAGTACTGAACCCAAATAGTTTTTAAATTTTTACACAACTAACTAAGAAACTAAGTAAGCAGCTACATTTCATTTAAGTGTTCTGGGTTAAATCTTCATAATTTGAAGTCAGGATTCTAGTATTAAATTATTTCCAACTAGTAATGAATCACCCTGTATAAAGGCGATTCTTGAAAGTCGAATTCGAGATAAATTCGACAATAGTTGTTCGAGACTGCATCGAATAGGTAAACCCGTTCGACATAATGAATTGTCGAATTTTATTCTTATTCTGTCATGTTTCTGTCATAAATACAGATATAACATATAAAAGTTTTAAAGTTTTCTTGATATTTACTTCAGTTAAAATTTATTTTTATTACGTTTTATTAGTATTTAGTTGTTTATTATTATTATTATTATTATTATTATTATTATTATTATTATTATTATTATTATTATTATTATTATTTTTCGTTAGTATTACTGTTTACTGTTAATTTCAAAATTAATCCAAACATAGCATTAGAGAATTTGGAAGATAATGCTCCTAGACAAATTATAAACTATGTAGAGGCGTTTCACATGAATTATTATAATTTTAAAAAGAACTTCAGATTCACAAAAAAGCTGTTAATTGAATTGATGAGGTTTTTACTTAATGAAGTTCCACACTGTCTTTTGTCTTATAATTTCATTATATTATTTCTATTCTTCGTAAATCAAACAACAATTTTTTCTTCTAATAAAATAAATGTGACCCTTGACGTAAACAGAATCTTGTTTATGGTATTCCGTGTCAGAATAATACGGTGTTGCCACTTAATCTTTCGACATCAAATGTCGATTGAATTTCGAATGTCGATTCGTAGAATAGGTCTGTAGAATAAGTCCCGAACAAATTGATCGACATTAAAAATGAGAAATTACGAATTCGACAAATTTCGATAGAGATTCAAGAATCGAGCCCCAGTCTTGATGAAACGTCCAGTTCGCAATTCCAAGTATGAACCACTGGTAGAAGAGGTCATGTTGTTGAAAGCAAATCCCGAATAATATGCCCATGTATGATTGTCTACCGAAAAAAAAACCCTGTTTCTTTAAGACATCTCGCGCCAGTTGGTTCTTCCCTAGAGAAAATCTCAGATGTCTCTGAGAATACTGCAGGTATCGACAGTGGGAGAAAAATCACATGAACCTGCTGATGCCACTCCTGAGTGGCATTCATCTGTTTTCTAATTTTATCATCTAGGCAGAATGCATTGAAGAAGTTAATCCTGAATGAAGAGTAGTAGTAGATTACATATCCTAATAACATAAACTACTTTTTAGAAAATAATATTAACTTTAAACTTAACATCAAAGCAAGAAAATCTAACATTGTCAAACTAACTCTATTATCAATTTTATTGCAAATGTATAGTGTGTAGTTTTAGTAGTTTCTCTAAACTTAATACAGTATTAGGAGGTGCCACTTCAACAACTAGGCTAAGATGCTAAGATGCTAAGATTAGATTTTATGCAGTGTCTTTACTTGACTCTAGAATTTGCAGTTGTAGGTAAGAAGTGTCAATTTGTCCTTGACTCTTCTACCTTATTCTTCACTGGAACTTAATTCAAATACCTTTCTTTAAAGCTTTAAGAAATTCTCAGTTTTAACTTTAATCTTTCAAATTAGGATTAAGTCCTATAGAAAGCTAGAATGATTAGCGTTTTGACTGCAGAAATTTGTTCTCTGATATGTTCTGTTAGTGCTAGAATTTTTAAAATTCTTTTTATTAATATTTACTTATTGAAAAAAAATAATTTATGTCATTTGGTAGTTGCGACGGTGACGCGCCACCCGTTTTTTATGCCATTTTCAACATTAATTTATACCTATAAATAATTGAGCTACAATTCGGGGAGTTGGGACTTTTTTGTTGGAAATTTTCTGCCCTTTAAGAATTCGTTCAGTTTTTTGTTCTAGCTATTATAGTTAATGAGGTATTAGCAAAAATGTAAACCCCTTTTTTTTAAATCTTAAATTGTTAATAACAATAGGAAATTTTTTAAAACGGATTTTGATATTCAGAAACATTTTTATATTTGTCATTTCAAATCGATTGACACCAAAATCAGATTTTTCGGATGGGTTTAACCCAAATCCGATTTAAATGACTTCGACCAGACTAACGATTTACTAGATGATTTTTACTAACTTTCAAAGAGAAGTGATGACACGGTAACTATTTGCTCTTAAATATTCGAAATAAACCGACGTTGTTCTACTGATTTGGTTTTTATATGCCCTAGGCATATTATTTAAATAATAATCACTTTTACTAGTTTAAATAAAAGTATATTAGCATATAAAAAAAAGATGAACAACCGTTTCTAAGAATATATGCATTACTTCTCTCAGATTAAACAGGTAATTTCCAAAGAGAGAATACCCAAGTCATAGTAAAGCGGTGGGAATTACCAGCTGTATTTAAAATTTTAAATTAACGGTAGAACATTTGTTGTGCAAATAAAAAGGTAAACATCATTAAAGTTTAAAAGTCTGTAAATATTTTTCGGAATTTTAATTGTGTTGCGGAAAGATTCACCATTAATTGTATTATATATTTATTGTCATGTTTATCATTTTAAAACCAAACATAAACACCAATAACATGAATAGGTCCCATATGTTTTTACCGCCAATAAGAGGTGGATTAATGATAAAAACAAAATAATAAATATATTAAAGGTAAATGTTTTTAGAATGCAACCTTTCCATTGTTCGATTTTAATAGGTTTGCCGGACTTTCACTGCACCTATTTTAATAAGGATATTTTTCTATTTGATTTTTACTAAGTTCTTTTGTTTTCTGTTAATATTTGCATAATAAAAGATTGATTCGAAGTCTGCTGCCCTGAGCTGTTTTACCTTAACTTTTTATGGGCAGAAACCATAGACCTATTATCAGAGGGCTACGTTCTATTCATAAAACTCTGTTTTGTTGCAATGATTACAAGAGAGTAGCTAAGAGTATGATCAAGCATACCAATCGATTATATTTGTTTCATACTCGTGCTGGCAGCGCTATATCATTATTCAGGAGCTTAAGCTTGCAATCAGAGGCGTGTTAAAAATGTGAAATGTTAAAAATGGGAATATTTTTATCGGCAATATTTAGTTATTTTTATTTATTTTAATCCGTTTTTGATATTTGCAGCACGCATTCTGTCAATTTTGTGTCAAACGTCATACTGTTACATTAGGTGCTTTCTTTCCGACACTAATTTGGTTTATGTGATTAGGTGAATATACCTTGTAAAATTCTGGTTGCACTCCGAATGGGAGCATTTAAGCATTTAAAATAGTATTAGGAAAGAAGTTTCTTTAATATTGTTCTTTTTATTCGACTATACTATTGACCATTCCAGAATGACGTCATTGACGGTCGGCCATGTTTGCTGGGTGGCATATAAACTCATTAATTCCATTTGTTTATACGGAGTTTTGCACTTTTTGCAATTTCTTGAATAGACCCAGCTTCATATTGTTTATAAGCTTGGGTGCTTTTATAAGCAATGCGGAGAAAGTCAGACTGTGTGCTACCCAGAGAAAATGGCGGATCTTGTCAAAGTCACGTGTTCTGGAATGGTCAATACTATTACGCCATGTTTGAACGCGGTAACAGAGCGCAATTTTGCCAACATATAAAATATTTTAGCATGAGTTATGTTAGTTTGAAGTTTATATTTTATAAGCTCGCGAGATGTATTTATTATCAAAAAAATTACGAAAACTTTTTAAAGCACTTATTTATCTATTGGAATAACTTCACCCTACGAATTTCAATATTTACCCAGTTTACAGTGAATGAACATACTGATTGACAGTAGCAAACGTAAGAAGAAAGTCAAACGAACAAAGCGTTTTGTTCACTCTGATGATGTGCAACAAGATTTATAGAGAACAATGTATATAATCAAAGTAAAGAATGATTGAAAATATCGAAATAATGTGCAAATCACAGAACAAAAATGTAAAATATAAATTCAGTAGTACTGTCATCTCTATGTTTTGTTTCCGAACATTTTGTCTATAATTTACATAGTTTTTGTTTGAAGCATAGTATGTATAAAATGATTACGGTTAGGTTATTATAAATATAGAACTGTTAACCCATAGAACACTAATATTGTGAACCGATAAATATGAAACATGAAATTTTATAACAACTAAATTGTAAATAGTATGAAAGAACATAAAAATGCAACTATGTGTATGATGTGTACAAATCTTTAGGACGAAAAAAGTGCCTACTAACTTTGATGATATTTGCAGTCACCATTCTATCAATTCTATGTCAAATGTCATTACATTAAAATTGTTTACATTGTCTAAAGCACTAAGTGGTAATAGTAAGTATTCTTGTATAAGTAGCCTTAAATTTTATAATTTCCCACTGAATTTTTTAAATTTTTTTATTCATATAAGAATATTCTTCAACAAAACAAAAACATTAATGAAATCCGTCCAGTCGTTTACACGTGACAAACGAAAATAGGGATTCATTTTTATCTCAACTCAACCTATTGAGGCGATTTAAATAAACAGAATAATAATGCATATTGATTGTTTGGTAAAAATTTCTACTACCTATCTGTAGATATTCCTGTACTCAAAAATAAATATTGATATTATTGCCGCAATTAAAAGTTATTCGCTTTGAATAAATTTCAGGGTAAATAAAATATATTTTTCCATTCTGTAATTGTTTGAAATATTATTATAGCATATGTTCCGTAACCATTTTTTTATATAAATTTCTTATAATTATTATTATGTGCATTTTAATCGCAGCTTGGTTATTCGAAAAAATTGATTATAGATTCATAATTTATTTTAATGTAATTATTCAAATTGTAAAAGCAATGCTAAATTGGATTGACATAGGTTGTAGTTAGTTATGCTTCTTTTCACTTCGACATACTAAAACGTTTTCTGCAAACCTTAATCTACTTAAATTGATTGTACTAACCCTTACTTTTTGGAAGTCCATCTTATTAAGAATAATAAAATACCCTTCGTTTTAACAAAACTTCCACTATTTATTTAAAAACTTGCTTTTTTAACCTCAATGACAGCCGTTTCACTAGAATTAGCATCGTCAGATTGAAGTTACATTTTGTTTGTTTGTAGCTAGGTACCTGATGTTTATTAGGTAGTTATAAAGCTAGACTAAGTATGGAAGTAATAAGACATAACAATATTAAAGCCTAGATGTTATTAGCCCTAAGGGATTATCCTGGATGTAATTTCCTCTAAGATCAGTATAGTTGTGCAATGATATAGAAAAACCAGAAAAAAATTTTTCATGCTGATCTTTACAATAACTTAATATGTTTGTGTTACAATTATGTCTTATCTATGTATGAAATAAAGACTCAATCAAAGCAAACACTTTAAAAGTGGAGAACTTCCCAGATTTCTTTATTCAATAACAACTTTAAATTGTGGATCTGCTGCTAGATGTCTTTTTTATTTCAAGTTCTTTAAGAAAATCTAAATTCTGTTTTTTATTACAAGTGTGTAGTATTTGGATATCATTGGTGTGTAAGAGTGAGGTTGGATGTTCAAGTAGGTGTATTTAAAATAAAATTTCAAAAATATCTTGAGCAACATCAGCATTAATATCATTTAAAACACAAAATAATGTTAGTACAAAATTGTTAAATGTAAAAACAAAATTAACAAAATTAAAAAAATAAAGGTGTTTACAAAATTAATTGTTAATTACTATCTTCGGCAACATCAGCATTAATATCATTTAAAAAACAAAATAATGTTGGAACAAAATTGTTAAATGTAAAAACAAAATTACCTAAATTAAAAAAAAAAACTGGTGTTTACAAAATTAATTGTCCAAAGTGTAATGCTGTATATATATATAAAGAAATTTTGAAGCATATAGATTGAAACAACCAGATAAGTCAAATTATGCAAAACACCTACTTGAACATCCAACCTCACTCTTACACACCAATAACATCCAAATACTACACACTTGTAATAAAAAACAAAATTTAGATTTCCTTGAAGAACTTGAAATAAAAAGACATCTAGCAGATCCACAATTTAAAGTTGTTAATGAACAAATAAATCTGGGAAGTTCTCCACTTTTAAAGTGTTTGCTTTGATTGAGTCTTCATTTTATACATAGATAAGACGTAATTGTTACACAAATATATTAAGTTATTGTAAAGATCAGCATGATATAGTTTTTTCTGGTTTTTCTACATCATTGCACAGTTATACTGATCTTAGAGGGAAGTACATCCAGGGTAATCTCTTAGGGCTAATAACATCTAGGCTTTAATATTGGTATGTCTTATTACTTCCATACTTAGTCTAGCTTTATAACTACCTAATAAACATCAGGTACCTAGCTACAGACAAACAAAATGTAACTTCAATATGTCAATCTGACGATGCTAATTACAGCGAAACGGCTGTCATTGAGGTTAAAAAAGCAATTTTTTAAGTAAATAGTGGAAGTTTTGTTAAAAAGAAGAGTTTTTTATTATTCTTAATCTACTTAATCTAAACTGCCAACACTTCTAGTAAAGCTAAGCAGCTTTCTAGAAGGCATATTCCCAGCAACTTCCAGAGCAACTCCTTCTACGAACTTAAGAGTGTAGGCGCAAAATTTCAGTGCATTGTTAGGGTTGTATATAAAACATTAAAATTTTGGAATTCATTAAAAAATCTTCCCATTTATCAATTATACACAGGACATTTTACAAGTTTTAAACGAAACGAAGTTATAAGTTTGATTTGCTTTTTTTATAATAATTTACTTAAAAATGTGAACAACGGGTTATATAAAAATATACAGTGCAATTATATATAATTTGAATTTAAAGGTTTTAATGTCTTATACAGAGAAATTTTACGTTATTTGATACGGAAAATTATACAATATGTAGTTTATTATGTTTTAGGAGTTTATTAAAATTATTACAATATTTAATTGTATGTATAAAAAACCAAAACATGTTATAAAAAGTATTACCTAGTGAAGAATTATAGGGTGTCCGGTATTTGCAAAAATATAGTAATATAGTATTTTTTTGCATATAATACAAAAATGGCTATAGAAAATTTAAATTGTAAACATATTCTTTCTTTCATTTTTTAACGGTGATATATTACAAGAATGTGTCATAAAAAAATATAAGCAATGGAATAGTCACCAGTTTCGGTAGGAAAAGGTATGTTTGCAAGGGACAGAAAACAATGTTATTTATGAATTCTAAATTCAGATGATGCGCAAAGTATCAACAAACGAATTAATATTAAATCGACAATAAAAAGAATATTTTTATATGATGTATTTACACTCCTAGAAAACAATTAACAGTAAATCCTATAAATAATAATATATAATAGTCATAACCGATCCCGACACTTTCTTACAATTTAAATCGGCATAACGTGGTTATGCCGAAGAGCGTTTAAAAATTGGGATAGGGTAGATATTTCAACTCTGGGTGTTAAGCTGTTTACAGAACATTGTTACGCATTTGCCTAGTTTCTTTAGCACTTTAATTAGTAAAAACGATAGTTCTTACTTTCTATTTGGCTATTATTTTGAGTTGATGCATAAAAAATGAGTGTCCAGTAAGAAGACTCACTCTTCAAATGTTCTTTAAGAACATAAGGAAATGCCGTACTATATTTACCGTTTATATATGATTAATTATTAAATTGGCTACCAATTCCTACATTTCAGTAAAATAAAGTTGTAAGAAGTGTGAATGATTTATCGTTTGTCTCTGATTTAAAATACGTGTTGTGGTTTTGGTAAATAAATTTAGAAACATGGAAATGAAAACCGCAAACTTTAACTGCTCTGGAAGAATCTAAAAATACTTCTAAGAAAAGTAGGTGGAGCTATTTCTATTAGTTGTGGTTAATGTTTTTTTTCTTCTAAGAATTATTTTAAATTGACGTATTTTGGGGTTTACTACAAATAATAATAAATTAAAAAGTGTTTCTAATTTGAATATTGTATAAAAAAAACTTTACTTAGCATATAAATTTTTAATTCATTTTTATCAGATGGGAGACACTAGTTTGTTTGTGTTGTATTTTTGTAGACCAAGAAATATAGGGATGTGGATATTGTTAGCATTCGGCAGGCTGATTTTTGGTATGGAGAAGGTAATCACATTGCTGACTCTCTGGACCACTTTTGTTGACGTCGATAGAATAGAACAGCCAATAGAAACTGTATTGAAAATGTCAAAACCGTATTTTTGAAATTTGTTTTGTTCCCTCACTGCACCAATAGAAGGGTTGGAGTAATAAAATAAAATAACAGCTCCGAAAACATTTTAAAGACCTTACAAAATAAACAATTGATGTTGTATTATCAAAAATTCTTTATTCTGATTGGTATAACCATTTGGCAACCCTGCTCAAACATTCTTTTTAATTTGCTTATGTCTACAGTCTACAGCGACTGTACTTCTTTCTATAGATCTTAAGAATGCTGAGCTCTTATTCTTTAATCGAGAGAAAATTTACTCCCCGGTGAGCTCCCTGACATTTCTACTCCTTCAAATTTCTCTCAATTTTTAAAAGCTATATTGTTGAATGTAGGGAGAAGAAAGGGTCGAGAGAAATTATAGTGTTGCCAGATTATAATAAAAAGTTCTAACTAATCATAAACGCAAATTATTGACAGTCAGGCCTTATTTATGTTCTGTGAGTGCAACATGTAACGGTTTTTATTTCGTGTTCCATACTGTACTATAATACATTGCTTTTTTCATTAGAATACGTATACAAAAAAAATAATTGTAAGATACCATATGATCATTGAATATAGGTTTAAATTTAGAAGCTTATACAAAAAACTAATCAATATAATTATGAATCAATATGAAAAGTAATACATTTTATAAATAGGTAAGTACAATTAATAATATACATCTGGAATACCAAATACACAGAAAAGTGAAGACGTAAATCAGAGTTTTTTATAGGCTCCTTATAGACGCATTATTTGATACACACTGAGAGAGATTAATTTTTACAACTGTTTCTATAAAGTATATTATTAGGACTATATGGAAAATGTGTTTATGTTTATTCCCAACTTTTATTTTTAATTGTATTCACTATATTATTCGAGAATGTCTTTAAAATAAATCTCTATTTTTCATTGAGACTATATTATATTAAAGATTGTCACTACTATGGGTCACGTTTATTAGAATAAATTTAAAATACACAGTTTTTGTGTTCTGTCAGATTAATCTTTGGTTATGTACTGTAATTTTTGCTCCCAGAATCATTTTCTCTTAGTTTAGACCAGTACAATATCTATCATTAACTAGTAGAATTCGTTTCAAGAATATGGTATTTTTAATTTTAGGGAGCCACGCCTACTTTTCTGTCCCTTTCTCTCAGAATTCCTACTCCCACAAATTCAAGAGTTCTATTCTATCACCGTTAAGAATTCTACGTCTACATGTCTTGGCCTATTATTTGTTTCAAGTAAAAATCTCTGATTTACATTTTTGACATAAACGACAAATTTAACAATGGCTTAAGATTTAGAATCATAGGTATGTATTACTTTACACTTAATAAATGTTTTAAGGATATGTTTAATAATTTCATTTAATTTAATATAAGACGTAGACATAAAAACACTATAATTATTGTAAAAACAAACATCATATTTATTGATTTAGATATGTTTCTTACTATATTAATTTTAAATTAAGGCTATTAAATTTATATCTAAAATTAAATCAAATAGATTTAATAATATTACATCATATTACATAATATTACATAATAATAATTGGCACTTACATTTTTTTGGTCACTTTTTTCATGAAAATATTTTCATCTTAGGAAATGAATGTTATTTCTAAAATGTGTAGGTACCTACGTATTTTTTAGTGGTACTTTGAATGTCTAAAATATTAACAGAAATATATTTCATGAACTGACCTTTAAGAATATTTCATTTCTGTGTAAAAATAAATGTTTTTTTTGACCTTGTATTTCTTATCCCAATTAGTACAAGAAATAAAACATGCTACATTGGATAAATCTAGAATTGGAGTTTTGTCTTTTAATTCACTTAAAATTGTTTTAATGGTGAGGCATGTTATAATTATTTAAATTCATCTTGATTTGGATAATGTTTTCTTAATATATGGTAATGACATATTATCTGATTGAATGTCAAATTCATTATGAATGTTTAATCATTGATGTTTAAAATTATAGAGTAATTAAGTAATATAGTTTTTAAAAGAGCTCATTGTTACTCTTTTTTTAATTCACTTTATTATAATATAAATTTAAAACCAAAAGTGGATTCTTCTTAACAGTTTTTTTTTGGTTTTCTGAACCTATCAATAAATGAAGATTTATTATCTTTTATTATTCACGTTTAAATAAAAATTATACATACCCTTTTTCTAGCATCAACTGAATACGAGGAATATAAAAATTACGTATGAACAAAAGTTTCTTTAGACCTTTAAGTCATTTTAAAATAATATAATTTAAATTCTTTATAATAAAAATTAAATTAAAATGTAGATTAAGTTAGATTCACTGTGACTGGGACATTAGCCCACAAATTCATTCTACAGGGTGAGTCATAACTATTGGAACATTGACTAAGGACAGGTTATTTGGACCAAAATATGGCTATTGGGCCAAATATGCCTTAATATAATGTTGCTGAGAAAAAAGATACAGGGTGTTAAAGTTAATTTTTGTTTTTCGTTTTTTGCTAAGAGTTTCCCTGTATATTTATAAATTGATATCAAAATTGGCACAGAGGCATAATCTTAGACAAGAAATAGTATTTTATTTACAATTTTACGTTTTGTCATAGAGGGCGCCACGTGGATCATTCCTAATGATCAAATTGAGTCTAAACTTTTTCTAATGAAATTTTTTAGTAATTTTATTAGAAAATATGACGTAAACATCATTTTTACGTAAAATTGGTACTCTTATTTAAACATGATAATTTCAACCGTTTTCGATAAAAACGCAGTCGAACTACTTAGAGTCTTAAAAAAGGATTTCAAATATTAATCCATTTATGAAAAGTATGCATTGGACTGTCAGATAATTGTTGTTATCATCACTTTTTTTGACTGAAATGCCTCGTCACAATCATTTTACTAATGAAGAAATGCGAAATATGATTTGCGTATACGCACAAGAAAATTTTTGCGGTCGCTCGGCAGCCAGAAGGTATATAATGTTATATGCAAACAGAAGGCAACCAAATCACAAAACTTTTGCAAGATTATATCGTAGTTTAGGTGAAACTGGGTCATTTCACACTAAAAATCGGGGTGGTCGACCGAAACAAATCACACCTAATCAAGAAGATGAACTTTTGGTTCGAGTAGATGAAAATCCTGAAATAAGTTCACGACATCTATCAGCAGCAACAGGAGTAAGTCAGTCGTCTATAATTAGAATTCTAAAAAAAGAGAACCTCCATCCTTATCACTTCACTCCTGTTCAAAATTTACTTCCAACAGATCTTCCACGACGGTTACGTTTTGCCAACGTATTCTGAATAAACATCGCAATGACAGACACTTTATTAATAATATTATGTTCACCGACGAAGCAACTTTTACCAGACGAGGGGTTTTTAATTTGCGAAATAGTCATTATTGGGAAAAAGAAAACCCGCATGCTATTAAAGCTAGACATTTTCAGCATGAGTTTAAATTGAATATTTGGTGTGGCATTATAGGCGACCAACTACTAGGGCCTTATGTTCTTCCTCCGAATTTAAATGGAGATTCTTATTTATTCTTTTTGGAAAATACTCTTAGTGATATTTTAGATGATCTGTCACTGGATGTAAGAAGAAAAATGTGGTTTATGCAGGATGGAGCACCACCTCATTTTTCATTAGCTGTTAGAAATCATCTTAATGACGTATTTCCTCAACGATGGATTGGCAGAGGCAGCGATTTTCAATGGCCACCAAGAAGTCCTGAGTACAACCCGCTAGATTTTTATTTTTGGGGACATATGAAGTTAATACACGAGACGAACTTTGGAGATACATTCAAAATGCAACTAATCTTATAAGGGGACAGAATAACATTTTTTTTAACGTTCGAAAATCCTTTATAAAAATAATTAGAAAAGGCATAGAAATCGGAGGAGACCATGTAGAACATTTAGTTTGAGTTTTTGTGAGTTCTTAAGTTAAAGTGTGTTTAGTTTTGATTTATCGTCAAAACGGAAACCTTACGTTAGTTGCAACTTTGTTTATTAGTTTGGTACTTGATAATGGAATTGTAAATAAAATACTATTTCTTGTCTAAGATTATGCCTCTGTGCCAATTTTGATATCAATTTATAAATATACAGGGAAACTATTAGCAAAAAACGAAAAACAAAAATTAACTTTAACACCCTGCATCTTTTTTCATTATATTAAGGCATATTTGGCCCAATAGCCATATTTTGGTCCAAATAACCTGTCCTTAGTCTATGTCCCAATAGTTATGACTCACCCTGTATATACATACTGAAGTCTACAAAAAGTCTACAAGTTGGTCCAACAAAAATTTAAGACTTAGATTTTTATGACTTTTCAATATAGATGTGGAAAATCGCTCGGACCCGTCAATTTTTGATTCCAGCGGGAACTTCTTTTCGCTTTTTGTATTACCGTAACTTCAACCCAATACCGGGGGTGAGCACAACCCCTTGATTTTCAATAGGGATGAGGAGTATGGCGAAAGCTCATTTTAAAGATCTTACCGAGTACTATCTGGTCCTGAAATTTTGCTTTAAATTATAAAACAGCTAGTGAAAGAGGCAGTGTGGAATTTATGTCAAAATTTTATTCGTATCCGATACATTTCAAGGTTAATTAGCAATTAGCTCATAATTTAAAATAATATGCGGATTATGTTTTTCATTTACCATATAGTCATTCATCAATTTTTAAGATTACACGTTTTTTAAAGCGATTGTAAATTTGTAGTAGAATTAATTGGTGTATTCCGTAGAAGAATGGGTGGAAATAATAAAATTATATTTTAGGACTCTACGCTAACATTATTTAACGAACGTTGCTAGTCTGCAACACCAATAGTTGTACTTAAGTAATTGCAGGAGAAAAAGTAGATTTTGCAGGAGGTCCCGAATAATGAATCCTATTCCAATATATAATTTTTAGCCATAATTACATTCGGTTGACCAAAGAAACATTTGAGTATTATAACTAATTACAATGTTAATAAAATAAAAACATTTTTGTGAAAAACCGTATTAAAACAACTTTTTATTTCACCTTTATCTACTCAATTACCTTCTGCATCTACACTTTGTCGACCTAGTAATCCGGTACAAAATTATATTCGCGTTAAATTACAAAGATTTTAATTTTAATAAAGCCTTGATGAGTGATTGTAACTTTGAGCGAATGCTACTGCATCAAAACTAACCGCAAAATAATCTTAATAATACTTTCTTTAATTTTTATTAAAAACAACAAAGTCAAAATAATACATATAGTTTTGTAATAAATTGCAATTGCAACAAAAGAAATTTAAATTTTTATTCAATATATCCTATACCTTGATTTTATTTCAATGTCTGTATCAAAAGAATGACATGTCAATCTATGTTTTAATGACGCATCTAAATCTATCTAGACTGTCTAGATAGTCAATAAGATTGTTTGATATGGATATTGGTAGATTGAAGGAAGTAGATTAACATTAACAAAGAATTAGCAATTAGTTATTGACCTTCGGTGGCTACATTGAGGTCAATGTCATTACTAAAGGAAATAAATATTATTTAAACGTATCAAGCTTCTAATTTTATGGGCTAATGAGGGATAACAACAAAAATTGCTTTATAAGTTAAGCTAGCGAGTAAAACTGCAAGGTTTTTCAAATAGCTAAAATAATTTATAAAGTAGATACAGCTGTGGCAGTAGGTAATATTTGCTTTACTAGACAAAAAAGATGCAATACAGCCCATTGTGCAACATTCGGGGGATTGTCTTATCTAATTATTTGTCCATTCAACCTAATAAAACAATTTAAACGCTGTGTAAAGCACAACTTTGAATCATAGAGCAAATCAGTTTAAAAAAAATTATACCTATAAAACATCCGTTTAAAAAATGAAAATCGGATCATTTGTGTGGCATTCAGGGATTTTGCAAGAAATCGTAGTCATTTATTGAGATGGCAATTACGTGGAAACTAATTAATTTACAGGGTTCACACTAAAAAAACATAGAAAATGTTATAACTACCTAATAAACATCAGGTACCTATCTACAAAAATAAATAGTAACTTCAATATGTCAATCTGACGATGCTAGTTGTCTAGCGAAACGGCTGTCATTGAGTTTTTTAAAAAAGCAGTTTTTAAATAAATATTGGAAGTTTTGTTAAAACGAAGAGTATTTTATTATCCTTAATAAGATGGACTTCCAAAAAGTAAGGGTTAGTACAATCAATTTAATAGAAAATGCTACTTTCCCACCAAACCGCAGGCATAAATAATGATATTTGAGGAAGTAATTAATTTTCCGAGTTTTCTTTGGCTGTAATTATCCCATCAGGTTGAGCTATTGCTTCCTAATTTTATTGCCTACAATTAATTTTTGTATTGACGTCATTTTGATTACTAGATACATGTCAAAATTATCATTAAATAATTGATAGTGTGAAATTTTTTGGCTTTATTATTAATAAAAAAATAATACATAACATATGCTTGTCCAAAACACAAATCATGTGTTAACATCCTAATGGTACAGTCGGTTTTCTACTATTCTTGATGGCAAAAATCACTTAATACATGTTCCCTATTGCTTGGCCTATCAGGGTTTTAGAGAACACCTGCAAAAAATCTTAAAATGACTCTTGAAGTATTTTAGAATAGAAATTTTAATATGCATCTGGTACTAGAGGGTAAATTCTTAAGAATCAAATACCATATGAAGTTCTAAGGTCTTTAATTCTTTGGAAATGTGTTTCAATATAGAGTAGCTTTTGAAGATGTTTTTTCTGCCACGCAAATCATTGTTTTATGACGATTAAGCCTGACCCAGACACTATACAGCAAATGGGTTGCAGATGCAATAATGACAAAATAATTAAGTTGAATCATATACTTGAATACGAACTAAATTTAAATTCTCTTATTTATACATTAAAACATTTATATCATAGGTGCAGCACTAAAAGGAGAATTCATGATTATGTAGGTACAGATTTTTACTAACTATAAATCAATTGGTAAACTTAATTTTGCATACAGGTTATACCCTCGTCACTTGCCATAATACCAGTGTAAGAAAAAACTGCAACGGGAAATATATTGAGATGAATAGCTAAGCTTCAGTAAAATTAAAATATAAAACAGACCTCAATATGCAAATATAAAAGGATATCAGAATAATTTTCATTAAAATATCAGCTTAAATGTGAAACATTCAAATAGATGGAGAATGTATTTGACAACCTTATCTTGGATAGGATCCTGTAGTATTATTCAATAACAATCAAATAAGTCCCAATTCATATAGCAAGTCCAAATTTATGTAACAAGTTACAATTCATATACAGTGCTGCCAGAACGAAAATGCAGTAATGTACTAATCATGAAACAAAAAGTACTAAATCCGGAGAAAATGTACTAAAAAGAAATATGTACCAAAACGGACTAAAAAGCACCAACACTGAACGCAAAAAGTATTAAATAAATAGTGGGAATTTTAAATTAATGATTTATTTATAATAACAAATGTTCTTAGTTTTAATTTCTGCTCACATGAATCCACCTTTTTTGCCGTGGTTACAGCTGTTTACAATTCAAATATGGCAATTGACAGTTACAATTGACGATTTTAACATGAGTTTCTCATTTGTACTAAAAATTGTAATACTAACGTACTAAACATTGGCCAAAATCGCTAGATCTAGTACGAAAACACTAGTTCTGGCAGCCCTGTTCATATAGCTTTCTCTGGAAATTAAAGCTAGAATATAAAATAAAAAGAATATAATTAAAACTACTCCCTATGAAAACGACCGTTTTGAAACTTCCAAAATTAGTAAACAAGTTAGTACTTGTTTCATGAGTTTAAACTGCAAAATGTCAAAATCAGATACGTGACAGCAACGAGTAACTAAATGTCAATTTTTATCGCCTGTTATTGACGAATTGCTGCGTACAAACAGTTAAATTCTGTCACGTATTCAGTGCGGACAAAAAAGGTTTGCGGACGAAAAAGGATGGTAAATAATACGCCATTTTTCACTCTAAAATTAGTACGAAAAATGTTATTTTCTGTAGAGGTCGACGGAAAAAATTATTGTATGAGTAGTGTAGTTATCTTTGCAACCTAGGTATGCTTTTAGTTCTGTGGTCTTTACGTTGAGGCTTCAACGTTTCAGCTGTCAAAAAATGTCCACTTAAATATCGTGGCTCCACGAAAAAATTTCGGGACATTTTTTAAATTGCCATGGTAAAGAGTCAAAATTAAGACATTTTATTGGTTAAAAAGTAGAGGTGTAATAATTTCATAAAAATTGCTTTGATATTTCAAAAAGTGGAGTATGGGTAAACTATCGGTATAACAGGAGCAACAAAATATTGAGAATTCCAGGTGAAGAATATGGTTATAAAACCGTAGGTACTTATTGTATATACGAGGGCAGTCCAGAAAGTCTGTCACGTTTTGCGTTGTAGCCGCTAGGGGCGGGGCTATCACGGCTATGTTGGCGTCAGGGCGTTCCTCCGTTCAGTGGCTATCCAGCCGTGCTAGCGGGAGGTTCGTGTCGATCTTCGTTGTTTTTCAATAACAATTTAAAATGTGTGCCCCAATTCAAAATCCCGCGAGGAAAGAAGTTCTTCTTGTTGATTTCTTGGAACGTGGAACAACAATTACCTCTGCGAGGTATTGTGAAACACTTAAAAAATTAAGAAGAGCGATCCAAAACAAGCGCAGAGGAAAGTTGACTTCAAAAATTCTCTTTGTCCACGACAACGCCCGACCACATACGGCAAATCGAACACGAAAAGTCCTGGATGCTTTCAAATGGGAGGTTTTCCCACATCCGCCATACAGTCCAGACCTTGCACCCAGCGATTATCACTTGTTTCCGGGAATGAAGACATGGCTTACTACGCAAGACGGCGTAACCGACTGGTTAACGTTACAGGCGGCAGACTTTTATGACGCCGGCATTTCCAAATTAGTTCATCGCTATGATAAGTGTCTCAATTTGTTTGGTGATTATGTTGAAAAATAGTATTTTAGTTGTACTTTCAAATGTATATAATAAACATGTTTTCTTGCACTTAGTTCTTTTTTTATATCAAAACGTGACAGACTTTCTGGACTGCCCTCGTATTACATTGTACTACATACTAATATTACTACGAAAGTCTATTGCACACAGTTGCACACAGAATTGAATTGTTTGCGTGATTAGCGCTAGGAGTTGTACATAGGGGTAATTGGCGCATACAACAGGGGTTAAACGTAAATAAAAATATTCAAAATAGGTACATTACTAACACATAACGTTTCTTAAGTATCAATTAATTTCAGCAACTGTTCCAATAAGTATTTTACAGAACACAGAACTAAAATCTTATTTAGCTAATGAAGAATGTTTATGTTAATTCCTGAGAAAAAAAATATATAAACTCCATTAAATCCTAATTTTTAACATGACTAAGAAAATAAATTTTATAATTAAAGTTAAAAAACTCATTATTATAAGAAATATTGGGGTAGTAGGAAAAATCGTGTACACAACACGTTGGAAAGTCTCTTTCCACATTTGATATGTAGTATACTATTTCGGTGATATATTGTTATCAGAAATTAGAAAAATGTAAGTAAATTGTGTCACTTAAGGTTTCGCGAGACTCTCGAAATGATTTTCCGTTTCGTCTCAATTTTGAGACGAAATCAAATTTTTTTTCCAAAAGATATCGAGGAAGGCATTTCGAGATCTCCAAATACCATTTCCCATTGTGAGACCGCCCCTTCTCATCAAATAATACATAATTTTGTGTGAACCACTGTCCATGCATTTTTTATACTGTCGATTTGTTTTATACTTAATGTCTTCATTAAATTGTGCACAATTTAATTTTTCTATTGTTATTTTGACTTTGATTTTAGCTTAACAAAGTACAGATTGAACTAATCGATTTGGAAAGTAGACCTTTTTTTCTTGGCAGGCGAAAAATTCATGGGCATTAAAACGAACCAATAATTGTCAAGGTTTAACTACTGGCAACTAAATAACATGCATTTTATTGCAATTAAATTATAAAAAAAGCTAAACTATGTATAATAAATAAGAATGTATACAGTTATTGATTATCGGTATTTCTTGCCATATAAATAACCATTTTGATTTATATCACCTCTAATTAAATATTAGATAATATTTATATTTTTAAAATTAGTTAGAAGCATAACTTATTATTAATAATAATCATTGATACATTGTCAAATAAATGATAAACTGGAACACAAACTTTTTTAAAAAAGAGTGACATATACGATCAGGGAATTCCAAGTTTAAATCTCCAGAAAAGAAAATAAACAAGGCAGTAATTCCACATAAGAGAAATGTAGAAAAAACAAAAAAGTAGTCAACAGGTTGGTCTATACGGCACTTTTAAACACAGTGGGTATCTTTGGAGTTAAAGATATACCAGACGGAAATACCAAGATCAACACTAATGACGCACATATAAAATAACACAGCAGATTTAATTTATTCGCGCTACTTTGGACTGGGTTTGCAAGAAAACCCACGGTGGTACACTTCAAAATTTTATTGCTTGTCTTACGCAATTATCTACTGTGTAATTATTCAAATATTGTTTTTTCCTGTTTCATTAAAATAACAAAGATGATATTTGCAAAATTTTTAAATGTGACAATAAGTTTTCATCTGAAAATTTCAATTCAACATAAAATACTAAACATGATTTAAATAATTAAATATAATTTGGAACATTTGTTAAACAACTTTATATAAAAGTTTAAGTATAAACATTTAAATTTAATATTGCAATAAAAATTACACACAATTCTAATTGTTTAATAAAAAATTAAAAGCTTTTTATGGGGAATAATTAAAAAATATATTTTAATTATTTAAAATTAAGACATTTCTTGGAAATAAATAATTTTATAATTTTTGATGTATCATGTAAATATATAATTTTATAATATATGACGTTTCTGGTTAATAACTATTTTTATGAAGAAAGGAAAAAACCAAAGTCGTCAAATGTTTAAAACAGTCATGCTTTAATATCAGAAATTTGTGAATGCATCCTTATAGGGTGAGTTGGATATATTCCAAATTTGACCTCTTTATACCAAATACGTTCCTTTGGTCATGATCACACTCATTTCTGAACACATATCTCTGTTGGTAATTTAAGTATATTACATTAAATTAGATTATCTTAAGTCGCCAGTTACAATTTTCTGCACTTCGACCTACCAAGATCTTTTGTGCTTAGGTATATTCACTCCTTTATTTGTAACTATATCAACTTCCTCATTACCTAGTACCCCTTAGTGATCTGGTAAAGTTTCTTATCAGATTATTAAAGAAATATTTACTTTCTTAGACTAGCTTTGACTCATAATTAAAATAACTCGGAGCTATTAAAGTCGTCTAGCTGTCTGTAGGAAAATAGATGTCCTTGACTGCCTCTGCGGAGACAGTCCTGGACACAAATATCTATAGCGTACATTTTCACCTGAAATATAGTTGGAGCATAAGCAAGGAATTTGGATAATCAAAAATTTGGTCCTAACCTAACCTAACTCCAGTCCTTTCTATTCTGGACTTCTATTTTAGACCCATCTGTACACCACACGAGTGAGTCGTCTTCCAGATCTGGGTCGACCGTATATCGGATTTCTATATTCACTTCAAATGGGGTGTCAAAGTCAAACTGCATGTCAAATTTTTTCTAAAAACCAAATTATGAAGTTTTAAGTTTTGTGTCTGTTGAAGACATAAGGCACCAGCTGCAGCTTCTTTCCTTAAATTTAGTATTAAATATAGACATTTTAAGCACACACCTTTAATACATTCTGTAGTACTACTACAATATCAAATTTCCAGTGAATGCATTAGCATATCTATTCTCAACATACTATATACAAGACATCTCAGAAACTGTTCAACTACACACATCCAAAGGCATTTCTACACTAAAACATTTGATAATAAAATAATCTAATATCTAAACTCAAGAGAAATATTAGAAGACAATTGCAAATATTTTGGTCGATAAAACATACTGGATTGGAAAATCTTCATGTGTTATGTTTCTTTCCTATTCAGAAAAAAAGCTAAAACACACTCGACTGGTCAACTTGTGTTGCCTAAAGGGCTACTTACATCATCTACAGAAATCGAGAAAAACTATTGTATTCAATAGTTTCAATGTATGTAACTCTTTTTAGTCCCAAAAAGGTAGGGAAAATATAATGTCTAGCTGTTTACTGATCAATTGTTATATTTTGTCTAAAAGTAATAGCTTACCTTGAACAATTATTGAAGACACGTGTTCGAAAGCACGCTTCTGATACATTTTATTAGTTTTCAAATAGTATGTGTACAAATTGTGTGTGAATTGCGTAGAAAATGTTTTTTATTATAATTAAAGCATAATTATGTAACTAGCAATGAAAAGAATGGAAAAAAGTCTACATACCAACAACCAAAAGGGGGGATTTCATAAGATGAGGTACTTTAACGTTTTTCTTCAGACTCTTTAGTCGGCCTGTTAGTCGATGAAAGGAGATATGGTTGCCTTACGGGTCTTTAAATAGTCTTGCTCAAAACGGAAATCGTGTTTGTGTCATTTGTCAGAAGAAATGCGTTCCTTATTCAATTGCAAGCGAGGGACGCGTTCTTTGATTGGCCTCGTTCAAACAGATAAATAGTTAGCGTCTATAAGGGGTGTCTCGTGTACAGTAGCATTAACAGTGAATCGGGGTCGGTTTTAACGGTAATAATAGCGGTATCGTTTACGGTCGGTAATAGTGCAAGGTGACATGACGATAGACATGTTACAAGTACTTACACGGACTGTACTTTTTTTGCTGTAGTTTATTACTGAACTAAAAAAAATTTAAAATAGACGTCTGTGGAAAATTGTATAATTTTTTTTGGTTTAGTTTAGTGTCAAGAAATGTTATAGTATTTAATAGTATATTATGCAACGATCATGTAATGATGGTTATTAATACACGAGCATTTACTGGGATACGAATCGAGCCGAATGCGAGTATCTTAGTAAAAACCATTATAACATTAGTGTTATAATGAATATCATTATGGACACATAATATGAATTATGGACATATAAGTGCATTATTATAGTACGGGCGTAGAAAAAATGATTTTTTTTTTTATTTTTTTTGTATTTTTTTAATGAGGTGCTGCTTAGAATTATGCTTTTCTATTTATTGCTCAGTAAATAAGTGACTGTTGGGCAATAAATATATTATTATTATTATTATGATTATCAAAAGACATATGCACTTACTCAGCAATTGCTGGTAATATTTACCTATCCCGAGTGTAAAAATTAAGCTAAAAAATTGCATTTTTAAAAATTTAAAATAGCTGCTCTTTGCAAGACAATA
This sequence comes from Ophraella communa, assembly GCA_035357415.1. NCBI lineage: Eukaryota > Metazoa > Arthropoda > Insecta > Coleoptera > Chrysomelidae > Ophraella > Ophraella communa. The sequence continues at coordinate 16,545,583 of CM068993.1, forward strand.
AACGTGTTTTTATGAAGACTGTTGGTACGATGATCCGTACATTTCCTCTTTTTTTGCATGCCCCATCTGTCCAACTTCTACAAGATTTTTATATTTGTATTATATTTTGTAAAAATATTGTTTGGAACTGCAACATCGACCAACAGCACTGATTTAGCTTTTTTATCCACCACCACAATGTCGGGTCGATTATTTGTCACCTGTCTATTGGTAATAATGGACTTATAATAGTGGAGTCTAAAATCTGTATTCCCAAGAACTGCCTGTGGCCATAATAGTATCCAGCAGTTCATATTTATTGACCAGTTTCTGGTGGATAACGTTACACAGTTGGTTGGCACTGTTTACACTTGTCCGATATAATAGTTTGACCTCTGCTAACAAATTGTTTGTAATTGTTAGTATCAATTACCTGATCCCGAATGGCCATCATAAATTCTTCAGACTCCGGAAACAAGGTACCGTTAGTAAGCCACATATTTGATGTAATTCTATCATTGTGTGGTTGGTCTAGGTCGTGATAATTTCGACCATGTAGAGCTTTTTGAGACTATTTTACTGGTTTATCAGTCAGCATCTGTTATTAATTCTAAATTCACATTCACCAGCCAAATTTGAAGATGCTATAACAAATTTGTGTAAATTCGATGAGAGTAATTTGGTAATAAAAAAGTCTTGTTGTGTAGATAAATTATGTCAATTTTTTATTATTATTATTCTGAATATAATTAACTTTTCAAAAACCACACACCTATTTTTTAATTTAGGTAACATTTTACGGTCAATCAACTTTGCTTTTAAATAAAAAACTATAAACTTTGGTCTTTTTTATGTGCTTTATTATAATTAAAAAATCTAATAATAGACGATATTATATTTTAAAAACTAAATCAGGGCTCCGCCAATAGACTTAAATTTTGAAAAGGAAATCCATCTCTCAAATGTGGATGATGTAGATAATCGTAGTAATAAAACTCAAAGTCTATCCACAACGTTTAATAGTAAGGTTCAAAAATTAGTGCAACATGTTTCGGTCTTCAGACCATCATCAGGCTATAAAGAAAACAATGGTATCAGGAGAATCAAAAATAGTTATAAAAAGAGCGAATGGTGTCGGTTGTCCAATTACATCAATGATGAAAGTTAAAACATTTCAAATATGACAAATAAAATAAAATAATAGATATAAATATTATTCAAATATTTATACCTTGTTATTAAAGCATTTTTTGGTAAAACTTGGATTACTAGCAGATCATTGTGTTTTCCCATCAAGTTAAACACACATCACTAACAGTTAATATCAAGATTTTAAGGGTCAATTATCGATTTGGAGAGATAGTGTTTGTTTCTTTTCAGCCAAACAGAATATGCACTTTATCGGTCTAACTGTTTTCCTATTTCTCCATTCAGGTTACTATGACCAGTAAGTGGTACCATTACAATTTGCAGCTCCTGTCTGCTCATCATCAGCAGCTCTTAAAGTGTCTTAAACTCTCTAGTTAAGACTGGTAAAAACCTTTCATCAAATTTACTAACCCGATGTTGTTCTTTTGGCTGCCAAATTTGATGCAGTTCCGGATCTATAATCTTTCAAATCTTTTATTAAATAAAATTACCCAGACATTTAAAAAATGCTGCGCATATCTTTAAAAGTATTATTAAGTGGGCCGTAGGTGAAATAAATTCCTGAGAATCATTGTTATAAAAAACACGCAGAAGATGATTTTTTGTTAGTAGGTATATACTAAATGTCCATTTTCAATGAATAATCAAGAATATAATCCATATAAAGTCCAAAAAACTGAATTGAAACATATTTAAAACATAATTTATAAATAAAACCTGCTTTCATTTATTTTTTAATACTAAAAATAAAAATATACAAGAATTATATAAAAATCACACATCTCGTCAATTGTGACATTATGTCCTAGACTATAGTCTAGGACATAATGGGACATCTTTGCAGTTTTCAATAAATTTTGTAAAAAGGTCTCTAATTGCTGTTAATTTTTTAGTAGTCAGTAGTTCTTCTCTTCCATTGCAGAATCCTCAGACTAGCCAAATGATTCTACGGAATTTTGATCATATTCTTTATCAGCAATAGACAAACGATTTAATTCCGGAATATCGACCAATTTACTTAGACTATATATACTTTTACTAACCTTATCGTTAAAGAACAATTTTTTAAAATTCTTTTTATAGTCATAAAGGTAGGCAAAAAATAGTTGTGTGTCACACGTGCATAAATATTGTTATGGTTTGCTCTTTAGATACATTTTAAATTTCGAATTTATTTTAATTACTTCTCAGGATGTTAGGGTTCTGGATTTAAACTAAAAATTTATTTTAATTTTTGTAATGAAAAAATATGAAAACAAAGTTATATCTAGACAAACACCTAACTACTTATCTAACCCTATTATCTTAAGTACCTTAATTATCTTAACTACCTTAATTAACTTAACTAACCTTATCTACCACTTATTGTCCTTCACCCTTGTTTTCCTTAGCTTTGTCCTTTTCCTTGTACTGCAGTTATTGTCCTTTTTTTTTGTCGTCCAGTTGTGGTCATTTTCCTTTGTCCTCCAATTGTTTATTCTATTTTTTTAATTTAAGTTATTTTCGTCCGCTAAACAACTATATCAATTTTTTTTAATTAATTTTTGTTTCTGTTAGTATTTCATAATCTTAACTGATTTCTTCTAATTTATAATTTAAATAAACTTTGTTTTTCGCCTTTTATTTTTTATCTTTAATCTCGCTTGACTTTTCTTAAATTTCACTCACTGTTAATAACTCTCATCACCTCACAACGAACCTTCCTCATCACTATCTCCCACACTTCATGTCTATACTTAAAACTAATACAATTTTCAAAACATTACATAATTTTTATTTAAACTAACATCCTATGTTTGACATAACTTCAAATTCTGACGTTTCCAAAAAATATTCACTCGAAGTAAATTTTAATACATAATTTTTTTTAATAAAATAAAATTCACCAAATTAATAATTTCATAATTTTCACATTTAATAGTTTTACTTGAAACAAACCATATCAATATATTAGCATCCTTTAGCTGGTATTTGCTTAGTAGCAAATTATAGCCCACTGCTAATGCTCACTTGTGACACAATGTATTATTAAAATAAAAAAATTATAATCTTAATGTAATGCTGTAAACATAGGTTACAATAAAACATTTTGAAAATACAATGTACACTTAAAAGCATACAGAGTTTAACTAATTTTGTAAAATACTTTAAAATAAACATTTACTAATACAAAACAAAGTAAAAATAATAATCCACATTTGTGACGAAAAACAAAATATAGGTTTTATTGAAGAATTTGACATAAAAAGACATTTAGCAGATCAGCAATTAAAAGTTGTAAATAAACAGATAAATCTTGGAAGTTCTACAATATTATTATTGAAGAAAATACTTTTATTAATTTTCTAGATTTAAGAAGTGAAAATATTTAATATATAGATGTAACCATACCATATAATTCAAATCATCGTATAAAATATAAATTAGCAGCATATTATTCCATGATACTTAAAACATTTTCAATTCCAATGGACAAAAATAACTTTAATAAAGGAATTCGGATCATAAAACAAATAGCTACATCTAATAGCTATCCATAACATTTGATCAATAAATTAACTTTTAAGAAGGAACAGAAAAATTCCCTAGAACTAATATTTCCTAAACAAAATAAAGAAATTTATTACTAAAAACATTAAAAATAGAATTTTTTAAACAAAACTTCCACTATTTATTTAATAAATTGCTTTAACTCAATAGCTAAAAACTAGCATCGTCAGATTGACATATATAAGTTACATCTTGTTTGTTTGTATCTAGTTCTGTTGCAACGTTATTTGGTTAGTTTTCTTGAATTATTAAATTTTCAAAGCAATTCCAAAAACTTCTAGATTATTAATGGTAAAATAAATACCTCTTGCATAAATATCCATTTTTGGTAAAATATTACACATCTAAGCTAAAAATTTTACAATTTCTATAATCTGCTTTTACCGCATTTCGTTTATCAATTTGGAGAATCGCATTAGTGAGCCACCGTGTAGTAGGTACTTCTAAGCCAACGCGAAGGCAAAGAATAAAAAAAGGAAAGAACCACCGCATATCGGAGATCCCTATCGGGTAGCAGAAAACCTTGTAAATCACGCATTCGCGGGGATCCCGGAGTCACCCGCACGCAAGGGTCGGACCTCCCCACCAAAAATGGGAAGCAACTACATATACCACCTCGCCGGACACATGTCACTCACTTATCAACTCGCTGACCAACGTTGCATAGCCTCTTTTTGACAGACGGTAATACTATCGTGGTCTCGTGTGATTTTTCAGCGTCGGTTAAATTAGTCTTTCAGCAGTGAAACGTGTATTTTCAGGCTGAGACAGCGAGTTTTTCTTCATCGCCCGTTTAAATCTCTCGATTGTAATAATAATAATAATAAAAACGAAAAATGGCCGCCGTCGCAGCTGCACAGAAAAACCGGGAAATGTTCGCCATCAAAAAATCATACAGTATCGAGGTATGTGATTTTGTTGTGATTTTTTTTAGTGATTTTATTTGTGATTTTCGTGTTTTAACATTTAACAAATAAGAGGTAAGCAATGAAGAGGATTATTTTAAAAATTCTATTCAATTTTAACCGTTAAAAACTTTTTATTTTCTTCCTTAATTTAATTTTTAAATGTGATTTTCCTCTTCATTGTTTATGTAGTTTTTTTTGTTGGTTCTCAAAATCGTTAAACCATTGTTAATTTCATTATTTTTTCTTTATTATTATTATTTTTATTTATTTGTGCATTAACTTTATTTTTGTTGTTTAATATTTAAGTAATATGAATAAAATCCACCTTATAATTTAAAATCGATTCATAAAAAAATCGCCAGACGATGATTATTTATTATTTATGTAAACAAATGCAAAATGTTCTGTTTGTTTATAGATAAAATCATGGTATACAGTTATAAAATAATAAGGTGATTTTGTTGATTTTTAAAAGTAGTTTACATTCAACAAGTTTTTTGAAAAGTCTCCTTTCTTCTTATATAATTTCCGACCACGTAACTAAGCTTTCCCTTGTGTGTAACCCTGTATTTATCACTTAAAAATCACGTATCCACTTCTACTTCTCGTTAATCACCCATTTTTTTAGAGAAAAACGTGATTTGTATCGTTTTTTTAAATAATTGACATTGTAATGTCAACTGTAATTTTTACAATATTGTTTTTAAGATTCCTTAACTGCTGTGGTAACAAAAGCGACTGCTTCTTTCGGGAAAAATCATGAAAACACGTAAATTAATAAAAAATACTTTTTAAAATTATATATATTGATATTCACTTGTCGAGATGTTAAATCTCTTAAAGAAAATTCATTTATATTAATTTATATTTATAACATTCATAAAGATTAAAAAACTTAAAAAAACCAATACAGATTAATTAAACATTGATCACTATTACATACTATTATAACGTAAAAAATATCAAGGTCAATCTATATGGTGTTTGCTGGAGCTACTTGAATCAGAATTTTTTATAATAAAAAGGCACATAGTTACAGAAACACAATTCGACCTCCAAGTTAATTAATTAATAATAATAAGGGCAATTAATACACTAACATATTAAATTGATTGTACTAACCCTTACTTTTTGAAAGTCCATCTTATTAAGAATAATGAAAAACTCTTATAAAAAAATTAGATAAATGTAAATTACAAAATAATACTAAGTTAGTTTCATTTGATGTAACTAATATGTTCTCTAAAATACCTCCTAAAGAATGTATAGTTCTAGTTAAAAAGCTATTAGATGAAAGAAATATCCATCCAGGAATAATATCAGATATAATTGACTTATTTAATGTATGCATTAGTCAAAATTATTTTACTTTTGATAACAAAGTATATATTCAAAATGAGGGTCTTCCAATGGGAAGTCCCATTTCTCCAATTTTAGCAAATATTTTTATGGATAATTTAGAAAACATAATATTTAATTCTAGTTATAAAAACAATATTGTATTTTGGTATAGATATGTTGATGATGTGTTAGCAGGATTTGTAGGTAGCGAACGACAGTTAGATATAAAAATATAAAAATTAATTTTACTTTAGAAGTTGAAGAAAATAATTCAATTAATTTTCTAGATTTAAAAATTGAAAAAGTTAATAATTTACTAAATTATTCAATATACAGAAAACCAACACAAACAGATGTAACCATACCATATAATTCAAATCATCCTATAACACATAAATTAGCAGCTTATAATTCTATGATACATAGGGCATTTTCAATTCCAATGAACAAAATTAACTTTGATAAAGAAATTGATATTATAAAACAAATAGCTACATCTAATGGCTACCCAATTCATTTAATAAATACACTAATTAATAAGAAACAACAGAAAGTGTCACTAAACCTAATATTTCCTAAACAAACTAAAGAAATTAAAAGTTATAAAAATATTACATATTGTGGAACTATTTCCAATAAAATTTCAAAAATAATATCTTCAGCAACATCAGCATTAATATCATTTAAAACACAAAATAATATTGGTACAAAATTGTTAAATGTAAAAACAAAATTACCTAAATTAAAAAAATCTGGTGTTTACAAAATTAATTGTCCAAAGTGTAATGCTGTATATATAGGTCAAACACAAAGAAATTTTGAAGTAAGATTTAACGAACATTTAAGAGCATATAGATTAAAACAACCAGATAAGTCAAATTATGCAAAACACCTACTTGAACATCCAACCTCACTCTTACACATCAATGACATCCAAATACTACACACTTGTAATAAAAAACAAAATTTAGATTTCCTTGAAGAACTTGAAATAAAAAGACATCTAGCAGATCCACAATTTAAAGTTGTTAATGAACAAATAAATCTGGGAAGTTCTCCACTTTTAAAGTGTTTGCTTTGATTGAGTCTTCATTTTATACATAGATAAGACGTAATTGTAACACAAATATATTAAGTTATTGTAAAGATCAGCATGATATAGTTTTTTCCTGGTTTTTCTATATCATTGCACAGTTATACTGATCTTAGAGGGAAGTACATCCAGGATAATCCCTTAGGGCTCATAACATCTAGGCTTTAATATTGTTATGTCTTATTACTTCCATACTTGGTCTAGCCTTATAACTACCTAAACATCAGGTACCTAGCTACAAACAAACAAAATGTAACTTCAATATGTCAATCTGACGATGCTAAGTCTAGCGAAACGGCTGTCATTATAGTTAAAAAAGCAATTTTTTAATAAATATTGGAAGTTTTGGTAAAACGAAGAGTTTTTCATTATTCTTAACACTAACATATTTCAATTTCTGCGAAATTAACTTCTAGACTTAAGGATTTTTGTAGTTTTTAAATAATTTGATATAATTTTGTTTCTGTCTGTTTATCAGTTATATTTTAAAAATATTTTTATCCCTTTTTATTAATTGCATATTTATATTTTTTTTGTTTTTGTTGTTAATTTAAATGTCCAGTTTTCTCCAACAAATAAGTATGTTTGGTCATTGGTTAATTTTATTTGTTTGTTACTGTGTTTTTTAATCTGTTTGCTATAAACTACCAAACCGGTTTTCACCATTAGATAAAGTGGAGAAGTTAAAATATATAATTTTTTGCTGGAACCTTCTGAAATCTTTCATCTCAGAAGCTACCTATTCCTATTGAGATGAAGCCAAATAATGTATGGTAAAATAGTCTTCTTTTATTTTTAATTATTTTACCAAGACCTAAAAAGTCCACTGTGATGATCCCTAGGTTACAGTTGTTCTTTTAGCCCTACAAATCTAATGAAGCTCATCGGTATTATTGGTACACTTATACGAGGTATAGAGCAATGTTGGGGAACTCATTAAGGGACCATATAACCAACATTGAGATACGGAAAAGATAACAAAATCCAAATGGACACATCGCACGAACCATAGACAATCGCTAGACCAAGCGCATCATAAAGGGCGACGATCTAAAACGCTTTGCCCCAAACTGAATTCAAGCAGCACAGCATAGATAAACATGTCTAAACTTAAGGGAGGCCTAGGGCCAGTAGTGAACACGACAAGCTGAATAATAATAATGATATACGACGTCAGTGGGCTTGAATTGATAACTTTTAGCATCTTGAGCTCCTAGCAGCCGCTACAAATATGCTACGCAATTATGTCTCCAGTTTTCATATGCTCGTTAATGCAATAGAGTTTAGTCAGTACTCCTATCATTTCTAGACATCTCTTTAAAGAAAGATCTCTTTTAAATGTGTCTTAGACCGTCTAGTTTGTACTAGTAAGAACTTCTCATAGAATCCACCCAGTTCAATATTGTTCTCTTTACATTTACTATGATTTCGGATCTATAAATATTCTTTTAGGAAAAAACATTCAAAATAAAACTTTTTAACGAAACTTTCACTTTTTATTGGAAAAGCTTTTTTAAAACAATGACAGACGTTTCGCTAAAAACTAGCATCGTCAATCTGACTAAGATGAAGCTGCTTTTATGTCTATATTCTTTTTCTTCTTGTCCTTAGTTTTTGTAGTATCGTAAATTTTAAATAATGTAGGGATTATCCAAAACCTTCAATATTTTGACAACATATATATTCCTGAGATGCTTTGTTAAGATTTTTGAATAATGTTTTCCCTAATACCATTATTCTTATAATATTTACTATGATTACGGAACTATAAATAATTTTTCAGTATCTTTTCTAACCATATAATAGTTCTATTTATTCTTCTCTTGGTTTCGGATCTATAATGATTCTTTCAGAAACTTTTATAACTAGATAATTTTTTTTCTTCGTATGCACCAACTAAAATTTGCTCTAATCATCGGTCAAATAGTCAATAACAATTGATTAAATTTAATCACTGCCATTTGAGTGATTAATTTAACAATACCTTAAAACAACATATAAAAGTTGTTGGTTCATATAAAATTCGAGGCATTTATTGCTGCATTAGAGCCATCACCTCAAGCTGTAATCTCCAGTTGATTTGATATCTAAATATCACTTCAATCTTCTGTTTTAGAAGGTAATCGAGCTGAACTCTTTCGGAACAGACTTCATTTCCATAATCCGTTTATTAGTAATTTTATGTTTATCTTGTCGTGGCAAACAGGTTTTTCATCTTTTTATCTGTGTCTATTTCTGACCTAATTTCACCAGTAGTATACTCTTCTTCCTTAAATTTCCCCAGGTGTTCTGTGTGAGTTGTATTTATTTGTTTTCCAAGAGTTTCCAACATTCTGCTATAACTTATCCATTTGAATATTTCCATCATAGAATTTTATTGTAATTTGTTTATGGTACTATTTGTAGAATTAACTGCTTTTTACTTTTTTTTAAACCTTCCTGGTTCCTCAGTTCTTAATGCAGTCCTCATATATGAACTGTTGAAGTTTAGTTCAACCGTTCAGTTATTTATTGTTCTTAGTAAGTAAATTTTATTGTATAAGTATAAAAAGAAATATCTTGTATACAAGATATATCTTGTATATGTATCTTATGTACAACTAACAATTTTTGGTATATAATTAATATTGAAATTAACATTAATATTCAAAACTAAGAATTGTGCAAATATTATTAGTTTAAAATAAATAATCTAAGTTTACTACACAGCACGCCAACTTTGTAAGGTCTTTCGGAGTACAGAAATTTAATTCATTTGTCAAGTTTCAAAGTTTTTATTATGGAATAATGCCTCTTGTACATAATGCAAAAAGTGGATTGCTGAGTTTTTTGTAGAGCTTGTACTAGTAAATACTCTTTAAAAGGCTTTAAAATTTTTTTGGTATCACCGTGTGAAGTTGAATTGAGAAACATTTCCTATGGATTTTGTTACCTAGATAAGTAAAAATAGTCCCGAATTTGATTAACCCAGTTATGTTTAGAAGTACACTATTCTACTACTATACCAACATATTTTTAAGCGTTTTGATAATTAAATTAATTATATTAATTAATGGTGTATAGTTTCTTATATTTCTACCATAATTTTTATTATAATTAAAATGAAAAGAGTCAAAATTCTCTTTACTTTACAACATTCAAGATTATACTTTTTATACTCAAATGTGGATTTTAATTTATAATTTTTAACAGAAACCACAACAAGCGGCATATTCTTGGAACAACTAATAAAATCCGCAAATTTAATTCTTTTTATTATGTTCGGAAATTAATATGCGGAATTAAAGTATAAAAAAATAAAATCCACAAGAACTGACCATGATATAAATATTGTAATTAGAAGAATTTTTTGTTCCCTTACTTTTCAAGGCTATTCACAACCTAGGCAGCGGAAACAAAGAATGGTCAACCGGAGAACTATAATTACTGATAATAATTTTATTTGAGCGGATAATTAAACAAATAATAAAGTCATGAATAATAAAACGTTTCCTATTCTTAATGAAAATTAGTAACAGAAGATTAGATTGTTGTGCGAATGTCACGTAGAGCTTGTGTTGCATATTTTCAAGGTGCTTTTTTTGTATTTATAATCATATTAACTTTATTAAAATTCACTTGAACTTCTACTATCAAATATGTTATAGTACATCAAATTTATTTATTTTACACGCCCACTTTGTGTTTTATTCTTAAGTTGTCCATTATTTTTTCGTGATGTACTTTTGTCATTCAGAAGTTCTCTTGTTAACCGCGTCTTGGTAGGAAGTTAATTTCCTTTCTTTTGATCGTTTCCTTCTGGAAGAGACAATACCATACCGGAATTTTGAGAACAGCTCTTTTAAGTCTCTATTGATTACACTTAAAAGAGTGGCCCACAAGTAGATTTATATATATATGGGGTACTTAAAAAACATATACAAATAATATTTTTACAAGTTGTATTTTTTTACAGAACGGATATCCCGCAAGAAGGCGTTCTCTTGTAGATGATGCAAGATTCGAAACCTTGGTGGTGAAACAAACCAAGCAAACTGTTCTTGATGAAGCTAGACAAAGAGCTAACGGTAAGTCTAAACTAATAATTATGGGGCTGAGTGTTTAATGTTTTATAGCTTTGCCAATTTGTTATATGTTGTTTTTGGGAATTAAATAAAAATTAAGTTGATTGACATTTTCATAGTAATAGTAATTATTAGAATCAGTTCAGAATTTAATTAATTTGGTATGCAATGCAATAAAATCTTATACTTATTTGCCAAAAAAACACTTTAAATATAAGGTTCGTTCTGGAAAACAATCATTGGCTACAGTTTTCTACTGGAAAAAGGAGCAAGATCTTCATCAAGTTATATATGAAACATTGAAGAGTTATGGGCTAGATATTTCTATTGGTTGGAGTTCTGACTCTTCTTCATCAAAATAATTAATAGGCAAACACTTAAAAACTCTTAATTATATTTCTCGTACTTCAACCTGCTGCAACTATCTCAAAAAAGTCCAAAATTCCTTCGGCGATCATCTTGGACGAAATCACGTTGCAGAACAGCGCCTTATTTGAAGTCGTAGGCGTCTATTTCGATCACGAACTGAACTGGCACAAATACGTGACTTGAATTGCTGCTTTCGACCTCGAAAATATTTCTCTCCCATGAATGTCTACACCCTTTACACCCTTTACGTCTCTTGTGTCCGTCAAAACCTCGAGTATTATTCCCATATTTGGAGAAGTACGTCTCCCACCGCAGAGTCGTAGGCTACATCTGTCTCTTCTCCCGCTATTTTTACTGCTTCAGCTCTAAAGAACATACATTTTTGATCCTCCTTTTTAAAACAACAGGCTCACAAGTCTCATATGCATCCCTTAAGCGTTCAGCTCGAAACACCTCGAACTGAGCATTTCAAAAGATCCTTCATCCCCAGAGTGTCAACAATGTGGAATTCTTTGTCCGGTTATGTTTTCCTTTTCTTCTCAATCCCCAGTCCTTTAAATAACGCATGAAACAACTCCCCCACTCCCTTTTCGAAGCATATAGGCATCTTGCCTTCGTGGTTCACCATTATTGAAAAAAAAAATTAACCTTTATTAAGAGCGAACATTACAGAGAAGAGCTGGAAGACGACGTAAGATTCCTAATACTATAAGGATTGTAAACTCCCAAGGGCAAGTAGTAGAGACAAAGTTTCTACTAGTTATTAATAAAAAAATCAGCCCTAATCAATAAAATAGAATCAGAGTAAAACCAAAAAATAAACAATGGGCACTGTTACAATTGAAAATCGGGATCACAAGTTTATAATATATCACAAGCTTTGTCCATTAAAACTGGAAGCCATTGAGAAATGGCTCTATGGTTCTATTAGACCATGCATATATTTCGCACTTTCTCGGAGATAGAGAAATTAAATATTATGAGCAGATAGTTAAAATAGTCCATAAACCTGGGACAAAAAAATTGGAAGAAAATGGACATTAAAAAAAAATAAGCTGGAACGAACCTATTATTTCTTTACAAAACTCGACTTACAAAAAAATTGCATTGGATATTTAAATAAATGAAGATATTTGCAATATTTTTAAATACTATTGATAAATAATAAATAATTTCTGTCTATTAATCTGCGGTTTTTGCAAATATCTTTATTATAAAAAAAATGTATGTGTTCTAATAGTGGGAATTTAATTTATTAAATGTTTGATTTTGCATATATTATGTAATTTTAGCTCATTTATGTTTTTGGAAAGCCTGATTGATATTGACTCAAACTTATTACTCTTAACTCACTGTAAATACTTTAAAATCCAGCATTTTCAATCACTACATTCCTTTAACTTTTTCCATTAATATTTGATCTAGTCCAAGTCCAAATATTTCTCTTGTATCTATTTCGCATGGATGTTTGCACGATATTTTTAATTTTAGACACTTTAGAACCTGAAATAGTCGATGATATCTCTACTCAAAAAGAACCCGAACCAAACAATACAGATGATGGTAAGTTATAATACAACAAGCCTAAAACTAACTTATTCATAATAACATTATTGTTGTATATTAACACTATTTATTAATGCATGCTTAAAATTTAAATAAGTAAATATACACAGTGAATAAAAATATTATGTATTTGTACTAACATCTTGCTTGCTGAGATATTGATGTCAATTAATACCGATTCCGCATTCTGGCTTCAATAAAATTGGTTGAGATGATCTTTACTGCATTACTTGTGGTCTTTTAGAAAGTACTTCGTATATTTACGAGGATTATTCGAAAATTAAAATTTAAATTCGGTTATTTAATAACTTCAGAGAAAATGGAACTTGGTAGAAATTCCTGAGTTTCCTTGTAGCAATCGGGTTCTATGAAAACTTTGTCAAACCAATAACACTGGACAATATTTTTGTAGTAAAAGGGTATTTGTTAAATAGTTGTTTTGTGTTTGTTAAAATGCGTTAAAAATTAATTAAGTTTCTCCACCGGTAAGAGTGAAACTGTTCACAAAAAGCGATGAAACGTAATTACTTGAAATTGCAATTCCTATTACGATAACTATAATTAGAATTGAGTGTTATATCATCTCCCAATTTTGTTGTTTCTTTACTTTTAATCACTGGTTCGTAATAAAATCATCTCTCAAGTAATGTATGTATTTATGACAGATCGTATGCTCTAATTGCACAGTGTAGACATTTTAAATTTTTAAGTATAAAAACTTTTTGAATACATTACGTAATTTGATGTATATTTACGAATAATTAAAAAAATATATAAAGTTTTGAATGTGTATCCAGATTTGCACTGAATTAATGTAGATCGTACGATAATTGGAGCGCATAATGTGGGTTTCTTTCACTTGTATATCATTTTTTTATCAGAACGATTACGTTCAATCTCAAGAAAAAATCCGGAGGTTTTTAAGTAAAATAAAAAAATAAAAACATAACAGAAGCAGGTGGCGATACACTCAAATTGGTGTTAGTTAGATAATCTCCTTTAAAGTTGTAATTTATTTACTTATATCATTTATTAACATAACCACCACTATATAATATAACAATTTTATTACCGACTGAAGTTAGCAATCCGTATCCAAGCCTAACCTTGCTATCTAACAGAAGAACTTGACATAATTGCATGAACTTGATTTTAACAGTCACAATTTTACCCTTGTACATATAATTTTGAAGAATTTTAATGTTAATCTAGATTTTTCTGTCAACACAATTTAATCGATCAATCAAACCACATTTTATTATCAATTAAAAATAGTAAATGCAAATAGATCAATGAAAATGTTAAAATTAGTCAAGGTTAGAGAGATCACAAGGTAATTTCCTTAATTAAATAAAGAAATAATAACACCAGCAAACGTAATCGAGATACATTTTAGCAGTCGTACGCCAATGGTTATAAAATTAGTCGAATTCCAACGTGGGCAGCGGATTAAAGCATAATTTTTTCCTTAGCTACCGTAGATATTTCATGCGAAAAGAAATATATAATAATTGTATGAAAAGAGTGAACAAGTAAAGTGCAACTTCTTTCACTCACAAAGGACTGAAAATTGCTTTTATGATGTCGAAAGTCAATTTTCACTCTCCATTTATCAAGAAGAACTAGACTTAGTGGTTAAGCCCTGAAAATATGGCTTGCCAGGACTAGCACTCTAGAAATATCGTTAAAATAATGATATATACTTTACACAAGGATTTTTGAGATACATTTTTGCCTTGACTAATTGAATTTTTCATGAAATAAAGTGTCATAACAGTAATAAAATAATAAAAATGTATACAACTGGCAACATTTTTGAAATAACTAGATGATCCAAAATACTTTGTCTTAAAACAGTCTCGTTTTTTCTCATAACTAAGTTTATATCATGATTTTGGTTCCAATAAAATTAAAAACATTAAAAATAGAATTCTTTAAAACAAAACTTCCACTATTTATTTAAAAAATTGCTTTTTTAAACTCAAAGACAGCTGTTTCGCTAAAAACTAGCATCGTCAGATTGACATGCTAAAGTTAAATTTTGTTTTTTCAATGTAGCTACCCGATATTGATTAAGTAGTGGTAAGACTAGACCAAGTATGGAAGTAATAAGACATAACAATATTAAAGCCTAGATGCTATTAGCCCTAAGGAATTATCCTGGATGTATTTCCCTCTAAGATCAGTATAACTGTACAATCGTATAGAAAAATCAGGAAAAACTATAAAATTACCTACATTAAAAACATTGTTGTTGTTTACCCACTAGAGCTTCCTTCATTTCGCTCATAAGTTTTACTTGCTTTCATTTATCTTAGATTTGTATATTTCGGAAACCATGTTTTAGGGCCCGTAGACTGAATGGTTCCTAGTATAACCAGTAAAAGTCTCCAGGTACAGATAATGAAAAATATGACTGAAAAACCGGTTCATATGTAGGAGGAGCAAACTATCTTTGGTACAAAGCCAAGTACACAAGTACAGCTGTACCTAAGGAACTACGCGACTGTATTTTAAGCAGAAGTTGCTACTATAAAATGTTGCACTATGAAACTGATTACCGATATGATGGAAAACGAGTCCAGAGTAATCATTCTGATAGTTAATTGGCTTTAGTTCCGTACAGGTCAACAGCTTGTATGGAGCAGTGCGTGTTCGTTCAATCAGGTTGGAAACTGCAATACTTTAACATTTTTCTAAATACCGCGGCATAACAGGAATCAGAGGCAATAAGGGCGGTAAAAACAACCTATTAATAGGACCTGAATGAAATTTATTGAATTGTTGGAAGGTTTACCTAAACAGAGGCAGGCCAAACATTTCATGAGGGGTCATTTGACCAACTTCACGGCAGACCTACTGTCATATGAACGAAAATCATTAAAAATTATAGTAGGACACTCCAGGCTCATTAGGAATATGAGTCATATGCCAGACAAAGGTATACCAATGCCAGTTCTGTGGTTTGCGGTTTCTAAATTTTGGAGGGGAAAACAGGAAGCAGCAGGCTATAGAATATATACCATAAAGTCTGATAAACTTTATCAGAAAGACAGGGCAGCACAATAAATTTGCAGAGGTTGCTGGCTGTTGAGCCTGTCTAATTTGTAATATGTAATATTTTAGAGTTACGGCTTAAGTTAGTAAGTCTAATTTTGGAGTTTTTATGAACAAAAATTGAATTGAAAATAAAAAAAAACTAACAACTAATCGTGATGTATAAACACTTCTCAAAAGACTGACTTCTTAAATTTTCATACATTTCATGCATATATTGTTTTATTTAGATTCGGGATTAACTGAAGAAGAAATTGTTTTGGCAAATGCTATCGCCGAAGGTCCTGAAGCTGAAAGGGTCAATCAAAAAGCCGCCTTGATCTTGCGCTTACGCGAAGGCATGAACTCACTTTCACGCGTACTTAAAGCCGTCGAGAAGTACCAAGGTATAGTCATCCACTTGGAAACTAGACCAAATAAACGCGACAATGGACAATTGGATGCTTTGATCAAGATTGAAATGACTCGCGTCAACTTACTACAACTACTCAAGGTTTGTTTTAAAATTGCAGATATTGAATTAATGGAAATAATTTTTTTATCCGTTTTTAGGGTCTCAGGCAATCGGGAACTTTGGAACACACAACTCTTATTGGAGAAGACAACATTTCGGCTAAAAACCCTTGGTTTCCAAGACACGCTAGCGAATTGGACAGCTGCAATCATTTAATGACCAAATACGAACCCGATCTTGATATGAACCACCCAGGATTCTCCGATAAAGAATACAGAGCCAGAAGAAAAGAGATCGCAGAGATAGCTTTTTCTTACAAATAGTAGGTTTCTTCATTATCATTAGTAATTGAGTTAAATCAAACAACTAAAAATAATGTTGTTTATTTATACGAACAATATGTGAAATCGTATAAATTAATTCATTGTAGACGGATTAGTTATCACTGATGACTAATTCGAAATCTCTCCTAGAATAATTAATTCGCTTGGCACTTTTTCTTTTCCATTGATTGTTTTTGTGTGTTTCAACACGAAAACAAAGGTCAAGATTGCGGTATAAAATTGGAATAAGCGTAATCGGTTATCTAATTCAATTTGTCTAATGCAATGTGTATACAAGTTGAATCATCGTCACTGTCTATTTGATATTTTAATTATTTAAAAAACTACGCATCTATTTGTTTATTTAATTAAGTATTATGCAATTAAACGCATCGCTTATTTAAGTCATAGTATACCTATTTTTATCCTTACCTCATCTTTTTCTGTATCTACAGAGAAGGGGGGTGAGCTAGTTTCACGGTATCCACTTTTTACAAGGCCAGTCAAAAAATGACGTCTAGAAATCCTCCTGATTGTCAGGAATAACCAACGTTTTCTATAGAAATTCGGACTGGTTGTTGCTAATTTCAAAACACCTCCATACAATCAATAGTGTTAATAACCGTATATTTATATTTATAATTTTTATTTTATTTTAGCGGAGAACCTGTACCATTCATAAGCTACACTGAAACTGAAAACAAAACTTGGAACGCAGTTTTCACCACAGTTTGTGAATTGATGCCGAAACATGCTTGCGCTGAATACAGAAAAGTTTTCAAGTAAGTCACCCGGCAAAAGTTAGAAATATTCCGTCACTTAAAATGTTCATTTGTTTTAGAATTCTTCAAGATGAAGATATATTCACTCCACACCGCGTTCCTCAGCTAGAAGAAATGTCAAGCTTCATGAAGAAACGTACAGGATTTACTCTTAGACCTGCTGCTGGTCTTCTTACTGCTAGAGACTTCTTGGCATCTTTAGCTTTTAGAATTTTCCAAAGCACACAATACGTCCGACATACCAAAACGCCCTTCCACACTCCTGAACCGTAAGTACATGAAATATTTTTTACACTCGGATATTTTGGCTAATACAACATAATGTAAAGCTCTTTTCACATAACAAATGTCCGACCAGGAAACAGTTAATTTTCAAAAATGCCCAAAAGTAGATTGGGTCGTTCAAGCCAGTTAGATTTGTTTACAATTCGACCTAATATGTAAAATATTGTGTGTTCAACATAATTTACTTAAATTCTAGAACGCCAATATTTCAAGCAAAACTAAGTAGCTTTTTTGCAGCTAATTTGATAAGGTAAATTCTCCTCCGCTTTCAAAGAAACTTCGAGGGTCACTGTCCAGTGAGAAAACTGTGTCTGTTGAATCTAAGACAGCTAAATGCACCCTAATAAGCTATTTTTCTAGGTGACTAGAATTTGAACTTTTTTTACTGGAGATACTTATTTACTGTTATCTTAATCCCTTAACTGGAAGTTTGTAAATTTATATTCACTGTTTTGTCATTTGATGTTCTATATTAGTAATTTGTATATTAAATTTTTGTATATGTGTAAATTGTGGATCATCTTATAATAATTGGAAACAAATGTAGATATTACAGTAGACTCATGCAGTATTACAATAGACTTTGAAGCTCCTGGTTAAAATACTACATTAAACCCTTAACTAATATGGCAAGAAAAAAATACATATTAGGTATGGCGGGGTCATATTTGACATTTGGATTTTTTGTGTAAATAGACAAAAAATTAAGCAAATTATAATAAAAAAGTATTATATTATTGATTATAACACTGCATAAACCAAAAAATTCTATATCACTTACTGCTAGAAATAAATATATGGGGTTGACTAAAATACCACTCCAAGTAAAAAATCTCATAAACGAAAAAACATGTGTATTTTCAAAAAGTAAGTAGGAGCTCTTTACCTTTGACAATTGGCCTTTTTAAGGTATGGCGGGGTCAATTTTGACCCTATCAACGTCTAATACTCAACAAAGTACAAAGTCAACTGCAGCGACTACATTCAAGTAATGTACTCAACGCCACAGACGAATAGCTGGACGGCGGCGTTGCCAGGTGTTCTCCTTTTTCTGGAATTTTAATAACCATTTTTTTTTTGGGGTGTAAAATGACCCCGTCAGGCCAGTTAAGGTTTAAAAAACTACCTATTTTAAAATATTCCGTGTAGTAATTATTGTCCATTGGATAGATGATTATGAGGTGGCTATAAGCCTATTCTACATCGACCATATCTATTGTGGTGCTCCTAAAACTAGATTAAATCTACCAGCTCAACTATTCTAATGAAGTCTACCAGCTTGGAAACTGCATCTTTCATAAAGTTTCTAGTCGGTAGATTTTTCTCTTCCATTGCCAAGAACCTGACATCTGCCAGATTATCGCACTGACATAAAACGTGTTCAGTGGATATTCTTTCTAGATAACAGAATCTGCACATGTCTGTGTCTGTGTCTGTGTCTGTCAAACCTACTGCTTGGCTTTATGTAAAAGATGGCTATTGACTTGTACGTTCTTTCCAGTCTACTTTTTATCCCTCTACTTGTATATCTCCCATTATTAATGTTAATTTCTTTGAGTCCCATTAAAAAGTTCATTAAATCCAGTTGTGTTTTTATAACTGCTGCTTCCTCAAACTATGCTATTATTTATTTGTATCTTCTTATCTTCAAAACTTCTAACTCTTAGAATTTTTCCTTTCTATGTATAAACATTTTCCTTCTCAGTCCACATCTCTAGCTTTGACCGAATTATTGAACTAAGTTTCTAGATATATTTTTTGAATACATTAGATTAGATTCTCTTAACTCTATCAATACTTCTAGAGGGCAGAAGGATTTCTAGTTTTAGAGCTCAAGAGATTCTGCTGTTTTCTTAGCGATTTCGCAGAGACATTTTCTAGAACCAGTAGTTGTTGCCTTTTTTTATAGGTATTAAAGGAAAACTTTATTTTATTATACTTCTTCAACTAGCAAAAAGCTAAAGGGACTTTTGTGCATTAACCTTTTTAAATTTCCGCACCTATTATTTTATTACAATTACAATTTTATACATTAAAAAAGTTTTTAAAAGTTCTCGCTCTTGTACTAAAATCAATTTTGATGTAAGTTTCCTATCGCCCCTGGTGTCATCAAAGAGCTTGGGTGTAATTCAATCTGTACTCCATTATAGCGAGATGGCAGCATTAATAGCATATCGCTTAAAATTGCGATCGAAAATTTAACGTTATAACAGTGGTGAACCTTTTTGCAAAATCGAAACAGCAAATTGTACAGAAAAAACTTTTATTTAGTTCGCGCTACTGTCTCGAGACTTACTTTAATAAGATTTGTCTCCTTGACAAAAGAAAATTGCCTACACCGTTTCAGCATCTTTTTTTAAATCTAAATCTCCTTATTTCTCTCTAGAGACATTTATGAACTATTTTACCGATTGAAATTTTTATTTTTACAGAGACTGCATTCACGAAATTCTAGGACACATGCCGCTTCTTGCCGATCCCAGCTTCGCTCAATTTTCACAAGAAATTGGACTTGCATCTCTCGGAGCCTCCGACGAAGAAATTGAAAAATTATCAACAGTAAGTACATCTCGATATTTTGAATCCATTGTTTCAAATCATTAAAAAAATAAATTTAATCTTAAATCTAACGGCTTTTCAATTCAGTTTTTTATCTATATTTCTAAAATATCTAAACTAAATAGTGTCATATAAGTTATGTTTGGCTCACTCATATCGCAACAATTCAAACCTATTTCAAAATTGTACACATTTTACATTAATATAAGTAGTTTTTCAATCATCCCTTGCCGTTACGTCATACATAGTCCAACTTTATGAATCTTATTTTTTACTTTTGACAGTTCAGTTGTCATATTTTTGCATCATTATATGTTAGTGACTATAATTTTGACTTTAAGTGTAAAATAACATTCAACTAATCTAAGACAATCGTAAAACAGCACAATACCTCATCGATTATGACATAAAGACAAAGAATGGTTGAACAAACTATACATAGTTAATTTTGTTCATACCATTATTCTGCTGAGCAGATACTGAATGTATTGTTGGTATTGTTAATGAGTTTGGGCTAAAGATTATTAAATCCTCTTCGGAAAATGATTGTTGCAAACATTATCCCCTGGCGTTCATTGTCCATGCTTTGCAAAACAATCTAAGATCTAGTACAAAATGTATGAGGCTTTGCTCTCGGTATCACAGGATTAAAGGTAATAAAACGACCTGCTTGATAAACTACAACTGAAATACCACGTCCAGACACATCATACAATATTTTTTAACTATACAAGTCACGAAAAATAATAAATTTTTCAACCCAGCTCACTTCACTCTGTTTATAACCTATGGAGTGTTACTAACTGACACGTTGTTTTTTACCCTTCTGCTACTCTCACGCCATCTATTATTTGCTGTTTATAGTTGGACAGTTTTTCGACATTGTTTCTATACAAGTTGGTCCTCCTTCCTTCTACCCTACATTGCTATAAACTGACACATTTGATTCATTGGAAAACCAGACTACTTTATGTTTATATAAACAATGTATTTTTGCTATTTTGTCATTGTTTTGATGTTTTTTTTTTTAATTGTAAGTATCCCATATGCTAAAAATAACAGATCTAATGTAGACACAACTGACGATTTGAAGAAAGTATTAAATTAGATTGTCGTAGATCGTACAAGTCAGCTAGACTTCTCTCCATTTCGACATACTAGTATCTTTTTTGCACGTTAATCTTAAACTCTAGAATGCCAATACTTATGGTGAAACTAAACAGGATTTTTGGAACAAGGAATGTAAGAGCAGCCGTTTGCTGAGCATTGTTATTCTCCATTTGCTCATTATTTTAAGGTGGTACCTCAGGTGGTTTTGTTTATGTTCCCTGACTAGTTTTGAATCATAAGTAAAATTAATCATAGCCCTTAAAGCTGCCTAAAGATTTAAATTACCAAATAAGCTAGGTTAAACCTAGATAAGCTAAAATGTTAGTAAGTTGTACCATGACAATCCTTATTTATTAATGGCTTTGCTTAATTTAAGTAGCTTTTTTGGTTTTGGAAAGCTACTGGTTAAAATCTCAAGTTTTCTGTTTACAAAGCTTCTTTGTCCTGTATATTCCTTATACATTGTTTGTAGGAGCCCATTTTTTTGGTTCCTTGTCCCTGGTTTGTAGGTTGATGTGTATATAAGTGATCTTAATTTGGTATTTTTGCGCATAGTATCTGTGCATAGTACTATAGTATCACTAGCTGCTGTTGACTAATAATAGAAAAAGAACGTTTACCATAAATGTAACAAAATAATAAATTCTTTGCATATTTGGGATGCAAACTACTTTAACCTTGCACACACAGGATTTTTTTTTCAGCTCAATTGCAGATCAATTAATAACGTATAAGTTGTTGTTACCATGGTAATTCCACCATAATATTATAATATCTTTAGATATAAATATTGTATGTGTAACAAACAGACCTAGTTTCTTCTATTGCAACATTCATATAATACGCTTGACCATGTGCAGATTAGGTAAATGCACTATCCAATGGTCGATCGTGCGTAAATAATCTTGACCATGACATATAAGTCGCATTTTATAAAAAAATCACCATTTTTGTCCCAGACCATCCACCGAAGGTAATTATAAAGTTTCATTGCTACTGTAAAATATATGCAAGAATGTATCCATTTCGAAATCTTTGTTATTTATATTTAATTAAACAGCTACAATGATTGCAACAATTTTATCTACGTCAAATAAATTAAAAAATTTTATAAATACATATAATTATTAGATTTTTATAGATGCTACACAGTATAATGATAAATCTGCTAGAACCTGCTTCTCCAAGTTTCTCTATCGTGTGTCATGTCTTCGTTGAAGTTCCTCTTTTCCATGGCTTCTCTGTCGGTCCACGACCGTCTTGGTCTTCTTCGTGTTCTTTTACTCATTGAAATATTCTTTTGGGGTAATCGGTTTTCTGGCTTTCTCAATAAGTCTTCAAACCATTTTAAGCTTTATTCAGTGTGCGTTCGCTTGCTTTCATCCGACTCTGTATGTCCTCGTTTTGTGTGTGCGTGTCTATATTCATATTGATAGTTCATATCTCCGATCTATAGCCTACAGTAGATTCCACAGTATTTGTGAAAGATTTCTTTCACCATGCTCAGTTGCTCTTGCTCTCCGGGCTGCTTTGTTTGTGTAACTCGTGTTTTTATGATTAGTAATCCTATCGTTTTTAAGCTGACTTGTAGATCCCATTCCCTGTATTGCTCGTAGAGTCTTCCAGGTGATAGGAATCTCGAAGCAGTGTCTCTTCGATTTTCTCAACACAACCTCAATGTATAGGTTGCCATATTACATTACCTTAAACTTACCTCATTTTAGGATTAAAGCAAAATGTCAACAAAGCAACTGGTGCCCCAAAGTAATACCCAAGTTACAGAGTTTTAAGGCAGCTTATTATTGACTTGAAGCGTAACAATGCCCTCCACAATGTTTTATTAGTTTTAATTCACCAAATGATTTTGTTGCAGATTTACTGGTTTACTGTTGAATTTGGTCTCTGTAAGGAAAACGGCGAAACCAGAGCCTATGGCGCTGGTCTTCTGAGCGCTTATGGTGAACTCCTTCACGCCCTTTCCGAAAAACCAGAACACAGAGCTTTCGATCCAGCTAAAACGGCTCTACAACCTTACCAAGACCAAGAATACCAACCAGTTTACTTCGTAGCCGAAAGCATCGAAGATATGAAAGATAAATTTAGAAGATGGGTATCGCAAATGTCCAGACCTTTTGAAGTTAGATTCAATCCGCATACAGGAAGAGTGGAAGTCTTAGATTCCGTAGAAAAGCTAGAAACACTCGCACACCAATTGAATACAGAAGTAATGCACCTAACGAATGCCATCAACAAAATGAGATCAACTGTTATATAAATCAACGAACGAGATGTATTGTCTGGTGAAGTTGGTACGACTGTGTTCTGATTTGGGAAATTTTGGACAAAGCTTACCTGTTAATTTAAACTTTTTCCATAATTAACCAAACAATTGCTATTTATATTTATGTAGAATGAGGCTTTACCAGACACTGGGTCTCTCTTAACGGATCATCTAATGTGTGTATAAAGTCATTATAGGTGTAAAATATATATAATTATATAACGAATTGCATAAATTAGCAGCTTATTTATTTAATTTGTACGTTTTTTAAAGAAATTTTTCCCGAATCTTTACATAGTAACTCTCTTGCTCAATTTTGATAGTTACTATGTATAGAGATACACTAATTTATGCTATTCCTTCAAACATAGAGTATTATTATTAGTAGTGAATGTAGCTTGGTGATCTCTCACAAATTAAGTGACACCACTAAAATGTCTGCGATAATATTGTGTTGTCTAGGGTGAATCTTAACCCAGTTTTTCGTCTTTATAATTATTATTATTATTACTTTTTTTTATTGTGTAGAAGTATTTTACACAATTATTTAATAATTTAAAAAATAATTTTATTTAAACGGCACCAGCACAAAATTGTTAATTTTAATGTATTATATAGACGTATAAAATAAAACTGTGCAAATATGGAAAACTATATATTTTTTATTATTCAATTTCCGGGAAGTCCCCAATCCTCTAGGGAAGTTTTCTCCTGAATATTTATGAGATTACTTAATAACAATAATAAGGATATCATCGTAAGCTCAAACTATACACTCCATAAACAATTCTGTAATGTGTTACAAAATGTTGTTGCAAGTTAAGAAAAAAAGATATACTCACCTACCTGTGCTATAATTACAGAAACAAGTTAAGTTCCAAAATTATAACAAAAATTGAGATCATTAAAAATTAAAACACATAAACTAGTAGTTGTACCAGAAGAATAGGAAGGCGAAGAACGTAAAAAGATAATTATTATAAGTACCACTTAATTAATTACCTAATAAATTATAAAAACAAGAATGGAAATTCAAAACAAAAGGTAAATACTCAAAGAAACAGAAATAGTAATTATGCGCCAAGGTAGAAAAGTGAGTTATTATTGTGGAGGTCTTTAAATGATCCGAGACAATAATACACTTTTATACCGTGGCTCATATAGCATTTTTTTTAATTAATTTGTGAAACTAATAAAAAATTTGGACGTGCAACCAGTCACTCCCGTTTCACATGACATGACACATGACAATACAATCAATAACATAATGTTTATTTAATAATAAGCATTCTGTTGTAAAAATTCATGGACAAGTCAATTTATTTTCATATTTTTTCACTTTGTCTTTCAATTATTTAACCTCACATTCTGTAATATCAAGTAGTCCCTGTATTTTTCTACCTTGGTTAATAATAAACAACTTTACTACCTCATCTAGAGTTAAATTGATTGTAGTAACTTTTAATTTGTGAAAATCCATCTTACTAAGCACATTACAAATAGAACTTTTAAAACAAAACTGTCACTATTTATTCAAAAAACTGCTTTTTTAAACTCAATGACAGCTGTTTCGTTAAAGGCTAGTATTTATTGTCAGATTGACATATGGAAGTTACATTTTGTTTCTTTGTAGCTAGGTACCTAATGTTGATTAAGTAATTAAGGCTAGGCCAAGTATGGAAGTAACAAGACATAACAATATTAAATCCTAGATGCTATATTAGCCCTAAGGGATTATCCTAAGATCAGATCGGTTGTTGTGGCATCTCTATGTTTACTTATTACTCTGAGCTAAGATCAGTAAAACTCTGCAATGATATAGAAAAACCAGGAAAAGACTATATCATGCTGATCTTTACAATAACTTAATATATTTGTGATACAATTACGTCTTATCTACTCGTATGTATAAAATGAGGATTCAATCAATGTTAACAGTTAAACAGTTTAATAGTGGAGAACTTCCAAGATTTATTTGTCCATTAACTACTTTAAATTGTTGATCTGCTTGATGTCTTTTTATTTCAAGTTATTCAAGGAAATCTAAATTTTGTTTTTTAACACAAATGTGCAGTATTTGAATGTCATTGGTCTATATGAGTGAGTTTGGATGTTCAAGTAGGTGTTTTGCATAATCCGACTTAACTGATTGGGAATAATAAAAAACAATGACGGCTGTTTCGCTGATTTTTAAAAAAATTCTTAATAAGACGGACTTTCAAAAAGTAAGGGTTAGTACAATAAATCGACTTAACTGATTATTGTAATCTATATGCTCTTAGTGTTCATTAAATCTTACTTCAACATTTCTTTGTATTTGACCTATATATACCGCATTACATTTGGGACAATTAATTTAGGTAATTTTGTTTTCACATTTAACAATTTTGTGCCAATATTATTTTGTGTTTTAAATGATATTAATGCTGATGTGGCCAAAGATATTATTTTTCAAATTGTATTGGAAATGTTGCCACAATGTGTAATATTTTTATAACTTTTTCTTTAGTTCGTTTTGATCAGCTTAAAGTCTTTTCATTTCAAGTTCTTCAAGAAAATCTAAATTTTGTTTTTTATCACAAATGTGTAGTATTTGAATGTTATTGGTGTGTTCGAGTCAATGAGTGAGTTTGGATGTTAAAGTAGGTGTTTTGCATAATTCGACTTAGCTGTTTGTTGTAATCTATATGATTTTCATTAAATCTTACTTCAAAATTTGTGTTTGACCTATATTATATACCGCATTACATTTTGGGAGATATGCAATATTTTAAACTCTTATCTAAAAATGTATTTTCATTATTTGAAAAAATAGTGTATGATGGATTTACGAACCGAGGAACAAAAGAATTAACAATAATAAATAAAATGGATCAAAGTAACCTAATTTTAAGAAAATCAGATAAGGGTCACTTAACAGTAATTTTAAAATAAGAAGATAATAAATCTAAAGTATTGTCAAAATTCTAAAAAACGATCCCACTCTAAAATTTTCTAACCAAATAAGAGAACATGTAAATTATTCAAATTACCTATTTAATGACTTCGATAAAAAATACCTAGTAAATAAAATTCCTTAATGTCCAGAATTATATGGAACAATTAAATTACGTAGAGTCCTCCTAATACTAAAGTGGCATTTAACATTCAGTACAAAATTCATTAGATTTGATCAAAAAATTAAATAAATGTAATTTACAAAATAATAATAAATTAGTCTCGTTTGATGTAAATAACATGTTCTCAAAAATACCTCCTAAAGAATGTATAGTTCTAGTTAAAAAGCTAATAGATGAACGACATATCCATCCAGGTATAATATCAGATGTAATTGATCTATTTAATGTATGAATTAGTAATATGTATTTTATTAATGTTCCAATAAGTTGAAATACAACATATACTTTATCATTGAATATTTTAATATAATTCACAATTACAAAAATATAATAATAATGACAAATGTGTGACATTCGACTACTCTCTACAAATAATATAATAAACTAAATTGAAGTATTAGTACATAACAATTAGTCAAAATTATTTTACTTTTAACAACAAAGTATATATTCAAAATGAAGGTCTTTCAAATATTTCTCCAATTTTAGCAATATCTTTATGTATCATTTAGAAAACAAAATCTTTAATTCTAGTTATAAAAACAATGTAGGTTTTAATTATATTAATACTTGCAAGTAGATATACTAAGAGAGCTTCACTACAAATGTAGGGAAATCAATGTGTTAGAGAGAGACAGATAGACAAATCAATGTGTATGAGAGAGACAATCGGTTCTGGAACGGTTCTGAACTTTCGGACTGTGGTTCTGAATTGTGGACCAGTTGTTTATTTGGAATAGTTGTGTTATATTATAATGATTAAATAATTGAGCCACTGGAACGAATTTTATTAGAATTATTAAAGAATTGAACGAGCTTGTATTGTGGGTTGCCTGGAATATAGGATAAGAGAGAAAGTATCGCCATCTCCCTGCCGTTAGCCACATGTCGGTAATGTAGATCGTTGGGGAGGGCCACGTGCGCCACCATTTTTAATCCCCTGTTTAATATCAATCAACCGCTAGGTACTGGCCGCCATTTTTAGTCCATTTCGCCATTTTTGGTCCCCGGGTATGGGTGGGATGATCACGTAACGTCAGAACGAGTTAAAAAGACATTAACGGGCAGACCATCAGCTGACCACACAAGCAAGTCAAAAAGGCCTCCAGCGTGACGTCATTCGCAAGTCAAATCGGTTCGGAACGGTTCTAGAACGGTGACGTCAGAACGATAAAATAAGGTCAAAAAGGCATTAACGGTCAGACGAGTGGCTGACCAGACAAGCAAGTCATAAAGGCCTCCAACGCGACGTATAAGGTCAAAAGGGCATTAACGGGTGGTAACAAGCCAACGCAGTCAAAAGGACAGGTGGGCGAGCAAATGACAACAAACAGATCACGTGACACACCTTCTATGATGTCACTCACAAGTCAAAAAGGCATTACCAGCGAGAGAGCCGAAGTAGCGAAGCTACTGAATCCGCCCTTTAAGCATAATTTTCAATAGTGGATATATGAAAAAGACGCGTTCAGGTATACTGCGCACCTCGTCAATAAGGCACTAGCGAATTAAAAATTATCGAGACCCGATAACCCTGAATAACAAGGTATCTCTTAATATCAATGGTACCGGTCAAAGGTCCTATTAGATACGGCATATACGGATTTTGTTAACAAAAATAATTTCTTTTTATCAAATGATGTGTATATTATTTTTTCAATAAACTTGGTGAATCAACAAAAAAAAAGTACAAGTACATTGTCGTGTATACAGGGTATGGTATACAATGGTTCGGGTTCTAGATATGACATATACAGAATATAACAGAAAAGTCGCAAGAATGCAATGGTAAGTACAGAGGCTTTACAAGAACATCGAGGGTGTAAGGAATGTAAGCAGAGGCTTTCCTTGATGAAGGAAGACGCTTATATATGCGAAGTTGAGGATTAGTCTTTTCGGTAAGTAAAGACATTTATGAATAAAAAGTAGAGTTATGAATCAATATCTTTACTTGTTGGATAGAAGAAAAGAGGACAATCAATCCTCATATAAACTGGATACCTAAAGAGGTAGCTTATGTCTTTAGACAAACACCACAAATAACGTATCCATTGAGACGTATTCAACCGACACCATGCCCAACAAAACAGAAGAAAAACACATGAAAAATGAAGTCATTAATGTTTTTACAATGACAAGTATAATATGAGTCCCTATTTTTTGTTTTAATTTTAAAAATTATCTTAAAAATTGTAAGACGTAAATTTCAATCTTCATGTAATATAAAAGTTGATGAATAAACAAACTGTTTTATTTTTATAGATAAGTAGTAGCGAGAATGATAAGGTGAAAAATATGCATTTGTGGTTATAAGGTTTATTTATTTGTCATTATAATGGTAATATAACATTAGAAAACCACCGACTTAGATGTTGTACGTTTCGTTCGGTACACATATATGGTCCAGATAGGGCATGGCAGGGGTTTGGATCTTTGACAAAGTTTCCAGTTTCACAAGGGGTGCTATCAAATTTGGCAACATCAATAATGTGTGGAAAAACACTGAAAACGTGGCATTTCTTGAGAAGAAATTCTGCTTTTTGTTGTTCTCAAACGTAAATGTAGTCTGCGGCATACAATAGCTTGCTTTCCAATATTTCATTTACTTTACAATATTCCCCATCTCCTGAAGAGTATCTAATTCCATGCACATTCTTTTCCAAATAACATGCGGTCTTTTTATCAGCGCTACTTAATGTGGAATACGGTTGTGGAGGTAAAAATATGTAATGTGAAAGTTTAAAGCCAACTTCTATGGTGAGTTCTTTAACAATGAATTGTCCGTCTACGAAAAAGCCTTGAATGTCTACAAAAGCTACTCTCATGTTAACGTCTGCTCGAACACTAACTCTAATCAACGTCTAGTTTAAACTTTTAACAATTTCAGTGAGGGGATAGTATTCCATCACGCAGTCGTGAATGATGATGCAATAGACTTTGGTATTTTCGGGAAAACCTATGTTTGCTTCAATATCAAGTTTCACATCGACTGTAGACGCCTTCATGCTTTCCTCCTGTTTAGAACAATCGATAATGAATAATGCTCGTTTCTTGAAAGAAGAATAATCCAGCAGAGGGTGCTTCTGTGTGGAATTGGTGTATTTGGAATAGAATTCGGTAGGTATAGTTAAAATATGCTTCATTATAGTCAGTTTTAGCAAAATCCAATTTCATTCTTTTATTAGGCCAATAATCACCATTAAGTGACAGTCTCACACTTTGTACGTCGGCATTGTCAAATAAATCAGCTGTAGTCGAGTTTCGTTTATCTGTTTGAAAGAAAACAGTAACAAAACGAGGTCTTTCAACTGAAGTACTAGTTTTAACAGCCCAAACTTCATGTCTTGTACCTTTAGTAATTGAGGGTAATTCGTGTTACTCCCACTTCCTAAATGGAATAACTATAGGTCGATCTTTTTGAATAGATTGCATGAGATTTATCTTGATAACATCATTTGGAAAGATATGCTTAATTTTTAGTTCAATACTTGTAATGTTAATTTTAGCAATTGTACTAGAAGGCGTACCAGACTTGTGCGTAATGTATATGCAATCATTATCATTACGTGCTCGAACTAGTCGTATTGTTTGTCGGCCATATGTAATCATGGGATAATCGTTGAAAATATGTTTGAGAGGTATAAGAAGATTGAAAGACTTGTCGCTAACATTCATAATAGGATCTTTCGGGTAATTCCAGCCGGCTATAGCCATATGAATGGAATCTTCTTAACTATAACAAGTCATAGCACGTACAGCACTCACGATTCCGGGATCCCGAACTGTTTCCATTTCCCTGGCACTTTGACTGTACGTACATGAATCGAATAGAAAGGCTCCAAAATTATTTGCTAATTTTAAGTCACCAGTTCTTTTTGTTTCAAGTGACCCCTCAATACACAACAAAGTTTCGCTCATTGCAAAAAATGAATCAACTTGATTAATACTAAACTCCACAATGTCACTGCAATTGAATGATTTAATAAATGGAGCATAGGTTCTGTATTCAGCTTTTCGAATTGATTCGTCGAACAGCGGCTTACGGTAGATATCAAACATCGAAGGAAACATGTTATCGTCTTGACGAAGGCGTTTATTTCCATACATGGTTGTCATTTCAATTTAAAACCCAGCGATTGCAGAACTAATTTATTTGCGAACGTAAGCTGTTTCAGCTTTGAGGACTGCTTAGCTAATAATGTTTGAACCTTTGCAGACTGATTCCTATGATTGATAATGAGTCCCATCTACGAGCTCTAAGCTCCAATACCAACGTACTCGATTCGCCTCTAAAGTTAACAGGTCGACCGTCTTGATCTAAGGCAACGACAGTAATGTTGGTTAGGTATTTCACGTTGTGGTATAACAGGTAAGTAGATTAAATTATGAGGAATTTCGTCAATGGAATATCCCGGATCTACTTGTATGACGAATTCGTAGATAGTATGAGCAGGTCTGTTTGCATCGAAGGCTCCAGTGGTAATGTTACAATCTAAGCGAATACTGGATACTTTAATTATTTTTACGGGGAGATCTGAAGAGTGTAATTTGTTTGCGACTAGTATTTTCGGTGAAAATCCCAATATTTTCCCAAGTTTATCGGCTTGCGTAAAGGAAATTTTGTATTTACTGAAAATTTCACATTTCAACGTATTATGATTGGGTTTTAGTGAAAATATACTCTCCGGTCTAGTTGAATTGCTTGCACCCAATTTTTCAATGATAAACGCTTCAAGATCTGCAATTTCATAACATCTTGTAGGAAAATTAAAACTTTGAATCTTCTCATTAGCATCGTAGTAGTAAAACGAACAATTTTCAATATTTGGTATACTGTGATACGAATGAAAAGATCGTAGAGCTATTTCATAAGTATTATTTGGATCGGACACAATAGGAGTAGGAGGTTGAAAGGTAAACACGTGATTGGTGCTGTTAACTCTCAGCAACTGTGACATGATGACTAATGAAATTCGAGACAGGTTAGAATTTTAATATCATTTTTATATTGTTTGTTTACAAAGAAAGCAATTAGCTTGAGAGGTAGGAGGTCCATCCCAATGCGTGGTCCAGTCGGGTCGGTTGTAATGAACGAAACATGGTAGACGTGTTTGCAACTCAAAATTTCCTTTATATTCTTCGTGAAGTTTATGCCATATATCGAGCAATTCCGTAGGTCTTACACACTTTATCAGATGTTCAATGGGAAATTGTTTTAGTTCTTCGGTAGTAAAACTACTCAATGCTTTACCATGGTGGATATGTTGTAGTAATAGTTCAATTATTGTTGTAGAAATTTTAAACACAAATGACCACAATTGATTTGGTCGTAGTTTTGATATTGAGTATTGTTATAAAAAAATTGTGTACCGCCGAGATATTTAACAAGTTCTTTCGGTGGTTTCAAGTTACCAAATGAATCGAAATACTGTACATTGTTGTTTATCTTTCGATAAGCTACCCAATGACTTCCGATATTCGTAGAGGTATCCAAATTAACTATTGCACATTCTCGTCTTCGATGTCCGTTTTTGGGGAGAGTATCTCGCATGAAAACTCCTCGAAAATGGGGTATTTTAAGCAATTTAGCTTATGTCAAAGTCGGATAGTGCGTGATAGGGTAACTTTTTTTTTTTTTATGTTTTTTTAAATACAATCCGAAACCACCTTTTGGGTACTTTTTCAGATATAAACCAGATCCTACACGTTCCATAGCCTTATTATGACGTACGTCTTCTTCCAATTTCTTTTGTGCATGCTTGGCATCAATAACGGTTTTTGCAATCCCAGCAGCACCTCCTGACAGAGCTCCAAGTGCTGAAAGGCCAGCAAACAAAGGTATAAGTGGTAGGAAACCTCCGGATTTCGGTATAGGTAACACTCGAGGAACGTCAACTGCATTTTTCCCACCAAATTCCCTAATAAGCGCATTGGCTGCTCGTAAGGCAAATGTTGCGGTGTCTTTTAAAGATGTTCCTGTTTTCATGGACTTTCCCACCTTCAAAACTACATCTCGATGAAAAGAATGACGATGACGACGACGGCATCCCATTCCTAGCTTTCTTTTTACCTTCATGCCACCTGTCACAATAAATGCAGCAGCTTTTTCTCCAAAAGATGCATCTTTTGATTTGACACGTTCCCACGCCTTGTCTTCAAGTGTCTGATCTGCTTTGTGTTGTTCTTCGAAAGACTTATTTTGCCAATAAGCAATATCGTGCTCTTTACAAGCAGAGTCTAAAGGGTTAATGCCCTGATCACCTCGTGCAATGCGTTTTATTAGTTTGGTTCCGGCTGCAAAATAACACTTTTAGTAAATTACATATTGGACTAAAATAAAAACTTACGTCTACAGTACTGAAAGTTGGGTAAGTGAAGTTCAATAGGTAGTTTATTGATGAGAGAATTTAAAAGACCTTCTCCTTCAAACACCAACATTAAGAATGATATGCATAAGTGGCGTGACATCTGTATTTATAGAGTAACATCAAGAAAAAGCTATACACATGATGAAGATCGTTCAACAAAAACAGACGATACCCATCGAAAATTTAGATTTTACTTCAACAGCATCGATTGGTAAACATGGTAAATTGTTACCAAATTCCTTTCGTGCTATTATATGTGGACCCAGTGGGTGTGGAAAGACGAATGCCATGCTAGCACTTCTATTCAATTCAAATGGTGCGAAATTTAAAAACGTTTATGTTTATTCAAAATCTTTATTCCAACCGAAGTATCAATTGCTGCAAGAAGTATTGGCACAAGTCAAGGGCGTTGGTTATTTTCCATTTAAAGATAACGAGGAAATAATTAGTCCAGATAAAGCTCGACCGAATTCGATCTTTTTATTCGATGACGTAGCTTGTGACGGGCAGCAGAAAATTCGAGAGTATTACTCTATGTGTAGACATAAGGACATTGATGCTGCATATCTTTGTCAAACATACTCAAAAATACCGAAACAACTTATACGCGACAATTGTAATGTAATTATGTTATTTAAACAAGATGAGGTGAACTTGAAACATATATTTGATGAACACGTATCTCCAGACATGACATTTGATGCATTTAAAAATATATGTTCAAAGTGCTGGTCTAATGAGCGCTATGGTACTTTGGTAATTATAAAGAATTTCCCACTTAACGATGGTAGATATCGCAAAGGATTCGATAAATATTGTAATGTTTTAAAATAATCAAAAATATAACTTACCCAGTATATAACTTAAAATTGAAATAAGTCATTAAAGATGGATATAATTTTCAAATCTTTCCTTTAAATGATGAATACACCATAAAATTTCTTTATTAGAGCTATTTAATAAGTCTTAATTCACACAAGAACACAAAAACTATCTTGATAAAATGAGTTCATAAGAATAAGTACTAACATCAGTAGTCGATCCAATAGTCAAGTCCAAGATCCTATGTTGTTTAAGCTAAAAATAAAAAGTAAATGAGTATTAGAATATGTTAATAATGAATTATAGGAATCTAATATTAGTAAGAAACCAACTATATTAGTTATATTAAGTTAGTTAGATCAAAATCTAAATAAGTTATAATCAAAGTTAACAATAATAATAAGTTTAATAATGTTTTTTAATAGGTAGTTATAAAATAAGAATGAGTAGGTGTAGATTATTTCAAATTATTATTTAAGGTAGAAAATATCCAACTGTATTCAGTTAATAATATAAGTAGAAAAATTTAAACCCAACAAACTAATATTAGCTATTAGAATAAAATAAATAATATCATATACTATGAATATTACTTAATAAATAAATTTGACTTACCCAAACAATATTTATAAATTCATTTAAGCATCAAAGTGATGAGTCCTATATTATAATGTATCGGATGAAAGTACAAGCCTAGTACTTCCTATGTTCTGGTACATCCCATATTTTGATACAATGCAATGTTTGAGAGATAATCTAAAAATAAAGATATTGAAATTTATCACATGTAAAAATAAAACTGTAAGAAAGTGATGTGTTTGTTTACAAGCTAAGACTGTATAATTAAAGCTTTATCAAGGACATTGTGATTGATAAATCCAGTGAAAAAACACTGTAAATAGTGAAATAGTGATCAAAAACTGTTAATAATAAACTTAAAAGATGTGATTGTAGTGGAAAGACATAAACTTAATATTAAATGATTAATTGATGTTATTATTTGTTATAAGGTAATTAATTTTAGGTTGTTCGTTGATGATTTTAGGTATTATTAATTCGTTTATTTGATAAATTTTGTAGTTGAATCGTTATGACGCAGTAGATATATAATGTAAATAAAAACTAAAATAAGAGGTGTCATTGAAAGAAAAAGTTATCTGATCATATTAGAATATGTAAATTTTCAATTTTTGTTAAAATTAATGGCCAAAAAGAAATATTTGCTCATAATTGTTAAATTTAATATTGATAAATGTCAAAATGTCCGCCATTGTGTTGCTCCATAAAGTCAACAATTTTAATAGGGAACAATCGATTTTAAAATTTGAAGAATGTTATTTTATAATGAAATAAGCTATGTAGATTTGATTTATAACAATTATAAGGTCAGAAAATGTCAAATTAAAAATTCAATTTTCCAAAAATTCGATGTAAATGGGGTTAGGAAAAACAAAATACGGTCGAAAAAGCGGCCATTTTTGGACTTCCGGGGCTAACATATAAAAGCCCGTGGAAAATGGGAAAATAGGTCACTCTAAATTCATCAAAAGGCCAATCCACGTCAATTTACTTCTAAAATTATCATAAATTAATGGCCGACTTCCGTTTAAAAATAAAGATGGCAGAAAATTAATTTGTAGAACTGTATGACTTATTATAAAACAAAACGATTGGAAATTGTATATGGAAATTGTCTATTGGTCAATAAAATATCTACCCTAAGAAAAAATTAAATAAATAATTTTTCACTAACCTGCAACAATCATAAAAAACCAGAAGAAATCGAGGAGACATCATATCTAATGGTTTAATCCTTTGGAATCCGTCCAAGGAAGTATTTACACGTGGTTGTAAATGATCCACTAATAAGAAGCCGAGTGTGGGAAAGCGCTACGGAGAATTTTCCATTTTCACCCTCAGCAACAAGTGAATTTACGGTATGTGTTTACCATTATTTATTAATATCACTTTCATAACTCCTATAAAATATTGTAAGTAGTAAATTTCAATATCTTTAAATACTATTTTAAAACAATTTTGATCTGAATACATTGAACTGTTCAATATCTTGTTACGACTAAAATGTACGCTATTTAACATCGTTCACCGCCAGGAAATAACCGTTAAGTATCACGTGTTCTTTTAAATGGGGGTAGATGCGCACGAAAATACCATAGCCGCATCATTCAGTAGGTATAGGGTATATTAAATTTTTTTTGTAAGGTAAAAAAAAAGTCAAACAAATAGTTATATCATTAGATTTTAATTTTATTGGAACCGACTTCTGTGGGTAAGAGTCATTCGTGCTTTAAAATTAATTTATGTAAATAAAATCTAAAATAATAATAATAAAATTACATATGTTGACTTTGATCATATATTGTTGGCAAATGGTAAAAAGTAAATAAAAATAGAGAAATTTTAAGGTGTTTTGAGTTAAATAAAGATTAAATAAAAATTAAAACATAAATAAACATAAAATATAGCCCCACAAAACTTTAAAAATAAAAATTTAAAATTATAAAAACAACAATTTGATAACTATATCAATTATAAATTATATCTAAACAATTATTATCATTTTATCATTGTAATTTATTACAAAAATGGCGCCCAACGTGGGGCCCTAATAAAAAAACTATTGGTTATAATAAATTAATTGGATATTGTAAAAAATTGACTGGTTATAAAGATAAAGTTTTTTTTTTTAAACATAATAAATAGGTTTGATAACTAATTTAGTAGGTTATCAGGAGAAATTGGATATTAAAGGTGTAAAATTGTTATAATTTGAATTATATGGACTTTAAAAGGTGTATTATACAATAATAATAATAATAAAATTATTATTTAAAATAAATTTTTATATTTAATATTGAATAAAACTTAATAAAAGTATTCAAAATGGGTAAAATGAATATGAGTGATGAAGAACACAATGAAATAATGGAATTCTTAATAGAATTCAGAAATGGAATGATCAAAAGTTATGAAGAGTTAAGAAAAGATATCAGAGATATGAGCAAGAAATGGGGCAAAAATAATGAAAAATGTGATGAAAATGAAGAAAACATAGGAGAAATGGATAAAGATTTAGAAGAAACTAAAGAAGAATTGAAGAAGGAAGTTAAAGAAGATAAAGAAGATTTAAACGATACATTTAATAAGAAGTTTGATGAATCAAAGGAAGAAATGGGAGAACAAAATAAGAAATTACTAGAAGAGATTAAAAATACTAAACAAGAAATTAAAGAAGAAATGAATAAGATGTTTGAGAAGAAATTTGATGAAAATAAGGAAGATTTGGATAAAATGGGTAATGATTTAAATAAGAAAAATAGAAATTTACAAGAAGAAAGTAGTGAAGAAGCACAGGAAGTACCAGAACAACTACAAATCCCAGAAAAAAGAAGAGTAGAGAAGGAGGAGACAGTACAATTAACCAGGAAAATGGAAGAAGAAGTGGAACAAAATCAGATGATGAAGTTAATAATGGAGATAAGTGAAAGCATAAAAAGAATGGTTAAGAAATGGGATAAAAATAATGAAAAATGTGATGAGAAGGAAGAAAATATAGAAAAAATGGATGAAGAAGTAGAGGAAACTAAAGAAGAATTGAAGAAAGAAGTTCAAGAAACTAAAGAAGACTTAAACCATACATTTAATAAGGAATTTGAGGAGATAAAGGAAGAAATGGGGGAACAAAATTGTAAATTACTTAAAGAGATTAGAAGTACAAAACAAGAAATTAAAGAAGAAATGAAAAAGATGTGTGAGAAGAAATATAATGAAAATGAGGAAGAGGTGGATAAAATGGATTGTAATTTAAATAGAAACAATGGGAAAGATTTAAAAGAAGAGATTGTAGAAAATATTGATAAAGAAAGAGAGAATGTGAAGGTACAAGTTGCAAGCCAAGAAGAGAATATGGAAAAGTTTAATGAAGAAGAAAAAGTATTTGAAAAGGAGGAATATGCAGAAGCAAACAATAAAATTTTAGAAGAAATTGACAGAAACAAAGATAAAGATGTTGAAACTGAGAAGATTAAAATGAATAAGTTAATGCAAACTTATATCAAATATGACCCGGATGAAAATGAGAATAAGATTAATTTAAGTATAATCATAGATGTGGAAGAAAACAAGAAGATAAAAAAATTACTTGAACAATTGATTGGAAGAAAACTTATGGAAACAAAGAATAAAGATGAAGAAATAAATATGAATACCGATGCTGGAAAAAGTAAAATAATGAGAAGACAAACCAATGATGAAAAGGTACACATGATAATGAAAGCTACAAAGACCATGAGAAGTTCTATAGAAAGAAATTGGAAGAAGGTGAAAAAGAAAATGAATATTTTATTGAGCAGGGAGAAGGTAGTAGCAAGGTGTAGATAATATTGCTAATTATATTTGTAGGTAGTAAGTAAGTTTTTATTGTTTGAATTTTAAAATGTTGTATATTATTTTAAATTTATAATACCACCCCAATCAATTATATTAACTTAAATGAAACTTAGATCAATTATATTATAATGGGTCATTGCATATTCAGGGTTAAAAATTATGATAAACTGTTACAAATTTTAATTAATGTAGGAAACAAAACATAATTAATAGATTCAGAATCAATTTCAAAATTAAATAATATTAAAGAATAAAGAAATTCAAAGTCAAAAGTAGTATTAACTGGTATTAAAACAAAAAGCTATATGAAATAAATAAATTATGTGATATTAAAATAAATTTAAATAAAATTATTATAAATTGTAAACTACTAGCTGTGCTTAATCTAGATGGTGATATAATAATAATAGGAAGTAATACATAGGAACAATTAGAAACTAATTAATTATGAAGAAAAGGAGATATGACTAAATGGTATATGGATGTCAATGGATATGATAGAAAAAGTAGAAGATAGTAAGAAGGATATTAATTATATTAGAAATAATTATGAAGATGATAAAGAAGGAAGTTATGAGTATGAAGTATAAAGAAGAAAGTTATGAGTATGAAGTATAAAGAAGAGAGTTATGAGTATGAAGTATAAAGAAGAAAGTTATGAGTATGAAGTAGATAGAAGAAAGAAGAAGATGTATTTGAAAATGATGATTTGATTGTGATGGAATATATTACAATATTGTAGGAGATTTGTTGATGAAGTATAGAAGTTTGATGTTTAAGGAGCCGAGAGAAGCTACCGAATATGAATATAATATGGAGGTGAGAGATGTTGAGAATTTTAAGGTGAAAATATATCCTATACCATTAAAGTTAAAAGAAAAGAGTGAAGAGAGAATAAGAAATCTTATAGATTGAAGGAATAATTTGAAGAAGTAACACATCATACATCAATTCACTAGTAGTTGTACAAAATTAGAGCAAAATAGTAATTTAATTAAAAAATTTTCATATTAAGTTAAAAAGAAATGCAGAACAATATTTAAAAAGAAACTATAAAATTTAAAGAAACCAACAGTGTTTAAAGAAGGGGATTGGGTAATTGAAAGGTCATTACAAGTAGCTAACAAAAGAAATAATGAATGTGCAAAATTAAAATTACCATTTATAGGACCATTTATAGTTGAAAAAGCTTATGAAAATAGTTATGTTTTGAAAAATCCATATAACAATTTATTAAGGGGTAAGATAAACGTTAAAAAATTATATGCATATCACCAATAGAACAACATTTTAAAAATCTAGCTCAATTTAGGAAATAAGATAGTTTAAGATGTAAATATTAGAATAAATAAATATTATATTGTATTTAGAAGTAAGAATTAAAGTATGAATTATCAATAAATAGTTTGTGGTTATATTAAAAATTAAATTAATTCGAGTTTATGTTAAATATTACTGAAGATTGTTTGTAAGGTGCAATTAAAGGTATATGTTAAAATAAAAGTTAACAAAATAGAATTTGAAGTGTAATAGATTTAGATAAAATAAAATAGAATTAAATTTTAAAAATTATTACCGAGTAATAATTTGTTAAAATTAAATTGGGGGAAATTTGTAATGTTTTAAAATAATCAAAAATATAACTTACCCAGTATATAACTTAAAATTGAAATAAGTCATTAAAGATGGATATAATTTTCAAATCTTTCCTTTAAATGATAAATACACCATAAAATTTCTTTATTAGAGCTATTTAATAAGTCTTAATTAACACAAGAACACAAAAACTATCTTGATAAAATGAGTTCATAAGAATAAGTACTAACATCAGTAGTCGATCCAATAGTCAAGTCCAAGATCCTATGTTGTTTAAGCTAAAAATAAAAAGTAAATGAGTATTAGAATATGTTAATAATGAATTATAGGAATCTAATATTAGTAAGAAACCAACTATATTAGTTATATTAAGTTAGTTAGATCAAAATCTAAATAAGTTATAATCAAAGTTAACAATAATAATAAGTTTAATAATGTTTTTTAATAGGTAGTTATAAAATAAGAATGAGTAGGTGTAGATTATTTTAAATTATTATTTAAGGTAGAAAATATCCAACTGTATTCAGTTAATAATATAAGTAGAAAAATTTAAACCCAACAAACTAATATAAGCTATTAGAATAAAATAAATAATATCATAGACTATGAATATAACTTAATAAATAAATTTGACTTACCCAAACAATATTTATAAATTCATTTAAGCATCAAAGTGATGAGTCCTATATTATAATGTATCGGATGATAGTACAAGCCTAGTACTTCCTATGTTCTGGTACATCCCATATTTTGATACAATGCAATGTTTGAGAGATAATCTAAAAATAAAGATATTGAAATTTATCACATGTAAAAATAAAACTGTAAGAAAGTGATGTGTTTGTTTACAAGCTAAGACTGTATAATTAAAGCTTTTATCAAGGACATTATGATTGATAAATCCAGTGAAAAAACACTGTAAATAGTGAAATAGTGATCAAAAACTGTTAATAACAAACTTAAAAGATGTGATTGTAGTGGAAAGACATAAACTTAATATTAAATGATTAATTGATGTTATTATTTGTTATAATTGTATGTTGTTATAAGGTAATTAATTTTAGGTTGTTCGTTGATGATTTTAGGTATTATTAATTCATTTATTTGATAAATTTTGTAGTTGAATCGTTATGACGCAGTAGATATATAATGTAAATAAAAACTAAAATAAGAGGTGTCATTGAAAGAAAAAGTTATCTGATCATATTAGAATATGTAAATTTTCAATTTTTGTTAAAATTAATGGCCAAAAAGAAATATTTGCTCATAATTGTTAAATTTAATATTGATAATTGTCAAAATGTCCGCCATTGTGTTGCTCCATAAAGTCAACAATTTTAATAGGGAACAATCGATTTTAAAATTTGAAGAATGTTATTTTATAATGAAATAAGCTATGTAGATTTGATTTATAACAATTATAAGGTCAGAAAATGTCAAATTAAAAATTCAATTTTCTAAAAATTCGATGTAAATGGGGTTAGGAAAAATAAAATACGGTCGAAAAAGCGGCCATTTTTGGACTTCCGGGGCTAACATATAAAAGCCCGTGGAAAATGGGAAAATAGGTCACTCTAAATTCATCAAAAGGCCAATCCACGTCAATTTACTTCTAAAATTATCATAAATTAATGGCCGACTTCCGTTTAAAAATAAAGATGGCAGAAAATTAATTTGTAGAACTGTATGACTTATTATAAAACAAAACGATTGGAAATTGTATATGGAAATTGTCTATTGGTCAATAAAATATCTACCCTAAGAAAAAATTAAATAAATAATTTTTTACTAACCTGCAACAATCATAAAAAACCAGAAGAAATCGAGGAGACATCATATCTAATGGTTTAATCCTTTGGAATCCGTCCAAGGAAGTATTTACACGTGGTTGTAAATGATCCACTAATAAGAAGACGAGTGTGGGAAAGCGCTACGGAGAATTTTCCATTTTCACCCTCAGCAACACGTGAATTTACGGTATGTGTTTACCATTATTTATTAATATCACTTTCATAACTCCTATAAAATATTGTAAGTAGTAAATTTCAATATCTTTAAATACTATTTTAATACAATTTTGATCTGAATACATTGAACTGTTCAATATCTTGTTACGACTAAAATGTACGCTATTTAACATCGTTCACCGTCAGGAAATAACCGTTAAGTATCACGTGTTCTTTTAAATGGGGGTAGATGCGCACGAAAATACCATAGCCGCATCATTCAGTAGGTATAGGGTATATGAAAATTTTTTTGTAAGGTAAAAAAAAAAGTCAAACAAATAGTTATATCATTAGATTTTAATTTTATTAGAACCGACTTCTGTGGGTAAGAGTCATTCGTGCTTTAAAATTAATTTATGTAAATCAAATCTAAAATAATAATAATAAAATTACATATGTTGACTTTGATCATATATTGTTGGCAAATGGTAAAAAGTAAATAAAAATAGAGAAATTTTAAGGTGTTTTGAGTTAAATAAAGATTAAATAAAAATTAAAACATAAATAACCATAAAATATAGCCCCACAAAACTTTAAAAATAAAAATTTAAAATTATAAAAACAACAATTTGATAACTATATCAATTATAAATTATATCTAAACAATTATTATCATTTTATCATTGTAATTTATTACAATATATAACATTGTAAGCTATGTCTTAAGTCTACTACAATATGGCTGATGATAAGGGTCTTGCTGCCGCATTACGCAAGAAAAAAGTGTCTGAACTTGCTAGATCAATTCGCAAAAAATACATGGCGTTGAAAATGGGCAAATCAGAGCAAGATGAGTCTCTTAATAAACTATTCAAACCAATATCTATTCCTTTGTTTGCTGGCCTTTCAGCACTTGGAGCTCTGTCAGGAGGTGCTGCTGGGATTGCAAAAACCGTCATTGCTGCCAAGCATGCACAAAAGAAATTGGAAGAAGACGTACGTCATAATAAGGCTATGGAACGTGTAGGATCTGGTTTATATCTGAAAAAGTACCCAAAAGGTGGTTTCGGATTGTATTTAAAAAAACATCAAAAAAACTAATAAAGTTACCCTATCACGCACTATCCGACTTTGACATAAGCTAAATTGCTTAAAATACCCCATTTTCGAGGAGTTTTCATGCGAGATACTCTCCCCAAAAATGGACATCGAAGACGAGAATGTGCAATAGTTAATTTGGATACCTCTAAGAATATCGGAAGTCATTGGGTAGCTTATCGAAAGATAAACAACAATGTACAGTATTTCGATTCATTTGGTAACTTGAAACCACCGAAAGAACTTGTTAAATATCTCGGCGGTACACAAATTTTTTATAACAATACTCAATATCAAAACTACGACCAAATCAATTGTGGTCATTTGTGTTTAAAATTTCTAAAACAATAATTGAACTATTACTACATCATATCCACCATGGTAAAGCATTGAGTAGTTTTACTACCGAAGAACTAAAACAATTTCCCATTGAACATCTGATAAAGTGTGTAAGACCTACGGAATTGCTCGATATATGGCATAAACTTCACGAAGAATATAAAGGAAATTTTGAGTTGCAAACACGTCTACCATGTTTCGTTCATTACAACCGACCCGACTGGACCACGCATTGGGATGGACCTCCTACCTCTCAAGCTAATTGCTTTCTTTGTAAACAAACAATATAAA
Organism: Ophraella communa; assembly: GCA_035357415.1. Taxonomy (NCBI): domain Eukaryota; kingdom Metazoa; phylum Arthropoda; class Insecta; order Coleoptera; family Chrysomelidae; genus Ophraella; species Ophraella communa. The sequence continues at coordinate 16,589,442 of CM068993.1, forward strand.
AATGATATTAAAATTCTAACCTGTCTCGAATTTCATTAGTCATCATGTCACAGTTGCTGAGAGTTAACAGCACCAATCACGTGTTTACCTTTCAACCTCCTACTCCTATTGTGCTCGATCCAAATAATACTTATGAAATAGCTCTACGATCTTTTCATTCGTATCACAGTATACCAAATATTGAAAATTGTTCGTTTTACTACTACGATGCTAATGAGAAGATTCAAAGTTTTAATTTTCTTACAGGATGTTATGAAATTGCAGATCTTGAAGCGTTTATCATTGAAAAATTGGGTGCAAGCAATTCAACTTGACCGGAGAGTATATTTTCACTAAAACCCAATCATAATACGTTGAAATGTGAAATTTTCAGTAAATACAAAATTTCCTTTACGCAAGCCGATAAACTTGGGAAAATATTGGGATTTTCACCAAAAATACTAGTCACAAACAAATTACACTCTTCAGATCTCCCCGTAAAAATAATTAAAGTATCCAGTATTCGCTTAGATTGTAACATTACCACTGGAGCCTTCGATGCAAACAGACCTGCTCATACTATCTACGAATTCGTCATACAAGTAGATCCGGGATATTCCATTGACGAAATTCCTCATAATTTAATCTACTTACCTGTTACACCACAACGTAAAATACCTAACCAACACTACTGTCGTTGCCTTAGATCAAGACGGTCGACCTGTTAACTTTAGAGGCGAATCGAGTACGTTGGTATTGGAGCTTAGAGCTCGTAGATGGGACTCATTATCAATCATAAGAATCAGTCTGCAAAGGTTCAAACATTATTAGCTAAGCAGTCCTCAAAGCTGAAACAGCTTACGTTCGCAAATAAATTAGTTCTGCAATCGCTGGGTTTTAAATTGAAATGACAACCATGTATGGAAATAAACGCCTTCGTCAAGACGATAACATGTTGCCTTCGATGTTTGATATCGATGTTTGATACCGTAAGCCGCTTTTCGACGAATCAATTCGAAAAGCTGAATACAGAACCTATGCTCCATTTATTAAATCATTCAATTGCAGTGACATTGTGGAGTTTAGTATTAATCAAGTTGATTCATTTTTTGCAATGAGCGAAACTTTGTTGTGTATTGAGGGGTCACTTGAAACAAAAAGAACTGGTGACTTAAAATTAGCAAATAATTTTGGAGCCTTTCTATTCGATTCATGTACGTACAGTCAAAGTGCCAGGGAAATGGAAACAGTTCGGGATCCCGGAATCGTGAGTGCTGTACGTGCTATGACTTGTTATAGTTAAGAAGATTCCATTCATATGGCTATAGCCGGCTGGAATTACCCGAAAGATCCTATTATGAATGTTAGCGACAAGTCTTTCAATCTTCTTATACCTCTCAAACATATTTTCAACGATTATCCCATGATTACATATGGCCGACAAACAATACGACTAGTTCGAGCACGTAATGATAATGATTGCATATACATTACGCACAAGTCTGGTACGCCTTCTAGTACAATTGCTAAAATTAACATTACAAGTATTGAACTAAAAATTAAGCATATCTTTCCAAATGATGTTATCAAGATAAATCTCATGCAATCTATTCAAAAAGATCGACCTATAGTTTAGAAAGTGGGAGTAACACGAATTACCCTCAATTACTAAAGGTACAAGACATGAAGTTTGGGCTGTTAAAACTAGTACTTCAGTTGAAAGACCTCGTTTTGTTATTGTTTTCTTTCAAACAGATAAACGAAACTCGACTACAGCTGATCCCACTTTATTTGACAATGCCGATGTACAAAGTGTGAGACTGTCACTTAATGGTGATTATTGGCCTAATGAAAGAATGAAATTGGATTTTGCTAAAACTGACTATAATGAAGCATATTTTAACTATACCGAATTCTATTCCAAATACACCAATTCCACACAGAAGCACCCTCTGCTGGATTATTCTTCTTTCAAGAAACGAGCATTATTCATTATCGATTGTTCTAAACAGGAGGAAAGCATGAAGGCGTCTACAGTCGATGTGAAACTTGATATTGAAGCAAACATAGGTTTTCCCGAAAATACCAAAGTCTAATGCACCATCATTCACGACTGCGTGATTGAATACTATCCCCTCACTGAAATTCAATGAAAAGTTTAAACTAAACGTTGAGTTAGTGTTCGAGCAGACGTTAACATGAGAGTAGCTTTTGTAGACATTCAAAGCTTTGTTGTAGACGGACAATTCATTTTTAAAGAACTCACCATAGAAATTGGCTTTAAACGTTCACATTACATATTTTTACCTCCACAACCGTATTCCACATTAAGGAGCGCTGATAAAAAGACCGCATCTTATTTGGAAAAGAATGTGCATGGAATTAGATACTATTCAGGAGATGTGGAATATTGTAAAGTAAATGAAATATTGGAAAGCAAGCTATTGTATGCCGCAGACTACATTTACGTTCGAGAACAACAAAAAGCAGAATTTCTTCTCAAGAAATGCCACGTTTTCAGTGTTTTTCCACACATTATTGATGTTGCCAAATTTGATAGCACCCCTTGTGAAACTGGAAATTTTGTCAAAGATCCAAACCCCTGCCATGCCCTATCTGGACCATATATGTGTACCGAACGAAACGTACAACATCTAAGTCGGTGGTTTTCTAATGTTATATTACCATTATAATGACAAATAAATAAACCTTATAACCACAATGCATATTTTTCACCTTATCATTCTCGCTACTACTTATCTATAAAAATAAAACAGTTTGTTTATTCATCAACTTTTATATTACATGAAGATTGAAATTTACGTCTTACAATTTTTAAGATAATTTTTAAAATTAAAACAAAAAATAGTGACTCATATTATACTTGTCATTGTAAAAATATTAATGACTTCATTTTTCATGTGTTTTTCTTCTGTTTTGTTGGGCATGGTGTCGGTTGAATACGTCTCAATGGATACGTTATTTGTGGTGTTTGTCTAAAGACATAAGCTACCTCTTTAGGTATCCAGTTTATATGAGGATTGATTGTCCTCTTTTCTTCTATCCAACAAGTAAAGATATTGATTCATAACTCTACTTTTTATTCATAAATGTCTTTACTTACCGTAAAGACTAATCCTCAACTTCGCATATATAAGCGTCTCCCTTCATCAAGGAAAGCCTCTGCTTACATTCCTTACACCCTCGATGTTCTTGTAAAGCCTCTGTACTTACCATTGCATTCTTGCGACTTTTCTGTTATATTCTGTATATGTCATATCTAGAACCCGTACCATTGTATACCATACCCTGTATACACGACAATGTACTTGTACTTTTTTTTGTCGATTCACCACGTTTATTGAAAAAATAATAAACACATCATTTGATAAAAAGAAATTATTTTTGTTAACAAAATCCGTATATGCCGTATCTAATAGAACCTTTGACCTGTACCATTGATATTAAGAGATACCTTGTTATTCAGGGTTATCGGGTCTCGATAATTTTTAATTCGCTAGTGCCTTATTGACGAGGTGCGCAGTATACCTAAACGCGTCTTTTTCATATATCCACTATTGAAAATTATGCTTAAAGGGCGGATTCAGTAACTTCGCTACTTCGGCTCTCTCGCTGGTAATGCCTTTTTGACTTGTGAGTGACGTCATAGAAGGTGTGTCACGTGATCTGTTTGTTATCATTTGCTCGCCCACCTGTCCTTTTGACTGCGTTGGCTTGTTACCACCCGTTAATGCCCTTTTGACCTTATACGTCGCGTTGGAGGCCTTTTTGACTTGCTTGTGTGGTAAGCCACTCGTCTGACCGTGAATGCCTTTTTGACCTTATTTTATTGTTCTGACGTCACGTGATTATCCACTTGTGAACCGTTCTAGAATCGTTTCGAACCGATTTGACTTGCGAATGACGTCACGCTGGAGGCCTCTTTGACTTGCTTGTGTGGTCAGCTGATGGTCGGCCCGTTAATGTCTTTTTAACTCGTTCTGACGTCACGTGATCATCCCACCCATACTTGGGGACCAAAAATGGCGGCCAGCACCTAGCGGTTGATTGATAGTAAACAGGGGATTAAAAATGGTGGCGCACGTGGCCCTCCCCAACGATCTACATTACCGACATGTGGCTAACGGCAGGGAGATGGCGATACTTTCTCTCTCATCCTATATTCCAGGCAACCCACAATACAAACTTGTTCAATTCTTTAATAATTCTAATAAAATTCGTTCCAGTGGCTCAATTATTTAATCATTATAATATAACACAACTATTCCAAATAAACAACTGGTCCACAATTCAGAACCACAGTCCGAAAGTTCAGAACCATTTCAGAACCGATTGTCTCTTTCATACACATTGATTTGTCTATCTGTCTCTCTCTAACACATTAATTTCCCTATATTTGTAGTGAGGCTCTCTTAGTATATCTACTCTTGCATCCTAAAATTAATTTTACTTTAGAAGTTGAGGAAATTAATTCAATTAATTTTCTAGATTTAAGAATTAAAAAAGTTAATAATTCATTAAATCATTCAATTTACAGAAAACCAACACAAACAGATAATTTAAATCATCCTATATCAAATAAATTAGGAGCTAATAATTCTATGATACGTAGAGCATTTTCAATTCCGATAAACAAAAATAATGTTGATAAAGAAATTGAGATTATAAAACAAATAGCTACATCTAATGTCTATCCAATACATTTGATAAATAAATTAATTAATAAGAAAAAACAAACTATAGAACTAATATTTCCAAAACGAACTAAAGAAAAAGTTATAAAAATATTACACATTGTGGCAATATTTCCAATACAATTTGAAAAATAATATCTTTGGCCACATAAATAATAATAATAATAATAATCTTTATTTCGACAAAAATATACAATCAAAAAAATATCACATGAATGTCTTATAGTGTAGCAATATACTGCCCATTTATGACCATATGGTTGCACATGGGCTGCCGAATTACTATAACTAATAGAGATACATATTAAAATAAAATTTAAGGATAATAAAAAACTCTTCGTTTTAACAAAACTTCCAATATTTATTAAAAAAATTGCTTTTTTAAAGGCTCAATGACAGCTGTTTCGCTATGAAGCATCGTCAGATTGACATTTAAGTTACAAACAAAATGTAACTTAAATGTCAATCTGACGATGCTTCATAGCGAAACAGCTGTCATTGAGCCTTTAAAAAAGCAATTTTTTTTTAATAAATATTGGAAGTTTTGTTAAAACGAAGAGTTTTTTATTATCCTTAATAAGATGGACTTCCAAAAAGTAAGGGTTAGTACAATCAATTTTTAAAATAAAATTTACCTAGACATAAATAACAATTACAATAAAATAAAGCTAATCAGGGATACATCTTTTTCATTAAAGATTTTTTATTTTTGAGAAGTTTTGAGTTTTGAAAGCATTTTCATCACGCGGCTTGTAATTATTTTACGTTAAGTTAAGATTTCTTTTTAAACTTTAATCAATTAGATCTCTTTCGGTGTTTCTATCAGAGTTTATAATACATTTTTTTATAATAGATTTAAATAAAGTTGTAGAATTAATTGTTTTTATATATATTCTGTACATTTCCGGAAGATAGTTATAAATTTTTGCACTTAAATAAATGAAAAATCGTTGCGCTATTGTTTTGTTAACAAGGTGAGTATAGGCCTTTCCTTCATTCTTACTTCTTGTATTGTAGCTATGTGTTATTTTTAACGAAATTTCTTTATTTTTGTAGATTAACACTATAACACAGTATATGTATAGTTGTCTTAGATCCATTATTTTCACTTCCTGGTATAACTCATCTGTTGGAAATCTAACCTTTTTATTATGTATTATTTTTAATATTCTCTTTTGTAGTACTTCCAGTTCAGTTATGTGGTTTTTTGTTGTAGCACCCCAACATCAGCATTAATATCGTTTAAAACACAAAATAATATTGGCACAAAATTGTTAAGTGTGAAAACAAAATTACCTAAATTAATTGTCCCAAATGTAATGCTGTATATATAGGTCAAATACAAAGAAATGTTGAAGTAAGATTTAATGAACACTAAGAGCATATAGATTGCAACAATCAGTTAAGTCGATTTATTGTACTAACCCTTACTTTTTGGAAGTCCATCTTATTAAGAATTTTTTTAAAAATCAGCGAAACAGCCGTCATTGTTTTTTATTATTCCCAATCAGTTAAGTCGGATTATGCAAAACACCTACTTGAACATCCAAACTCACTCATATAGACCAATGACATTCAAATACTGCACATTTGTGATAAAAAACAAAATTTAGATTTCCTTGAATAACTTGAAATAAAAAGACATCAAGCAGATCAACAATTTAAAGTAGTTAATGGACAAATAAATCTTGGAAGTTCTCCACTATTAAACTGTTTAACTGTTAACATTGATTGAATCCTCATTTTATACATACGAGTAGATAAGACGTAATTGTATCACAAATATATTAAGTTATTGTAAAGATCAGCATGATATAGTCTTTTCCTGGTTTTTCTATATCATTGCAGAGTTTTACTGATCTTAGCTCAGAGTAATAAGTAAACATAGAGGTGCCACAACAACTCAATAACATACAGTTTGTAGTTAATAGAAATGAACCTATAATTGAGAGAGATGGAAAATAAAATTGACATCTAGAGGTGTAGGTAAACACAGCCGTACAGTGGAGTGTAATTGTTTAGAGTATCACCGTAATATATAAATGTTAGTTAAATAATTTACACACATTAAAAATAATTCTTTTAATTAAATGAAAAAAAAAACAAAAATAAAACTATTTAAAAGAATTTTTCCACTTTTAGCTTCTAGTTTATATATAATATGTATTTCATTATTAATTTGATTTTCTTATTTGTAATAAATTTTAATCATAATTGCTAATTCTACGCCCATGAAGTGAATAACTTACCGGTGATAGGTTAGATTATAATTTTGCGAAGTACCACAAATTAGACACCATTTTCAATATTGAAAATAAATAAAAACACTTTATAAAGTTTACTTAAATACTCAAAAATTCAGGAAAAATCGAACAAAACACTAATCACCTCTAGACAATAATAAACAAAGGCACTGATGCCAAATTTTCGGTGTGTGTATTTGATACAATTCGTTCAGAGCTTTTTTATCAGTAAGTGGATATTAAAATGTGTTAAATAATATTTTTTCTGACTAAAAGTCTCCTCTTAAAAGTACAATAAAATTGTTGTAAATTATACTATTACGTTTTTGTTTCCTACTTTGTACTTTTAAAACACAACGTCTGGCAATGCTCTGCTGGTAAACAAATCTGTCTCGACGACAAGTAGTAGGGAATATGCCTACTGTATGTTTACTTATTACTCTGAGGATCTTAGAGGAAAAAACATCCAGGATACTCCTTTAGGGCTAATAGCATCTAAGCTTTATTACTGTTATGTCTTATTACTTCCATACTTGGTCTAGTCTTAATTATTTAATCAACATTAGGTACCTAGCTACAAATAAAAAAAGTCAATATGTCAATATGTCAATCTGACAATGCTAGTTTTTAGCGAAACTGCTAACATTGAGTTTAAAAAAGAAATTTTTTCAATAAATAGAGAAAGTTTTGTTTAAAAAGTTCAATTTTTAATGTTCTTATCAACAAAATTTAATAAAATTAGGTTTAGAGGCTAGTATAAAAAAACTCATCATTGCAATGATTGTTTTATAATTGTCTTATTTCGGTTTGGATACATTTTTCCAAGTAAGGCGTTGGTCTAGGTGAAAGCAAAGCTTTTTAGTTTTTGTTTCTGTTACTATTCTTACGCCATTTCTATTATTTACAGGTGGGCAGATGGTCTGCCGAGTAGTGAATGTTACATGGATTGGTTTGGCATGGTTTATTTTTATTCGTCATCGTGTATATCCATCACTAAGCAGGTTCTGATGATGTTGCAGATATGCAGATGCAGATACAGGGTCGTCAATTACAGCGAATAATGCTACGTCGTCGGCAAAGGAAGTCATGATCGTATTATTGGTTTGTGAAATGTCAGCTGTGTAGAGTAGAAAAAGCAGATGTCCAAGAACACGCTACCTTGGGGAATTCCAGAATTAATATGACAGAAACTAGACAGCGGGCTATTAAAATTTACGAATAAGTGCCCATTTAATTCGTAGGAATTGATAGGAAAATAATTATTGCTAGATAATAGTATATTAAACCACGCATTTCATATGGAATTCTGTTACGACACGAGTTCAAGTTTAAAAAACGAATCGCGAAGCGATGAGTTTTTTAAAGAACGAGTGTCACAACAGCCATATGAAATAAGTTGTTTATAATATTTTTTATACTTTGCCATTTTATAATTTTTTAAATTAATTGATTATTTGTATGTAAATTACGAAAATTTTGATTTGAAAAAGTATGTTGGTAGCACTGTGTATTTTATAACATTTGACAGTTTTGTAATTTAAATTATCAAATGTTAATGTTTTAAAATATTTTAAAATGAATAATACAACAATAATATTATATTATATAAGTAAATGATGATAGTCATATTCACAAATACTTTCTTAAAGAACAATGTAAAATTAATAAATTGCTATTAGCCACAAATGTCATTGTCAATAGTCTTGTCATTAGATACTTCACTCATGTCGCCAACCATTTAAAACAAAAATTTGCGTGCGCAAAAGTTACATTACGATACGCAAATGCGTTTTATAATGAAGATTTTTATAAGTGCAAAATATAAAAAGTTACATTACGATACGCAAATGCGTTTTATAATGAAGATTTTTATAAGTGCAAAATATAAAAAGTATTTTTTAATTTGAAGAGTAAACCCTTATGTCAAATCTTACCGAAAGTCTTGGAGATATCGAGGAATGCAGAATTGCAAAATTTCTTATTTTCAAGACTATGTCATTCACAAGTCGGTGGACTTGTTGAATTGTGGAATGGTGTTATAACAACAGTGGCTCAAAAATTTAGAGGTTAGGTAGGGCACTTCTGCACCCATCCACTGTAGCCAAATTTGGGTCTATTGCTGCTCACCCCCAAGGGTTACAATTTGCCATCCAGTCTGCATTTTTTAACGAAGTCCAAAATCAATTTTGGCGAGACTTGTCTAAAGCCGATAGGCTCAAGCTGTATAAAACCAAACGAACGGAGCCTGATTATATCCAAAACGGGCCAGTAACAAAGAATCTGCTCTGCCATTTCGTCTGCCACACTGCAGTAGCTACAGTTAGAAGTATCACTCAGAAGAAGCTCTTTCTGGTGGTTCCTCAGTGTAAGATCGTGGATTAATTAATTGTCATTAAACCTGTTACCATTGTTGTTTCGCCATGTTTCAGTCTGGCTTTGCAGTTAGCTCAGGTACTAACATTACGTTCACCTCGATTATTATTACCTCCTTGCTTTCTAGGGGTAACGATTTATCCTCGAAACCCTGTCGCGCGTTAAAATTATTCCCTATTCCCGGTTGCATTTGCCCCATTTTTCCGAATTTGGTTTATATGTCTTTTCCAAATTAAATTTTCGTTCAATAGTTTACAAACATAAATTCTATCATTTTAAAGCTTCATAGACTATACATTCTACCTAATCTTGCCTATTAGGGTTTCTATAATCTCTACACCAAACTTTATCCCCCTCTACCAAGGTTTCCTCTCTACTCCCTTTATAATTTACGTAAGTAAATCTAATCTAGTTCTAATTTTATTTTTAAAAATCATACTAGAAGGAGTTAAACCTGTTGAAGAGTGAATAGCATTTCTGTATGAAAACAAATAACGGTACAACAATGTTTCCAAAGGTAAACCTTAGTTTTTGGAATCCAGCAAAGTTTGGGCCGAGTTTCATGGCTGTAATAAACTTCTCTTATACACTATACAGTAGATGGTTGTGAAACTCACATTGTGCAGCAACATTTTTCACCTTCACATACCAATCAATAACATTTTCCTGTTCTCGCTTCAAAGAGTCGAAAACAATTATTCGTCTATATAAAGATATTCGAGCCCTAAAGTGCGTCCTCAATAGAGCTAATAAATGATTGTAGGACTTGCTACTTGTCATTTCTGGACTACATGAATCCCTCAATATTTTGTAAACATCCTCACTCAGTAACGTAAGCAAAAATGGTACTTTCCTATTGTTTTTAGCCAAATTAGCTGGTAAATACTGTTCAAGTCTTTCTTCAAATATTTCTCCAAAACAGAAAGATTTCCCGCATTGACCAGTATAACATTTAATAAGAACAATAAATAACTGAACAGTTAAACTAAACTTCCACTATTTATTAACAACTGTTAAAAGAATACTAATTCCTATTTTTCTCGTCGCCAAAAATTGTAAGATTGCGGATTAAACCTGCAGTTAATTCTGATTGTTTTATTTAACACATTTTACTTTTACACATCATAGAAATCTACATACCGTCAACCAATTTGGGAAATTTCACAAGCTGAGATACAGACGCTTCAGTTCGCCTGTTAGTCGTCGAGGAAAGGAAGGATCGTTGCCTTGCGGGTCGTTTAAATAGATTTGCTCAAGACGGAATTTGTGTTTTATGTCAGTTGTCAGCGTTCTTTATTTGGCCTCATTCAAACAGATAAATAGTTAGCGTCTATAAGGGGTGTCTTGTTTACAGTGGCATTAACAGTAAATAGGGTCGGTTTTAATGGTAATAAGAGCGGTATCGTTTACGGTCGATAATAGTGCACGGTGACATGACGATAGACATGTTACACCCCCTCTCCTCCGGAAAAATGGTTCGAAGAAACATTTTTCTGAGTAAAGAAGTGTGAACGAGATAGCGGCAATAAGTGTCATTGAAAGGAGTAGCAGAAAAGTGGGGATAGCGAAATAATTAGAAAAAAGGTATTAGCGCCCATCTATGTTTTTGTGGTAACTAAAAGGTTCGGTTTGTGACGTTTGTGCTTCCATGTCAGCGTAAGATACATAAAACGATATGTTTCGACAAAATGCTGGAACCATAAATGCTCAAAAGCGAGTGGTTCCAAGCAGTTCGAAACGGACAAAGCGCACACTGAGTACAAAAGGGCAAAACCACAGCAAAAATTTCTCAGCGCAAGCCAACGACAAAATAAAGGAGTGTTTCGCAGCAACACCGGAATTTTAAATGTGCAGAGCAAAATAATTCCCGAGAGTGCGAAACAAAATGTCCCTGGGGAGAGACATCATTTGAAACAAAATAAGTGCTGCCAGTCTAAAATTTGCAAGGAACGAACCCAATCGTGACTGAGTAAAAAAGTACATATTTGTTATAATGACGTCACCACGGGTGAGTTACTATTTTACCAGCCAACAACTGTTCGGCAGAGCGACAACACTTACAATGTTCCACACGGAGCATACGACAACAAAGCTAGCAAACAAAGGTCACAATACGGCAACGCAAAAAAAGTAAGATAGGGCAAAAACGATACATAGATGTGGACGATATATACGACGATAAAAACGGCAAATAATGGAAAGATTAGTCACGGTTGATAATAGCGAGAGGGGGGTAAGGGTGGTTTACGACGGTATGGCGAAAAGAAGCGATTGGCATTTATTGAATAATTGGGCAGAAGAATTTTAATGTATAAAGATGGTGCAGGGGATTACACGTGATAACCGCTAACAGGAGTTTGAATTCGGCAACATGAGTTTGAACACGACAACAGAATACTGATAAGATAGAGGAGAAGGTACTGTAGACTAAATAAAGAAATTACTATAAAGGCGAAAAGAAAGGTACATAAACGTAGGTGAAGAATGAAGATAAAAGGGACTAAGCAGTCATTTTTCTCAAGCCTATTATGTTTATAAACCAAGCGCAAGCCGCAACTCGGCAGAGGCCAACCCAGCTCGATTGGGGCCTAACGTCTTACGACACGTCAATCGATGACTCTACGTTGGTTACACTAATAAAAATTAACTCGTTCTTTGTTTGAGGGACGGTTAAAAGACTCGGGATATCATAAACAAAAATATATAAAACAAAAAAGGGGGACCAAAAATTTGAATGACGTAAAACCAGTTTAAGTATGGTGACTCTTTCACGGTGGCTATCCGGGGTTTTTTATGTTTAAACAGAATGACTAAAATGCGGGGTAAGAAAAGGATCCGTTTTGTCCGGAGAACGGTATAAACTCCAATGTAGCTTGGTCTACTTCCTTTTCTACGCGGAGGGTAATCATTGGTGAACCAAGTTGAGTATGGGTAAACAAAATAACAGTAAAGTGGTGGAAGAAGGAAGAGAACTAAAACTGAAATGGTAATAAACCGAAAAGACTAAAATAATAATACACTAAACTAAGGTGTTGCTGTTCGGTATACGCTGAAACTAAGCAGTAAAACTCACTGTAGGGAATTCTTTAAAAAACATAAAATATTAACACTTCCATCCCTATTTATCTTTAAATCCATTTCCTTAATTCGGAAACATTTACCTGAAGTCTCAGACAGACCATCTCATAACTACCCTCTTAGAAGTGCAGAGTATGACCTTTATTTACCAAAACCTCGCACCGAACTAATCAAAAGCTCTATTTTTTATAACGCTAAGAAAATGCACAACAATCTACCCTTGGAAATAAAGTCCATTTCATCAATAACCGCATTTCGTATCGCATTAAAATCATACTTGGTGGAGAGAGCTTTGTATGCAGTTGACGACTTTTTTACATAAATTATTTTGGACCATCTCACGCACTGGAAAGTTAATTTGTGATATTTATCTATTTTGTTGTTTGTTGTTTTTTTTTGTTGTTACTCTGACTAAATTAAAATTTTAAATTTTAATTTTTTTATATTACTTATTATTTATCAGTCTCATTGTATAATGTATACATAAAGTATACATTTATTTTATTTTATTTTTTATTATTTTTTTTATTTTTTATTATTTTTTTTAACTGACCTTTCGCAATGTTTTATATTGTGAAGTTTTATATGTTTGTATGTTTAATGTTTATTTACTTGTAAATACTCTTGTATTACTGTTTTGTTCTATGTGATTTGCTTTTTTTTTAAACAGCTTTGTCCACAAATTTAAAAAAAATTTTTTTGACAATAAAGCTTATTATTATTATTATTCTACTAAAGTTCTATTCTTCCTTTCTGCTACTCCATTTTGCTGTGGGGAATAACTAACAGTTAATTGAGTCCGGATACCCTCGTTTGCTAAATATGTTCTTAAGCGAGTATTTAAATATTCTCCTCTACGATCAGATCGAAAAGTTTTTACTTTTCTGTGAAACTTGTTTGTCACAAGTGCTACATAATGTTTTAAAATTTCAGGAACTTCGGACTTATTTTTCAATAGGTATACTTGAGTATATCTTGAAAAATCATCTATAAATGTGACCATATATCGCTTACCACTTGGTATTACCGTTTGCATTGGTCCACAAACATCGGTATGAATCAAGTCTAGAGGTTTGGTTGACTCACTAAAAGACTGTTTTGGAAATGGTAATCTGGTCAATTTTCCTTTCATACATACATCACATGACATTTGAATACCGCAATCAACTATTTTATCTAAAAGTCCATCAGTATGCATTTTCTTTATTGCTTCTGGATCACGATGTCCCATTTTACGATGACACGAATGAATACAATTGTCTTTATGTTCGATCACTGTATGAATTTCATGTGGTTCACATAATCTGTATAAATTACCAACAGAGTTAGCAAATGCTACCTGCTTTCCATCTTTAAGAATTTCACAAAAGTCTTTTCTAAAATTGATTGAAAATTGGTTTAAGCTTAGTTGTCGAACTGATATTAAATTTCCAACAACTTTAGGAGCATAAAGCACATTGGTTAAAATAACTGGTGTAACCATACCTTCTTGATTTTTAAAACATAAATTTCCAGTCCCAATACCAACAACGTCAACTAGTTCTCCATTGGCTACTTCAATTTTATCAATATATGATGTATCCAAAGATGTAAAAAACTTTCTGTCACTAGTTACATGCCGCGTAGCTCCAGAATCCAAAATCCAACCTTCTGACTGAATTTCAAATGTAAACAAATGTTCTTTATGTTCAATTGCATTCACTTTATTTGGTTGATTTTGTTTCCAACTTATGTATTTCTTGCAATCCTTTTTCATATGACCTTGCTTTTTGCAAAAATAACATTTCATATTAGTTTTCTTTATATCTTTACTGCAAACTGACCTCATCATTTTTTCTGTAGAACTACAAGAATTTTCTTCTGCGTGTTGTTTTCGTTCATATTCGGCAATGACCTTTTGCTGCACTATGGCAAACGTTAACTCTTGTTCTGGACGAGTTTCTAGGGCTGTAATTAAAGGATCAAAGCTTCTAGGTAAACTGCTTAACAACATTGCAACACTCCATTTATCTGATAGCAACTCTTCGCCAATATCCCGAAGTTTCAAAAATAACTCTTGCATGCGAGTAATGTGCTGTGGAATATTACCGCCTTCTTCAAGTTTCAATGAACAAATAGTTCGCATTATATAAACTTTATTCGTTAATGTACCTTTTTCGTGATACTCTTTAAGAACATTCCACATTTCTCTAGCTGTGCTCTTACCCCTGATGTGGATAAGCTCATCATCTTCCACGGTAAGTCCGAAGTAGGCTTGAGCTCTGCTGTCGGTTGCATCCCAATCGTCTATTAATTTATGATTTGTATCTCCAAGTGGAGTCGGTCTTTCTCCTTCAATTACCTTCTTAAACAAGTTATCCTTCATTAGAAGCAGCTGAACTTTATATTTCCAATTCGAATAATTCTGATTATTCAACTTTACTATGTCACTTCGAAAGTCGGACATTCTGATGCTTTCACCGTATGTGACAAAAAAAACAGAAATTAACTACTTTGCAAATAGTACTTTATATGCCTGGGCCCATAACCTGTTGAACCTTTATAAACTGGAAGCAATAATACTATTTCTTCATATAGTAATAACTATTTAATTCAAAGGTTTAGCTTTTGACATACACACCACAGCACACCCTCCTAGCAGTTTAACTCTTATCTACAATTTGTATCCAAGTTATATTATTGCGCCCACCCACTTGAGGGCGTAACTGTAGCGTGACGTTACAGTATCGCCCAATCGGAGGAAACGTGAACTGTCATCACATATTTATAAACTAATCATGATTTGTCATTTCATTTTTAATTGTTAACCGTTAACGTTTGAATTTTGAATTGTATTTCGCCTGTGTTTTTTCCGTTTATTATCGTTAAATTGATTAATTAGTTATTATTTGTGAAATTTTTTTCCAGTTTATTGAATTTTATATTTTAGTTTATGAACTTTTTAATTGTTTTCTGTATTATAAGAGAATTAGAGCAGTGTAAGTATTGTGTATTGTGTGTTAATATTTAAATGTTAACAATTATTTCATAATTATATAGTGTAGCATATAATATCATAGTTCCTAGTTGTACCGATCAAACAAGTAAGAGGCATCGTTTAACCAAGGATCCAACTTAATTAATATTTGGATGGAGAATATAAACAATCCTGTGTTAAAGGAGAAAACTCCCAAACAACTTTATGACAATTATAGAGTGTGCCATCAACATTTTGACCAGCAGTTTCATAACGCAGGATTTCAGAAAGAGTTGAAACCAGGTGCATACCCAATTCTACTTTTATCTGGTAAGTAGATACAACTTCAAGTTATATTGTAAGTGAATAAAATTATTTGATTTCAGATACTTCAGTTATTCTACCATCATCCACAACGGTGTCTTTGGAAGCTCCATCTACATGTGGAGAAAAAGCTTGCAGGTTAATAATTAGATGCACTATCTTTTTTTTGGTGCAAACAAGTGAATAAAATAGCTGAAGGCAAAGACTCCAAATATGAAAAATATTTAAATAGGGTCAAGAATGCCTCCTACATTGACCCAATAAAAGTACAGGCACACAAATCCTATATAAATAGAATCAACAGGAAAAAGTAAATTTAATTTTTTATATTTCTTATTTATTTATATATTTTTAAAGTATATTTATTTAATATAAACTTGATGAACAACGTCGAAGTTTTCTTTGAAACCCAACTTTCCAAAAATATTAACAAAATTTTTATTGTTATGTATAGTTCTGGGCTGCACGTACACTAGCGCTCGCAAAATGAGGCGGGTGGGCCCAGTACTAATATATTAGATCTGATAATTAGTAGAAGAGTTAGCCTGCTAGAGGGTGTGCTGTGATACACACTTTTTATATAATTTTTGACAACTATATTTATTACAGAACTTGTTACTATGGTAATAAAATAAAACAAAAGTTGTGGAAACGAATCCGAATATTAAATCCAACAGTAAATACATGTCAAATTGCAAATATAATGAAACAAACAAACAAACAACTAATAGTTGCCATTTTTGCTACAGGTGCATATACGTCTTCATTTAAAGAACTTTGTTTAAACCCAAGAGCTACCAGCCTTGCCTTTTTTATGGGCTCACCATTTACCAACTTTTCTTGGAATATCCATTTAGAGTCTATAATTTCTTGATTTCTTGGTCTCTCTACTAATTAACAAGCTTCATTCCATTTCAATGAATCTAACTCTTTCCTAATAGCTTTTTGCCACCCAACATCTTCTAGGTATAGCTTGTTTATATGTTCCTGGAACAGGTGACCTGGAACAGGTGACCAGCTGAAATCGTTTTACTGAGGTACCTTTCTTCTTTGAGTACTTCTTCTTAGATCTTGGTTTTCTGTCTCATGTAATATTTCTTCTCTCTCAGAACTACTGTCTTCGGTTTTGTCATTTTCATTCTTTATTTCACAGTTAGTCTTTATTACAACTTTACCAGTTTCATCAAATAAAACATTTCAAGAACCATTATCACAATATTCAACTCCATTTTGTTCTTGGTGTCGAGCTGTTGTATACTGCAATTTAATTCCCTTACTTTGACAAAAGCTTCTCACCTCTTTGGAGACATACTCTCATCCAGTGTCGTACCTAATTCTTTCTATCTTCGTTGTAAACTTTGCCTCAACTTGTGCAATGTACTCTTTCAGCTTGTTTAGCACTTCACTTTTGTTTGAGATTAACTAGCTAACAGCGAAGTAAAAAAAACGATCAATGAATGTGACAAAATACTTCTTGCCATCATAAGTTTGAATATTTATCGGACCAACCACATCACTGAACACAACTTTAAGAATTATTTTTGCTTTCTGTTCTTCAGAAATTGGTTTAATAGGTTGTCTCGTTTATTTAACTTTGAGACAAATTTTTGTCAGAATATAAAGATTTCTAGTTAAACTACCCTCCAATATGATATTGTTTTTTTTTGCTTTCTGTTCTTTAGAAATTGGTTTAAAAGTTTGTCTTGTTTATTTACCTTTGAGACAAATTTTTAAAGTCAGAATATAAAGATTTCTAGTTAAACTACCCTCCAATATGATATTGTTGTTTCTTACTATAATGACTTGAAACCTATTTTGTTCCAGTTTTCTAACAGAGAAAAGGTTATAAAAAAGGTTTTTGCAACTACATGAATCTTTAATTGTGATGAATCTGCCTTTTTCTGTCATTAAACAGAGGTTACCTTGTAATACATTCTCCTTTTTTAGCAACATTAATATTATAAGTAATTTCTATTACGTTTTCCATCAATGAACTAGTCTGTTCATTAATAAGATGGGTCATACAGCCACTGTCTACAAAAAAATGTATTTTTCCGCCATTTTCTATAAACATATTTGTTTCTATACTTTCTTCAGTTAAAAATATAACTTTATTTTTATCTTCTTCCATGTGCTGATTTAAATTGTTTCTAGATCTTTGTCAGATTCTTCAAGCTCTTCGTTTTTCAGTAATAAGTTGATTAATGTATAATGGCTGGAATCAAATTGCACCAACTCCAATAAATAACAAAGTAACCTTACTTTGGCACCTGGGCATACTGGTATTGAGGGGAACGAAAAAGCGGACCTTCACGCCAGAAGAGGTGCTCAAGGAATATTTATAAGCCCAGAGGCATAGCGAATAGCGTAGCCAAAGTAACAATATCATACTGGGTAGATCAGAGAAGACGTTATTACTGGTTCGAGCTAGAAGGTTTAAGACACTCAAATAGATCTACAGACAGGACCTACGAATTATGATAGGACTACTGGCTGGACACAATCGCCTTCATGGACATATGTGTTGGAGATTATTAAATAATCCTTTTATACCTTTTGTTAGGCTTTATTGTACAAAAAGAATAACATTAAACTGGAGAAAAATATATCACAACTAATATGTCAAAATGAATTAAAACAATTGTATAGTGAGTAAAATAAAATACAATAATTCTATGACATTCACCCCACCTAGGTAATATAATCGCTCAAATGCACAGGAGGGTGTTTTTCTCGTTTACTTCTTCTAGTAGATTCTTGAGAAACTTCGGAAAGTGGAACATAAACATCAGCGTTTCCAAGTTCTGTATGTTGAGGAGGAGTTGAGGAGTTTGTCTCTAATAAAACTTCATTTTCGGAGGGTAATTCTTGTAAAGGTTCTTCCATTGAAGTTCCAATAGGTGCCAGATGTCGCGTGGAAACAGTTATTTCTCTACCATCAGATAACTTAACATGTGAATATTCAGGATTTCCTTCCAACAACTCCACTTCTTCAACCAAAGGCTCGTACTTAGAATGGCGAACTGGTCACTTCATTAAGACTGTTTCCCAATTCATCAACCATGAACGCATAGTCATTCCACTTCTTGACCTTCTGGGAAAACTGAACATTCTTTCATGAAGTGTGGTGTTGATTGATTTACATAGCAAAGAACGAATAGAGTGTAAGGCTTCCTGATATACTTGTTCCCAATTATCAATTTCCAGTTGATGAGTTCTCAGGGATAATTCAGTTGTCTTCCAGATAATTCCAACGTAACGTTCACACTGCCCATTACCTTGCGGGTTGTAACCAGTAGTTCGACTTGTAGCGATACCTGCAGTACCAAGGAATGACTTAAGCTCCTGTGACATGAAGCTTGAGCCTCTGTCAGAGTGTATATAAGCAGGTGTACCAAATAAGACAAACAGTTCTTTAAGTTTAGATATAACAGTACTTGAAGATAGATCTTTACACGGAAAAGCAAACGGAAAACGAGAAAATTCATCAACAACAATCAAAAGGTAACGATTTTTGGAAGATGACGGTAACGGTCCTTTAAAATCTATGTTAAATATTTCTAGTGGCTGAGTAGCTTTAATAAGATGACTTTCTCTCTTATGAAACCGTGGCTTAATTTCAGCACACAAACGACACGAGGATATTGTTGATCGTATCTCTTCTAGTGAGAAGGGAAGGTTCTTACTCCTTACACAGTGATACAATCTTGTTTCTCCAGGGTGACATAAAGCTTCATGTAGAGACCGTAATTGCTGTAGATGAACAGATTCTTGATAAAGTATTAGCTGAGACATTATATTCCCCTGGTCTATAAATTTATTTCATAGTTATAACTTGAAAGTTCTAATTTCCAATGCATGATTTTCTCATTTTTAATTTTTCCGAAGTGTTTTCTGTTAAACATGAAAGAAACTGATCGTTGATCTGTTATAAGTTGAAAATAACGGCCTATAAGGTAGTACCTCCATTTCCTCAAAGCTTCTACAATAGCATATGCTTCCTTTTCAATCGAAGAGTGATGTTGTTCTGATTTAGATAGTGTTGAAAAGAAGGCAACTGGCCGATTACTTTGAGATAAAGTAGCTCCAATCGCAAAATCCGAGGCTTCAGTTTCTACAGTAAAGGTAGCTCGGTCATCAACAGATGAAAGAACAGCATTTTGGATATCTTGTTTCAATTCTTCGAAAGCCTTTATTGCTTGAGAATTCAAAGGAAAAGCACTCCTAGTGAGGTGACTTAACTTACTAGCAAATCCAGGAATAAAGTGAGCATAATGAGAAAACATACCAAGTGCTCTCCGTAGGGAAGACGTATTATTAGGAACAATCAAATTACGTATAGGCTGAAGACGGTCAGGGTCAGGGCGAATGCATTTATGGCTAATTACATACCCTAAAAGATGGATTTCTTTCATAGAGAAATTGCTCTTATCCATATTCAATGTTAGATTATACTTAGAAACAACTTCCATAAATTGTTTCAAATTTTTATCATGTTCATTTTGATTACGACCACAGATTGTTATATCGTCCAAATATACTTCTACACCTTTAAGACTCAGTTGAGATCATTCCTGTGATAGCTTGCTGAAAAGCAGGGACCCCATTTCGAACACCAAATGGAATACGTTTAAATTGATAAAGTTTTCCACATGCTTCGAAAGCTGTGTATTGCTTGTCTTCGTCGACGATCCATTTCTCTGATTTACTTGGAGTTACAGAAAACTTGAGCTTATGAACCATATTTTCATTAATAAAACTTGAAGAACTGCCTGTGTCTACTAGACCGTAAGCATTCGTACCATTTATAGTAACGGGGATAACAGCTTGTCTCAAACAAGGAGGTATAGAAGCAATACAATTAGAAAAATGAGCAGATGAACCAGTTGATTTCATTTTGCTCTTTTTCATACAAACTTTTTGCCAGTGACCTTTGGTACCACAAGCTCTGCAGACTGTGTTCTTCGCAGGACACTCTGCTCAAAAATGCTTTTGAAGACCACAAAAATAACACTTTGCATTGGTAGCAGCAATAGTTTCTTGCTCTGTACAAGATAAAAGATATTTTATCATTTTTGTTTATAGCTGAAGTAGCGGATGGGCGCTGGACAACAGCATTTACTGTCGATGGTGATACATATTGCTGTGATTGATACTGTGTGAGTTCCAGAAATCTTGCTTGTCTGAATGCTTCATCTAAAGTCAGAGTATGATTTTCTAGTAATCTTTGCCGAATGAGTGATGATTGCAATCCATCTATAAACGCATCTCTTATACTTTCATTCCTGTTTATGTCTGCAGTAACAGCTTTGAAATTGCAGTCTTTAGCTAATCGTTTTAAAGATTCAAGGTATCTGTCAATAGTCTCTCCAGATTCCTGTTTTCGAGTCATGAGCTTATGCCGCGCAAATATTTCATTTACCGGTTTTATATAGATATTTTTCAAAATACTAACAGCATTATTGTAAGTATCGCATTCACTTATGTATTCAAAAACGGAAGTAAAGGTACTCGTACATTTTAGCCTTTTGCTCGCAATTCTATTGCTAGCTTTTTTTGTGAAACAACTGCGCATGCGTTTCAGACTTTTGACTGCAACAAAAAGGCGCACAAAAGTATAGAACCATTTCTATTTATTCAAGGTCAAATCCGCGCAATCTCGCCTGTTTTTAGGGAATTTTGATCGAACAACCCAAAATCTATGTTTGCAGAAATGTCAGTTTACGTCAGATGATTCTATCCTGTTGTCCTATAAGCATAATAAACATTGAAGTATTTTATTCCGAAGTTCGTGTGAACTTACAGTTTGTATTTGTATGAAAATCCATGTTTTAAATTAAAGGAAACATAACCTCAAATATTCAGAAACTGACAACACTTGTCAAATGACGAAAAAAAATTCTCAAAAGTTGCGGCAATGTACGAAGGCATGGTCAAAATTTGCTAGCAATTCAAAATTCAAAATAGACTTGCAGGAAAAAGACTGAAATGTACGAATACCTTAAGACTTTTTATTATATGTTTCGATGGCCTGTACATTTCAGATATATTATAGAGTTTTGGAACTGCATTCATTTGAATAGTTGTAGCTTGGACTTTATCTATTCATTATGACAGAGGCAGCTGAGGTTAGTCATTGCTGATCCTTCATGATTTATACCATCAGGGTCAGTACTATGGGTGGAGTAGAAAGAGTTATTAGCTGTTGTTAAATTAGTAATATTCAAAAAATTGCAACGAAACTATTATCAATTTAAGATTAATGAAATATAATTTATTTTTAAAATTTGATCTATTATAGTCCAGGAGAAATAGCAGTTCAGAATGGTCAAATAAATAAATGTTTTTTTACAGCAAACTAATGGCACACTTAAGTCAAATACATCATAAATAAATAAAAAATAACATTTAGGGGTGAAAATGTTTTTTGCTATTTGTGACTAATGAATGCATCCTTTTGAAAAAAATCAAATGAAAAAATTGCAACTTATAGGTTTGTTTGTAGAATAATTAGAAACTATCAGAAACCGTCAGAGGCATGCGCATTAAAAAAAAGCGTTAGTAGAAGCAATTTGGCAGTTGGTGATTTTAAATTACTGTTCGAAAAAAGAAATTTGCAGTTTCGGATCAGTTGCCAACTATCAGAATAATTCGCTGACTGGGATCAAATTTTCTGTTAGAAGCATGCGTACTGTGATGCTGTTGAAAGTGACTTCCTCAGAGTAATAAGTAAACATAGAGGTGCCACAACAACACAATAACATACAGTTTGTAGTCAATAGCAATGAACCTATAATTGAGAGAGATGGAAAATCTAGAGGTGTAGGTAAACACAGCCGTACAGTGGCGTGTAATTGGTTAGAGTATCACCGTAATACCTATATAAATGTTAGTTAAATAATTTAATACGCATATTTTGGTAAGGAATTTATATCTACACTTATGGCATGGCACCATACTTCTAACATATTTTTATCGGAAGGAACCTAACTTAACCTAACCTAACCATACTTCTAACATATTTTTATCGGAAGGAAATCTAAAAGGATATAATATGTGTTTCATTATTAATTTGGTTTTCTTAATTGTAATAAATTTTGATTGTGTTAACCTCTACTTTTTGGAAGTTCATCTTACTAAGAACAATTAATAACTGCACAGTTAAACTAAACTTCCACTATTTATTTGAAAAATTCGCTTTAAAATCAATTACAGCTGTTTCGCTATCACTAGCATCGTCAGATTGACATATTGAAATTACATGTTGTTTGTTTGTAACTAGGTGCTTGATGTTGATAAGGAGTTAAGGCTAGACCAAGTAAGGAAGTAATAAGACATAACAATATTAAAGCCTAGATGTTATTAGCGAATTTTTCAAATAAATAGTGGAAGTTTAGTTTAACTGTGCAGTTATTAATTGTTCTTAGTAATAAATTTTAATTGAAGTTGCTAATTGTACGCCAATGTAGTGAACAACTTACCGGTGATAGGTTAGATTATCATTTTGCGAAGTACCACAAATTATACACGTTTTTTGGGGTTTCACCATTTTCAATATTAAAAATAAATAAAAACACTTTATAAAGTTCACTTAAATACACAAAAATTCAGGAAAAATCGAACATAGCGCTAATCACCTCTAGACAATTACAAACAAAGGCAATGATGCCAAATTTTCGGTGTGATTTGATACAATTGGTCTAGAGCTTTTTTATCAGTATTATAGAAAGGTAAGAAAGTGAATATTAAAATGTATTAAAGTATATTTTCTCTGAATAAAAATCTTCTTAAAAGTAAAATAAAATTGTTGTAAATTATATTTTTACGTTTTTGTTTCCTACTTTATACTTACAAAACACAACGTCTGTCTCGACGACAAGTAGTAGGGAATATGCCTACTATATGTTTACTTATTACTCTGAGGTGACTTCTGTCAAGTGTAGTAATATATTTTTGGTATTTGGTTATGAATACCACTTTTCTGTAATTGTGAAAAAAATAACGAAATAGAAACCACTTCCTTCTAAAATAAAACAAATTTCGGGTAAAAAACTTATCTTATTTAGTATAAAATCTCTTTCAGCTCATAGAATTTTCTACCCGTTCGTAGAACAAAAATTGCCAATCGATTTGCAACGAATCGCAAACGGAGTGCCGGAGTTTGATAAAATTCCAATCGATTGGAAATTTCTTTCTACCTAACCTCAAAAGTCTCCGAAAAGAATCCAAAAAACCGTTTTTTTGGGTTTTAATTTTTTTCATTGACAAAAATGGTTATATTTATCCGGTATAATAAAATTTCATTAAAAAAATTTATAAATTTCAATCACCATTGTGAAACATTTTTTTCATCAAAAAAAGTTCTCTGTCGGCTCATTTTCTTTGTTTTTATGTCTATTTGGAAGAAATGAAATAAAAAATATGTAGTTTAATTGAAAAAACTGAAGCAAAATTAAAAATAAATTAATGACATTTTTCATTATACTTTGTATTATGGCATCACTGTATAACAAAAAGAAAAACGATGTAACGTTACATGATTTACGATATCAAAGTTATACAACAGCCACAATAAAATCAAATTTCAAATTAGAAAAATTGCCACCAACAGCTGGAGCAGCAGAACAGCATTGGTACAGAGTTTATTACCAGCTCCAAACATAGCTAGGTAATGAACTCATTGCAACGGATTGGGGTTGGAAAATATCCGACGATATTATGACCACCGAAAAATTAATACCGGAAAATCTTTTAAAAGCAATTTGTTGCAGCTGTGAGAAAGGCTGCCTTTCTGCCAAGTGTATTTGTAGAAAACATGGGCTAAGATGCACAGATTTATGTTATAATTGTAACGAGTTGGGCAACTATACTTATTTAGAAGTTTAGCCAATTATAATCGATTGCGACGAAGAAGTAGTATAAGAAGGTCACACTTCTCATGAAGATAAAGAAATCGATGAAGAAACTGTCGGTTCACCTGAAATTTAATCTGATGAAAAAGAATCATCAAACTCGACCAAAAGAGCAAGGTTTGAAATCATTTAAATGTGATTTTCAACATTTAATTGAAAAAATAATTATGGTAAGATGGAAAAAAATAAGTCACTGAAAAAAAAATGTACCTAAAATATTTAATAAAGAAAACTTTTGGAAAGAAATAATGGTTTCTTGATTTAATTTCAATAAGAATTGTAAAAAATATTGTGAAGAAATAAAAAAATATATGATGAAAAATTCAAATTAAAAAAAATTACTAGGACTCGAATTCTGTTATTTGATTTATTTAAACATGTCCACGTAATTGTTAAATATGCACGATTCACTATTATTTTGCTTAATACTTACAAGTAGCACTTTTATAAACAATAATTATAATTTAAATAAATAATAACAATTTTGCCACGTAAATAATAATCCGTTGCAGTGAGTTCATTACCTAGCCATGTTTGTAGCTGGTAATAAATTCTGTAACAATGCTGCTCCAGCTGTTTGTGGCAATTTTTCTAATTTGAAATTTGATTTAATTGTGGCTGTTGTATAACTTGGATATCGTAAATCATGTAACGTTATGAAAAATGTCAATAATTTGTTTATTTTCAAATTTTCTACATTTTTTTCAACTACATACATATTTTTTATTTCATTTCTTCAAAACAGACAAAAAAACTGAGCCGCCAGAGAACATTTTTGATAAAAAAAATGTTACAAAATGGTGATTGAAAATTATGAAATTTTTTTTAAGTGAAATTTTATTATGACGGCCGAATATTTCTTAATGAAAAAAATACAGTATTCTTATAAAGTATATATTATACAAAGTATATTTGATCAAACTTTCAACTCAATCGAACCATTTTTGTCAAAGAAAAAAATTTAAAACCAAAAAAACGGTTTCGGAAAGTTTTGAGGTTAGGAACAAAATGATTATTACATAAGTTGCAGTTTTTTTTATTTCCAACAGTTTTTATTTGACTTTTTTCAATTCTTTTTTTTCATTCTTTAATCACAAATCGCAAAAAACACCCCTCCTGTACCCCCTAATAGACGTTTTTGGTTTGGAATGTTTATTTTTATTTAGTTATGATGTCTTTGATTAAATTATGCCATTTTTGCTGTAAGAAAACATTTATTTTTTCAATCAGGTAACACGACTGGACTACTATACACTTTTTTATAAATAAAGATATGTATTTCTAGACTGTTCATTGTTAGCTAAAGGCTAAAACGTCAAACATGACATATATAAAAAAACTTCATCATTAATATATCAAAAAAGTCATTTAACATTTAGGAAAACTATGTTTGTTTAAAAATGATTCCAAATTAACAGTATGCCCGCTCCAGGTGAATGTACAGTTTCCTCATCATGCGTCGAAAAAAAACTTAAATTTTTAGGAGAAAGCAAAAATGGAAGTAGGTTTTTTATTAGCTGAAATTCAAATTTAATTTTACATTTAATTACTTATAATAGATGTAAATACAAATGTACTATTTTTAGATAAATCTTCCGTACCTTCAACATCTAGTCCAAGACTTTCCAGAACTTCTGGTAAAGAACTGGACTTTGATGAAAATTTTTGGGATTGCCTCATTAATTTTCTGCAGGCAGGTAGTAAAGTAATGGAAAAATGCAGTATTACTGATCCAGATAAAATGTCACCAGAACAAAAACAAGTAAAAATGAAGGAATTGATGAAGAGAATAGAAGATAAGGAAAAAGAAATTAGAGATCTTAACGCAGAATTTAAAGAACTATCTTCAAGCGAAAAGGTTTTTTTATTTAATTATTATTAGTTTAATCAAGTATAAGAAATATTTATTTTTAGCGATGTCCTCCAAAGCAAAAAAAATCATGTCCTGCGAAGCAAATACCCGTTTGCCCTGCTACACAGGGAGATAAATGCCCCGATAATTGCGATGATAATGATAATATGCAGGCTTATCCTAATTATCCAGCACCATATCCCGTCAATCAAAATTATTCGCAATTTGGTCCCCCAGCTTTCGTAAGTTGTTGACTTTTTTATTATTTTTTTTCTGATAGTTGTCTGAAAAGATTCCAGCCTTACAAAGACACAGGACTATTTTTCTGATTTTTTTTTTATTTTAGAACTTGGTCTCCTTTTAACTATACATAGGTACTTCATACTTCGATTATTAAATCTCTACGGCATTTTCCTTTGAAAAATATGTTTCATGAAGGTATTACCTGTACACTAGATAGTATTGACAGTTGTTAGTTGTCGGGAGCGTCTCGTAAAAACATAGTTATATTTTAATTAAATAGTTATTTTTATACCTATTTACATAATTATATTAAGAGAAATTGCCAAAATGAAAATTATTAGGAATATCTATTAGCAGTTTACCACATTTGTCTGTAGGTATCTAATGCCCGATTTAACCCTTTCCTAAAGTTATGAATTACCCAAATCAAATTTAGGAATTCCTAACTACAATTTGCGTTTCACGACGTGCTAGGTAATACCTAAGAGAGATAGGAAATACCTATTATTAGGACAGAGCTACCACTGCCTAAAGCGTTTAGGAAATACTTAACCTCAAAATAGTTTGTCATTTTTGTTGACAGCATTGAAAGTATAGATTTTGTGTTTGTTTTTTTATTTAAAAAAAATAAGTGAACTGTTCGTTTTATAGAACGTCTTGAAAGGTTCGATAAATAAATTTGTTAAGATGACACTTGTCGAAACAGCTGTCATTAAATTTAATTTTTCAATAAAAAGTGGAAATTATTTTTCTTATTTTCTCCTCTTCTTCTTCGAGCATATATACTAACATAGAGACAGCAAGCAATAGTGATTGTTTTGTATCACAGGGGAAACCGTCAGACACTACAGCCAGTGTCGTATCATTTTTAGGGGGTTTGAAATTAATACCTTTATAATACATTTTGAAACGTGTAACAAAATATTTTTTAGACTTTAATTTAAGTAGTAATAGTAATTATTTACATGGAATCATAAGATATTTTATAAAATAGAAAGTTGAATTTATTGCGTATATTTTTAGATTTTCAGTATTCTTAATAATATGGCGGTATATTTGCTTCATGCATTTTCCTATTTTTAAACAAGTGTAAGAGACGCTAATGCATATTTACTTGTAAAACGACCTTGATGATTCATTTTCATATTTATATTTACAAATTACACAAATTCTCACCATATAATATAATACTCAAATTAATTTAAAAAATGGTTTTAAAAGTAATATCCAAACACTATTAAATTGTAAAAATAACTCTAAATGCAAAACAAATTGACAATAATGGCATATGTGGCAATTCGACTTGACACGCAAATTCAAAACGGACCAATGAGATTGCTGGACACTATATGACATTTATTTCCCCCCCCCTGATACAAAACAAAGCTCATTTGGACGATTTCTCTACGTTAGGGGCTCGAAGCCCTTCTCTCAATATTTGTTAGTTTATGATCTCCGCCCGTTTGGTTTACAGTTTAAAATTAAACAGTAATACCAATTATAGGCAACATTTATCCAAGTCCAATTTTTAGCTAGGTATTTCTTACCTAAGAATTTCTTAGGTTGGTGAAATCCATTTTAGGTAAAGTATCAAATTTAGGTATTTCCTAGCTTAGGAATTACTTGGGTAGGAAGTACCTAAAATCAAGTTGGTGAAATCAGGCATAAAATACATGCAGAACCGGGCTAGTTTGAAAGTAATTAATAAAACGACTCGTGGTTTTATGAGTATTAACCGCAATGTTTGGCTAGCATTCAGCACAAAAAATTGAAGATTAAGCGTTATTATTGGACGAAATCACAAAACTGTGATATTTTGACATGTGAAAAAAAATCTTTGAAAATGAAATACTAATCACAAACCACTTACTATATAGACGTTTTACGCAAATAAGCAAGGTCAGGAACACAATCCACTTAGGGAGCACGCTATTTGCGCCAGTTGGCGCTACGTAGTACTATTCCTCGTTTGCGTTATATGGCACTTGGCGCTACATAGCTCGAAAGCATGCTCCCCGAACACACCCTTACTCTATTGACGTTTCACGCAAATGATCAAGGTCATATACGTTTTTGTAGTTCATTGTGACCACCTGTGATAAAAAAGAAGAATAGATTTTGTGAGCAAGAAGTAATTGTTGACTTTTTCCATTAAAGGAAATTTTTTTCCTTAAATTTATGGCCTTGGGATAACCAATTGGCCAGACTATTTTAAAGGAAATTTGAAATGTGTTATTTTAATTGATGTTCTTGGATTAGTTAGTTTGTTGGTCATATAAACATATTTATCCAGTATTATTATGTTGTACAACTTCGTTTACAAGAAAATGCTGCAGTTTTCAGCATCTGGATTGGCACACAAATTTCCAAATTCTGGAAAATATATAGAACAATTCAGGACCATTAATAGAATATATAACAGGCTGCAATCAAATAAGTTTGACCATATTGCGCTAACGGAGAAAAACATTAGAGAACATACGATGAATGATGGTCAATTGGTGCAATTCTCAAAATGAAGCAGTACAACCTAAACCATACTTTAGAAATATAAATGAGTTATCTATAGAAAACAAAATGATAATGTGGCATGGCAGAATTGTGTTACCAACAACGCTTCAAAGAAACACATTAAAATATATTCAAAAGGGACATCCAGAGATATCTGCTATTAGAGCATTATCAAGATATTACGTATGGTGGAAGATTTTATATGTCCATCAACTAAAACAGACGTTAAATTTCATGAACGAATTCAAGACAATCAATCACCAAAACTAACTTCTGTACACTGGAATGAAACTGTCGAGAGCATCAACATCACGAATTAAAGAAGAGCTTTACGAATTTTAAGTTGGTCGATGACAGAATAGTCGGACGATTAAACGACCCCAACGCCTTATTGAAGAACTTAATGAAGTGTGGAGGATTGCTGTGACATTTATGTATAATGTGCTATTCTCTTTATATAAACGAGTTGCTAGGATTAAGTTATTAGCATTTGGAGAAGTAATCTGCTGTTATATTTGATAGTACATGATTTATATACTAAGTGACATAAAAATCCGAACGCCCAGTTTATAAATGATTTTATTTTAATAAAATTTGGTTAATTTATTTATTTTACTGAAATAAACAATGAGGTGTTAAACTTAACAAAAATATAATGTTTTCTCAATGTTAATAGTTAGGGGTGTACAAAATCATACTAGGAAATCAATTAATTTTATGGTATTTATTACCACACGGTTTTTATGTCGATTTGAAAATTCAACTTTTGGATGATTTAAATAGTCCGCCATTCGTTCTGTGACGTAGATAACCCAAAAGTAAAGTTAGCTACATAAGGGTCGACATATAACCGCAATTCTGTCGTCTTCTTTTTTAAAATTTTAATCCTCAAACCACAATTTTCGTTTAACTTTTACTGCAGGCACGGTTACAAATTTTTTATGAGGAGTTCTAACTGTTGTGTTAGTGCAATATGATACAAAACAAGATTTATATGATATTGAAATTATTCAAATTTGAAAAAAAATGTGAAGAAAAGTTAACTAAGCTTAAAAAATTTTAACATAATGCTTATATTTTATTAAAACGTCAAGCAATGCAATCATTTTGAAATTTTTATCATTTATTTATTATGCATCAGTAAGTACTTATAGAACATTTTATAAAAATACAATTATTTAAACTGGGTGTTCGGATTTTTATGTCACTTAGTATAGTTATCAGAAATAAAGTATTTGATGTATAACAGTAATTGATCTATAAAAATATTGAATGGTTGAGCTGTTCCGTTTAAATTTCCAGCTTTTTTGTTTACTTTCGATTGCTGCGACCTCTACTGGTAATCACAACGAACTACAAAAGCATATCCGGCCCTTACTGTTGCCGTGAAGGTCTATAGAGTAATTGATTTGTGGTCTGGGACGCTTTTGTAGTTTGTTGTGACCACCTGTAGAGGTCTTTAATAAGTAGGTATATATCACAGAACAACAGGATTTCAGGGATAAAAAAGAAGAAGGTTTTGTGTTTGTGTTTTTCAACCGGAACCAACGGACAGATAAATCTATTGCCGATTTATGTAAGAACTTTGCATCTATCAGTTAAATATTGTTACTGTCAATCCATCACTGCTCGAGAGCACTCTTGTGTACTCCAATGAAAGCTACTCCGCATAAGAAACTGTTTACATAATAACGCTATTCAAAAACAGACCCTTTAGCAGAAGAAGCGGAAATGCTTGACAACAATCCTCATTATTTATTGATGAAAAGAGCGGACAAAAGCTAGTCAATTGTATCTAATCGACACCTTGCGACATTTCCTAATATCGATAAGCATTGGACCACCAATGGACAATTGACCCTACTCCACATCTCAAACAATAAATCATTTAAAAACACAATAAACTTATATAAAAGACACCTAAAATGCTTACAAACTAGAAGAGATGGCTGAAAATTGTAAAAATGCGATTTTTGGCTGCCTAAGTTAAGTCACAGCTGTTTTGACCATACCTTATATCAGCCAAATTGCGGACCACCGACCCACTTTGTGTGGAACACAGCTCTACAAAGTACATAATTTGAAAACGTTGATGCACAATATGACGATCTACTCTTGCATAATAATGTTAGAAGGTTAAGCAAAAATTGCGTTTTGGAAATATTATTCAGCAATTTAGAAATAAACTGTACTCTTACTGATTTTGCTCCATTAAATCCCAATATCTTTTCCCCATGGACACTATCTGTGTCCGTTAATTTTTCACTCCTATCTTATGAAAAATCTTCTTATCCTAATACTTTCTTTAAATCTCAGTTTCTTCATCTGATAAATACTAAATATAAAACTCACTCTCTTATATATACTGATGGTTCAAAATCCTCCCCAGGAGTAGGGGCATCAATTCTGACCATAATTTCTCAGAAAAATATAAATTACACCAAAACAACTCAATTTTATCTGCACAACTATTAGCCATTCGGAAAGCTATTAAATATATTCTGAAAAACAGATTTTCTTACTCAGTAATTATCACAGACTCCCTAAATGCAATTCAAGGCATACAAAATCTCTCTCCAAACCACCCAATATCTAATCAGATTCAAGATCTGTTATACATCTCCAAATTAAGAAAACACGATATTACATTTATGTGGGTTCCTGCTCACAAGGACATAACTGGCAACGAAATGGCAGATCAACTAGCCAAACTAGCATGTGTAAATGGAATACCTTATTATTTGTTATACAACTCTAAAGAATTAAATGCATTCCTCTCTCCCATAATCCACCAATATATCCAAAGCGACTGGACAAAACAAAATGGCAAAAACAAACTATACGCTATTAAAAACAATTTTTTTGACTCTTTCCACATTAATGATTTTACAAGAAGAAGCAACGTAATACTAAAAATATTATACATAGGTCACACTTACATTTCTCACTCCTACCTTCTTAGAAATGATCCTCTCCCTAAGTGTCCCTTTTGTAAATCCCACATCAAACATATAATAGCAGACTGCAGAGAACTTCAACAAATAAGAAATAAATCTTAAAAACCAATTCCTCTAATGACATAATGTCTTTTACCCCTGAATCCGCTAATAATATCTTAAAATTCATCAAAGAAATTGGATTATACTACAAAATATATAAATAATAAAAATTCAAATTCCCCTGGGTGCTAAATGACCCCGATGTCGATGCACCCCTATCCCCCAACATTTCCTTCCTTCACTTGAAGACGTATCTTTACAACAGTGATCGGAATCAGCTAACGTTCACTTTAGTTTTCTGAACGAAAAATAAAATGTAGCTGCAATTGCTATCTTAAAAGATGTATTCAAAAAAAACAATAACCTGAACCTGTTATAGCGAAACAGCTGTAATTGAATGTTAAAGCGAATTTTTGGAATAAATAGTGGAAGTTTAGTTTAACCGTTCAGTTTTTTATTGTTCTTACTGAACCTTAAATTTCAAGGTAAGGGATAGATTGTATGGAAGCTAATTTCAGAAGTAAAAAGATTTCTGCAATGATCTTGGTAATGAATCCTTTCACTTCCCCAATATAACTAAAATAATTAGCAGTGACCACGTAATTGAAGTCGGCAAATACAAGACGTTTATTGAGGATTTAAAAACATTCACAGATTTTAAGAAAATTGAGAATGTTGTTGAAATCCTCAGCAGCATTTACTCTCCTAGAGCTACGAAGCTGCAATTTTTACTCGACTTACTGATGAACATCTTCAGAATTTTATATTGATAGCTTGCACTAATTTTATTCCGAATTTTAGGCAGATAGTTCGCAATAAAAAATGCCATTTTACACATTGATGTGTACAAAAAAATATCTGTTTTTTCTGTAATTTATTCAATAAATATTTTTTATATAAAAATTTGTTAGCACCTAGTTTGTCATTTTATTTATTATTATCGAGCTTTTCGGGCACTCCAGTCTATTGTCTAACAATAAATTATTTAAAATTAGTCAAAATATTTTTAACTTATTTTGAATGGATTTTAATATCACTACCTACTTACTACTACATGTATTTTCAATTAATTTTCATTAACTGACATGATATTCCAGTGTTAAAAATTTGTTTTTTAATATATGTTTTAGTCCACACCTAGATATGACCCGAATATGCAGTCTATGTATAATAGAAGCCAGCCACAACCATACGATGACCCGAACGAATGTGACGGAATGTGTCAAAGCCCTTGTGCCGATAGCTGTCAAAAGCCATGCAACCGAAGATCTTACACACAATATAAAAACTTTTAACCAAACATAATTAATAAATTAGGTACATTTCATGATTTGTGTATTTTTATTTCTATCCTGGATTTTTTTATCTTTTAATGTTGGACAGATTTTCTACAGAACTATAACTTATACGGAATGGAAGCTTGGATGTGGCACAGAACAATAACCTATTCAGTAGCTAATCTTTGATGTTGTGACCGAAATATTTGACCTTGAAAACTATTTAATGGATCCTTTCCTAATTAAAGTGAGTTTTACTGGGCTTGCAGTAAGTAGAGATTATTTCACGAGCTTTATCATGTAAATCTTCGCACATATTTAAATTCTTATAGGTACATTCAGCATTAATTTTTAACTTAAAAGCATAAAAAGTTGCATAATTTTTTATATTTACCCTAACCAATATACATCGTTTTCAATGCCAACATTTTAGATTTAAATTATGAGGATACTATAAATCTTATGTAAGGTATTTCCAAGCGGTCACGAGTTAAAAAATCCGAACTGGCAACATTGTCCATCCACCGTTCTTTTTAAGATTTGTGACGATCTGATATCTAGACATAATTGAAAGAAATTGTCAAACTTTAAAAAAAATGGCGGATTTATAGTACTTTTAATTGCGATTTTCTCTTTCAAATATGCATAATCCAAGAATTTTCTTGGTTTCATCCTACTATATATAGGTGCACACTTATTTCGAAGTTTACTCATCTGAAAATTAAAGGTACTTGTTTTTTATAAGCTTTTAACTCATACTAAATGCGGAAAATCGAGTTTTATATGCTAATTTAATATATATTGCAATAAATTTTAATAAACCATTGATTAACCTCACTTTAAGAATTATTTCTTCCCATGGAACTACGATTTTTATGACAATATACTGTTTCGACGTTATTAATTACTGGTTTTTATTTATTTTTGAAGTTAAAATGGAAATGAAGAATATTTTAGATGTAGTAAATATACATAACAAAAATGACGACGAAATGGTGATTTGGTTAAAGAAAAAAAATTTAATGAAATTGATAGTAGTAACCTTTACTTTGTGGAACTAAGAACAGTAAACAATTAAACAGTTGAACGAAACTTTCACAATTTATTCGCGAAATACATTTTTAAAGAAAATGACAGCTGTTTCGCTATAAACTAACATCGACAGGTTCTGTTTTTGATATTTTCTTCTATGCGAATATTTTCACTGACCGATTTCATTTCGAGGATAGTTTCCTTTCGGGTTATATTATGTTAGGTTAGGTTTGATGAGGTTAGTTGAGGTTAGGTTAGGTTAGGTAAGGTTAGGTTAGGTTAGGTTAGGTTAGGTAAGCGACTGTCCAGGGCCACCGGTGGTCATCCAGGCTGGGGCTCCTAGAACGGCTACTGGAAGAAAAAATAGTAAGGATATGACGGCTGAAAAAGGGATGGTGAAAACGGAAACATCTGTGCAAACGGAAGTAGGGGAGCAAGGAGACAAAAACATTCCACCGGAGACAGTCTTCAAAAGACGAACACCACCAAAGGTCATTCAAGACAAAGCAGGCGAGCGGAAATAATCACAAACGACAACGGAGCAAGAGGAAAAAAGCATCGACCTGATCCTAATTTCGAACGAGCAGGAGGAGGATAGGAGTAGGAAAAGAAAAAACAGAGGATCAGATGACGGCGAAACACAGAAAGGGAAGATGAGAAGGAGGGAAAACGAAAACGTATATATCGAAAAACTTAGTAATAAGATCTCGGAGCTGCTATCAATGACCAAAAAAATATCAAATACAAAAGTGGAAATAAAGGAGCTTGTGAATGAGGTAAGCAAAATGATGGAAAGAGCAGAAAAGGAAGAAGTAAGGAGGAGGAAAAGGGCAGAAACAACGTCTAAAGGTGAGGAAGAAAAATCAAAAGAGCCAAAAAAAGTAATGAAAACAGTTGCCTGTCAAGTAGACCCTGAAATGCTGGAAAAGGAGACACAGGCCTTAAGACATAAGGAGAGAAAAATGTGCGAGGAAAAATTTTCCAAAAGAGAAGGGTGGGAAGAGTTCAAAAAAGTCATCGATTACAATTGGGACGAAAGCCTCTACAAAAACACGATTATAGGGGCAGATTGCAACCAAATGAACCCCGGGGATACAATATTACTAATAGACCCAAATAAACCAATAGGAAAAGACATAGACAGGGTTATTAATGTACAGTTCACGGACATTAGCCCCTTAATAAACAAAGGGCTCACCAAAAAAGAAAGGCTAAGGAAGACAATGGATAAATTCAATATTGACGGCTCCAGAGAAGAAATGTCACACTACCTGTGGATAGTACCGATGGAAGAGGTTATGAACACGGAAACATTATTTAGAAACCTACAGGAAATAAGTGAAGAACCAGATGCAAAGGACAGGAAAGAAATTAACGTACTAACATCCGGCAACCTGGGAAACCGGTATATCAGAAAGTGCTTGGAAGCAAGTTTCCACGGTACGAATACAAAACTAAAAATATGGAATAATACATCGGAAATAAGACAGAAAGCAAATAAAACTGAAAAGGTGATAATGAAAACGGAAGGAAAAGACGCCAGTGTACTCAAAATAATAAAGGAGACGGTGAACCCGGAAGGCATGGGAGTAAAAGTAAAAAATACACGAAAAACAGCGAGGGGCGATGTATTAATGGAGGTATACGGAGGAAAAAGACAAGCAGAAATCTTTAAAGGGGTCCTAGAAAAAGATATTAGTGGTGGCAAAGTTGAGATAAGACGAGACACCACGGTTATTTATATATCAGACATAGAAGCTGATATCACGGAAAAGGGGATCAAAATTACAAGAAAATAATATTACAATAAGACTCAGAGACAATACATTTGGAAACAAGAACGCTATGGTGACATTGGATAGAGCAACAGCCAGGGAGATATTAAAAGAGGGCAGCCTAAAAATCGGATGGCTTTCCTGTAAAGTGTAGAGCAGAATTAACCTGACAAATTAACCTACAAATACCTAGGATTTGGACACCGAACGGCAGATTTTAAGGGGCCGGACAGGTCGAAACACTGCCTTAACTGCAATGGACCGGGACACAACGCAAAGGACTGTGAAAACGAGAAGTATTGCACCAATTGTGAGAAAAGAGGGCATAGGGCGGATCAGATGGCGTGCCCCGCTTTCATGGCCCTAATCCATGCAAAAAATAAAGAAATACAGCAATCACAAGCGGCCAGATGGAGGCCCACCAGAGCTACAACAGTAAGGGACAGCGTCGACTTGGTAAATGAAGTATTTGCAAACTAACATAGTGTAATGATTCGCGCAGATCGATCAAGCGACGTCGCCCTACCACTCAATCTCACCTAGCCGAGGACCGGTAGAGATGGTACGACTGGTGGGAGCGGTGGGGCTCTCCGGCTTAAAAGCGACGAACCGACACAAATCAAAGAGAATTGTCTGGGGAGCTGACCTAGAACCAACTCTCCTAGAAGCTCGGGTGTTGACCGACCTTCTGCCTTCCTGCGACCGAGAGTGCTGATCTTGGTGGCAACCTCTCGCCGTCGAAGGTGTCGACTTCGACGACGTCCCCGTTTCCCGCGACCAAGAGTGTTGATCTTGGTGGTAACCTCTCGCCGTCGAAGGAGTTGACTTCGACGACTTCCCCGTGGCCAGATCCTGAGAACACTCGCCGAGCGAAGTGCTGATTCGCGAGGCGTTGTTAAGGACCGACCGCTAGCCCGTCGATCGGGGGAGTTGACCTCGATCGAATTCCACTCAATTTCATTTTTATTTTTCGCCGAAGTGTTTATTTTTGGGATTTACGTTTCTTATTTTGTTTATACAGGGCCAGGCGATCGAAGCGAGCGTTCCTTGGGAGGATCGCGACCGGGCGACGGACGCCAATTAGATATAGAAATTTATATTTTTATTTTGGTTTTCTTTGTGTATATATTTTTTTTTTGGAATAAACATTTTTATTTTTTAATTACGTGGTTATTATTTCCCTGAATCTGGTAGCAAAAAAGCAAGGTTACAAATTGGCGCCCGAGTAAAAATAACCCTAACATGCCAGAGAACGATCGTGCTACCAACACCGATTCAGGAAATAAGACAAGTATCTCCTGGATATACAATTTATCCAAAGAAGAACTGCAACAAGAACTCCAGAAAGGGACAGTCGACGAGTTAAGACACCGGCTAAAGACTTTTATTAAAGACAGCGTCCCAAAGACCGGGGCCATACCAAAAAAGTACCCGCCGGCACCCAGAGAAATGGAGCTCAACGAGGGGACTACAATAAGACGATCGACGGAGTCATTGGGTGTCGCCCATCAGTCTCGAGCAGACATCCTCAACCAGGTCAGGAAATGGAATACCCACTTCAACGACAAACATAATGACGCTGTCTACGAAATCTCAACCAACAACTTGCTGAAGGCACTTCCAGAAATGCTCGGTGATACGGCTCTACTGTGGTACAGAAACAACCACAATAAATGGCGCAATTGGAACGAGTTTTCAGAAAGTTTTAAGAAAAGCTTCTTCCCCAGACAGTATATCCTGCAATTGGAAGAGCAAATTCGAAACAGAAAACAGAAAATCAACGAATCCGCCAGCGCGTACATCACCGATATACAGACGTTGATTCGGCGAGAAGGAACAATGTCGGAACAACAGGAATTAGAAAGAATATACCGAAATATGCGGGCTGAATATAAAATGTACGTGCGCCGTCAAGATTTCAACACATTAGCAGAGTTACAAGATTTAGCCCAAGAATTCGAGATAATAGAAGACGAAAAGCGCCAATTAACCACCAACACACTAAGAACCAACTACAGCATGCCGTTCGACTCCAGAAACACATGCTTCAGATGCAAAACTCCTGGACACTTCCGGAAAGACTGCAGAAACCCCGTCAAGAAGTTTTGCTCCAGATGCGGAAAAGACGGAGTTTGGAGCACAGACTGTTGCGTAAAACAGGGAAACGCCAGACCGGCTTGGGCCAGGAGGGGTCTCCCCAGCCAGTAACCCTAACCCCGTACCAGAACCTAGCAAACTCCGCGGACAAAACATTCGAAGATAACCGAATTTTTCTCACACTGAAAATAGGACAATTACAATTCCGAGCGTTGATAGACACCGGGACTAACGCGAGCTACGTTGGGACAAAAACAGCAGACATCTTCGAAAAATCACTGCAACCCCATTCCGGCGCAATTCGAGTTGCAAATGGTTCCATCGTCGAAATCTCTCATAAATTCACAACCGACTGCGAAATCGGAAATTCACGCCATACAGAAACATTTATAGTAATGCCAGGCTTATCAGAAGATGTAATCCTAGGAGTCAATTTCTTAAGAAGAAATAACATAACATTACAATTTGGAATAACATCGACCATCCTAGACGACTGTATTATAGCATCACCTACATTCGAAGAGAACGACTTAAATAAATTCCTGCAGACAGAACTAGAAAAATTCAATTACGTAAAGGGCCCTACACACCTAATAGAACATGAAACAAAGTTAAAGAAACCCTGCAACCCGGTGAAACAACCGTATAGACGTCACAACCCCGTTATGTTGGACATCATTAACGAAGAAGTCAACAAAATGCTAGAAGAAGAAACCATCGAACCGTCAAACAGCGGCTGGAGTTCACCGATCGTCCTGGTAAAGAAAAAAGACGGTACCTACAGGTTCTGCATCGATTTCAGGAAAGTTAATGATCTGACCGAAAAAGACGCATATCCTTTGCCCAGGATGTCCGAAATCTTGGACAGATTAAAAGAAGCAAACTACATTTCAACGCTGTATCTAAAACAAGGTTATCTTCAAGTCCCTTTGAAAGAATCCAGTAGAAATATAACAGCTTTTAGCGTACCAGGGAAAGGACATTACCACTTTAAAACAACGCCGTTCGGCCTACACTCAGCAGGTGCAACTTTCCAGAGACTACTAGATAAAGTAATTCCCCCCGAACTAGACTTCGCGTTCGCCTATTTAGACGACATTGTGGTGATATCAAAAACAAGGAACGAATATTTTCGTCACCCCCGAGATGTCTTGAGACGCCTTAGAAACGCCAACCTTCTCCTAAACATCGAGAAATGCAATTTCTGTCAACCTGAACTCAAATACTTAGGACATGTAGTAGGTAAAGAAGGCATCAAAACAGATCCAGACAAAACGATTGCAATAACAGAGCTCCCAGCACCCAAAACCGTACGCCAGCTTCGCCGCTTCCTTGGAATAACGTCTTGGTATAGACGATTCATCTAAAATTACTCCACCATCGCAGCTCCACTGAATACACTCCTAAAAAAAACGAATAAGATGGAAATGGACCGAAAAGCAGGAAAATGCATTTAGACACCTGAAAGAAGCACTTACGTCAGCACCAGTATTATCCTGTCCTGATTTCTCACAGCCATTCTACCTGCAAACCGATGCATCAAACCGTACGCCAGCTTCGCCGCTTCCTTGGAATAACGTCTTGGTATAGACGATTCATCTAAAATTACTCCACCATCGCAGCTCCACTGAATACACTCCTAAAAAAACGAATAAGATGGAAATGGACCGAAAAGCAGGAAAATGCATTTAGACACCTGAAAGAAGCACTTACGTCAGCACCAGTATTATCCTGTCCTGATTTCTCACAGCCATTCTACCTGCAAACCGATGCATCAAACTGCGTACTAGGAGTAGCACTAACTCAGAAACAGGACGGAAAAGACAGAGTGATCGCTTACGCAAGCAGAAGCCTATTACTGGCGGAGGTCAAATATTCGACAATAGAAAAGGAATGCCTATCAATCGTATACGGAATCCAACAGATGAGACCGTATTTGGAAGGTTACAGTTTCAAAGTAATTACAGACCATCAATCGCTAAAATGGTTGCGAAATATCAAAAACCCATCCGGAAGGCTAGCAAGATGGAGTTTAGAACTGCAACAATACGACTTTGAAATAATATATAGAAAAGGCGTCCTTAATAAGGTAGCAGACGCATTATCCCGTCAACCGCAGGAATACACCGGACACGAAGAGGAATTGTTAGCTGCGGTAGAAGGTACCTGTGGATGGTACGACAAGCTCTTCTCAGAAGTCTCTCGAAAACCCGATAAATTTCCAGACTTCCAGATAACGGACGGAAAACTCTTCAAACATATTTGGAGCAGCCGTAATCTAGCAGACCCAGAGTTCAATAATCCGTGGAAGCGATGTGTCCCTGAACCAATGCGTAGTCAGGTGCTTCAAGACAATCACGACTCCCATACATCCGGTCATCTAGGCATCGCTAAAACAATATGCCGGATAGCCCAAAGATACTACTGGCCAAAGATGTTCAAACAAATCGCCGATTTCGTCCGGAATTGCGACAAATGTCTTCAGTTTAAGCCTTCCCAACTTCAACCAGCTGGAAAGATGCAACCCCCCACTATAGAAAGACCTTGGCACACTATCTCAATAGATTTAATGGGACCTTTCCCAAGATCTACAGCGGGAAACATCTACCTGGTTGTCGTGCAAGACCGATTCACGAAATGGGTAATCGCTAATCCGATAAAGAAATCCACCGTAACCCCGATCATCGAAACCCTACGCTCGAAAGTATTTCTACAATTTGGCATCCCGAAGAAGATAATGTCGGACAATGGCACGCAATTCACCAGCACCACTTTCAAAAAGTTCCTGGAATCGTACAACGTCGAACATTTCCTAACCCCGCCTTACTCACCACAATGCAACCCAGTGGAGCGTGCGAGTAAAGTCCTGAAATCGATGATAGCTACGTACGTTGAAAACGACCACAGAAAGTGGGACGTATACATCCCGGAGTTCTGTTACGCCATCAACTCAGCCAAACACGATTTGACAGGATTTTCACCGGCTTTACTGAATTTCGGACGCGAACTAGTCAGCGAGGACGTCCCGCAGGTCGCTTCCACAAACAGTTTCGCCGACAAAATGAAAGAAATTGATTCACTAAGGGATTTGGCTAGGACTCACCTGGAACATGCCTCTGACAACCACAGAAAGTTCTACGATCTCAGAAGGAGAGACTGGACTCCACACGTCGGCAACAAAGTAATGAAAAGAAATCACCAACTATCTTCCGCTGCGAACGCTTTTGCAGGCAAACTAGCTCCGAAATACACAGGACCATACGAGGTGACTTCGATATTATCACCGGTAATTGTGAGAGTAAAGAAAGAAGGTAGCAGAAAAACCGAAACGGCGCATGTCAAAGACCTAAAGCCTTGCGCCGGAGAGAGGGAAATCAACGATCAGTAGTAGGTAGGAAGGGATATATCCTAACGCCCCACTCTTCGAAATGGATATAAATTCGAGGATTTTATGAAGCCAAAATCAGTCTATCGAGATGTCCGACATCGACCAAATCTTGGAAGAAGTACTGGACATTCCAGTGGTGATGAGCGTGGTAAGATATACAAAAAAAATGCATGCTATCATTTTTTTTGCGACATGAGGGGGGTGTAATGATTCGCGCAGATCGATCAAGCGACGTCGCCCTACCACTCAATTCCACCTAGCCGAGGACCGGTAGAGATGGTACGACTGGTGGAAGCGGTGGGGCTCTCCGGCTTAAAAGCGACGAACCGACACAAATCAAGGAGAGTTGTCTGGGGAGCTGACCTAGAACCACCTCTCCTAGAAGCTCGGGTGTTGACCGACCTTCTGCCTTCCTGCGACCGAGAGTGCTGATCTTGGTTGTGACCTTTACCCCGTCGAAGGTGTTGACTTCGACGACGTCCCCGTTTCCCGCGACCAAAAGTGTTGATCTTGGTGGCA
This sequence comes from Ophraella communa, assembly GCA_035357415.1. Taxonomy (NCBI): domain Eukaryota; kingdom Metazoa; phylum Arthropoda; class Insecta; order Coleoptera; family Chrysomelidae; genus Ophraella; species Ophraella communa. Next base: position 16,631,715 of record CM068993.1, read on the forward strand.
ACCTCTCGCCGTCGAAGGTGTTGACTTCGGCGACTTCCCCGTGGTCGGATCTTGAGAACACTCGCCGAGCGAAGTGCTGATTCGCGAGGCGTTGTTAAGGACCGACCGCTAGCCCGTCGATCGGGGGAGTTGACCTCTATCGAATTCCACTCAATTTCATTTTTATTTTTCGCCGAAGTGTTTATTTTTGGGATTTACGTTTCTTATTTTGTTTATACAGGGCCAGGCGATCGAAGCGAGCGTTCCTTGGGAGGATCGCAACCGGGCGACGAACGCCAATTAGATATAGAAATTTATATTTTTATTTTGGTTTTCTTTGTATAAATATTTTTTTAGGAATAAACATTTTTATTTTTCAATTACGTGGTTATTATTTCCCTGAATCTGGTAGCACAAAAAAAAGCAAGGTTACAATAGGAAGAACAAAAGTCTCCCACGATCTGGTCTTCTCCACAGCACAGCAGGAAGTAGTGGATGTAGTAATAATCGCTGAACCAAATAAGGATATCGCAAGGAGAAAAGGACTACTAACCGACCTCCAAACAGATGTAGCGGTACAGATCCTAAACAAGAACTGCGGTATTAAAGGACATATTAATAACGAAGGATTTATTAGGATCGATTTCAAGGAATACAATTTATACTGCTGCTATATCTCCGCAAACTGCCAGCCGGAACGTTTCAAAGAATTTGTGGATACAGTATTCGAGGATATAAAAGTTTCAGGGAAGGAATCGATTGTTGCAGGAGACATTAACGCAAAATCTCCAGCGTGGGGATCACCGATAGCTGACCCCAGGAGGGAATACGTGAAAGATTGGAAGGCAGAACTAGGTATGACCAGCATGAATAATGGTGAACCCACGTTCGTAAGAGGAAGATCAAAAACGCATATTGACGTCACGCTGGCAACATCAAAAATGGTCACCAAAATTAACTCCTGGAGAATACTGGACGTGGAAGTGAGTACCTATCACAAATACATTATGTTCGAAGTCGGCAAAAAAAAGACAAAACACTACCTACACTAAACAGATGGACTACAACCTTCTCACAAAAAATATGTACAAAGACCTAAAAGAAACATATGAGATGCCCGTGGAATTAATAAAGGATATAGAACACCTTGTAAATAAAAGTAAAATAAATGTAAAGCAGGAGAGACAAAACGTATACTGGTGGAACGCAGACATCGCGGACCTCAGAGCAAAGGCGATACAAAACCGCAGAAAGCTTCTTAGACTTCGCGGTAACCCACACATCACCGAGGAAAGGATTGAAATGGCCAGGGAGACACTAAGAGCATCAAAAAATAACTTAAGAAATGCAATCTATAAAAGTAAAAAGGAAGCCTGGAAGAATGTATGCGAGGAACTAAATCAGGACATCTTCGGCCAGGGTTATAAAATAGCCACTAGATTCACGGGAAGACCATGGCCACCGTACAACCCTACCCCCCAACAGAAGATAGATTGGTGCAGGGAATTGTTCCCAGCAGAGAAACCGAAAGAGTCCAGTTGGATACAAAATGCGGAAGAATTCGAAATGTTCACAATGGAAGAACTAAAAGAATCGATGGAAAGGACAAAGAATAACCGTGCACCAGGTCCGGACGGGGTCCTCCCCAGTGCCTTAAAAAGCATTTTTAAAGAAAGGCCAACACTGATACTGGATTTATACAACAAACTGATTCAGCAGCAAAACTTTCCGAGACCGTGGAAAGAAGCGCAGGTTATCTTAATTTGGAAGGGGAAGGAGGAAAGGGCAGCCTCATCATATAGGCCGAGATGCCTCCTAAAAACCATGAGAAAAGTCTTCGAAAGATTGATAAAAAAGAGACTGGAAACCGAAATAAACCAAAAAGGAGGGCTGTCCGAATACCAACTCGGTTTCAGGAAAGGCGTTAGCACAGTCACTGCTGTTCAGAAAGTGATGACAATGGCCGGAGAAATCAAATCCAAATGGGTGGCATTACTGGCTCTAGACATACGAAACGCCTTTAACAGCACTACATGGGACCTGATAATGACCAAATTAAAGAGATGGAATATCCCAAAGTACCTGATAAATATTACCTAGAGTACCTAGAGCACAGAAAAATTAAGGTTGGAAAAGAAATCATGGACACTACGCGGGGGGTTCCACAGGGATCGGTACTAGGCCCGACCCTGTGGAACGTACTTTATGACGACATCTTAAGACTCCAACTAGGGTAAAATGCTCGCCTCATCGCATACGCGGATGACCTAGCGCTCCTGGTAGACGCAAACAAAGTAGAGGACATAAATCATACCGCAGCCATCGCAACTATGTGCATAAAAGACTGGTTGGACCAACATAAACTGACTCTAGCAATGGAAAAAACAGAAATGATAGTACTCAAAGGACCTAGAGAGAAGACAAACCTAAAAATCGAGCTGGAAGGAACACGATCAGACCGAGTAAAACCATAAAATACTTAGGCGTAATGATAGGAGAGGATATGAACCTTGGGACACACATAAAGTACGTCACCGAAAATGGACGGGTTACAAAAAATACAAAGAGATGGTGATAAGGAGCCAAAGGAAATCGCTATTGAGGGTAGCCAGTGCCTACCGAACAGTCTCGGCAACCGCACTGCAAGCCATTACAAGTATCCCACCGATGCACCTACTAGTAAGAGAGCGACAACGGTTACACTCCAGGGAGGTCATAAAAGACCTAAGGGAGTGGGCAAGAAAAAAGCACAACCTGGATTACTACCTAACCCAGGCCCTCACAGGACATGGCTCATTCGGGACATTCACAGATACTGCGGGGAAGTGGATAATCCGGATAATTCAGGTGCATGCGGAGGAACACACAAAGGATTAGTATGGAACTAGGGATTGGTCGCACGGTGACAAAAGATAATATGATTGAAAACATGCTGGAGGATAAAACCAAATGGGACACGATACACAAATATATAAGAGACATAATGAGTAAGAAGGAAAAAGAGAAGAGAGAGGGAGAATAAGGGGACTGAAAAGTAAAAAAAGATGGCAAAGTGATGACGAAGTTATACACAAGTTAAAATGATGGAAATCTCTCAGTAGATATTACCGTTGCGTCATGGCGGAACAATGAGGTGGTTTTAGTGGGTATACCGGACTTGCACACAGAGCCGGGGAGTCCTACACTACCGGGGAAAGTTTCGAACAAGTACCTGGTGTACATAAAGTATTTCCACCCATCAAAAAAAAACGCTATACACCCAAGGACATAAACTCGATAATAACTGGGCTGTAATCAATTCCACCCAAGAAATTTATCTGGAAGGAACCGCCTCCCATCGACACTACAATTTTGTCGAATGCACTGCATCTTTGCAGAGGCACGGAGTGTATCATCAAGAACCTTACAAGGGGCATTAAGAACGCGCAGGATCTTTCTGTATATATAGGCGTGAGAAATTGCAGAACCCAGCTGGTGGAACCCCGACATTAAACGTATAAGGGATGATTGTAACAACATAAGACGCAAACTCACAAGAATCAGGCCACGGAACTGCTTGTTGCAACTGGATCTTTTGGAATCCCAGTACAAAACAAAAAGAAAAGGAAGGAAATTCAACGTTCTAAAGCCAGGAAAGGGAAGGAGCTTTGTGATCAGGTAGACACTGATGTCTGGGGTCAAGGCTACAAACTGGTTATGAACAAGCTTAAAGGACTAAGGCAGCCTTACGATATAGCAGACACCACAAAAATAGATATAGCTATAAAGCTCTTCCCTAAAAAAAGAGACCATTTTCTCATCCAAAAACCATGCTACCCTCCTCTTTTCTCTATGGAGGAGCTACAGGAAGCTGGAAAACGACTGAAACACAAAAAGGCCCCTGGCCCGGACGGCATACGCCCGGAGACCGTTAAGTTCGTGTTAGAAATTATCCCCGATAAAATTCTGGCCCTCTTTAACAGCCTACTCGTCAAACAAATATTTCCCCCAGAGAGGAAGAAGGCCGCTATTGTTTTGATTCCGAAGAACGAAACAGCCTTCAGACCAATATGCTTAATTGACACCCTAGCAAAACTCTTGGAGCACCTCATTAAAAAGAGGCTGGCCGACGAGCTGGAAGGCAAAGCCGGTCTATCTGATAGGCAGTTTGGATTTAGAGCGGGCAAATCAACACTCGACGCGGTTAAATACGCTATCGACGAAGCGTTAAAAGGTACTACCAGATGGGGCGCTCTAATCATGATCGACGTCAGAAATGCTTTCAATCCGGCAACGTGGAGCTCAATCATGAACAAGCTGGAAACACGACAGATCAGCAGATACCTTATTAACGTTATCGGCAGCTACCTGAAGGACCGTCAACTAGATATTTGCCAACATATTTTCCAAATGACGCAAGGAGTCCCGCAAGGGTCTGTACTTGGCCCAACCCTCTGGAATATTCTTTATGATGATGTTCTTAACCTGGCACTTCCAGCAGACTGTAGCACCATTGCGTACGCTGATGATCTTCTTCTCATCATAAAGGATCGGCATAAAGAAAGGCTAATAGAGAAGGGAAACATAGCCCTCGAAATAATTAATCAATAGATGGGTGAACATTTCCTAAGCTTGGCCCCGGAAAAAACAGAGGCTGTGATCGTTAAGGGCCCAAGAAATCGGGATGGTGTCACATTTAGACTTGACAATAAAGAAATAACCCCGACGAAAGCCGTGAAGTACCTAGGAGTATGGCTAGACAGCAAACTCAACTTCACCACACATGTCAAGGAAGTCGTCAATAAAGCTACAAGACAAGTTACACCTTTATTCAAACTTATGCCCAACCTGGAAGGTCCAAGCAGCGCGAAAATACTATTGTACAACAATGTAACCCAGTCAACAATCCTGTATGCCGCCCCTATCTGGAGAGCTGCATTAAATCACAAGAATTACAGGGAGCTGCTAACCCGAACGCATAGAAACATGCTGCTTAGGGTAGCGTCGGCATATCGTACCGTCTCTGCCGAGGCTCTGCAGGTCTTTACTGGCTGCATTCCAATAGGCATACTGGCCGAGGAACGTGAACGCATCTACAATAACAGAGGCGAGCCCAGGGAAGAGAATGAACCTTCTGCGAGGGACATCAGCATTCAGTCCAGATGGCAGTCAAGATGGGACCGAGAGACAAACAAGGTGGCTTGGACAAGGAGGCTGATCCCCAACATCAGGGAATGGACTACCTGCAGGTTTAGAGTAACCAACTATTATATGACATTATTCTTTTCTGGCCATGGCTCTTTCAAATCCTACACATTCAGAATAAAAAAATCGCAAGATGACACATGCCTCTACTGTGATGGACAGGACACGCCACTACACATTTATTTCGAGTGTACCAGATGGACAGTATAGAGAGATGACCTCGGAATTCTGCTAAAAAGGTTAGGTTAGGTTAGGTTAGGTTAGGTTAGGTTAGGTTAGGTTAGGTTAGGTTAGGTTAGGTTAGGTTAGGTTAGGTTAGGTTAGGTTAGGTTAGGTTAGGTTAGGTTAGGTTAGGTTAGGTTAGGTTAGGTTAGGTTAGGTTAGGTTAGGTTAGGTTAGGTTAGGTTAGGTTAGGTTAGGTTAGGTTAGGTTAGGTTAGGTTAGGTTAGGTTAGGTTAGGTTAGGTTAGGTTAGGTTAGGTTAGGTTAGGTTAGGTTAGGTTAGGTTAGGTTAGGTTAGGTTAGGTTAGGTTAGGTTAGGTTAGGTTAGGTTAGGTTAGGTTAGGTTAGGTTAGGTTAGGTTAGGTTAGGTTAGGTTAGGTTAGGTTAGGTTAGGTTAGGTAACCTAGGACAGGTTAGGTTAGGTTCCGTGCCTTGGAGGGTTGGATGAGGGAGGCTGGAAGTGGTTCACCCCTAATCCCTCATACAAGTCTCTGGGGGGGGGCTTTCCACCCGACACGGCGCGTCCCAATGGCTCATAGGGTGTCTCCAGGGGGCGTGGTCTGTCATGGGACTCATGCTCTTTAGAGTTGTAAGAGCCTCATGACCGACCAACTCTCGGGATAAGCAATGAATAAGGTTCTGGTTATGAGAACCCAAATAGTTGCTCGCGGATCAAATGGAATAGAGGAGTAAACTTCGATAAAAAATCCCCATTACTACGGTGTAAGGCATCGTGCCAATGGTATGGAAGGCGCGAGGGTTAGAGCGTCGCAAACGATCCCTCCGAGATACCTGGCGGCCTCTCGGAGTAATACGCCTTAGCAGGGTAAGGGCGCACTGCCCTGTAGGACATTAAATCGGCCCGACTCGTGGGACTAAATGGATACAAATAAAAAAACTGGTGGAAAGGGAAGAGAAACTGAAGATGGAGGCGAACAGGGCAATAATAATGGACAGGATGGCTACACTGAAGATGTTTTTACTGAGGCGCTCGAGAACGTCACTTTAAATACAAGCTATGGCGACGTATTTCGGAGAAGGGATTCCATTAAAAGGACTCCGCCGACCGGCGGGAACTTGATATGCCAAACAGGACGGGTAGAAGAAACTGAGCAGGGCAGCAAAAACTTGACAGATGAAGGAGGGTCCTTGGACCCTATACAGATCTCAGACGAGGACGAGAAAAAGAAGGGAGCGAAGAGGGGGAGGAAAGGAGACTCGCCAGAGGAGGCAAAGAAAAAGATGAAAGAAGAAATAAGAGCCGAAAAGGAGTTCGAAAAGATGATAAAAAGTCTGAAACGTATGATGGATATATCAGACAGTCTGATGGATCTCGTCAAAGAGAATCAAAACACCAAAGTGGCCATAAAGGAGAAAGTGAGGGATTTGCACTATGCAACAGTGAGGGTTAGGGTCATCACAAATGATCTGAAAGAGCTTCCGACGGGTAAGGCGAGGACAGCACCCGTAAACAAGATAGAAACAACGGAGATCGGAACCCAAACAGCGGGAACGGTACGTAGCTCTGTGGGAATACAGGCTGATAGGAGAGCATGGGAGGACGAAGCTAAGGAAAGAAAGGAACAGGCTAGACATGAGATAGAGGAGGCACTGAAAGGGGATGCTGGCTTCGAGACAATACAAAAAATAATAGAGGAGGAATGGGAGGAGTGCAATTATAAGAGAACCAAAGTAGAAGAAGCAAACCCGGCAGCCCTAAACGGAACGGAGAACACAGTGGTATTCGGAGCGAGGGGTAGGAAAGGGGATAAGCTCACTGAAAGACTATCGATGAGGTTCCCGGACTTCGAGGAATGGGAGGAAAATAACGAGGGGGAAGTGGACTTCCGGACCTACACGCTAACGGCAGTGAGCAGCAAGGGGACCGAGGAGAGCACAAATACAATTTTCCTGGTACCTCTAGGAGATAGGGAAGAGAAATACTACCAGATTAGGGAGCTAATAAAGCTCATGGAAGACAAAAATGCCAGCAAGGCAACAGTTCTCGGCACGGAGGGGGAGGAAACAAGAAAGTTACTGGAATATGTATTCAGCCAGCGGGAGGTAGAATTACTCGTGTTGGGCAAGTGGGAGAAAGCAAAAAAAAGAAGCAGAAACAAGCCGGACAAATTGCTGGTCAAGGGTGGGGATAAAGATTATGCTGAGATGTTAAAAGACATTAAGAATAAAGTTGATGTAAAGAATATTGGGGTAGAGGTGAAACAGATAAGAAAAACTGCCAGGGGTGACATAATTTTTGAGGTGGGGGAGGGAAAGGCAAAAATTTTGCAGGAAGAAATCGGAAAGAAGATAGAAGGGGCGAAAATGCAAACCTTGAGGGACGAGAAGACGATTTATATATCGGATATGGACATGACAACAACTCAAGAAGAGATTGTTAATGCCATAAAAATGAAAGTAGGAGATATGGAGGAGGATGTTGCCAGCGTGAAATCTATGAGGCCAAACAGAAGTGGATGGCAGACGGCCATGGTGACAGTAAGGAGGGACACAGCGGAGAAACTGCTTCAGGAAACTAATTTGAAAATTGGCTGGATTAACTGCCGGATAAGAGAGTGGGCATACATACAAAGGTGTTTTAGGTGCATGAAATACGGGCATCTTCAGAGGGAGTTCAATGTGGAAGACCAGACAAAAGCCTGCAGAAAGTGTGGGGCGGAAGGGCACCAGGAGAAAGGATGTAATAATGAATTGTACTGCTTTAACTGTAACGTTAAAGGGCACAGAAATAACGGAGCTAACTGCCCACAATTCAGACGACTACTGAGAGGGACGATCAGCGACAAGGGTAGGAGGGGCGTTGTGACAGGGCACTAAGATGGGTTCTATAAAAGTCCTACAGATTAACGTGGGGAGGTCAAGGATCGCGCACGATCTGGCCTTTGCATTTGCGGCGAGAAACGGAATAGAGGTTTTGTTGATTAGTGAGCCAAATAAGAAAATGGTTGGCAAAGGAGGGTGGCTCGTTGACAAGAACGGGGATGCAGCCATTATGTTTAGGAACAAGAACATGGAGGTGGAAGATCACAAATCACTCAACGGGGCTGTGGTGGCCAAGTTTAAAGATGTCGACCTGTATAGTTGTTATGTGTCTCCAAACCTGGACAATCAAGAGTACCAGCAAAGAATAGATGACATCTTCAGCGAGGTGAGAAGAGCAGGTAGAGAAGTGATTGTGGGGGACCTAAACGCGAAATCACCGTTGTGGGGAGCACCACGAGCAGACACCAGAGGGCATCTACTGGCAGAGTGGGTGGATGTGCTGAGGATGAGCGTCTTAAACGCGTCAAACGTACCCACATTCGTGAGGGGAACCAGTGAGTCACACATAAACGTCACCGTCGCCACAACAGGGATGGCAAGTAGGGTAAGGAATTGGAAGGTAATTAAAGGGGAAGAGACGCATAGCTTGCACAGGTACATCGTCTTCGAAATGAACATCGGGGGAAGGAGGATGAAGGAAAATGACTCAAACGACAAAATAAATAAATACAAAATAGACCAAGAAGTGAGAAGACTGATACCAGTAGATAGGCGAATAGAGCTAGAGGAGATGGAGGCTAAATTGCAGGAGGCACAGGGAAAGTGCAAAATAAAACAAGGGGGACCTGGTAGGAGGATGCCCTATTGGTGGACTACAGATATTGACGATAAGAGAAGAGAATGTGTTGCAACAAGGAGGAGGGTGACACGAGCGAGAAGGAGACCAAACGCCCACCCAGAGCAAATGGAAGAAGACCTCAAAAGGAAAAGAAAGGAACTAAAAGCACTAATAAATACTGCGAAGAGGGAAAGTTGGAAAGAACTATGCGCGGCCCTGGAGGAGGATACTTGGGGAGATGGTTTCAAGATCGCGATGAGAGGTATGAAGAAGCCGCCGGTGCCGTACATTTTGAGCACGGAAAGAAAGAAGGAGCTTGTCAATAAGATGTTTCCAATTGCGGAAAGGACAAGTTTTGTGCCAGTGGAGTCGGATCACCCGCTTCCGTTTGAGAGAGAGGAGGTCATATCGGCGGTAGAAAAATTGAAAGCGGGGAAAGCGCCAGGATGCGACGGCATCTTACCGGAAACGGTGAAGGCAGCAGTTGCAGCTGCCCCGGAAGAAGTGACAGTCATCATGAACGTGTTGCTGACAGGACACAGATTTCCCCCGCAGTGGAAAAAGGCTGCAGTGGTGTTTATTCCGAAGGGAGACCCACAAAAACAAACACCGGCTTTTAGACCGATTTGTCTGATACCGGCGCTGGGCAAATTATACGAGATCCTAATAAGGGACAGGCTGGAGAAGGAGCTCGAAGAAAAGGCAGGTCTTGCAGACACACAGTATGGTTTTAGAAGGGGTAGGTCTACGGTGGATGCAATAGTTGAAGTTTTGAGAAGGGCAAAATCGGCGGGTAAGTGGAGCGTCATGATCCTCTTGGACATACGCAATGCTTTCAATACGGCCTCGTGGAGAATTATTATAGATAGGCTGACTGACATCGGAATAAGCGGGTATCTAATAAACATCGTGCAAGGATACTTCGAAGGTCGAGCGATATGCATAGGAAAATGCTATACAAGACAGATGACACAGGGAGTTCCGCAGGGGTCAGTGTTGGGGCCTACGCTATGGAACGTGTTGTACGACTCCATATTGAGAATAAATCTGGGCAATAGATGTCACACGGTTGCATACGCAGATGATCTCGTATTGATAGTTGGAGGAAGGATAAAAAGGAGCTCATGGAGGAAGCAAATCTGGGGCTGATGAAGATTGAAAGATGGATAGAGGAGAATAAGCTGGAGCTTGCTGGGGAGAAAACGGAGGTGGTAGTGATCAATGGAGGGAGGAACACTGAAGACATAAAGTTTGTAGTAGGCGACATGGAAGTAACAGCAAGCAGAGCGGTGAAATACTTAGGATTGTGGATCTCGCAAAAGGGATGGTTCACGGATCATATCAGGAAGACGATAGAGAAAGCTGAGAAGAGTGTGGCGGCTCTCACGAGAATTCTGCCAAATATAGGGGGCCCAGGGTCGAGGAAGAGGAAAGTGATATGCGAAGTGGCTCAATCCATATTGCTGTATGGAGCGCCAGTGTGGATCGATGTTATGAGGGTGGCAAAATATAGACAAATGTATATAAGCCTCCAAAGAAGACTGTTGATGCGAATAGCATCAGCATACAGAACAGTGTCAGCCGAGGCCATTCAGGTGGTAGCGGGGGTTCCGCCGATAAATCTGTTGGCACAGGAGAGGGTGTTTCGTTATAAAAGTCGGGAAGGATCTGTAGAAAGCGCAAGGAAGTTGGCAAGGGATAGAACGATGGTGGAATGGCAGAAGAGTTGGGAGGATGGCAGGGCGGTTTGGACTAGGAGGTTAATACCAGACATAAAACCATGGATGGAATGTAAGCATAGAAGAACGGATTATCACATGACACAGGTCCTAACTGGCCATGGCAGCTTCCAAGGCTATCTATACAGAATTGGGAAGTCGGAGTCTGAAGTATGTGTACACTGCGACAACGGGAAGCTGGACGACCCGCACCACACCCTCTTCGAGTGTAGTGGATGGAGGGATGCAAGAGAAGAATGCGAAATGGAATTGGGAACTGCAATAGGACCGGACAACATGATGGGTGAAATGATAAAGGGAGAGAGAGAATGGAATGTAGTGATGGAATGGGTCAGGTATGTGATGAGAGCCAAGGAGGAAGAGGAGTGGGCCAGACAGGAAGACGCCCAAGATGATAATAGAGGATAAGGAGCATTCTTGAGGAAATGCCAACTAGGCCGATGCCAAGGATGCTTCCGGAGACCGAGGAGGTTTTTAGTGGGTATTAGAACTCTTGAGTCCCACAGACCCCCCGAACATCCAGGGGAGGACATGCGTAAACGGCATTTTTCCTCCTCGCCCAAAAAAAAAAAAAGTTAGGTTAGGTTAGGTTAGGTTAGGTTAGGTTAGGTTAGGTTAGGTTAGGTTAGGTTAGGTTAGGTTAGGTTAGGTTAGGTTAGGTTAGGTTAGGTTAGGTTAGGTTAGGTTAGGTTAGGTTAGGTTAGGTTAGGTTAGGTTAGGTTAGGTTAGGTTAGGTTAGGTTAGGTTAGGTTAGGTTAGGTTAGGTTAGGTTAGGTTAGGTTAGGTTAGGTTAGGTTAGGTTAGGTTAGGTTAGGTTAGGTTAGGTTAGGTTAGGTTAGGTTAGGTTAGGTTAGGTTAGGTTAGGTTAGGTTAGGTTAGGTTAGGTTAGGTTAGGTTAGGTTAGGTTAGGTTAGGTTAGGTTAGGTTAGGTTAGGTTTGGTTAGGTTCCGTGCCTTGGGGTTGAATGAGGGAGGCTGGAAGTGGTACACCCCTAATCTAAGGAGGGTCAAATTAAGCTGGGAAAGATGTTTAAGGATGAAGGCAAAAGGAAAAGAGAAGGAGAAGAGTCGAAGAATAAGGTGGAACCGACGGAACTCGAGAAACTCCAGGAGCTGATGAACAGGGTCTTAGATGAGGGTACGAAGTTATATGCCCTTTCAAGGGAGATAACAAAGGTAGAAATTAAAGAAGGCACAAGGAACTTGTATAGGACCATTACAAGAGTACAAAGGAAGCTGGAGGAATACAATGAATCTGGTGTAAAGCCGGAGACACAGGTGCCACAGAAAGTAAAGTTCACGCGGGAAATAGCGGATCCGGAAGAGATAGAAAGAGAGACAAAGGAAAGGAAGAGAAAGATAACAGAACGGGTAAGAAAGAGTCTAAGACAGGGCATGAACATTAAAAACTAATAGTTATAATGTCAGAGGGGAAGGAAGAAAACAAAGAAGAAGGATATAGCGAAGAATGGGTACGAAAGCACCCGGGACTCAAAGAGGTAATGAGATACCCCATAGAAGGCTCAGACTTCATTGTCAACCATATGAACAGGGAAACAAGGGGAGGGAAGACGGCGAGAGATACGACGGTTGCAGGAGCAGAAGGAGGACGAGGATATATACAAAGGAATTGCTGATATGATGAAGGCCATTGAAGAAGTGGAGAGAAGAGGCATCAAACAGCAAAGGCTCACCTGTGTTTTTGAGCAAGGCTTGAAAAGGGAAAGGGAAACCGCTCTTGAGGGAGCGGTGGAGGGTACACAGAAAGAAATTGATGTTATTACGCCGACAAGGGGGAGGAGGGGTGAGAAGTGGAGATAGGTCTTACACTGAACTCCTGAGAGATATGGAGGATAGCGTCACTGTAGATGGTAGTGGGGTAAATGTAAGAAGGGTGAGGAAAACGGGGAAAGGGGACATGCTATTGGAGCTAGAGGGGGGGAAGGGAAAACATAAAAAGACTGACGACCCACATAAAGGATAAGACGGGGGGTGGAGGCTGAAATGGCAGAAAGAAGGGAGACACTCCTGTTCCTCTACGATGTTGATTCCACGACGGAGGATAAAAAAATCCTCAGAGTAATTAAGGAGGAGATAGGAAATAACAAAGGTGGAACGTTACAGATCAGATCGAGGAGGAGCATAAGAAATGGAAGTGACCTGATAATTTTAGACGCTAGCAAGGAAGCAGCGGAGGCCCTGGATAGCATAGGAAGAATAAGGATCGGACTGTGCCTCTGCAAAATTAAAATGAAAATACAAACCAGTCGATGCCACAATTGTCTAGGCATCGGACATAAAAAGGCCGAATGTAATGAAGACAGTGCGGTGGGCAAGTGTCTAAACTGCTGGCAGGATGGGCATGGGCCCAACCCTCTGGAATATTCTTTATGATGATGTTCTTAACCTGGCACTTCCAGCAGACTGTAGCACCATTGCGTACGCTGATGATCTTCTTCTCATCATAAAGGATCGGCATAAAGAAAGGCTAATAGAGAAGGGAAACATAGCCCTCGAAATAATTAATCAATAGATGGGTGAACATTTCCTAAGCTTGGCCCCGGAAAAAACAGAGGCTGTGATCGTTAAGGGCCCAAGAAATCGGGATGGTGTCACATTTAGACTTGACAATAAAGAAATAACCCCGACGAAAGCCGTGAAGTACCTAGGAGTATGGCTAGACAGCAAACTCAACTTCACCACACATGTCAAGGAAGTCGTCAATAAAGCTACAAGACAAGTTACACCTTTATTCAAACTTATGCCCAACCTGGAAGGTCCAAGCAGCGCGAAAATACTATTGTACAACAATGTAACCCAGTCAACAATCCTGTATGCCGCCCCTATCTGGAGAGCTGCATTAAATCACAAGAATTACAGGGAGCTGCTAACCCGAACGCATAGAAACATGCTGCTTAGGGTAGCGTCGGCATATCGTACCGTCTCTGCCGAGGCTCTGCAGGTCTTTACTGGCTGCATTCCAATAGGCATACTGGCCGAGGAACGTGAACGCATCTACAATAACAGAGGCGAGCCCAGGGAAGAGAATGAACCTTCTGCGAGGGACATCAGCATTCAGTCCAGATGGCAGTCAAGATGGGACCGAGAGACAAACAAGGTGGCTTGGACAAGGAGGCTGATCCCCAACATCAGGGAATGGACTACCTGCAGGTTTAGAGTAACCAACTATTATATGACATTATTCTTTTCTGGCCATGGCTCTTTCAAATCCTACACATTCAGAATAAAAAAATCGCAAGATGACACATGCCTCTACTGTGATGGACAGGACACGCCACTCCACACTTATTTCGAGTGTACCAGATGGACAGTATAGAGAGATGACCTCGGAATTCTGCTAAAAAGGTTAGGTTAGGTTAGGTTAGGTTAGGTTAGGTTAGGTTAGGTTAGGTTAGGTTAGGTTAGGTTAGGTTAGGTTAGGTTAGGTTAGGTTAGGTTAGGTTAGGTTAGGTTAGGTTAGGTTAGGTTAGGTTAGGTTAGGTTAGGTTAGGTTAGGTTAGGTTAGGTTAGGTTAGGTTAGGTTAGGTTAGGTTAGGTTAGGTTAGGTTAGGTTAGGTTAGGTTAGGTTAGGTTAGGTTAGGTTAGGTTAGGTTAGGTTAGGTTAGGTTAGGTTAGGTTAGGTTAGGTTAGGTTAGGTTAGGTTAGGTTAGGTTAGGTAACCTAGGACAGGTTAGGTTAGGTTCCGTGCCTTGGAGGGTTGGATGAGGGAGGCTGGAAGTGGTTCACCCCTAATCCCTCATACAAGTCTCTGGGGGGGGGCTTTCCACCCGACACGGCGCGTCCCAATGGCTCATAGGGTGTCTCCAGGGGCGTGGTCTGTCATGGGACTCATGCTCTTTAGAGTTGTAAGAGCCTCATGACCGACCAACTCTCGGGATAAGCAATGAATAAGGTTCTGGTTATGAGAACCCAAATAGTTGCTCGCGGATCAAATGGAATAGAGGAGTAAACTTCGATAAAAAATCCCCATTACTACGGTGTAAGGCATCGTGCCAATGGTATGGAAGGCGCGAGGGTTAGAGCGTCGCAAACGATCCCTCCGAGATACCTGGCGGCCTCTCGGAGTAATACGCCTTAGCAGGGTAAGGGCGCACTGCCCTGTAGGACATTAAATCGGCCCGACTCGTGGGACTAAATGGATACAAATAAAAAAACTGGTGGAAAGGGAAGAGAAACTGAAGATGGAGGCGAACAGGGCAATAATAATGGACAGGATGGCTACACTGAAGATGTTTTTACTGAGGCGCTCGAGAACGTCACTTTAAATACAAGCTATGGCGACGTATTTCGGAGAAGGGATTCCATTAAAAGGACTCCGCCGACCGGCGGGAACTTGATATGCCAAACAGGACGGGTAGAAGAAACTGAGCAGGGCAGCAAAAACTTGACAGATGAAGGAGGGTCCTTGGACCCTATACAGATCTCAGACGAGGACGAGAAAAAGAAGGGAGCGAAGAGGGGGAGGAAAGGAGACTCGCCAGAGGAGGCAAAGAAAAAGATGAAAGAAGAAATAAGAGCCGAAAAGGAGTTCGAAAAGATGATAAAAAGTCTGAAACGTATGATGGATATATCAGACAGTCTGATGGATCTCGTCAAAGAGAATCAAAACACCAAAGTGGCCATAAAGGAGAAAGTGAGGGATTTGCACTATGCAACAGTGAGGGTTAGGGTCATCACAAATGATCTGAAAGAGCTTCCGACGGGTAAGGCGAGGACAGCACCCGTAAACAAGATAGAAACAACGGAGATCGGAACCCAAACAGCGGGAACGGTACGTAGCTCTGTGGGAATACAGGCTGATAGGAGAGCATGGGAGGACGAAGCTAAGGAAAGAAAGGAACAGGCTAGACATGAGATAGAGGAGGCACTGAAAGGGGATGCTGGCTTCGAGACAATACAAAAAATAATAGAGGAGGAATGGGAGGAGTGCAATTATAAGAGAACCAAAGTAGAAGAAGCAGACCCGGCAGCCCTAAACGGAACGGAGAACACAGTGGTATTCGGAGCGAGGGGTAGGAAAGGGGATAAGCTCACTGAAAGACTATCGATGAGGTTCCCGGACTTCGAGGAATGGGAGGAAAATAACGAGGGGGAAGTGGACTTCCGGACCTACACGCTAACGGCAGTGAGCAGCAAGGGGACCGAGGAGAGCACAAATACAATTTTCCTGGTACCTCTAGGAGATAGGGAAGAGAAATACTACCAGATTAGGGAGCTAATAAAGCTCATGGAAGACAAAAATGCCAGCAAGGCAACAGTTCTCGGCACGGAGGAGGAAACAAGAAAGTTACTGGAATATGTATTCAGCCAGCGGGAGGTAGAATTACTCGTGTTGGGCAAGTGGGAGAAAGCAAAAAAAAGAAGCAGAAACAAGCCGGACAAATTGCTGGTCAAGGGTGGGGATAAAGATTATGCTGAGATGTTAAAAGACATTAAGAATAAAGTTGATGTAAAGAATATTGGGGTAGAGGTGAAACAGATAAGAAAAACTGCCAGGGGTGACATAATTTTTGAGGTGGGGGAGGGAAAGGCAAAAATTTTGCAGGAAGAAATCGGAAAGAAGATAGAAGGGGCGAAAATGCAAACCTTGAGGGACGAAAAGACGATTTATATATCGGATATGGACATGACAACAACTCAAGAAGAGATTGTTAATGCCATAAAAATGAAAGTAGGAGATATGGAGGAGGATGTTGCCAGCGTGAAATCTATGAGGCCAAACAGAAGTGGATGGCAGACGGCCATGGTGACAGTAAGGAGGGACACAGCGGAGAAACTGCTTCAGGAAACTAATTTGAAAATTGGCTGGATTAACTGCCGGATAAGAGAGTGGGCATACATACAAAGGTGTTTTAGGTGCATGAAATACGGGCATCTTCAGAGGGAGTGCAAGGGGGAAGACCAGACAAAAGCCTGCAGAAAGTGTGGGGCGGAAGGGCACCAGGAGAAAGGATGTAATAATGAATTGTACTGCTTTAACTGTAACGTTAAAGGGCACAGAAATAACGGAGCTAACTGCCCACAATTCAGACGACTACTGAGAGGGACGATCAGCGACAAGGGTAGGAGGGGCGTTGTGACAGGGCACTAAGATGGGTTCTATAAAAGTCCTACAGATTAACGTGGGGAGGTCAAGGATCGCGCACGATCTGGCCTTTGCATTTGCGGCGAGAAACGGAATAGAGGTTTTGTTGATTAGTGAGCCAAATAAGAAAATGGTTGGCAAAGGAGGGTGGCTCGTTGACAAGAACGGGGATGCAGCCATTATGTTTAGGAACAAGAACATGGAGGTGGAAGATCACAAATCACTCAACGGGGCTGTGGTGGCCAAGTTTAAAGATGTCGACCTGTATAGTTGTTATGTGTCTCCAAACCTGGACAATCAAGAGTACCAGCAAAGAATAGATGACATCTTCAGCGAGGTGAGAAGAGCAGGTAGAGAAGTGATTGTGGGGGGGGACCTAAACGCGAAATCACCGTTGTGGGGAGCACCACGAGCAGACACCAGAGGGCATCTACTGGCAGAGTGGGTGGATGTGCTGAGGATGAGCGTCTTAAACGCGTCAAACGTACCCACATTCGTGAGGGGAACCAGTGAGTCACACATAAACGTCACCGTCGCCACAACAGGGATGGCAAGTAGGGTAAGGAATTGGAAGGTAATTAAAGGGGAAGAGACGCATAGCTTGCACAGGTACATCGTCTTCGAAATGAACATCGGGGGAAGGAGGATGAAGGAAAATGACTCAAACGACAAAATAAATAAATACAAAATAGACCAAGAAGTGAGAAGACTGATACCAGTAGATAGGCGAATAGAGCTAGAGGAGATGGAGGCTAAATTGCAGGAGGCACAGGGAAAGTGCAAAATAAAACAAGGGGGACCTGGTAGGAGGATGCCCTATTGGTGGACTACAGATATTGACGATAAGAGAAGAGAATGTGTTGCAACAAGGAGGAGGGTGACACGAGCGAGAAGGAGACCAAACGCCCACCCAGAGCAAATGGAAGAAGACCTCAAAAGGAAAAGAAAGGAACTAAAAGCACTAATAAATACTGCGAAGAGGGAAAGTTGGAAAGAACTATGCGCGGCCCTGGAGGAGGATACTTGGGGAGATGGTTTCAAGATCGCGATGAGAGGTATGAAGAAGCCGCCGGTGCCGTACATTTTGAGCACGGAAAGAAAGAAGGAGCTTGTCAATAAGATGTTTCCAATTGCGGAAAGGACAAGTTTTGTGCCAGTGGAGTCGGATCACCCGCTTCCGTTTGAGAGAGAGGAGGTCATATCGGCGGTAGAAAAATTGAAAGCGGGGAAAGCGCCAGGATGCGACGGCATCTTACCGGAAACGGTGAAGGCAGCAGTTGCAGCTGCCCCGGAAGAAGTGACAGTCATCATGAACGTGTTGCTGACAGGACACAGATTTCCCCGCAGTGGAAAAAGGCTGCAGTGGTGTTTATTCCGAAGGGAGACCCACAAAAACAAACACCGGCTTTTAGACCGATTTGTCTGATACCGGCGCTGGGCAAATTATACGAGATCCTAATAAGGGACAGGCTGGAGAAGGAGCTCGAAGAAAAGGCAGGTCTTGCAGACACACAGTATGGTTTTAGAAGGGGTAGGTCTACGGTGGATGCAATAGTTGAAGTTTTGAGAAGGGCAAAATCGGCGGGTAAGTGGAGCGTCATGATCCTCTTGGACATACGCAATGCTTTCAATACGGCCTCGTGGAGAATTATTATAGATAGGCTGACTGACATCGGAATAAGCGGGTATCTAATAAACATCGTGCAAGGATACTTCGAAGGTCGAGCGATATGCATAGGAAAATGCTATACAAGACAGATGACACAGGGAGTTCCGCAGGGGTCAGTGTTGGGGCCTACGCTATGGAACGTGTTGTACGACTCCATATTGAGAATAAATCTGGGCAATAGATGTCACACGGTTGCATACGCAGATGATCTCGTATTGATAGTTGGAGGGAAGGATAAAAAGGAGCTCATGGAGGAAGCAAATCTGGGGCTGATGAAGATTGAAAGATGGATAGAGGAGAATAAGCTGGAGCTTGCTGGGGAGAAAACGGAGGTGGTAGTGATCAATGGAGGGAGGAACACTGAAGACATAAAGTTTGTAGTAGGCGACATGGAAGTAACAGCAAGCAGAGCGGTGAAATACTTAGGATTGTGGATCTCGCAAAAGGGATGGTTCACGGATCATATCAGGAAGACGATAGAGAAAGCTGAGAAGAGTGTGGCGGCTCTCACGAGAATTCTGCCAAATATAGGGGGCCCAGGGTCGAGGAAGAGGAAAGTGATATGCGAAGTGGCTCAATCCATATTGCTGTATGGAGCGCCAGTGTGGATCGATGTTATGAGGGTGGCAAAATATAGACAAATGTATATAAGCCTCCAAAGAAGACTGTTGATGCGAATAGCATCAGCATACAGAACAGTGTCAGCCGAGGCCATTCAGGTGGTAGCGGGGGTTCCGCCGATAAATCTGTTGGCACAGGAGAGGGTGTTTCGTTATAAAAGTCGGGAAGGATCTGTAGAAAGCGCAAGGAAGTTGGCAAGGGATAGAACGATGGTGGAATGGCAGAAGAGTTGGGAGGATGGCAGGGCGGTTTGGACTAGGAGGTTAATACCAGACATAAAACCATGGATGGAATGTAAGCATAGAAGAACGGATTATCACATGACACAGGTCCTAACTGGCCATGGCAGCTTCCAAGGCTATCTATACAGAATTGGGAAGTCGGAGTCTGAAGTATGTGTACACTGCGACAACGGGAAGCTGGACGACCCGCACCACACCCTCTTCGAGTGTAGTGGATGGAGGGATGCAAGAGAAGAATGCGAAATGGAATTGGGAACTGCAATAGGACCGGACAACATGATGGGTGAAATGATAAAGGGAGAGAGAGAATGGAATGTAGTGATGGAATGGGTCAGGTATGTGATGAGAGCCAAGGAGGAAGAGGAGTGGGCCAGACAGGGAAGACGCCCAAGATGATAATAGAGGATAAGGAGCATTCTTGAGGAAATGCCAACTAGGCCGATGCCAAGGATGCTTCCGGAGACCGAGGAGGTTTTTTAGTGGGTATTAGAACTCTTGAGTCCCACAGACCCCCCCCCCGAACATCCAGGGGAGGACATGCGTAAACGGCATTTTTCCTCCTCGCCCAAAAAAAAAAAGTTAGGTTAGGTTAGGTTAGGTTAGGTTAGGTTAGGTTAGGTTAGGTTAGGTTAGGTTAGGTTAGGTTAGGTTAGGTTAGGTTAGGTTAGGTTAGGTTAGGTTAGGTTAGGTTAGGTTAGGTTAGGTTAGGTTAGGTTAGGTTAGGTTAGGTTAGGTTAGGTTAGGTTAGGTTAGGTTAGGTTAGGTTAGGTTAGGTTAGGTTAGGTTAGGTTAGGTTAGGTTAGGTTAGGTTAGGTTAGGTTAGGTTAGGTTAGGTTAGGTTTGGTTAGGTTCCGTGCCTTGGGGTTGAATGAGGGAGGCTGGAAGTGGTACACCCCTAATCTAAGGAGGGTCAAATTAAGCTGGGAAAGATGTTTAAGGATGAAGGCAAAAGGAAAAGAGAAGGAGAAGAGTCGAAGAATAAGGTGGAACCGACGGAACTCGAGAAACTCCAGGAGCTGATGAACAGGGTCTTAGATGAGGGTACGAAGTTATATGCCCTTTCAAGGGAGATAACAAAGGTAGAAATTAAAGAAGGCACAAGGAACTTGTATAGGACCATTACAAGAGCACAAAGGAAGCTGGAGGAATACAATGAATCTGGTGTAAAGCCGGAGACACAGGTGCCACAGAAAGTAAAGTTCACGCGGGAAATAGCGGATCCGGAAGAGATAGAAAGAGAGACAAAGGAAAGGAAGAGAAAGATAACAGAACGGGTAAGAAAGAGTCTAAGACAGGGCATGAACATTAAAAACTGATAGTTATAATGTCAGAGGGGAAGGAAGAAAACAAAGAAGAAGGATATAGCGAAGAATGGGTACGAAAGCACCCGGGACTCAAAGAGGTAATGAGAAACCCCATAGAAGGCACAGACTTCATTGTCAACCATATGAACAGGGAAACAAGGGGAGGGAAGACGGCGAGAGATACGACGGTTGCAGGAGCAGAAGGAGGACGAGGATATATAAAAAGGAATTGCTGATATGATGAAGGCCATTGAAGAAGTGGAGAGAAGAGGCATCAAACAGCAAAGGCTCACCTGTGTTTTTGAGCAAGGCTTGAAAAGGGAAAGGGAAACCGCTCTTGAGGGAGCGGTGGAGGGTACACAGAAAGAAATTGATGTTATTACGCCGATAAGGGGGAGGAGGGGTGAGAAGTGGAGATAGGTCTTACACTGAACTCCTGAGAGATATGGAGGATAGCGTCACTATAGATGGTAGTGGGGTAAATGTAAGAAGGGTGAGGAAAACGGGGAAAGGGGACATGCTATTGGAGCTAGAGGGGGGGAAGGGAAAACATAAAAAGACTGACGACCCACATAAAGGATAAGACGGGGGTGGAGGCTGAAATGACAGAAAGAAGGGAGACACTCCTGTTCCTCTACGATGTTGATTCCACGACGAAGGATAAAAAAATCCTCAGAATAATTAAGGAGGAGATAGGAAATAACAAAGGTGGAACGTTACAGATCAGATCAAGGAGGAGCATAAGAAATGGAAGTGACCTGATAATTTTAGACGCTAGCAAGGAAGCAGCGGAGGCCCTGGATAGCATAGGAAGAATAAGGATCGGACTGTGCCTCTGCAAAATTAAAATGAAAATACAAACCAGTCGATGCCACAATTGTCTAGGCATCGGACATAAAAAGGCCGAATGTAATGAAGACAGTGCGGTGGGCAAGTGTCTAAACTGCTGGCAGGATGGGCATAGGGTGGCAGACTGCAGAAACGAGGCGGTATGCAGGCCTTGCGGACTACCACATCGGGAAGACTCGACGAAATGTCCAATTTTCAGGAAATATGTGCAGTCGGAGAGGGTCAGGATGGGACAGGGAGGTAGGAACACAGCAGAGTTTTCTTAAAATTCCTACAGATAAATGTGGGAAGGTCCTCGGGGGCTGATGATGCCTCCTTTAAAACAGCAGAAGAAGAAAACTGTAGTATCATAATAGTGAGTGAACCCAATCAGAGGTATATAATGGGGACGGGATGGATCAGGGATAATAAAAAAGACGTTGCTATTTATGTTATGGACAAAAGTATAAGAATAACCCAAATAATCAGTGAGGAAGGGTACATAAGGCTGTGTTTGGGGGATATGGACGTGATCGCATGCTACATATCCCCAAATATAGCGCTACAAAATTTTTAAACTTATGTTGACGAAGTTATGAGCCAAATTGCATCAGGGAGGGAGACTATAATAGGGGGTGATTTTAATGCAAAAGCAAACGAGTGGGGATCACCAAGATATGACAGAAGGGGGACATTTTTACTGGAATGGGTAGCACAATTGGACCTGACAATCTTGAACGATGGCAGAAAACCAACGTTTATCAGAGGAGAATCAAATGCATTTCTGGACCTCACTATGGCAACGAGGAAGATATCAATAAAAATAGAGGATTGGAAGGTGTTGGATAGTGAATCGCTTTCATTGCACTAACATATAGTATACTCCGTAAAGGGCCAGAAAAGTGGATAACGATATGCAATGAACTTGAAGAGGATATATGGGGTCAAGGATATGCGATTGCAATGAGGGGAATAAATTGTGGAGGCCTACCATATAGACTTACAAAGGAGAAAATGGAGGAGGTGGTCGCATCACTATTTCCGTACTGGGTCATGGGAAACATCTCTCAGGATGAGGTAGTAGGAGAAGTAACCATGTCGGAGATACAAGCAGCAGGGACAAGGTCAAAGAGAGGTAAAGCACCAGGCCCGGATGGCATCCCGACTGAATGTGTTCAAATGTTGACAAAGGAGGTACCGGACTATGTGTTTCGCATGATAAGGGAGCTAATGGGAAAAAATTAATTTCCAACACCTTGGAAAACAGCAAGGTTGGTGCTTATTCCAAAAGCCGAAAGACAATGGGGAGAGGTGGGCTCATATATACCGCTGTGTTTAATAAATTCGATGGCTAAACTCTACGAACACGTAGTGAAGGGTGTTAAAAGAAATTGAAGACAGGGGGGGTTTCGCCAATAATCAATTCGGATTCAGGGAGGGCAGGTCAACAGTTATGGCAGTCGAAGAGGTATCAAAAGTAGCAAAAAAAGTTTATCTGTCGGGAACGAAGCAGCGATGGTGTGTGGTTGCCACTTTGGACGTCAGAAACGCCTTCAACACGGTACCCATTCAGGGTATAGTTCAGGGCCTACAACGGAAAGGAATCAGCCCTTATTTGCAGAATATAATAAAAAGATATTTTTGCCGGCGTAAGATCCTCCTTGGTGATGGGGTTTCTTACAACGTTACGGCGGGAATACCACAAGGATTGGTACTGGGTCCGACCCTATGGAACGTCTTTTATGATGATCTACTGAGGATGGAAACCCCAGAAGGAATTAAGATGATTGGTTACGCAGATGATGTTGCTTTGGTGGCCACCGCAACATCGGCAGATGAGTTGGAAGGGAACCTGAATGAGGCGATGTGGAGTGTAAGATGCTGGCTGAGGAAATGGGATATGAGACTGGCGGCGGAGAAGACGGAGGTAACCGTACTAGTGGGACATAGAAGAAGGAGCATCAGACTGGAGTTAGGGGAAACGGAGGTAATACCTAGGGCTGACTTAAAATACCTGGGAATCTGGTTTCAAGAAGGCGGGAGTTTTAGGAAACACGTCATGGAGGCAGTAAAGAAGGCAGTCCTGAAGGTGACGGCGTTAGGGAGAATACTCCCAAACATCGGAGGACCGACGGCGGAGAAGAGAAGGCTACTGTGGGGAGTAGTACAATCTACCATATTATACGGTGCAACTATTTGGGAGGAGATGATGGATATTAGTAAGTATGGGAACATGGTGAACAGTGTTCAGAGAAGGATGTAAGTAAGGGTTATATTGGGGTATCGTACCATATCAACGGAGGCGGTACAAGTTATAGCGGGAATACCGCCTATGGACTTGCTGGTCTGGGAGAGAAAAGAAGTCCACAGAAGAGGTAGGGATTTCAAGAAAGATGTCGAAGAAGAGGTAAGAGCCAAATGGCAAAACAGATGGGATAGTGGAGCAAAAGGCAACTGGACAAGGACACTGATTAAAAGTCTGGAAAGCTGGATTAATTGTCGACATAGGAAAACTGACAATTTTGTCACGCAGGCGCTGTCCGGACATGGTTTCTTCAGAGCATTTACCAAAAAGATCGGGAAAACGGAAGACGATGTCTGCATCTATTGCGGTGATAGGGATGATGCCGAGCATACCCTTTTTGACTGTCAAAGGTGGGACATGAACAGATCTCGTTTGGACAGGGAGATTGGACACAGAGTGACGAAGGAAAATATGGTGGAATTTATGAAACAAAAAAAGGAGAATTGGAATTTTATAACAAATTTTTTAAGAGACGTCATGTGCCATAAGGAGAGGGAGGAGAGAGCCCATCGATAAAAACGGAGGAGGTTTCTGACCCTGATGTATGCCTCTAGGGGTGGTCCCGGGGCCGAAACCAGCAAAACAATGAAGAATGAGGTGGGTTTTTAGTGGGCAGTATTCTCATGAGTCCCACACTACCCAGCGGACCAACAGCTGGGTGTGCCTAAAAGCATTTTCCCATCCACAAAAAAAATGGAAAACAATAGAGTTGAAACTTAAAGATAAGAAGTTGAATACTTCCAGTTGGAAAAACGTTCTTCAGGAAGCACTACATTTAATCCGGTCCCTACTATGTACCGCCATCAACGCAACTCCACACGAACGTATATTCTACCACGCTCGCAAATCTACGAATGGTGAGTCACTGACCACTTGGTTGCAATCACCTGGTCCAGTACTTATGAGGAAAAATGTCAGAACATCTAAATATGATACGTGGGTAGAGGAAGTACAGCTACTCGAATCTAATCCTGACTACTCTTTTATAAGGTTACGAGATGGAACCGAAACTACAGTGTCTAACAGACATTTGGCTCCTAGAGGAAATACATCTCCAACATCAACCCTAGAAACTTTAGAAACTGTTCCGCCTGAGAAAAATCTGCAGCATGGTTCATCACGTATCACTAGACCTCCTCAATACTTAAAGGATTACGTTTATTTTTCCCATTAGGGAAGAATGACATGTATAAATTTCAGTAGTTACCTATTTATTTCAAATGTTTAGTTATTAACATCATTAATCACTGTAATTATGAAAGTAATGTTTTTAGTTGAATAATAGTATATTATTTAATGAGCATATAATGGTAGCTATTATTCACGAAGATGAAGTTTACAACACGAGCCGTAGGCGCACTATTTAGCAAAATTACACATCAAAAAGACTGCAAAGACAAAGAAAATTGCAGAATAGCATGTAAATAAAAGTTCATATAAAATACCCGTATTGAATAATATTCGTGTGTATCTGTGTATAAAGTATACCATATAATATTATACCAAAGTACATTCTGTATAGGCAACACTTATTACGTGTGTGTGTATTGGAGTGCATTCTACCGTGTTATGAACAAAGAATATTCTCAGACATACGTGCTGTTTTGACGTCATACAGTGTATAATGGTTCATTATTCACTAGTGAATGAGTAACATTATACTTGAGCAAGCACATGTATAATTAAGGTTTTATAGCACGGTCGTGGACAAAGTCTATTATTCTGGATTCTGTTTATATTCATAACAGCTAGGCTTTATTCAATAAGACATTATACATAACACAACTTGACAGTTTAGTTTGACACAATACATAGAAACAATAAATAGAAACAACATAAAGTACCATAAGTAAGTATAAAGCATGTGACGCAGAGATGTGTATAGAGCTCTTTGAATCCGCAAAGCCGCTATCGTGGGTATACTGCGAAAAGTGACCAGGTCAGATTTTCTTAACTTCGACTTATTGTTACAAAGTGACTTCAAAAGATCATATCTTTCTCAAGAAAAATTCACCAAGTCAAATTTTAATACATATTATTAATACATATCATGTATTAAAATTTGACTTGGTGAAT
This sequence comes from Ophraella communa, assembly GCA_035357415.1. Lineage (NCBI taxonomy): Eukaryota > Metazoa > Arthropoda > Insecta > Coleoptera > Chrysomelidae > Ophraella > Ophraella communa. The sequence goes on from CM068993.1 coordinate 16,657,610, forward strand.
TTTTCTTGATAAAGATATGATCTTTTAAAGTCAATTTGTAAATGTGGCGTCTATAGTTTCAGTAGACGCCGGAGATGTATTCGGTTCGACGGAGACGCCTTGAATGCTCGAAAACTTGATATTTTTACATAAAAATCACAAAATTAGTAGAATAAACGACTTTTATTTTTCCGTTTCAAAAGATGACAAAACTTGATTGACAAGCAGTCAAAATGCCAAAAAAAAAACAAAAAATAAATAAATAACAAGCTTTTTAAACTCTATGAGATGCAACCATCTCTGCACCCCTATTTTCGAACGTGTGATGTGAAGTGAATGTGATGTGAGTAGGGAAGTGATCGATCCCTGACAAAACCTTTCATGGGTAGTATTCTCGATAGCACAACGGTGCCTCGTTATATTTATGAAAAATGAAAGAATTTTGACGAATTTTGCCAACTAGAAAGTTGGCAACGTTATTCTTTTAAATTCTTTAATTTATTATAACTACAACTATATTCTTTTATTTATGAAAGACGCAAGTTTCAAAACAAAACTACGGTAACAACTCTAATAAACGTAATATGATTTTGACAATACGCTGAATACGCCTGAATACAACGATAATGCGCATGTTTCACTGCTTCGACTGGGTCTGACCAAGCGAAGTGTGATGTGAGCTATCATATAGTCTAAAAATACGGTTCACCGGTTTCTCACCAGTGATCTATCACATCACATATTCGAAAATAGGGGTTCTGGGCTTGTTCTTTCAACTACTTCTGGGTTTGTCCTTTTAACCAATGGGACATCGTTGTCTTGGACTTCTTAAGGGTAAAGCCGCTGAACTGGTCTGGTGCAAATGCCTTCCTTCAACCTTACATTTGTGACCCGCGAATGTCCATCTTTCCCAGTGAAGATCTCGATCACTAGGCCGAGAGGCCAAGTAGCTGTTTTGGATTCAGTCCAATGTTAGTGACAATGTTAGTTTTCAGCGAAACAGCTGTAATTGAATTTAAAACGTTTTTTCGAATAAAGTTTCATTCAACCGTTTAGTTGTTTACTGTCCTTACTCGGTTTACAAACAAAATGTCAGAATTGTTGTCATGCACCATTTACGTGACGTATGCAGTTACCGTCATTTGCCCAAGGTTCGCTTCTGTGTAGGTTATTATTCTGTGGCTCTACTTGTGTCACATTTATTCTGTCAAAACTGACCTGCGTCGTCAGTATTCCGGCGAAAATGTATGAATCAAACCCAAATTTTAAGCGCATCTAAAAAATATATAAACATTGACAACAACAATGACCAAGGATGTATGTAAACCATGTGAATTGGACGAGCTAAAAGCCTGGAAATGTATGATGGACAGCATGGTAAAGTTCATCCAGGCGTCTACAAAGTTGATGAACACCTTCAACGATAATACCATATCACAAACATCAATAAAGGCAGACACTACAAATAACTGCAAAGGCTCATGCAATTTATTTTCAAACTATCAAATAGCATCACCGAAAGGAGATATTAAAGTACCGAGCAGGATATCTGATAAGACAAAACCTGTGGAAAGGTTATTGCGAGAAGGTTGCAAAGCGTTTAACCCCAAGGCTCATATGTGTAAACGTTATGTTCAATCAGGTATGTTGTTTTAAATTTTTTTTTTAAATATACTATTTATTATAAAAAATGGTACACCCAGACGCAATAAAGTTATTTTGTTGAAATTAAGCAAACTTACTTGTTTAGCCACTGTAATATTACAGATTATAATTATTTCCTCTACAATGTATACAGTCATGGAGACGTCTTGTCATGCTAAATAGGAGATGGTCTATTTCCTTTTGAGGAATAGCATCCCAGGCCCCTTGCACTTGATGCCATAACTTAGCTAGTGTGCGTGAATGGTAAGTAATCTGCTTAGCGTGTAATACTAAAACACCCTTCTGGCAGAGCCCGCCTAAAATACTCTTCCCAAGGAGGGGCTCCAAGTTAATGCTGTCTATAGGTTGGGTTGGTGAAGATAAGAGTTGATGGACGCCACTTTCTTTTTATTCGTTTACGAAAAACAACAATAAATATAAACAAAACGAAACTAAGGTAGAGGAGAAAGAAACACCTTGGAAAAATTGAATGGAATGCAAAAGTATGGAAATTAGGAGTTTGTTCATGTGAATAAGAAGCTTTTCATTGTAAGGGATATGTTCGTAGCGGTGGGAAGGGAATGTCTAATATACGGTGAGTTGGGGTTGATTTTAAGGTTCGTAATGACGGTAATCTAAAATAAGTTAGCGTGGCGGTAGACAAGTTCCAAGCTTTTCGCCTAAAATCTCTCAGACATGTTCTGTAGGTGATAGGTCCGGAGATCTGGGAAACCATGGAAAAGGATTAATATCGTGCATTATCTTATTAAAAAAGACTATTAGGAACATTCACAAAATATGACACAACTACGGGGTCAATTCCTTTCTGTACGAGTATATAACACACCATAAATCCTACTGTTCTTGATAAGTGACCTTCAACAGAAAAAGCTACATTTCATTTTCCTTCGCGCATCGTTCTAAATCTCTATTGGGAAATGGGAATAACTCGTTTAAATAAAATACCTTTTTGTATATTTAATGTATTTTATTTTACTTTATTAGACGAAAGATCTTTAATTTATTAAGGTTATCGAAGAACACTCATTAAATAATTTGAATATATATCCCGTTGAACTTTTTTTATCACTTTGATCACCACCCCAATTAGAATCTACATAACCAACTACAATATTTTTATAATTATTTCTTGAATATGTTAATTTTAAACTAAAAGTTTCTTTTAAATACCTAAGAACTCTTTTAAGACATTTCCAGATTTCTTTATTATTTTTATTCATAAATCTACTTAAACTGCATATCAATATATACATTAAACAACCTATTAAATTACGACAAGGTGCTTCATAATTTTCATCTGAATTTCGAGCTTCATAATTTATCTTACTCTTTAATGGGGTATTCACAGCGTTACAATCGTACCATTTTAAATCTTTTAAGTACAGTACAAATATATGCTGATTGATCTAAGAATATTTTATCTTTTTCTCTAAATATTCTAATTCCTAAAAACAATTTAATTTCTTTCAAATCTATCATTGAGAATCTTTTCATTAAATAAATTTTAAAATTATTCATTGTTGTGATATCTTTAGTCACTACTACTAAATCATTAACATATATACTACAATACTATACAAATACAAACTACAATATATGTTTTTATTTATACTCCCTTTATTTAAAATATTTATGCATTTGTCGACTAATGAATTTTTAAAACCTTTTTCCAATATGGCATTTTCAAAAAATTCAAACCAGCACCTTGCTGCTTGTTTAAGCCCATACAAAACTTTATTTAATTTACATACTTGACCTTTATTATTGCTCTTAACACCCTGGCGAACTTTCATAATATATATTTCTTCTTTTAAGTGTCCATTTAAAAATGCTGTCTTCACATCCACATGATGTATTAACAAATGAAATTGATTAGCAAATGCAATTATAAATCTAAAACTGGTGATTCTAGCAAAAGGCACAAAAGTTTTGTTATAATCAATTGGATATTTTTGAGTAAACCCCTTAGCTACTAGTCTGGCTTTGTACCTAATTGGATTACCAAATTCGTTATTTTTATTTGCAAACACCCATTTATAATCTAATATTTTTATTTTCTGGTTGTTTTACTAGTACCCAAGTTTTGTTAATTTGTAATGAATTTATCTCTTCTTGTATTGCTTCCCTGCTCCCTCTCTTTCCTATTTTTTATTTCTTCATATGAAGTTGGGGTCGTACATATAAGTGATTGAGCACACATCATGTGTTCGTGTATATTTTCGTTGAAATAGTTGGTTTGTTTTTAATTCTTTCACTTCTTTTTGGTTTATTAATTACTTGAATTTCTTCATTTTTAATGATTTCCCCATTTTCTAAATCTAATTTAATTCTTTTCTCAGGTACTTTATTTTGATTAAATTCTAATTTTTCATTATCAAAAATTTTAGATTCATCTACTTCAGGTATAGATTTTGATTCATTACTTTATTTATTATTAGGTACATACAGAATCATTATTTAAATTGTAATCAAAATTACTAGTTTTTAATTTTGAAATAGGTCTTGTTTTTAAGAAACTCGTTTCATCAACAATCATATAACAGTTATAAATTATAATGCCACAATTCGTATGATGTTTTTGTTTGTTTTAAAGTTCTTGCTGGTGTTATATTCATTAAATAAGTAGTAGTTATTACTGCTTTACCCCAAAACATTTAATTTAGATTAGCACCAATTAGCATATCTTAAGATTTTTCTGTTAACGTTCTTGTCATCCTTTCGGACACACCATTTAATTGAGGAGTTCGTGGAATTGTTAGATGAAACGTAATTCCTTTTTGCATACAATAATCTTCCATATCGTTAGATAAGTATTTCCTTTCATCATCAATAAAATTTACTTAATTTTAATTAAAGTGATGAGCCTCATTTTTAGCTACATAATCTTTAAACATTGAGAATACATCGGATTTGTATTTATTTAAATGTTACACAATGTGTATATTCATTAACAAAACTTAAAAAATAGTTTTTATCATCAATTGTGGTAGAAGTGATTGGACCACAAACATCAGAATGAACTATAATAATGGTCGCCTAATGTAGTTTTTGTTTTTTCTTTATTAAATGGTAACCGTGATTGTTTGTTTACCGTTTATACATGATTCACATAATTTATCAGTTGGTAAAATATTTTTAATTTGAACTACATCTTCTACCATACGTTTAGTTTTCAATTCTAAAAATTTATTTTTACCAATACGACCTAATCTTTAATGCCATATATGATAATCTATTAATTTATTAGCTGTATTAATAATTCTTTCATTAATTATGAAATCAACAATTATAAAATTACTTTTATTACAGCTTTACCTTATTTGGTAACTACTACACCTTTATTATCGAAAATTATAGTGAGTCCACTTCTTTGCATTCTAGGAAGAGACATCAAATTGTGAGGAATATCTTTAAAGAAGAGAACGTTTTCCAAAATCCTTCGTTACCCATTTCGCTGATTAACCTAAGCGTTCCTCTTTTTGTTACTTCGATGAAGGTTTCATTCACCGCAATCGAAATTTTGATTGGTGGCTAAAGTTCCTTAAAATCTTCTCTATATATTATGTGGTCTGAAGCTCCCGAGTCCAAAATAAACTTTATTTTATTATTATTTGTAATTACATTCGTATTTTCACCTGTCATAAATGCGAAATTTGATTGATCCTCTTTTGACTCATTTATTTGGACTGTTTGAACAGTTTTTATGTTTCTAAATTTGTTATATTTTTGTTTTTTTAAATAATAATAGAATTTATTTTTATAATGACCCTTTCGTCCACAATGATGACATTTTATATCACTTAGTTTGGAACCCTCGATAATAAATGTTTGTTTGGGATTAAAATCCCCTTTCAAACCATTTTTTTTTATTTCCTTCTTTTAGGTAGGTTGTTAGAAATAATAAATAACATTCCATAAATTGAAGGATAAAATATAAAAATATTTATTTTTGAATCTCCAACACTCTCGTTGTAGAGCATCGCGCATCCCAAGACAGAACCTAGATTATTCTGAGAAGATTACCGAATACCATTTTTAGCTCTTTAGCAGCAAAATTCAAGCCTGTCATCTGTTCTATGCTCAAGGGTCAATGGAAGCACTCAGAGGGGGCGGTAAGAATGTAACCCAAAGGCCCTTATTCTTCGATAAACAGATGACATAGCAAGCTCTCTTCCAGCTACACAAAACCATTAACCAGCTACGGTCTTTATTGATTCAAAAAGATTTCTAAAGTTTAGAATTCTTAGATACCGGTCCAGGCGTAGATTATTATTTCTCCTTCGTCCAGAGCCCCGATGTTTTTGAAACCATGCTCGACAACACAACAATACTGTATACAAACTCCTGTTAACACAACGGCTTATGTTCCGAAATGAAACTCCAGCATCACGTAGTCCCACAATACGGCCTCTTTCAAACTAGCCTAGTTGCCTAAAATTTGTAAGCCTTCGTAACGGTGGCACAACCAACTAACACAAATTTAATAATTTATAATAAATACTATATGAAATGATACAAAATGAAATGATAAGAAATTGTCTGCTTGAAATTTTCATCAATTACACTGAGTTACTAAATAAACATTTAGGCTGAATTTCAATATAATAAATTAAGTGCTTCTTAGTGTACCATTTTTAATGATAAATAGTATAATAAAACAAATATTTAGCAGCTAGTGAAAGTGCCAAATATCAGAAAAAAACCGAGGAAGAAAAATTGTGCCAAGCCGAATGTAAAATGTGCTTACCTTCAAGGTTACCCATATGTAATAAATGTTTGTTGACTCGCCGTACTTCTCTACCAAAAAAAACTGGATCTAAATTAAGCGAAATAGTACGTAAACAATTATTTTTATATTTCAATTTAATAAAATTAAATTATTTTATCTATTTAAGTCTTATCGAAGTTTGGGAGACAAAGCGAAAGTAAAGGGCATAATAGAGGAAGAAAGAGCTCAAAGAGCAGTAAAGAGCCAAACTGAAGTAAAAAGTTTGGCAGAAGTAAAGAGCCAGACGGAGGAACCGATTACCCTGCTAGAAGTGAGAGGTCCAACAGAAGAAGGGAAGATTCTTAAGAAAGAGAGAGGAAGTCAGACAGAAGTAGGGAGCCAAAAGGAAGATATAAAGAGTCAAACAGATCTCGAAATTAGAATTAAAGAAGGAAAGCAGCCAAAAGAAATAGTAGAACAGCAGGAAAAAGAAGGAGATGAGAAGTTACAAAAAAAATTAGCACAACTGCGTCAAATAGAAGAAGAAGAAGAACAGCGACAAAAAGAAGGAGAACAGCGACAAAAAGAAGGAAAACAGCAACAAAAAGAAGGAGAACAGCTTTTGAAGGAGAAAGAAGAAGAGATCAAAAAGGAAGACGAAGCAATACGACAAACAGAAGAAAAAGCAGTACGGCGGAAAAAAGGCAAAGCTGTACGGCAAAAGGAAAAAGGAGATGCATGGCAAAAGGAAGAAGAAGAAGAAGAAGAAGGCGAAGAAGAAGGGGAAGAAGAAGAAGAAGAAGAAGAAGAACTGCAAAAGGAAAAAGGAGCTGTATGGCAAAAGGCAGAAGAACAAGAAGCTGTACAGCAAAAAAAAGAAGAAGAAGCAGTACGGCAAAAGAAAAAAGAAGCAGTACGCCAGAAGGAAGAAGAAGCAGTAGGGCAAAAGGAAGAAGAAGCAGTAGGGCGAAAGGAAGAAGAAGGAGTAGGGCATAGGGAAGAAGCAGTACGGCAAAAAGAAAAACAAGCAGTACGGCAGAAGGAAGAAGAACCAGCACGGCAAAAGGATAAAGAAGCAGTACGGCAAAAGGAAGAAGAAGCAGGACGGCCAAAGGAAGAAGAAGAAAAACTACCAAAAGAAGAAATACTAAAAAAGGAAGAAGAAAAACAACAGGAAGAAAAAAAGCGACCAAAAGGAGAAAAGCTTATGTTAGAGGAAGCAGCACCTAAACGGGAAGAAGAAATGCGTGTCCCAGAAGCAGAAGCAAAACAACAGGAAGGGGAAAAACGACAAAGGGAAGAAGAAAAGCGACAAAAAGAAGAACAACTTTTGTTAGAGGGAGAAGAAGGTAAAAAGGATAAAGAAATGCGTGTCTCGAAAGCAGAAGCAAAGCAAGGGGAAGGGGAAAAACGACAAAGAGAAGAAGAAAAACAGCAAAAGGGAGAAGTAGAAAAAAAACAAAAGAAAGAAGGAGAAAAACTCCAACAGGAAACAGAAGAAAAGAAACAAATGGAAGAAGAAGAAAAACGTCAAAAGGAAGTAGAAGAAAAGCGTCAAAAGAAAGGAGAAGCCGAAAAGATGCAAAAGGAAGGAGAAGCAGAAAAGATGCAAAAGGAAGGAAAAGCAGAAAAGATGCAAAAGGAAGGAGAAGCAGAAAAGATGCAAAAGGAAGGAGAAGCAGAAAAGATGCAAAAGGAAGGAGAAGCAGAAAAGATGCAAAAGGAAGGAGAAGCAGAAAAGATGCAAAAGAAAGGAGAAGCAGAAAAGATGCAAAAGGAAGGAAAAGCAGAAAAGATGCAAAAGGAAGGAGAAGAAGAAAAACTTCAACAGGAAGTAGAAGGAAAGGGGCAGAAGGAAGAAGAACAAAAACAGCAAGAGGAAGAAAAACTGCAAAAAGATAAGGAAGTAGAAGAAAAGATACCAAAGGAAGAAAAAGAAAAGCGACAAAAGGAAGAAGAAAAACGTAAAAAGAAGGGAGAAGGTGCCCAAGAAGACACAGAATATCCTCCTGAAGACGAAACCGAAACTGACGAGACAAAAGGAGAAAAAAAACGTAAAAAGAAGGAAGAAGGTGTCCAAGAAGACACAGAATATCCTCCTGAAGACGAAACCGAAACTGACGAGACAAAAGGAGAAAAAAAACGTACAAAGAAGGGAGAAGGTGCCCAAGAAGACACAGAATATCCTCCTGAAGACGAAACCGAAACTGGCGAGACAAAAGGAGAAAAAAAACGTAAAAAGAAGGGAGAAGGTGCCCAAGAAGACACAGAATATCCTCCTGAAGACGAAACCGAAACTGGCGAGACAAAAGGAGAAAAAAAACGTAAAAAGAAGGGAGAAAGTGCCCAAGAAGACACAGAATATCCTCCTGAAGACGAAACCGAAACTGACGAGACAAAAGGAGAAAAAAAACGTAAAAAGAAGGGAGAAGGTGCCCAAGAAGACACAGAATATCCTCCTGAAGACGAAACCGAAACTGACGAGACAAAAGGAGAAAAAAAACGTAAAAAGAAGGGAGAAGGTGCCCAAGAAGACACAGAATATCCTCCTGAAGACGAAACCGAAACTGACGAGACAAAAGGAGAAAAAAAACGTAAAAAGAAGGGAGAAGGTGCTCAAGAAGACACAGAAAATCCTCCTGAAGACGAAACCGAAACTGACGACACAAAAGGAGAAGAGAGTGTTCCCGAAGAAGGACCGGCCCAAGAAAAAGCTGACGAAAGTGCCGAGAAAGAAGAAACTGCCGAGGAACAAAAAGAGCCTCTGGAATTAGGAGAAGAATCAGAGGAACGAAAACCGTCGCTTGTAGTAGCAGCAGGTGAAATTAATACAAATGTGTATATAAATGCACCTAACATCCTGGTGTTTTAAATTGTTTTTTTTTAGGTTGTACTTGTACAAAACCGGGATCGATGACCGCATGTAAGTAATTTAAAGTCTATAGAAGTTTAAATAGTAATATCAATTTGTTTTTAGCCGACAGTGCATGCCAGTGCTATGAGTTGTGGCTAGAGCAACAAGATAAAGGAAAACAACAAGGTATCATTTTGATTAATTTTTTTTAGCACTGTAGTAATTTAACTTAAATGATTTTCTTTTTCTCGAAAGGCGTCAAACCCGATGAGGCAAATGCAGATATTACAGAAGATGAACCAGAGGTACCTATGGAAAATGCCGATGAAGGTGTCGAAAAAGTTGAAACGGATGAAACCACTGCGGCTCCTGATCAAGAAGATTCGGGTAAAAAAGGAGCAGAAGGTAATAAAATAAAAGTATATTTATTTAAGTAGCAATCACAAATCACCTACTCTTAGTTCACGACAATACTTTCTTTAAATGACAAAATCTAACGCCACCTATAGAACTGAAACACAATTATGTAGTGGGTAAATTGCTCCTTGAGTTGTTACCAAGAACAGAAGAATTGGCGCTAAATTTAAATTGGCATTATCTTTACTTTGGGTTTTAATATCCTTATTTATCAATATCACAAATGACAGGTTTTACTAAAAAGTTTACCATATTGTAAAATTATTAATGTAAAATTATTAAATGGACATATAGATACAAATAGGTACCACAAAAAGGTTAACTTTTTGTTTTGTAAATTTTTTTATAGAAATACATACCATTATAAGGCAGTAACAAAGGCTCATGAGTGTGTGTATCTTCAACAGACATAACTACAGTTAAAAAATAATAAATTACCAAACATTTAAGGTTATTCTGACCTAAAGTTGGTGATTTGTGGTAGCAATCAGATTCGGTATCTCATTGTCTGAAACAAGTAAATTGGTCTAATTAGTATATTACTTACCTTAGATTTTTTGTTACATTATAATTTGTTTTGTGAAAGGGAATTTTGGGAAATATTAAATCCTTCAGTTTATACTATTTATCAATAACATTGTTATAATAAATCCTTCAGTTTATACTATTTATCAATAACATTGTTATATTTAATAAATCCTTCAGTTTATACTATTTATCAATAACATTGTTATATTTTATTTACCATCACAAAAAGACGATGAAGTTGCAAAACAAAATATTTTGATGTTGCCAATAGAGCAAGAGCCCGTGAACCCCAGACCTTCGTTATTTTATAAAAGCTGAATGTTTGTCAGCGCATGCTCCCAAAAGAGGTAAGAACGATGGACAATTATAAAGTTTGGGTCACTGTGGCTTTGGCAGGTAAACGGTACTAAAGGTGTGTAATATACCGATCTAAATTCATCAAATAATAAAGTGTGATTTTTTGGTCTTACCTTCAGAATATTATTAAAAATCACGTTATTGATTGCTGACAAACTTTCAGCTTTTATAAAATAACGAAGGTCTAGGGTTCACGAGCTCTTAGACTACAAGCTGTCGTTACTTTTCCTTACTATTTTCTTTACTAGAAAAGTTAATCTGACAGTTCTTGTTCAAAATAACTTAACTATGATGTCACCATCTCTTGCATTTACTGTTAAGTTGCTTGGGCATTTTAATCCGATTTATTCACACTGCAGATTTGCCTTAATAATGGGTTATGAAAACAGCTGTTTTTTTAATCTTAAAGAAACGAAGAGCTTAAAACTATCAGAAAAATTTGCAAATACTAAGACGATAATCAAATGCCAATAAAAGTCAAAACAAACTGGATAATTTTTTTAGTTGATTTCACAACGCCTTGAAGTTTTGCGAACCGGTAGGCTGTAAATTGAATTTACGGTCGGTAAATTTATATTTATTAGGCAATCCAACAACCTGTCAAATAAATTCCAATATGGCGTCCCAGGGCAAATATTAAAAGTAAACAACATTTAAGACCGTGGCTTTGTGTAATAGATAAATTGTTTGATTTTACAGCAAAGGTTTGTTTTCGTGTTTATTGAAAGTGTTTGTGTTTAATAAAGGATAAAAGCTTAGCTTTTATTAGCTGTTTGACTTTATTTGTGTGTTTTGTTTAGTAGAAAATGCCTACAGCTTGTGGTTGGTTGTGGAAGCCGTTCAAGATATTTTGTTAAATGAGTTTTAATTAAAACTGAAAAATAGAACAAAATTGTATTATTAAAAAAGTCTTTATTTATAATTACCTAGTATTTGCTTTGCAGCAATTATTGCAATACCAAAGTTCATTCAGAAGAGTGCCTAAATTGATACACTCAAAATGAAACCATTTTGTCTCACAATCATCTTAATAACATTAATAAGTAGACAATAGTATATTAAACAACGCATTTCATATGGAATTCTGTTATGACACGAGTTCAAGTTTAAAAAAAGGGTTTTTTAAAGAACGAGTGTCACAACAGCCATATGAAATAAGTTGTTTATAATATTTTTTATATTTTACCCTTTTTGCCATTTTTTTAATTAATTTATTATTTATATGTAATTACGAAAATTTTGATTTTAAAAAGTATGTCGGTAGCACTGTGTAATTTGACAGTTGTGACATTTAAATTTTGAAATGTTAAGGTTTTAAAATATTTTAAAATGAATAATACACCAATAATAATATATTATATTCTTAAGTAAAAGATTATATTCATATTCACAAATACTTTCTTAAAGAACAATATAAAATTAATAAAGTGCAATTAGCCACAAATTTCATTGTCAGTAGTCTTGTCATTAGATACTTCACTCATGTGGCCAACCATTTAAAACAAAAATTTGCGTGTGTAAAAGTTACATTACGATACGCAAATGCGTTTTATAATGAAGATTTTTATAAGTGCAAAATATAAAAAATATTTTACAAGCTTTCATCATTACCTTTAACTAATATCAGGATGTTCTTGTAATAAATTCTTTAAATAACTGCTCTCCATCTTAAAATAGCCAACAAATCTCACACAAATACTTTAAAAATTTGATTTAAAAACAGCAAAAATCTTCGACATAATGGTTTTCTATCTGAACTGTCACAAATATTTGCCCTGGACGGCCATATTGGATCACGCAGGTTGGATTGCCTAATTCTGATAAGCAGTTAAGCAACTATAAAAATCGTCTTATTTGAAAGTAATACGAGTCCTTAAAATACCTATTTCACACTTTTATTTTTTAACCAATAAAATGTCTTGATTTTTATTCGTTACCATGGTAATTTAAAGAATTTCTGGAAATTTTTTCGTCGCCACGATATTTACGGCTACGGCTTAGCAGGAAAAGTAAATGGGAGGGGTAACCACATTTGGTGGTATTATGAGGTAAGGGAAACGAGAAAAAGTCAATGGAAATCGTAAATATTTTGAATGGATTTCTTTTTCTTTTTATAAATGTTTTATAATTCTATCTACGCTACTTTATTGATGTAATCCATGCCGTTACCCCTCCTATTGATTTAACCTGTACACTAGATAGTACTGAAAGCTGTCAGTTGTGGGAGCACTGTAAAAACATAGTTATAATTTAAAGAAATATTTATTTTTATACCTATTCACATAGTTATATTAAGAGAAAATTGCCAAAATAAAAATTATTAAGCATATCTATTTGAAGTTTACCTTCAAGACCACATTTATCTGTAGGTACCTATCTAAATGTTTCAAATGCAGCTTAGTTTTAAACCAGGTTAGTTTTAAAGTATTTGAATTTTTAATGTCATTTAGATGAATTAATTTGTGATAAGATTAACAAAATATATTTTAAAATATTTAGATAATATAAAAGAATATTGATTTATAGTTACTTGTTAGCAAGAAAATTTATTGTTCAATATTGTTATTAAATTTTTCACAGTTCTAGGATTTTATCAATACTGTTAAAAGGACTGGTATTTTATTAAAGGTAATACCACGAGTCCTTAAAATTTTATCGATAAATTTTTAGTTTCGACGAAAACTTTTTTATTTGGCAAAAATACGAAAACAAACTGAAATGTGTGTTTTATTCAGTTTGTTTGAGAAGTTTTGCCTAAAATAAAAAAGTGAGTCTAGAAAATAAAAATTTATCTAATAAAATTTTACAGGACGAAGATTATTTTTTGAACCATTCTGTACAAAAACCACTTTATTTAATAATTTATCGTTATCTTTTCACTAATTTTCACTATTTTCGCTTTTTAATTGTTCAATATTGTTATTGAATTTTTGACAGTTCTATGATTTTATCGATACTAGTAAAACGACTAGTGGTTTTATCAAAGGTAATACCACGAGTCCTTAAAATTTTATAGATAAATTTGTGATAAATGTGATAAAATCACGAGTCCGTGTACAAAAACCACTTTATTTAATAACTTATCGTTACCTTTTTACCAATTTTTACTATTTTACTTATAATGTTTTGATCTTTTAATACCCAATAAACACATTTACGTTTTAACAACGTAAAAATAACTACGTTACCATACGTTGTATTCTTGTTATATCAACAATTAAATCAACGTTTAAATAAGGGATAAATGTCGCGGTAAAGAACGTTTTTGTATAGTTGAAACCTAACGTAGTGAAAAAACATTAATTCAACGTGAATTTCAAGTAACGTAAAAACGTTTTCAAGTAACAGAATATCAACATGAATAATACGTTTCCTATAAAAAAATTTAAACGTAATATAAACCACCGTTCAACGTTTAAATAACCAATACCTGACACGTTACATTTACGTTAAATTAATATATGAAACACGTTGCTACTAACCAAATTTATTAGTATAATTAACGTTTATATTTATTCAAAATTATACGTTTTTAATAAATCTGTCTTCAACCATTTTTTTCATTCTGTATTAACGCTGTTTAGTAGTAAAAGTGAAATTAAAAAAAAAACTATATTAAGTGAAAAAAAACTAATTTTAAAAAATTATTTTTAAATATTTTATTACTTTAACAAAACAAATACAAAAGGAGAATATAAAAACAAAAACGACTAATAGTAGTAAAAATAAAAAAACACAACACCTTATAAAAATAAACCCAAATAAAATCAAATACAACAAACAAAAACGACTAATCTTAGTTAAAATAAAAAAACACAACTCCTAAAAAAATAAAAATAAACCTAAATATTTGAGAACATTATAAAAAATAAAATTATAAAAAAAGTGTTAATATAGTACGTCAGTCAACGTTTCGATTTAGAGCATCATCTCTACGTTTTTTGGCAAATTTCAACCAATCCTTCGTGGCATTTGAAATCTGCAATTCGTTTGCTGAAGGGTATGCTTTTTTTACAGCTTCTGAAAAATAAAAATGTAAAGCTACAATTAAACTAACAATTAAACGTTGAATTAGACGTTGAATTAAATGTTGAATGAAACGTTGAATTAATGTTATTAATAGTTCTTAACAGAAAAACCAATTAAAATAAAAAAACTAACTAAATCAAACAAATAAAATATTTAAGTACGAATACATTTTCAACATAATGTAGACAAATTAATTTTTGAAATAGAAATTTCATTGCACAAAAATAGGTTAAAGTTACTAGCCGAATAAAACATTTAACAGTAACAAATTTGTATACATTTAGAAACAAAATTTATATAACAATACTTACAGTATCTGGAGAATTATACAGGAAACACTTAACTTGTAACACCAATTTTTAGCACGAATTTTTTCGCCGTGTGTATTCAACAAAACGTTTAGCGGGAATGATTCCAGATTAAGAAAAACTAAGATCGGTGCCGCCGAGTCCCGCCGAGTCCCCACCCTATTATTCTTATTTAACTTATTTTTGTTTTCAGTTTTGAAGAACTTAACCGATCACTCACATTTTTGCCTATGTTTACTTTTTCCGATATTTTTTTTTAATTGCATAAATAAACTTAAAATTACTCGCAAATTTAAACAATAATTAGAAAAAAATACAATCTCTTGTAATACTTAGCAAATAGTTACCTTTATAATTATAATACATTTTTAACCCAATTTTTAACTTGAATTCTACTAAAATTTCTACTAAAACTTGATATTAATTAATACCTGCACAAAATGTAGGTATGACAATTTTGGTTATTAATTGGATAAAAATTCAACCTACATCTACCATATTGTTCACACATTGAACAAATACGTTCATATACAATTACGTACATATGTAATACGTTGGTATATTATGTACGTTACATATACGTTCATATATGTACGTTACATAAACGTTCGTATATGTACGTTACATATACGTTCATTTTCAACGTTATTTGATAAATATATTTTATACGTAAAAGTAAAGTTTAAGTAAAACGATTTTTTATATGAAACATTATTTGTTATCAATTTGTTATTATTAATTTAACGTATTAATATATAGTATTGAATATTTATATCATTTTATTGCAAAAGAAAGTTTAAACACTTAAAAAGAAACGTTATATTTATCCTATTATAAAACGTAGCTAATACATTTATTGTTAACGTTACTACATATTGGTTTATTATACGTAACAATAACGTATACACATTTCCAGTTATAAATTGGTTATGAAAACAACGTATACAAAATGTTTACTATTTACCCTTATTGTAACGTTAGTAGATATATCTAACAATAACGTTTAAAATGCAATATTGTAATACTTATATGGTTGCAAATATGTATAATATTCGTATAAATAACGTTGGGTTGAAAGAACGTTTTTAGTATACGTTGATCAATTCAACTAAAAACGTTGAATCAACTAATCATACCATTTTTTCACGTTTATTCTACGTGTAGGTGTTTATTGGGTAACTTTAATAAAAATTTTGACAAGCCAACTAGGATAGGTGTATTTTGTGTTGCCTACCTATGATCTAATTTATTAACACATTAATAATCAAGAGAAAGAAAGGAAGTGGGTTTACACAGAATTATATTTAATAAATATATTATTATTTTAAGAGAAAATACTTATAATCTTTTGATCTTTTAATAACATTAATAAAAAATTTGACAAGCCCGACTTTAATGACGTAATCAATATGGTCCACGAAATGCCGTTACCCCTCCTATTAACTTATCCTATAGGTACACTAGGGGTGTGTTCGGGGAGCACGCTTTCGAGCTATGTAGCGCCAAGAGCCATATAACGCAAACGAGGAATAGTACTAGATAGCGCCAAATGGCGCAAATAGCGTGCTCCCCGAACACAGCCTAGATAGTATTGACAGTTGTCAGATGTCGTGAGCGTCATTAGAACAGAGTTATAATTTGAATAAATATTCATTTTTATACCTATTTATACAATTATATTATTAAAGAGAAAATTACCAAAATAAAAATTATTAGGTATATCTATTTAAAGTTTACCTACAAGACCACATTTGCCTGTAGGCATATAAAAGTTTTAAATGCATACAGAACCAGGAAGCAGGTTAGTTTTAAAATAACTACATATTTGGTTTTTCATTATCGTTTAGATTAATTGAATTTTGATTATAATTATATTATAATAATAACAAAATATATTTCAGAATATTTAGATAATATAAATAAATGTTGATTTATAGTAAGGTACTTATAAACAAGAAAATTGATTGTGCAATATTGATTTTTGACAGTTCTATAATTTTATCGATACTGGTAAAACGACTAGTGGTTTTATCGCTATAAAACGGAATGATTGACTAGCATTTAGCATAGAACATTGAAGATTAAGCGTTTTCATTGGACGAAATCACAAAACTGTGATATTTTGACAGGTGAAAAAAATAATCATTATAAAGCGAAATGATTAGCTAGCATTTAGCACAGAACATTGAAGATTAAGCGTTTTCATTGGACGAAATCACCAAACTGTGATATTTTGACAGGTGAAAAAAATAATCGTAGCAGCGGCAAAATTTGTCTCTTTGCGGAACGTGCCACCCGGATATTACTAACTTAATCGTAAATCATGGTTTAATTCTAACCACCTGTGCTTAAATGATTCTAAAATCAACGTATCATCATAAACATCTTCAGTTTAACCTTTTATGCTTAAAAATTCCACTTTGGAAGTAGTGGACTCAAGATTTTTGGAACTTATCGTTGACAGTTCTGTAGGACGGGATCTACACATTGACGCATTAAGAAAATTAAACTCTTCCTGTTACTCGCTAAGATTAGTTGCTAGAGAGCTTCACCTGTTAGCTTCCAGAACAGTTTATTTTACCCTAGTTGAATAATCTCTCCGATATGTATGTACTTAATTCTTGGGGTACATATTGTTCGACTCAATTTGAAAATATCTTTAAGTTATACACTAAAACTGAGCAATAAGATTTACCGTAGGGATTTTTTTAATAAAACAGATTATATATGTTTGGTTTTTCAAATGGTTTTTATTTATTTTACTTTATAAAAATTGCTAATACAAAATTATGACATCGACTGAAAATGCATAAATTGACAATTATATAAAAAACAGCTCACTTGACAGTGATTCAAAATAAACGATTTCAACACTCCCACTTTTTAAATGCACTGAACTCTGACCTCTTTCTTCACTCCACTTCACTCACACCTATCTTCTTTCGAAGAGCTTCAAATGCAGTCTTCGGCAGGGCCTTCGTAAATATGTCTGCTTCCTGATGTGAAGTATGGATATATTCGGGAACGATGTCTCCTTCTTTATATCTTTCTCTAATGAAATTATACCTGACATCGATATGTTTCGTCCTTTTGTGAAATTCTGGGTTCTTTATTAATCGGATAGCGCTCTGATTGTCTATGCTTAAGATAGTTGGCTTCATAACAGCTTCACCAATATCACTCAGTAATTGCTGTAACCACAACACTTCTTTTACTGCTTCTGATGCTGCAAGATACTCCGCTTCAGTTGTAGACAAAGCAACGCTATGTTGTCTTTGACTGCGCCATGTTACTGCACCTCCACATATATTGAAAACATATCCACTTGTCGATTTTCGAGTTTGGTTATCAGGGCCCATAACCTGTTTGGTTTTTAAAGTGGTTTTTATTTATTTTACTTTATAAAAATTGCTAATACAAAATTATGACATCGACTGGAAATACATAAATTGACAATTATATATGTCGTAGTGACAACGTTTTATACTTGTATATGGGGCATTCCATGCCAACTCATCCTACCGATTGGGTTTGCATTGCCGATTTTGCTGAAATTTGTGCATCTTTTTACCATTTGAAAAGGGTATTTATGATTTTTTTCAAATTTTTCATTCGGCCAATAGAAAGATAAATTTTTTGAAAATTCGAGTTTTTTTTATATAGCCATAACTTAGTGAACATTTTTTTATTAAATTTTGTGTTTTTTGATGAATTTTTTGAAAAATTTTTGCAAACAATTGGCCATCACAAATGTGATTTTTTTTATTTTAAAGTAAAAACAAGGATTTTAAGATTGTTTTGTATTTTTTTAATGGACTAGTTTAGTAGGATCATATTAATGTAAATGATAGCAATATATATTTAGGATAAGATACCTACTTACTTATATTGGTATTCATTTTGCAAGTAATTTTTCTCATTTTGTAAAATTTAGCAATAAATAATTAGTAAGTTTTAAACGTAGCGCCAACTAATAACCAATAATGAAGAGTGTTTAAAAGTCAACGTTGTCACAGTTTAGCTACGTTCGTTTCAAGTATTCTCAAAGAACTGGCGACACAAAACACCGTGTTCTGTGACTAACTGATTGTACCAGTTGACAAGATATATGACAGGAGAGAAAATCGTGTTTATCTGTAATAAACAAACAAGACCCCTATTCTTGACGGTGATAGAATTGAACAGCCAATAGAAAGTGGGCGTGGTTCTATTGAAAATGCCGAAACCGTATTCTTGAAATTCGTTCTCTCACTGTACCGATAGAAGGGTTGCTCCCCGTGAGAACAATTACTTCTATTGGTTATTTTTGAAGGAACCGATAAAACACCAAGAGAAGGTGTTAGGGATTTTTATTTTCGAACCAAAAATAGTGTAGAAGTAATTTCTTTCATAAACCAAATACAACCAAACAACAAATTTAACTAACGAAAATGACAGAATATTTTGTTTAGTGTTTTACTCCTTATTTGATAAAGTGTCAATCAGAGAACAAAAATATCAATATGTTTATCTCTTTTTAATGACAACAAATAAGAGAGAGAGAGATAAGTTTCTCGGTTAATATTAAAGCATATCGACAACATCGCAAATTTTCTACCAATCTTATTGAAACACGTCACTTACCACTTATGACGTATCGATGGGTTTTTGACAGAACATCGTAAGCGACGAGGGTCAAATTTTACAGGAGGGCTTTTTTCCTTCTATTTTGTTTTTGAACTTAAATCTGTTAAATTTTTTTTAACCATTTGTATTCTTATAGTTCAGTTTAGATTAGTCAATTTTAGTCAACTTTAACATATTCAGGTATTTTTGCAGGTTATGATACTTTGTCAATACATTTTTTGAAATAAAATTCATTGCATAAATAAAAACTCTGTACTCAAAAACGAAAATGACAATAATAATAACATTTAAAAATTATTTTATCCTTTCATCTTAAATTATGTCTTGGTATTGGTCTTCGTCATCAGTTTCTGCTAAAACATCCGGAGCTTCTGCCCTTCCTTGGAATTGTTGGTATTCGTTAACAAATTTTTTCGGGATAACATGCTTCTTGCAAAGTTCCATTAGATTCTGAAACTTCGGAAGCGATATTTCTAAAGAACATTTGTATACAGATTCCAGTGATTTTTGGGGATTCTTTGATCTTCTACCTGAAATTATAAAAAAATAGGGCTTTAAATATCGTAATTTCTGAAAACGTTAACAAACCTTTAGGAGCTCCATTAGGAATCTTCAAAATAAAACTTTCAGCTGTATCAGAATAAGAATGTTTAATTTTGATTTCTTCTCTTCCTTTTTCCAATAATGCAATTCTCACTTGACTTATTTGGAATTTAGTTCCATCTTCAAAGTTCTTCCTATTATTTGGAAAGAAATTTTCGCTCACCGCTTTCCAAGATAAAAATTCAGAATACTTCATGCTAATAACTTCCAAAGGTTTAGGGTGAACCCTAGCGTTTGCTATTAAGGTGGGCCATTCTGACGGTGCCCAAACAATGCGCCTACGGATAAATCTTTCTATTGTGCCATGGACTGCATCTACTGGCATGTAAGTATGTCCAGGTAAAAGGAAAGTTATTTTAATGTGGCAGATATTACTTGCCTTTTTTAGGAACGTACTCAACATTATTAACATGGCCTTATTTTTATTTTGACCTGTGCAGCTGTCACAATATAACGCAACACTTTTAACCTTCTCCCGACCATCAACTTCAACCAGATATTTGTGAAGAATTGAGCAAATTTCATTGGTGCCTCGGTTTCCATCTGTTTCGCCCCATAAATAGCAATAAGCACTTCTTGTTCCGCTTTGTAAAACGCATATTTACGTGAATAGTATAATAGCATGTTGTCTCCATGGGGCGTATTTAAAACTTTTTGCAAATCGAAACTTGCGCAAACATAACTATCGTCTTCTTTTGTAATATTCTGGTCGGAAAGAAACTGTTTTTTGCTCTCATCTCTATCTTTAATATGAATTTGGTATAACAAATCTTCAGCTTCACTAAATTTATTTTCTTCGTCTTTTCGAGATTCGCAAATGGTGCATTTATCCTTTTTCGGAAGGTGAAAGCCGATATAAAGTCTTTATTGAATATTGATCTAAATACTTTTAGAGATACTTTAGTTCTTATTTCGTAAATTTCTTGTTGATCCTTTACAAAAATCCGGTATAAAAAAGACACATTTCTCAGTTCGCTAGATAGGTATTTTTTAGTTGAACTTAAATTCGTGAACTCTTTTTCTGTCTTCAGTTATAGTTTTGTTAGGCGGATTATGTTTGCCCCTTTGATCGGCTTTGGCAAATATACCAGGACTTGCATGGTTCTTAGTGTATCGTAATGTCATTTGTGAGGTGCAAAGCGTTTTTAAAATAAATTGTTGGCACACTTCAGTTTCAACCTCATTCCATTTAATGATGTAACTAAAGCTTCTAGTTCTTCTACTCTAAATTTTTTGTTCGCCTTCGCTTTACTTCTTTTTCCTTTATATATGATAAAAGCCAATCTCTTTGCCTAGAATAACTGCCCAAACCCCAGTAGTATTCAAATATGTCGTGTCGTTGTTGTTCTGTAAAGTTTCCTGCACATCCATTTTGGCATCTTTTATTTTTACACGGATTTTCTTGAACGGATTTATCAGCCCCTAACGCTTTCTCAGCTTTTTTCTTTTCTTTCTTGATTCTTTTTTATTTTTTTTTAACCCAGAAATGCCTACAATGTCTGTTGCGATATCATTTCTTCAATATCTGATCCAGAATAGCCAAAATTGGAATGTTCATCTTCATGAAAAGAGTAATCGGAGTCAAATCTTTTTAACGCCTTGCTTTTAGGAGAACTCTTCTTATCATAGTTTTCGGATTCTGAACTGGATGAGTAGTCTACCAGTTTATTTGGTAAGGCTGGTTGTTGGGTACTAACCGAAACATTAACATTAGTTTCTCTCATGGTGTCATTTAAATTTAAAGTCTGAATAGAAACATCGTTTTCCAGATTGAATTTTGAAACGTCCTCAACAAAGTCATCTACAAGCATTATCGGAATGTTAGCAATATCAATTAAAATATCTGACTGATCTTGTACAACTTCCATTATACTATGAGAATTAACGTTATTTTCATTGTCAATACTTTCGGTGTTGTTTTCATTTTGTACTGGTTCTAAAACTAGATAGATATTTTGCATTTTATTCGCGTTGTCTTCATTTACACATTCATTCTGAGTACTAGTATCAGCAATATCACGCAATGCCATTACGGCTATGCGGTAACCTCTTGAATGAGCCATCTAAATAAATAAAAATTATATAACTAAACATAAAAACAAAAAATAATATATTATTATTATAACTTACCAGCAAAATAATTTCAAAGATCTGCAATCGCAATAAAATAAATAACTCTAACGTATTTTATATCCAATTATTATTAAAGGAATAAGATGAACTCGTCAATACCATTTAAAGCAAACTGAAATGAAATTAATTTAGTTTACTTCTAAACAAGTCGATGCAGGCTTGTTACTGCCCAGCCCACCTTAAGGTAGAGAGGCAAAAAAATTATCGTAAGCGACATTAGGATAAATCGTAACCACCACGAGTATACGGCGCATACGATGTTTTGTCAGTGTCATATTGGCGGTTACGATGTAAATACGTCCGTTATGAAAACCGTTACAAAATTACTGGTGGATACAATAACTTTAATACGAGTTTTGTATACCTTTTTTAATAATTAACAGGCTGACCTAAGTTATGTGTATGTGCCGTTCATCGTAAGCAACAGTTTGGTGTAAAAACATAATTTTCGAGAAATTAGTCGCTTACGATGTTTTGTCAAAAACCCATCGGTATGTAACCATTAAATTTAAATTTCAAAAGCCGATTATGGCTAGAGGATTACTTTTATAAAAATTTTATTTGTACAGTTGAACCACTAAAAACCTATTTTATAAGATGCAAATATAAAAAAAATCACTAAACTAGTCCATTCTCATAAATTCTGCTTTTTAAAACACAAATTTTAAGCTTAGTCTCGTCATGGAATAATTATGGGTTATAATTTTTTTTAATTCTTAAATTAATTAAACAACAATTTTAGAAGCGCATTGCGGTATTTAAAAGTTAAAACAGGGATCTTAAATTTGTTTGTATCCTTCAAATTTTTTTTAATTCTCAAAAATTCTACTCTGAAAATACAAATTTTAAGTATAGCTTAGTAATGGGATTATGATGGGTTATAATTTTTTAAAATTTTTAAATTTGTGTTTTAAAGCGTAGAATTTCGATGAATTAAAAAAATTGTAGGATAGGTACCATCTTAAAATCCTTGTTTTAACTTTGAAATAAAATCAACAATCAAATTTATGATGTATAATTATTAGCATAAGTTTTTCAAATAATTCATGTGGACAATTTTTCACCAAGTTATGGCTATTTAAAAAAAGTCCTTGAAATTTTTAAAAATTCGTATATCTCGATTGTCTGAATGAAAAAAAAAATTCACAAAATTCTTTTTCGAAGGGTACAGAACGATGCCCAAATTTCAGCAAAATCTGAGATGCAAAACCAATCGGTAGGATGAGTTGGCATGAAATGCCCCATATACGAGGGTTGTCTAAAAACATGACCTCAACATGAAGATGGCAGCACTCGTAAACAAAAGTTGAGGACTGTGTTTGCGCATGCTGTGAAAGGTACCCACTAACATTTCAGCCATTTTGGACACGCAGTTGTTGTTTGATAATCATTTGAGTGAGTCGATGTGAGTGTTTTTATGAAAATGGGAAAAATCGAGTATCGAGCTGTTATTAAATATTTGTATTTGAAAGGCAATTTAAACCTGGCTGTACCAGCTTAGGTGACGATGAACGTTCGGGACGTCCAAAAACTGCAACTACTGACGATAATATCGCAAGTTCACCAAATGGGGTTAGACAACCGTCAAATTAAAATTAGAGAGATAGCAGAGGCTATAGGCATGTCCAAAGATCGTGTTTATCACGTATTTAATCAAGATTTAGGAATAAGACAGCTGCCCGCGCGTTGGGTGCCGCGTTTGCTCACTTTGGACCAAAAACGCGTTCGAATGAACATTTCCAATTCTATGTTGGAGCAGTTGTCCGCGCGTTGGGTGCCGCGTTTGCTCACTTTGGACCAAAAACGCGTTCGAATGAACATTTCCAATTCTATGTTGGAGCAGCTGTCCGCGCGTTGGGTGCCGCGTTTGCTCACTTTGGACCAAAAACGTATTCTAATGAACATTTCTAACTCTCTGTTGGCGCAGTTTAGGCGCAATAAATCAGACTTTTGGTGCCGACTAATTACTGTAGATGAAACTTGAATACACCATTATACTTCAAAAACAAAAACACAGTCAAAACAATGAACTGCGAAGGGGGAATCGGCTCCAAAAAAAAGCAAAGGTTGTTCCTTCGGATGGGAAAGTGATTGCAACTGTTTTCTGGGATGGTCATGGAGTTATCTTAATTTGCAGAAAAAGAGAATTTTGTTTCACAAAATGCGCCGTCTCACACCTCAGCGGTTGCCATGACGAAAATCCACGAATTACGGTTTGAACTGCTTGATCACCCTCCTTACTCACCAGATCTAGCCCCAAGCGACTTTTTTTGTTCGCTAAACTAAAAGTTGCGCTCGGAGGACAGAGATTTTCGTCGAATGAGGAGGCCATCGCCTTCGTAAACAACTATTTTGCAGATAAAGACGCCGAGTACTATTTGGACGGGCTGAAGAGATGGGAGCATCGCTTGGAGAAGTGTATACACTTACAAGGAAAATAAAAATTAATTTGAAGAAAAAATGTCTAGTATCTTTGTTACGTCGGAAACTTTTCCCTCGTACAGGGTTAGTATAAAGTTTCTCTTCAATGGTTTAATAATTTTAAATGAAAATGCTCATCCCCTTCTAAGAAGATATGAGGAATTTAAAAATGCTATCGGAAACGCATATCAGTCAGGAAAACCAAAATGCGTCGCAACTGATAATGTAAAGTTGAAAATGTTACTTATTATTTAAAAAACAAATAATATTGTATCCGCTATCTCAAAACTTTATCCTCATCCAAATAACCCAGCAATTTCTGCTGAAGACTTAGTCAAGACGTAGTCCTTATCTAACATTTCTCGATTTTCTCCTGTGGGGTTGTTCTAAAAAATAGACTCACAAATTTAAATGACAAAGTTATGCATACGAAACTTATTGCTGCAAGTGTTAACAAAATTCTTTACAAGAATTTGCAGACCGTTTAGGCTATTGTCAAATAGCAGAATGGCGTAATTTTGAACATTTAATATAATTTTCTTAAGGCCGGTTCATGCAACAATAATTATAGTTACATTATCATTAAGAAAAGTTGAGCACCCATTTTATAGTAGACGCGTTCATACAACACCTCAGTGCAATGCAATTATATTAAGCACACTAGGGAACTTTCAACTTTTCATTTACATTACAGCATATTCTTAGTGGAAACAGCAAATGTGCTTGCGCAGTACGAAGGCATGAAAATGTGAAATGGTATTTATGTCAAAATGGACTGGAAAAGTAGTGACGTAAGTGTCAAACCAAATGATTCCAAACAACTTTTTTTATGGTATGTTTTATAGGTGTTATTGACCATTTTATTGTATTTTTTTGATTTTTCGGAGTTAATTACTATTTTTTACATTGGTATGTGTTCATTCATATGTTTTACATATCACTAAAGTAGATAGATGAAAATTTCGTAAAAATATTATAACATAACCTTTAAAGTTGTGCATTGTCATAAATTTTGAGAATATTTACTAAAAAGGTACTTTTAAAATCGAATTTTAAAAGATTTTGCTTATATATATTTAATTATGATACTTGCGTTATATTTTTAAGTATAATATTAACAAAATAACTCAAAAAAAAGTTATTTCTGGAGATTTATAATGTTGCAGTTTGGAATCATTTCGTTGACATTTCCAAAAAAAAAACAATTTTTATAATAATTTTTATGCATTCACTAAGTTAACTTGATTAATTCCTCCGAAATAGACGGTGTACTTAAATTATAACAAAGGTTTTTTTAAATTATTTCTTTCTTTTGATTATACCTGTTAATATAAAGGATAAAATAAGAAAGAAAGAAAACCAGTCCAAAATACATAAAAAACTAAATAGAATCTTTATTTTTAGGCGAAGACCATTGCAATTGCTACGAAAATTGGAAAAAACAACAGGGACAAGATAGTGAAGATAGTAAGAGTTTAACTTCCTTTTTAATGATTCCACTTATAATTATATAATTTAAATCATTTTGTAGAAAATTGTTCTTGTTTCATGGGAAAGAAAAAACAAGATAATCAAGAAGATAAAATGACGGAAATTGGTAAGAAATTGACCCTTTCTTTCATATTTATCTATAGAATTTTAATACGAGGTCTGCTACTTAAATTTTAAAGAATGTTATACCGATTTAAATGCCTCTCATATAACCTTCGATAATTAAGCTGTCCGTTCAACAGTTTATTATATAGCTTTACTTCCAAAACATTAAAGGATTGTCACAATACTCTTAATGAAGTAAAAGTAAACAAAGCTTACCTATTACTACAAGTTACCAATGCATTATAAATAACGAAGAGTCGAACAGATCACCTAAACAGGGTATAAATCAACCTTGCATTGGAGTAGAACCAACATGGCTAACCTTAACTGATTGTATGTTTTTTAACTTTGATGCAAATTTATTTTTGGAATACTGGTTTATGTTACAACAATACCAATGGAGCAACAAAAAATAGATAATTCTAAATGGTCGACCATGAGTTATTTGCAAGTTATTTTCAGTGGTAAAAACACAACTGAAAATACTCACAGTGGTTTTGATTTTTAACCCCTGATCATTAGCCCCCGATCATTCGTTCTTATTGGTGCAGATCAGAAGTAAAATAAAAGGTGAAGTTAAAATCTCATATCAAATCACACCTCTTTTTGGGATTTGCAAAAGTGCCAGGAAAATTAATTTAAAGCCAAGCAAAAGTATGATAGTTATTTAAAAACGTAATAAAATGTTTTGATCATAGATTGTCAATTGTCTTTTCAAAAATGTATGTAGCTGTCCTCCTAATGTAACATAACAAAGTCTTAAGGTTTTTATGTTTTCTTGTTTTTTAGACTGTACCTGTGAATTGGCAGAAACGGAGGATGGTTGTAAGTAATTAATAAGTTTCTTCCAGCCCAGCTGAAAACCATCCAGCAGCCCTCCAACCAATATATTATTGGTATTAACAATATTTTGTTTTAACATTAAAACAACTAATCTAATAAAAATGGCCGATTTGTGAATGGTTTTCGTTGGATCTGGAAGACGGTTAAAATTAAATTCGTTTTTCACCAAAATTATTTTTTTATTTTAGCTAAAAGTGAATGTAAGTGCTATGATGTGTGGAAAGAAGAACAGGATAAAGCAAAGGAAAAAGGTAGAATTTATTACGTTTTAGTAGTAGCCAGTTTATTGTAAAAGTAGGCTCTGGACACCTTTATTATAGAATCCTTTCTTTGATGTCTTATAATCAAAAATTCTGCTGATTATTTTTAAAAGTAGATTAGAAAAAAAAAGAAAAGTTAAAGGCAATCAACTCGGATAAGACCTTTTATGCCCCCTACTAAACTTATTTAATGCTGGTTTACAAATACAACACCTCGGCCTTGCTGAAGACTAGTAACTGTGACGGTACTAGATATAGTAAATAATCTGAAAATTTATGGATTCTGAGATATCCAGTGGGAGGTCGTGCTCTCTTGCCCCATCGCAACAAAATATGAATTTTCCTGATTGTTCTAGTTACAGTTTCCCGCGGTGTTCTCGAAGATAAGATGTCTAGTTAATACCCCTTTAATACCTCTTAGATTACATACTACAGATTACGAATTGGGCCAACTTGACTGTCTGATACAATCCAATCTTTGTAGATCTACTCTGTTGTATAAAGCACCTCATCTAGCCCTGGATTTCTGATGACACCTCATCTAGCCCTGACTTCCTGAAAAATTATAACAACTTCGACAACCTGCTACTTCCTTCCTGTGGACATCCTCTTTTTCCCTTTGCTTCATTAGTAACCTAGATTATCGAGTTCATGATTGCCCTACTCTTTAGTGCCGTATTTATTCATTTGCTTCAAAAAGATAGGATCTTCTCTCCATTTAAGAGCTTTTGTCACCGATTTGGGATATAAAAAGGCCCCACCCATGTCTAAAGACAGAAGACTTCCGTATTTGATACATGCTCGCGACTTTATGCCTGTTCTATACCACCTCAGTTTGTTGTGGTTTGAGGCCCTCAGCGTGTATCTAATAGAGCCCCTTATGGAGTCCCTGTAACAGAGCTTATTCAAGGCGTCCCCCGCAAAATCTTTTACCAAGCACAGCCAAAGCAGCCTTGGCTTATTGAAGATTGACTAGCAGGACCTTGATATTGATAATAACCTCTTACCTGTTCGTCTGGACAGTGCATTTGTTACTGCAACTTATAGTTACTGCAACTATCTGTGCGCGACATACCCAAGTACCGTAGTCTACCATTAGCCTTACCTAAGGCACTTTCTCCGAAAAATTTTCCATTGCTTCTAAAATGGATACCTGTACAGCCTTCAGAAATTGTCAATAATCTTTCTAAAAATGTATTTAGCTGCTCTCATAGTGTTACAAAAGGAGTCTCAAAGTCCTTGCAGTGTAACAAAAAAAAGATCTTAAGGTTTTAATGTTTTTTTTTTCGTTTTTAGAATGCACTTGTGAAAATGCAGAATCGGATGATGCATGTAAGTAATTATTAGGTTTTTTCCAGCACAGCTGAAAACCATCTAGCAATAGTTTAACAAAAAAAAAATTTGAATCTGGAACCGTTGGCGAAAATGATACCGTAAACCGTTTACACTACCACTACACCAACACTTTTATCTGCTTGACGCGTGTTTCGATAACCAAGTTATCTTCTTCAGAGACCGAAGGTAAACTAAATTCAACTCTGTTTGAAACTCAGTTTTTAAAACTCAATTTAAACTCAGTTTAGTTACCTTCGGTCTCTAAAGAAGATAACTTGGTTATCGAAACGCGCGTCAGGCAGATAAAAGTGTGTGATGGTAGCGTGTAGTGGTAGTGTAAACGGTTTTCGGTAATAGTTCAACCTACTATTGGTATAAACTGTCGTTTGTTATGGAGATTAAACGACTGGTCGAAAAAAATGGCCGAATTGTGATCGGTTTTCTGTTGCGGTTGGAGAACATTAAAAATATATATTTATTTTTTACCAAAAATGATATTTTATTTTATTTCAGCTAAAAGTGATTGTAAGTGCTATGATGTATGGAAAGAAGAACAGGATAAAGCAAAGGAAAATGGTAAAATGTATTACGTTTTAGTAGTAGCCAGTTAATTGTAAAAGTATCTTTACATACGTAAATTTAGAATTTTTAATTGTGCGATAGTGTTGTAAATGTTTTATCCTTTATCTTTTTATTCGCATTAATGTACACTACTATTATAATACATACATCACAATTTGATGCTACAAAAGAAAGAAAGGCTATATGGTTGCCTGTATTATAAAATACTTCCTTTAATATAATCAAAGATTGTTGTAATTATATTTAAAAATGGAGTAAAAAAGAGAAAATTTATAGAAAAATCACTTTGCATAAAATCTTTTATGCTTCCTTTTAATATTTATGTGATTCTGGTTTATAATTAAACAACTCGGCCTTGCTGAAGGCTAGTAACAGTGACGGTTCCAGAGATGGTAAATCATCTTCTGCATTTTTATGGTGTCTGAGATATCCAGAACGGCCTCCCACTGGATATCTCTTGCAGTCAGTAGGTATTCCTCATCACAACATAATCTAAGTTGTCTTATTTGTTCTAGTTTCAGTTTCTTAGGGTGTTTTCTAAGATATAATGCCTTTTTAAAAACCCTTTAAGAATTCTAAGATTATATATTACAGATTATGAATTGAGCCTACTTGACATCCTGATACACTGCAACCTTTGTAGATCAATTGTGTTGCTCTTGTATAAAGCACCTCATCAAGCCCTGGTCTTCTGATGACACATCATCTTTCCCTGGCTTTCTGATAAAGTCCAACAGCCTTGATAGTTGTTTTATATTCTACGAACATTCTCTTTCTACTTTTGCTTCAATGGTAACTTCGATTATCAAGTTCATGATAGTCCTACTCGGTAGTGACGTCTTTATTCATTCGCTTATAAAGACATCTCTCCTTTTAACAGCTTTAGAGGCTGTTTCGGGATATACGTTATTAGGCACCAACGTCTGAAAACAGAAGCTATTGGTATTCCTTTACAGCCTTGAAGACTATATTTGGGCCTTGGAAAACACTGCGTCTAGCCCCACTACCTCTGTTAAGGACACTTCTTGTGATACTTCTACGTGACTTTGGCCTTTTCTAACTAAGATCTCAGCCTTATTGTTAAAAGCTCCAGACATCTTGGCATTAATGACTTTATCTTCGCTCATTAGGTGTACCTCTTTAGCAGAGGCTTAATGTCCTTTGAGCGTTCTGTACCTCGTCTTCTGACTGACTATCCATTCAGATTTCAAGAGTAGCTAGGGAAAGTTAGTCCGCTCGAGCAGAGCCCCTCATGTGCAAAAAGGCAAATATAGTAACCTTTTAAATTAAAAAAAGTTCACATAGTTTATTTGAACTTGTTCAAGTAGAGACAGATCAAAAATGATATAAAAGGTGAACGTTTTTTATATCGTTGAAATATTAAAATCACATGTCAAATCAAACTTCTATTGGATGGGCAAAACTTGGTTTTAAGGCATGCAACATTTTTTGTATTAAAAATTGTCAATTATCCTTTTAACAATGTATTTAGCGCCCTCGTAGTGTTATATAAGAAGTCCTAGGGTCCTCGCAGTGTAAAAAACATTTTGAGGTTTTAATGCTTTTTTTATTTTGTAGAATGCACCTGTGCAAATGGAGAATCGGATGATGCATGTAAGTAATTATTAAGTTTTTCCAGCAATCGTTCAATCAATCCATTATTGGTTTTAACTGTCTTTTGTTATAAGGATCAAACAAACTGGTCAAAAAAACATGGCCAAATTGTGATCGGTTTTCTGTTGTGGTTGGAGAACAATTAATTTCAAATATATTTTTCACCAAAAAATATATTTTATTTAATTTCAGCTAAAGGTGATTGTAAGTGCTATGATGTATGGAAAGAAGAACAGGATAAATCCATGGGAAAAGGTAAAATTTATTACGTTTTAGTAATACCCAGTTAGTTGTAAAAGTATCTTTACATCCGTGCAATTGTTTATTTTTTTTGGGCTTTGGTGCTCTAAATTTAGTTACACTTTGTCAATTTATTTACTCTAAAGTACACTAATATTATGGCACCACAACCTGTGGCTGCAAAAAAGGGAGGGGTATGTATGCTTTAATTATAGAATTATTGCTTTGATATCTCATAATCAAAGATAACTACTGATTGTACAGTAAAGACGCAAAGGTTTGCATAAAATTCTAACGAAATATATCACTAAAACTAAAAGTCAAAACACAATTATTAATAAGCACATTAAAAATAAAACTTTTTAAATAAAATTATTTATTTAAAAAATTGCTTTTTTAAACTCAATGACAACTTTATCGACGAATTTTTTTTATTTGGGTTTGTGGAAATCGTCAGATTATATAATCTTTTTCCTTGAAATAATTCCTTAAAAATAAAAATAAAAATTGGCCACACTGGACACTGTCAAATTGTCAGATTAGTGGAATATACACTTTTTAGCATGTAATTCACAACCTTCCTCACCGGAACTTCGCTTCTCGGTTTTTAATGGAGCCCAACATTAATAACTACCTCTCTACTTGGCACATAATTCATATTTTTGGATCAAACAAAAGTGTTAAGGTTTTTATTTTTTTATTTTTAGACTGTACCTGTGAACATGCCGAATCAGATAATACGTGTAAGTAAATAAAATGCTCTGTATTATTTCGCCAAAATTAATAATCTATTTTCAGCAAAAGGATCTTGTAAGTGCTATGAAGTGTGGAAAGAAGAGCAAGATAAAGAAATGGAAGAAGGTAGACTTTTAATTACGTTTAACTTAAATATTAACAATTATTATTTATGGTTCGGTTCTATAATTAATTAACCAAATAAAAAAGGTAAAAAAGGTTGATCATGATTATATTAACAGTCTCGTCGTCGAAACATTACAAATTAATTATTACTAGGAGTGGGTCCCACGTGCTAGAATACCTAGCTTTCGGAGGCCTTATATTTTTAAATTATTTTAAAAATCTGTTCACCATATTTTGACTTTATGACTATTAAATACTGAAAATCCTCTTTCAAAGGTTAATTAAAAAAAAAAAAAAATTTATCTAATAATAAGAGGAATAAGGAGAATATTTTTTAAATTATCATTTGCTGAAATACTGTATACCACGGCTGGTCCGACCAGTCCGGAATAACTAAAATTTCTTCTGCATTCTCATTTTTTTAATATTCGATACTAACGTATAAGACAAGAATGCGTAAAATAACAGATTTTTACAAGAAAAAGTAAATGCATCTACCAAAATTGAATCTGAATCTGGTTTGCTTAGATTTTTAGTTTTGTTTAGATGCAAGGTTGATAGAAAATGCATAATTTTATTAAAATATTTCTGGGATAACAGAACTTGTGTAATAACTGCTACTAATAGAGTTCCATAACATAATTTAAATTATTTTTCTTTAGAAGCAAAACTTGAAGAAACAATCAGAGAAGTTGAGCCTGAAGAAAATGCAGATGACAATGTCGAAACAGAAGAAACGGATGAGGCACAGTTGGCTTCTGACGAAGATGATGAAGATCCTGAGGAGAAAGCCGCTCGTTTGGAAGAAGGTAAGTACCTACCTTACCAGTATATTATTTTGATTGTACATTTGAATATTTACGACAAGTTTACAAAGGTAATCTTAAATACACACATTGGAACAGTCTAGGAATAATTTTAAGAAATAATTAATTAGACAGAATTAATGTATGTATCGATAAAATTGCACGTGAAATGCATGTATTAGTTCAATTTCTAATGATTATTATACCTGTTCGTTTTAAAAAAGTAAAACAACAAAAAGTAAAACAATCCTGAGTTATGGAAAACGTAAAAGTGCTCCGCGGTTTAAAATTTAAATTAATTTCTAATTTGATCATAAAATATTGTCTAGTGACTACATATCAATTGGTATTGCGTTTCATCATGTAAGAAGTCGTTTAACTTTAGACAAAATGAATCGAACTGTAGGTATTATTGGCATGGTGGTATGCGGCAAACTCAAAGCGTTATCAGCAGATATAGAACCGAGAAACTGGTAGTCCAGCCGAGCAACATCCAGGACGGGGACGCTCTACAACAGCAACTCAAAAACGATTATTAACTATAAGAGTTATAGTTACGACTGTACAAAAAGAACATAACCTATTTATTGGTTGAGATACAATGCAAAATCGTCTTTATAAAGCCATCTAGTTCAGTAGACGGCCCCTGAGATGTTCACCTCTGTCTGAAATGGTGTCCAGAATTTCAGAATTGGGCCACTTAAGATTGGGCTATACAGTTCATTGACGAATCTAGATTTGGATTTTACCCAGACTTTTCCAAAAAGAGTGTGACAAAGATATGGAAATGTGGAACGACTAAGACACATATTAAGAACAGTAAACCACTAAACGGTTGAATTAAACTTTCATTATTTATTCGCAAAATAAGTTTTTAAATGCAATGACAACCGTTTCGCTAGAATTAGCATCGTCAGAATGTCAATCTGCTGTTAACTGTTCTTAATAATATGGACTTTTACATATTAAGGATTAGTACAATAAATGTGACTGACATATTTAGGAAGTGAGCAGATACAGACATGGCACAATCATGGTATGGGGTGGAGGTAGAATCAATCTCGTTTTTGATTCATTCCTAATAGGTCAGTTATAATACCATCCATCGTTTTTGGGCGCAGTTGATGGAAACTTAAGCTTAATGCATGATAATCCCCATTCACATATTACATTATTGTGACCAACTGGTTGGAAAGCGAGGAAAGTTTTACCATGGTCAGCACAATCTCCGAACCTTAATCCTGTTAAGTATGTTTGGAATATGTTTCGACGTAAAATCACTTCAAATATGGGTAACAATTTATGTACCGGTTCAATTTCGAGAGCTTCTAAAAGCAGAGTGGGCGAGTATACCACAAAGTTATATTGATAATCAAAGTGGAGGTCACACTTTTGTTTTAATTTTGATTTTTCACTTTTTGAAAAGATTTTACATAGATCTTAAAATTACTTATATTGAATTATTTTTGTTTTAATGAGATTGCATGTTTTTTAAAGAAAATATTTTGAATAAACATTAATTAATATAATACATGTATTATTCTTTTCCTAAATTAACTCAAGAAAAGCTCACGTTTATTTTTAAAAATATCCCTAGATTTTTCCGATATGATATATATTATAAAACTAAAATTAATATTTTATTTCCAGCTGAAAATGCATGTAAATGCTATGAAATGTGGAAAGAACAACAACAAAGGGCAAAGGAAGAAGGTAAGAGTTTGACTACTGAATAGGCAAACTTTAGTAGTGATAAGTTAATAATAATTTATTAAAATTATTTCGCAGGAAATTGTTCTTGTTACTTGACTTCAGAAGATAAATTAGCGATAGCTCAGATAATGCAGGAGAAGTTGGATGTTACACAGCAGGAAATAGATGAATTAAGGAAAGAAATTGAAGAGCTGCAGTTTCAGGAATTGACCAAATATACGAACTCAGCAGCACTTTATAAAGAAATAATGAAGGAATCTGTTCTAGACACAGTCGGTATCTCCTAATTTGGATATTTTGTTTTATTTCCTTTATTAACTAACTTATTTATTTCCTTTTATGAGTTCTAGATTGTTTATTTTTTTCTTAATAAAAATAAATTTAAGAACAAGCAGTAACATCACTGTAATCCATTCTTTCTACTGAATTTTAGTCATCTTAACATTAGACATTACTATATTGCTGGATCATTTTGCTGTTTCGTCCTGATATCCCCTTTTTTTTCAGGACTTTAATTTGTCTAGTCTCCAACGTACAGTAACGCCGAAAAACGGGAGTTGTAAAATATTTTGTTCGACTCCTTTAACCATTAGCGGAAGGGTTACTACACAACAAAAAAGTAAGTATTTGTTACACTAAAATTACACACAGCTCATCTCAAAAGTCCGCACCAAATGGGAAAGTTATTTATAATGGGTTTTACAATAAAAACTTTATTCTTCATAAAAGTGTGTGCATCCTCTAAAGCGAAAAATGTACCAACAAAATGTAGCGAAAAACGCGTCATAAAAATGGTAAATATCAAAAAATTTGTAAAAGTTGTGCATCATTGAATAATAATACATCAAGGTTTAGTCGTGACCATGTGAAGAAATTTTAATTTTTTACAATTTTTTAAAATGGTGGCTAAAAGAAAAAAGATTTGCTTTATAATTCAGCACAGATTGATCACCTCTAGTTGGTGACAGTCTTTGTTTCAACAATAATTATTTTAATATTAATATTATATTTATTATCTAATGATTATTTTTTACGTTTCTTAAAACCAATGAAATGCTTCTTTATTGGCCACAAGGGTAAGATTCAACCAATTATGTCATTATTATAGTGGGAATAAATCTCTTGTGATTATTGTCGGGAATAATCACTGTAGCTTTTATTTGTCTAGCAACTGTCAGATTCTCGTCAAAATAATTACTTAATTGTGTCAACGCGAATTATATTGTAAGTAATAATTAATTAAATTAAATTTTTCAATAATTTAATGATAGTTTTATTGATTTTTTTTATTGTAAAAATTTGTGAATAATAATAATCTTGTCAAAAATAACTCGAGAATTCCATAAATTAGAAAATATTTTGACAGATTTTGTTCAAACTTGTTGCCAAGTCTTCATACAATCTGTCAAATTATTTTCAATTTACTCTCACTATCTTGTTTTATATAAATAATAGCAACTAATATAATAGGTTAATAGCAAGCAAACTCTTGACATTAATTTTGATGTATTATATTTTATCACAGATCGATAGATCAGGTGCATCGACAGTATATTGCGTATTAAATTTTCTTATATAGTGCGATTTCTTTAATCAAATTTATAATTCTAATTACATTATGAAGTGCTATGGTCATGATAGTGGAAAATGAATTGGATTCAAGGATTTTTGTTCTAATTGTTTGTAGGGTTATGCATTCTGCTTTTATATGTTTTATTGTGGAAAAGGTTGAGTAACCTAAGTGTACTAGCTAAAAGAAAACAAATCCTAACTTCCTATGAACACTTAGGTAATCTATCCGAAATAAATAATTACTTTATTGAAAGTTCACAGAGTGTCGAACCACCTAATGGGGAAAGTCTAGTCTTCTACAATAATAACAAACTTGATGGTGTCGGCAATTTTACATTTAAACAAACTAATGATTTCGAGGTTTACAAAGTACTCCTTAGTATTAAATCAAATGCAAAAGGACTTGATGGTATTATCCTTATGTTATTACTTCGTGGCTGTCCATTTATCATACCCTTTTTAACACACATCATTAACATCCCTATCCAAACAAAAACGTTTCCCAATGACTGTAAGAAGGCCAAAGTAGTTCCGATACCTAAAATTAGTAACCCGGAAAACTTATCAGACCTCAGACCAATAGCTTTATTGTGCACGTACTCAAAGGTTTTTGACCAAATGAGGGATTTTGTTGAATCTTATAATATAATACCCGAAAACCAGTCAGGTTTTAGGGCAAACTATAGCTGCGTTAGTAAAAGTAATTGATGATATTCATCGCGCTTTAGATGATAACGCTATGATGGTATTAGTTCTTTTAGATAATAGTAAAGCCTGTGATCGTATTAAACATGCATTACTTATCACAATACTCCACTACTACGTCTTTGACGTGAGTGCAATTGAACTTATAAGCAATTATCTGTCGAATAGAGGGCAAAGTATATCCTGTAATGGAGAGTCTTCTGAGATGGTTAATGTAGATAATAGGGTTCCACAAGGCTCCATTCTTGGTCCTTTATTGTTTACCATATATACAGATGAACTCAGGAAACATCTTAAATGGTGTCAGTATCACTTATATGCAGACGATACTCAACTTTATTGTAACTGTAATTTAAACAGGAAGATTTGAATGAAGCCTGCTTGCATATAAATGAGGACATTGACAACTTACTGCAAGCCTCCAATAAATTTTGTCTCACAATCAATGCGTCTAAAACAAAATTGATGCTTTTCGGTGAAGCTAAAGCAAGAAAAAACATATCAAACCAGATTATAATCAAAGTCAATCAGAACAAAATTGAACTAGTCGATAAGGCAATGAACTTGGGTTTAATAATGGACACCCATTTAAACTTTCAGGATCATGTTAATGAAATACTACGTCGGTCATTTTCCAATTTAAAATTATTATATGGTCATAGGTTTTATCCGACATTAAGGGTCAGGCAAAAGCTTTGGGGGATGTAGTATATGGACCTTCTATCTCGCAGTTTAATAGTAACAAATTACAACGAATACAGAATTGTTGCGTACGATTTACTTGTAGCATATAGGGTAGACAACCAACAACTAGACACCTTTGGCAATTAGGCTGGTTAAAAATGAATGAAAGAAGATTCCTCCATGCTTGTACCGTTTATTATAAAATTGTTTTTTCACGTAAACCTCCATATCTATACAAAAAAAAAATATTGGGGCTGATATTCACAATATTAATATAAGGTTTAAAAATACACTCCACCAGTATATCAAACGTGTCTGTTTAAAAGGTCATTCTCGTATCAAGTGACAAAGGCATATAACAGGATACCAAATGAATATAAACAGCTCACAATTCTTTCCTTTAGAAATAAAATAAAAACAGATTTGTTACAAGGTCAGTTTGCAGAAGTCTTGTAAGCTTCAAGTATGATAAGGCGTCGAAAACGTATAATTCTACAATAAAATATTAACGTGAATCTTCAATTTTCACTAATTTTTTTTAGATTTTTTAGATTTTAATATTTTCCATCTCTCATCTATGACTTTTTTTTTGCATTTTTCTCACAAGAAGTACCATTTAGTTTCTGGTTGAGTGGAAGAGCAAGGCAAAATCTTTAAAAGACTATCCGCTTGAACTCTTCCTTTTGGTATCTGCTTTACTTGTTAATTTCTTATCCTGGTGTAGAATAACGTAAATTGTTTAATTTTGTATTGCGGATTACCAATACAATAAAAAAATATCTTATTTATAATTTTATATATACATATTTTACCATTCGTGTGTTACTGTCTGTATAATTTTTTTTAAAAAGTTCCCAATACAGGAACCAAAAGTCAAATGGATATAAAGTAGTTTTATTGCATTAATTAAATAATCACAACCTAACACCCAAGAAACACAAATCAATAAAATCATTTATTATTATTATTATTATTATTATTATTATTATTATTATTATTATTATTATTATTATTATTATTATTATTATTATTATTATTATATCATTTATTCTCGTTAGGTACGGATGCTGATCATGTGACGGGCTGTAGGCCAGGTCGTATGATACTAGATTACTGTTGTAGAAAGGTTCTTACTATTGTCGTCGTTTTTAGGATGACCGCTTTTTGTATTTGTGTATGTAAGTGTGGGTTAATATCCAGTATTTTTAGTTGGCTTAAAAAGTTGTTTGTTGTGATACCAGTAGCTGATATCACTATTGGCACTATGTAGACCGCTTCTTGTTTCCATAACTCTTTTAGTTCTATCGCTAGAGGTATATATTTTGTAGTTTTTTTTATTATTATTATTTTTATTATTTATTATTATTATTATTATTATTATTATTATTATTATTATTATTATTATTATTATTATTATTATTATTATTATTATTATTATTATTATTATTATTATTATTATTATTATTATTATTATTATTATTATTATTATTATTATTATTATCATATTATCATTTTTGAGTAGATAGGGGTGTGTGAGGTATGAATTGCCAATGTATAATCTTTTTATTATAATGTTATATTTATATGTTAGTTCTTGGAAGTGTACTTTGTCAAAAAAGTTTGGTTGTTTTTGTCATACTTTATTTTAATCTGTTGGTGTTAGTCCAGTCTTCTTGAATTAGATCATACGATGTAAGGCGGAGTTTCTTGTTTCTTTGGGTGTATATAATAATTGGGAAGGAGATTCTTGAGTGATAGCCATTTTAGCTAATAAATCAACTCTTTCATTACCCTCGATTTGTAGACGAA
Source organism: Ophraella communa (assembly GCA_035357415.1). Lineage (NCBI taxonomy): Eukaryota > Metazoa > Arthropoda > Insecta > Coleoptera > Chrysomelidae > Ophraella > Ophraella communa. Next base: position 16,696,858 of record CM068993.1, read on the forward strand.
TGTGTAAAATTGGGCGCTTAACCCCAAAATGACCATATGGTTATATACAAGGGTTATTTGACCCATAATAACTTACGGGTCATTGGTATGGTGGACAAAGACAGAGCAAACAGGAGCAGTAAGGCTGTTAAGTAACATACAAATGTTAGCTTGCCTGTGCGTTACGGGGGCCATAAAAACTACTTCTTTAGCTGCACTGGAAGTCTTGTTAAATATTCCACCACTACACATATATATATGTACAGGGCGAAGCGAGAGCAGCCATGCACAGATAAATACATAATCAGCAGCACATAAGCCGATCGCATGGGGCTGATAATGGTAAGCTAATCGAGGAACTAAAAGCGGATAACATTTTGGGGCAACCCATTGACGCAACAGTCACGAGATATAGCTTTGCCAATAAATTTAAAATAGTTATACCAGGTAGGGAAGACTGGGAAAAAGGTGTACCCGTAGAGGCGGAGTCAACCTGGTACACGGACGGCTCAAAGACGCCGTGTGGCGTGGGAGCCGGCGTAGTGGGAAGGAAACAAGGGATAACATTCCCAGTAAGTCTATCTTAAAATGCCACGATTTTTCAAGAAGAAATTACGGCAATTCACTACTGTGTAGAAGAAATTTAAAGGCTGGATAGGACGTACCGTTTAATAGCCATCTTCACAGACAATCAGGCGGTGCTAAGGGCACTAGATTCTGTAGAGGTCAATTCTAGGCTAGTATGGGACTGTGTAATGGTGATCCAGAAAAATCAAAACATTCCCCTACCCATAGCAATAAACAACAGAATGCTTGAACAGGTGACAAAGTACAAATACCTAGGGTGCTGGATTAACAACAAACTTGACCCTGAACAAGAAATAACAGCAAGGACTGCTCAAGCGAGAAGTAGTTTTATGAAAATACGGGGGCTGCTCACTGACACACATATCAGTTTACAATTGAGACTGAAACTTGTTAAATGCTATATATGGTCGGTGTTACTCTATGGCGCGGAAGCTTGGACACTCAAAACATCTAGTATGAATAAAGTGGAGGCCTTTGAGATGTGGGTTTATCGCCGAATTCTAAAAATTCCCTGGACAGCACGAATAACAAATGAAGCAGTCCTGCAAAGGTTAAAAAAGGAAAGAGAACTCCTAACATTAATAAAAACCAGGAAAACCAGTTACTTTGGTCATCTGCTAAGACAAGGAAAATATTATATCCCACAATTGATAATAAAAGCGGGTTGTATCCTTCAACAACCAAAAGGGCATATTTCACAAGATGAGTACTTGAGCGTTTTTTCAGACTCTTCAGACGAGCGTATTAGTTGAAAAGGATATAAAATTGTCGTATTGGCCTATATATGGTCTTTCTCAAAACGGAAATCGTGTTTGTATCATTTGTCAGAAGAAATGCGTTCGTTATTTAATTGCGAGCGAGGGACGCGTTCTTTGATTGGTCTCGTTCAAACAGATAAATAGTTAGCGTCTATAAGGGGTATCTCATGTACAGTAGCATTAACAGTGAATCGGGGTCGGTTTTAACGGTAATAATAGCGGTATCGTTTACGGTCGGTAATAGTGCAAGGTGACATGACGATAGAATTGTTACAGGTTGTTTTATGCCCGTATGCACCGTTGTCACTGTAAACGAGGATTAAGTAATCCAGATTAGTGTCGAGAACCTAAGATGCTATGCACCGACATCCAATAAAACTCGATTAGTTAATCCGTGTACACATTATGACAACACCGCTACAATTTTGCGTTCTGAGATTTTTAAATTTATTTACTTGGAGAAATGTTGTTTCTTTATGGTTACTATCGATATTTGTCTTTTTATTATCTATCTATTATTATTTAATGTAGTAGAGTCGTTAGAAGTTGTGAAGATAAAGTTTAAATTAATTCATTGGCAAATCATGGATAAAAAAGAGAACCTAATTTCGCTGTGCAAGAAAAAACTCACTTATTTAATGTTATTTTGCCTGAGTACCTAGAAGTATTAGAGGATAAAAAAACAGACATCATCTTCCAAAAAAAATTCATCTTCTACCTTCATAAATTCTCAATTCACAAATTCACTTTTAACTAAAACAAAGTTTATCTCTTCAATTTGTCGGACCAAAAAGTTAGGTTAGAGTCAAAAACTTCGATTAAACCATCCGTATTGACATTTCATTAGATTAAACGCCCGAACTCGAGCGATTAAAGATAAACTCGTTTAACAGCCGAAAAAGTGTTGGTGCATAAGAAAATGTAGAGATAATCCGGATTAAGCGTTTATCGCGATTAAACTATGTTGGTGCATACGGGCATTAGAAGATATCAAAAAATGTTAATTACAAAAATATTTTGAAATTACCTTAAACTATACAGAATTACAAACCAAACATACGATTTTTTAAATGGGAACCCCTGGGCTCATATTCTATTTCAATAGTTCGATTTTCGAGTAGATCAGACTTGGAGTGTACCAAGCGCTATACTGAAAATATATGCATATTCTAAACAATTCGATGATCGAATTCGTGCAATGGAATCTGTTATCTGTATATTATACCGAATTTCGACTGCTCGCATTTTTTTGAAGCTTTTGATATAAGGTTTTGATACGTTATACAGAGTCCTTCAGAAGTTATGGACACGTTTATGTAAAAATGGTAGGCAAATCAACGCTCTGTATCTTATTGTACGTTGAAGAAAAAAAAGTATTTTGCCTAACAGAGTTTCGTAATATGATATAATATCACTGTATTTTATTAAATTAAATGCAAATATATCGGAAAACCATAAAGAGGTGTGGCTTTCGAGAAACAATTTCTGGTGTATACATGTGTACATGTTTAATTAGTAAAATCTTATAGGGTTTTAAAAAAAAAAGTGTTTTTTAAATACAAATATCGTCGATTTTTTAATGAAACACCCTATATAATTTTATTCAATCTGAAAAACGAACTTTTTCCCTTTGAGAAAATATATAATTTGTTAAGGTTTTGAAGATAAATGAGTGAGTTATTTGATTTTTTAGGATAGGCTCTTATGTAGGCATCTACGGGTTTCAATGTAAAAGTACGCTTTGGGATTTTCATAGATTGAAATAACTGACACAACGAACTGTCAAAGTAATTTATTGCAATTTGTTTTTGACTTATTTTCAATAATGATGCGATTTAGTTTACCTAAAAAATCAAAAACTGTGTTATTGTATGCTAAGTATGAATCAATTGATACTACCAAAAGAAGATTTCGTCACGTATTTAGGAATCATCCACCTTCAAAAAACAGCATTAAAAAATGGTACATTGCATTTTTACAAAATGGATTTATGGTAAGGAAGAAATATCAAACACGTAATGGTGATATTTTTTTAAATAGACTCTTACGTATTCGGGAAACATTACAAGAATCTAATAATCGAATATCTCTTCGCAAAGTATCATCCACAACTGGAATTTCAAAACCCGAAGTTCAGAGATGTATGAAGGTAATGAAGTTAATTCCTTATAAAATACAGATATACTAAAAAATATATGAAAGGGATTTTCAAACCAGAATTGTTTTTTCTGTGACATTATTAGATTTATTTGGAGAAGTTCCTGATGTTTTACTTATAATGTCAGATGAGGCTGAATTTCATTTAAACGGGAGATGTAATAAACATAATTTTTGTATATAGGGGTCTGAAAATCCATGGGTAATTGAAAAATACGAAAGAGATTCACCAAAGTTGAACCTTTGCTGTGGCGTTTCTAAAGAAAAAATATATGGACCGTTCTTCTTTCAAGAAACTACAGTTACTGGTAATGTCTACACAGACAGTTTACAAAAATTACCTATACCTGGAACAAGATGGCATAAATTCCGTTTACCTTCAGCAAAACGGTGCACCACCACACTATTGACTTGTGGTTAGAAATTCTTTAACAAAAACATTTGGAGATAGGTCGATTGGGAAAGCTGGATCAATTGAGTGGGCTGCGCACTCAACAGACTTGACGATTTTAGACTTTTTTATATGGTCTTTTATCAAAAATAGGTGTTATAAACCTATTCCAGAGACTCCAGAACAACTGAGATATAACATTGTCCGAGCATTCCAAGAAATTACTCCAGAAATGTTGCGAAATTGTTTTCAGAACTTTTTATTCAGGTTACAAAAATTTATAGACCAAAATGGACAACACTTAGAATATCTTGAGAATTTTTATTAAATTAGATAATTTATAAGGTTAATTTTTAATAAAATTTGGTACATATCTTTCAAGTTTGTGTTGTTATTTTTTTTGTAATTTCTTGTGTAGACATCTCTATCTAATAAACAATTGTCAATAAAATCCAAATAACTCCCTTATTTTTCATCTAAACTTTAACAAATTATACATTTTTTCAAAGGGAAAGAGTTTGTCTTTCAGATAGAATAAACATATATAGGGTGTTCTATTAAAAAAATCAAGGTTGTTTGCATTTCAAAAACACCTTTTTTTTAACCAAAATACATAAGATTTTACTAATTAAACATGTATACTAAAAAAAATTTGAATAAAAAGAAATTGTTCCTCGAAAACCGCACCTCTCTATGGTTTTTAAGTTCCGATATATTTGCAGTTAAAATGGGTCAGAAATAATACGCTAATTTGACAACCCTATTAAAATATTTCGGGAAGCAGCCCGAATGAAGTTGACATACGTCGATGGACATTCAAATGGATATGTCCGGTATGTCCACCCATCTCTTTCTTTTTTTACGATTATCTGTCAAGCTTGTATTAATCTAATCTATAATTTTATGTCAAATCATCATTTGGTTTTCGTAGCTATTAAAAAAAAATATTGTTGAAACTAAGAATTCCACCGAGAGATGATCAATCTGTGCTGAGAAAATAATTTAATTTTGATGTTTAGTGCCATAATATTATAGAAAATGAGACTTGTTTTGAGTAATATTTAGTGTCAACAAAAATCAAAAGAACTTTTCGCTATAAGTAAGTTTTGAAGCCTTTTCAAATTAATTAACGAAATTTCCATAATTAGCACAATAATGGGGCAATTTGTAAACTTCAAGCTCTTTTAAATAAACTGATGTATACAAGATGTAGTTGAATTGCAAAATATATAATCGTTATAATTTCTCTTTAATGGGACATTAAAATACGGTATGCGCCAAAACAAACGACACTGAAATCAGGAAGCATGTGAAATATAATCGCGTCATATGAAACAAGTTACAATAGTTGTCATGGCATGTTTAAACATTGTTTATTCTAACAAACTGTTAAAAAGATTAAAAATGGTGCTTACAACACAAGAAAAAATATTAATTATTGAGTATTATTTTTACTCACACAGGAATGGACAATCAGATGGACCTAGTTTGTTAATGGTTGCCAATCAATTTCGGGAAGTTTTAGAAGCATGCACTGACTAATAAGGACTTATTAAGAGTAAGAGTAAGAACAAAATTACGACGAACAGTAAGCGTTCCAACAAAACGCAAAAGCTGTACTAGTCGTCTAGTTACCATGACAACAAATTCGAATCAAGTAAGGCTATTTCAACAGGTGTTAGAATCACCAAAAAAGAAGTCTCCACAGTACATCTCTTAAAATGAATTTGAGTGAAAGTCTACCCGAAGAATGTTTTAGAAGATTGGTGGTTTTCCCCATAAAATACAGATTGGGCAACACTTGACAAGACAAGACAAGAAAGAGTTGTTTGTTGTGCTTCAATTTTGGCAATGGTTTATGAACCCTATTTATTTTCTGTGTCCATATGAATGGATTTATCAGTAAACATAAAAATCGTTTTCTTGGTTTTGAACGACCAGACATCATCGTAAAGGAACCTCTTCATAGTGACCGTATGCGCATTTACCGATTCGGTGCGCATTGCCAGGTAATGGATAATTGGACCCTTACTTCGTGGAACACGAGCGTAGAAGATCCGTTATACTAAATCAAGTGCGATATAGAGAACAAATTTTGACACCATTTTGTATCGATCTTAAACAATTCTGTTGTCCCAGAAACATGCAGTTGAACACCCAATGGTTCCAACAGGATGGAGCTACTTGTCATATCATGACAGCATCCTTAGATCTGATATTGAAGACTAAAGAATTTCCCGTTGTTTTCCCTATAAAATACAGATTGGGCAACACTTGACAAGAAGAATGCAGCAGCCTATTTAATAATAACAAGCTAAGCAATCTTGTTAAGCGTCATGAGTACTGCTTGGAACGCAATGGCTAGCAAAACTAAAAGTTCGCATTATTTGAAATGTTATTTAATTCTTCATGTTTAGTTTTTCAGTGCCGTTTGTTTTGGCGCATAATGTACTTGCGAAATTATGCTGGATAAACTGAAATTAACTAACTCCGATATATTTTTGATAGGACCCAAACCACTGGCTACTTCTTCTTTAATAGGAAACGATTTGCTCAATCAAACCCAATCAGGTATTGTATTTATTTTCTTTGTAACTTAAAGTTGTTAATAGAAGGATTTTTACAGATATTGCCGGTAAACAGTGTGCTAGTTTATTTCGTAATAATCTCGGATCACTTGGTAGTAACAGTAGCTGTAAGTATTATTTAACTTGCATTGTTTTACATGGTTGATACCATCGATTCTTTATTTTTTAGATTGTACAAGAAAAGACAGACAGCCACGTAGGCCAAATACGAGCAACAAATCAGGTTAATTAGAGACAGATGAATTACAACGAATATAAAAGTTATTTACTCATTTGGCAATTTTGTTGCAGCCGTTTCTTATCAAAATCCAACAGCATCATCCTTCCAGAATTACGATAAACAGGGACAAACGACTAGTCAATCATTTAAGACATTAGCCACATATAATAGTAGCGGTGTACGTTCTGCAGCAATATCAGGTAAAAATAGTTCGAATTCAAAGAAAGTTTATTTGTTAAAAAAATAATATTCAACGTTGTTTATAGTAAATGTTTTATTGTTTCTTAGAACCGATTAAACGAAAAACAAATTGTTTATTTTTGTGCAATTTTAATGTTACTAATAAAAGTCATTTGCAGATATTGGGGGTGGACAAGATCTTAGTTCTACAATGGTCAATCCCGGTCCTCCTTTTAATGATAATGACAACAGTAAGTATTTTTTTTTTAATTACTAACCAGGATAAAAACTATATCGTGCTGATTACAATAACTTAATGTGTTTGTGTTACATTTATGTCTTTTCTTTGTATAAAATGAAGAATCAAACAAAACAAGTTAATAGTTATTAACTTTACAGGGTTGATCTGCTAGATGCCTTATTTTTAGTTCTTCATTAAAAACTAAATTATGTTTTATAATGAAATAATAACGTAATGTAATATTTGAATTTCATTGTTTAAGTGAGTAAGTTCAAGGAATTCTTATGAAAAGTTATAATCATGTAACGTAAAGTGTGAAAAAGTAAAAAAATCCTTTTATTGCGTACACTACAGAAATTACTGACAATAGATCAAAATTGGGAATGCCAATTGGAATAAATCCATTACCTCGATCAATGTACATTAAATTTACATTCTTTAAAGTGAAAATTTAATCCCCACCTTCAACCCCTTTTGAGTGATAGCTGTTATATATTGTTTGAAAGGTCTCTTCATTCTCTGTCCAAAAATTATCATAAACAAATATCTGATATGTAATATTTAATTGTTCCTAGCGTAAAAAATATGAATGTCAGTGAAGTAGAGGTTCAAGATGCTCAACGCGAACCTTTTGGCAACATCCTAATCATAAATAAAAATGTCTTCTAACCTTTATTAATATATCACGCATCTAACCCCAAGCGTTATTTGTTCTCTGAAGTCATTTAAATCATATGGTTTAGTTTTGTAAACAATATTTGTGAAATAGCCCCATAAAAAAGTTCAATGGGGTAAGATCAGGGGATCTTGCTAGCCAATCTATTGATCCTCGCCTTCCCATCCAGCGATTTGGATTTGTTAAGTAGGGGTACTATCGAGCATTGAGTTGGTAATATGGAGGGGCTCTAACTTGGCTGGAACCATATGGTATTTACTGGAACTCGGTTTAATGGATCAGGAAATAAATTTGCCAAACCTGGCACCACATCATTTTGTAGTAATGCTAAATAATTATCGCCATTAAAATTCCCCTCAACAAAAAAGGGACCAATAATATGGTTTTTAACAATCCCTGTCCAAACATTAATCTTTTTGGGCTATCGTGTATGATCTTCTCTTATCCAGTGACGATTTTCCGTTGACCAGTAGCGGAAATTTTGATGATTACCATGACCGTCAACGGAAAAAGTGCATAACGTCTTCTAATTGGATGGTATTGTTATTTAAGATTTCTATCATTTGTTTCCAATAAATTAGTTCTCCTATCAAAATTGTCTTCCATGAGTTCTTGAGTTGAAATCATTTTATAGGGGTGCATTTTATTTTATTTCAATATGTTTAGTATCGATGTATGGCTAACATTAAATGTTGCGGATGCTTGTCTACTCGATGTATGTGGGTTTTCCTCAAACTCAAGCATCACATTGTGTATTAGCAAAAGTTTTTTCCATCTGCTTTACATTTAAAAATTCGCGAAATTGCTTCTACATTGTACCTTGGGATATAGGCAAATTCGGAAATTTTTCATGAAATAGGCGAGCAACTTCCTTTTTGTGTTCGGGTGTTATCTCCTAATTATCCCAATCATCTGTAAAATTTGTATTTCATTCATTTCTGTTAATTTAACCATTTTAATGAATTGCAGTAAACGAAATTCAAACTACAATTATAATTGTAAATCTGGCACTATTGTTTTGGTCTTGGCCTTGTTTGGAATAGATATTTGAATACTTTAGAGCTTTCCTTGGAATGTTTTGATAAAATGGACACTCGAAAAATAACGAAACGTATTATATTGTCTGCAGCTCATAAATTGTTTGATCCCATTAGTTTCTCCTGTCCTGTAACTTTGATTCCAAAACTGTTACTTCAAAAGACTTGGTCTTTGAAATTGGGTTGGGACACTGAAATGGATAGCTTCAGATTTTACAATTCCATTAACCCAAACTCTACACGTTTCCTGTAATGCTAGTGCAGAAGCTTATGCGACTTCTATATTTTTAAGAACAGAAAGAAATTATGGTCAAGTAGTTTTAAGGTTAATCGACGTAAAATCGAGAGTATCACCGGTTAAAAAACTAACTATACCCAGCCTTGAAGTTTTAGCTGCTACTATTGGAGTCAGATTATATAAAAATTTTTAATCAAACTATGAAGTTCGGCTAAAAGTGTATTTTTGGTCAGACTCCTCAACTGTTTTATCTCGGATCAAGAGGAATGATCGTTGAAAACCATTCATTTGGAACCGTATTATTGAAATCAAACGTTCTTCGAAACTTGAAGACTGGTTTCACGTTCCAAGTACGTTAAATCCAGCGGATCTTCCATCACGAGGTTGTTTGGCTAATCAACTAGCTGATGAGAGTTGTGGGAGGGACCTCAATGGTTATATAGTTCAATTTCACAATGGCCGGAAAAAAAATTTTGAATGCAATGATAAAGAAATTAACAGAGAAAGTTTAAAATCAGTTGTTTCTGTCTTGACCTCAACAAAAGAGTTTACATTGTATTACAAATATTTTTCCAAATTTAGGAAAATTGTTAACCTTATTGCATGGATCAAACGTTTTGTAAACAATTGTAGGAAGCATCTAGAAAATTAGTTATTGGTCTTATTCAGGAAAAAAGGTTTAAGTTAGAACAAAATAAAAAACTTCAGCCCCTGTGCCATTTTATTGATAACGAAGGATTAATTAGACTACAGACAAAGATTTCAGATAGACCTGATGCAGAAGATTTTCGTTTCTCTCAAAACGAAGTTGTCAGGCGTTTAATTATGGATGAACACGTAAAACATAATCATGTTGGAACACAAGGACTGATGAGTATATTGAGAGAAAACTACTGGATACTCTAATATATACGAACTGTTAATTCCTTGATTGCTAGCTGTATCATTTGTAACTGATTTAAAGGTGAATTACTAGAAACTCCTGCGATATGTTCACCAGAGAACCGAGTACGTGATGCTGCTATGTTTAAAATTTTGGGTATAGATTTAACAGGACCTTTGTACCTTAAATCAACAGAAAGCCTGGATAGTTATATATACTTGTGCCGTCTATCGCGCTGTCCACCTTGAAATGACAACATCTTTATCGAGCAACTCTTTTTTGCTGTCTTTAAGAAGATTTATTGCTCATAGAGGCCGACCTTCTACAATTTATACAGACTATGGGACCAATTTTGCTGGATGTGCAAATGCTTTGCAGGAACTCGATTGGTACGAAGTGGCTGAAAAATGGTTGGTGGGAGCGACTTATAAGACTATTGAAAGTTGTTTTACGAAAAACTCTAAGAAAAGCATGCCTAGATTTAGAAGAATTGCAAACTATACTCTTTGATTGTGAATCAATTTTAAATGCCCGTCCACTCACCTACATGTCAGAAGATCCTAACTGTTCTTACACCTGCGATGTTCTTACAGGACATAAAAGAAATTGGCGTAGTTGATTTGGATATGATTGAAGCAACTAATCTTATTTTTCAAGGTAGCATCAGATCACGAAATTAATGTCGGAGATATTGTTTTAATAGGAAACTTTAATAAGAAAAAATTTGAGTGGCCAATGTTATAAACATTATATCTGGACGAGACGGAAAATTAAGAACTGTGAAGCTGAAGACTAGTACTAGTGAGTTGTTAAGACCAGTACAACGCCTATCTTTACTGGAAAAGAAAATTTTACATTTTACTAGACCCGATACACAAATAGCTGAGAGTGATTTGACTGTTCCAGACAAAACCAACGTAGTTGAAGATTTTCATGAACCTATGTAAAAAACGAGATCTGGTAGACTAGTTAAGAAACAATGGTCCGGCTACACACAACGTTTTGCCTGAGAGCATACCTGCAGAGACTTGTTTGCGCAGGTGAGAGCATGCGTATAGACGGCAAGACGCGCGATGTTTATACGACCCGAGATACCGTCTTGCCGTCTATACGCACGCTCTTACCTGCGCAAACAAGTCTCTGCAGGCATGCTCTCAGGCAAAACGTTGTGTGTAGCCGGACCAAAAGATATTGATTGCGTATTAGTATAAGATTTAAATAACGCAAGGTGGGAGTGTGCAAGAAATCTAGCACTATTGTTTTGATTATTTAATATTTAATGTAATGTCAAATGGAGAGTTGTCAATAAATTTCATTTTCTGTGAACGTTACATTTATTCTTTGTAAAAGATAAAAGTAGCTTTGAAGCAGTTTCGACTTTTCTATATAGCCATACAGGGTGAACATCCTACTGAAGTTTCAACAATAATATTTACAATATCCTGCTGTTATAATTATTACAAACCAATTTGCTGAGACTTTTTAAACAAAACAACCTTTTCTATGATAGTTTCTAAAGGATTTTTTTAATTGATATTAAAAAAAAATATTGATCTGGTTCTGTTTAGGTACTGTCTTATTATAAAGACTGAAACGGGAAATAAATTAGTAGTGTGGATACCCCAGCAGATTGGTGAGGCTCAAAGGCTGGCATGTCTGAGCATGCTCATAGACTGATGATCAGGCCCCAATCAGCTGCAGGCAAGTTATCGACCAGGAAAAGTTCTATAAAAGCAGACAGTGTTTTAGGGCTGTCCGCGGGCCGAAAGGTCCCTAGGTATAACTTTAATAAAAGTTTTCAAGTAAAGATACCAAAAAGAGATAACTGGGAAACCGATTCGCCTGTAGAGGGAGATAACTTTGGTACACGGATGGCTCCAGCTATGCCTAGGGAAGTACGCAACTGAAAATCAGTATACAATTGTGCTACGAAAATTATTACCCAAAAGTTGGGAAAAGAGTTCATTGTGATCCATTCTGACAGTCAAGCAGCTCTAGGGGCACTCCGTTCGGTACAGGTTAACCTAAGGATTTTTTGAAGCTGTGTCTATGTGAGTTGATAAGTTGACCCAAGAACCATCCCATTGATGGGAACTGAACCCGTCCTTAAAATCGCAAATAGAATTTAAGATAGGTCACCAGTGAATGGGTGCAAAGAAAGTCACTTGAACGGTGGGAAGGTATACACAGGCCAAATAGTTAATTCGGAAAACTTCACGAAAGAGCTCCTCTCATACGATCGAAAGTCAGTAAGGATGATAATAGGATTATTAACAGGTCTTTTATGCCAGACGGAGGTAGACGTATTCAGCTTTCGTCTGAAAAAAAGGAAACCGCAATCCGCTCATTTGCCAGTGTGAAGGCTGACAAGACTGCGGTTTCTACACTTGAAGAGGAGAACCTGGAAGTAGCAGGATATCTGAAATGACCACTATCGCAAAGGATGATTGATGACTCGACCTTTAACTAATTTCACGAGCAATGAACGAACGTGATTTCGATAAAATAACATAAGTCAACTGTTTAGTAGATAACTAACCTGCACAAATATATCGGTTTGACCGGAGCATGGGTAAATTTTAGTCATAAGTGATGTACCAGTGATTATTTATAGTTCACCTATAACATGTTAAAGTAATTGAGTGAATTTTAATCCAAACCCAAGGAACCTCATCAGTTGAGGTAAAACACAACATAATATGGCGATACTGCCCTTTTAATTATCACTTGTATTTACTTTTGAGCTATGTTATTTACTATTTTAAAATATTTTAATATTTTTTTATCTTACAGCATGTATAAGCAGAAGAAACAGACCACCATTTGCAAGTAATATAACAGGTTAGTAACATGTAGATGATCTAAATCTACGATTTTACTAAATTTGATTATGTTTTTGCAGCTATCTCTCAATCCTCGTACTCCCAAAACCAAGAAAGAATTAATCAAACGACCAACCCATCATTTAAGTCATTGTATACTCATTCCAGTGAAGCATCATCAACCCCAACTTATCAAAGAATTGATCAAACGACGAATCCATCATTTAAGTCATTTTATACTCATTCCAGTGACGCATCAACAAACCCAACTTATCAAAGAATTGATCAAACCACGAATCCATCATTTAAGTCATTCTATACTCATTCCAGTGACGCATCAACAAACCCAACTTATCAAAGAATTGATCAAACCACGAATCCAACATTCAAGTCCTTGTATACTAATTCTTGTGGCGCATCATCAACACCAACTCATCAAAGGATTGAACAATCTACTTTTCCATCATTTGGGCCATTATATTCTCAATATAGTGACGCATCATCAACTCCAACTCCTCAAATAATGGATCAAACGACGAACCCAACATTTAAGTCATTGTATTCTAATTATGCTGAAGAACCCTCGTATAAACCTTTATATTCTTATTATACCAACGAGAGACTACAAGGAAACGTATCCAATACACAAGATGGCTACGGTAGTGATAACTATAATTCCGACGATGATTCCTGTGATGATACTTTCACCTGTGAAAATGAAGATTGTCCGAAAAATCAAAGACAATTAGTTTAAAATATGAAAAAAATATGAAAAGTCAGTATACGTTTGTCAATAAAATATTTGCGCATTTTTAATATACATATCGTCTTAATATAAACGGGAAAGTGTCGCGTAAATAACAACAAACAAAAAAACTTGACTCTTACGGTTAAAACCTCCGTAAGATTCGTCTGGATAAATTTAGAATGAGATAATGAGTTTTGGACCGGCAGAGAGTTTAAAAATTTCCTACTCTCTGCTTTTGATGCAGTTTTTACGCGCACTTACAACCTTTTGGACGACGACCAGCATTTGCTTTCATTTTCGAACGTGCCCGCGCGTTAAATGATTTAAAAAAAGTAATACCCTTCGCTTATTTAATTTTAATTGTTGATTAAGAAAAAAATCAAATTAGTTAGATATGAACGGTAAAGGAATGAGAAGAAAGAAGTCATCGTTATCGGAGGTGAAAGTGGCCGTGATTGGGGCTCCAGGTGTCGGAAAAAGTGGTAAGTTTTCTTAAAGAATTGGGGTCAGCAAAAAATTGAACCTACCAGTCAACTAAAATAAAAAAAAATATGTAAAATTGTATCTAAAATAATTTTATATCAATAAATTTAACTCTTCTGCTACTCGTCAACCATCACTTTGTGTGGTTGAGTAGCACATTGTTTAAGAGGAAATTTTTTCAATGTATGCAAAGTTAACTTTGGATTTAACTAAGTTATTTAGTAATATTAAAAAAACAATATGTCAGCCGTAGTGGGAGTCTGGTAAATTAAAACGAAAATGTTTATAAAGTTATATGCATAAAAGAACATATTACGACAGAAATCAGATATGGCAAAATTAAAACAGTGACTGTTTAAGTCCAGTCGTGTTACCTGATAGAAAAAATTACATCAAACTAATGGCATAATTTAGTCAAAGACATTATAACTAAATAAAAAAAAACATTCCGAACCAAAATCGTCTATTAGGGGGTACAGGAGGGGTGGTTTTTAGGGGTGAAAATGGATTTTTGCGATTTGTGACTAAAGAATGCATTCTATTGAAAAAAGCCTAAAAACAAAGTTGTTGAAAATAAAAATATCTATAACTTATGTGGTAATCACTTTTTCCCTAACTTTAAAAATTTCCAAAAAAATTCAAAAAACCGTTTTTTTTTGTTTTTAAATATTTCATTTTACAAAAATGATCCGATTGAGCTGAAACTTTAATTAAATATACTTTGTGCTATTCCAAAAATACTGTAGTTTTTTTCTTAAAAAATATTCAGCCGTTATAATAACATTTCACTTAAAAAAAAAATTTGATAATTTTCAATCACCATTTTGAAACATTTTTTTATCAAAAAAGGTTCTCTGACGGCTCATTTTTTTCGTTTTTTTGTCTACTTTAAAGAAATGAAACAAAAAATATGTAGTTTAATTAAAAAAACTAAAGAAAAATTAAAAATAAACAAATTATTGACATTTTTAATTATACTTTGTATTGTGGCATCACTGTATAACAAAAAGAAAAACGATGTAACGTTACATGATTTACGATATCAAAGTTATAAAACAGCCACAATAAAATCAAATTTTAGAAAAATTGCCACCAAAAGCTGGAGCAGCAGAACAGCATAGTTATAGAGTTTATTACCAGCTCCAAACATGGCTAGAAAGAAAAAAAATTAAAACCAAAAAAACCGTTTTTTGGATTTTTTTTTTGGAAAATTTGAGGTTAGGGCAAAAATGATTAAGAATAATGAAAAACTCTTCGTTTAAACGCAACTTCCAAGTTTATTTGAAAAATTATGTTGCAACTTGGAAGTTGCGTTCAAACGAAGAGTTTTTATTATTCTTAAAAAGATGGACTTCCAAAAAGTAAGGGTTAGTACAATCAATTTAAGTAAAAATGATTACTACATAAGTTGTAGTTTTTTTAATTCCAACAACTTTTTCATTTGACTTTTTTCAATAGGATGCATTCTTTAGTCACAAATCGCAAAAAACCATTTCCACTCCTAAAAACCACCCCTCCTATAACCCCTAATAGACGATTTGGGTTCGGAATATTTTTTTTAGTTATTATGTATTCGACTAAATTGTGCCATTAGTTTAATGTAAGAAAACATTTATATATTTGACCATTTTGAACTGCTAAAAAAACGACATGCAAAACTAAAGCTTTATTAAACATGAAAAAATAAATAATATTTCAAATAATGCGAATTTTTAGTTTTGCTTCCATACAAAATGTGTTCAAAGTGCTCGCCATTGCGTTCCAAACAGTTTTTGAGCCTCGAGCATATTGAAACCTTTATTAATCATTGAACGACGTAGAAGATTGGGGATTTAAACTTTTAATTAAAATACCTAATAATAAAACTAATAAACCAAGGTCTTTTGTAATAAATATGTAGCAAGGAAGACAGATTTTTCTAGGCCTAGGCCGGGAATATTTTTCTCGTACAGTACGGGAAAGTTCGTTGGCTAGCAACGGACTATTGTACCAGATTAGCATACTTTGTGGTCAGAAATTGATCCGAGAACATAGCCATTTCATAACGATTTCACGTTGTAAGCACCATTTCGAATATTTTTGACAGTTTGTTAGAATAAACAATGGACTAGTTTAGTAGGATCATATTAATCAAAATGATAGCAATATATATTTAGGATAAGATACCTACTTACTTATATTGGTATTCATTTTGCAAGTAATTTTTCTCATTTCGTAAAATTTAGCAATAAATAATTAGTAAGTTTTAAACGTAGCGCCAACTAATAACCAATAATGAAGTGTGTTTAAAAGTCAATGTTGTCACAGTTTAGCTACGTTCGTTTCAAGTATTCTCAAAGAACTGGCGGCACAAAACACCGTGTTCTGTGACTAACTGATTGTACCAGTTGACAAGATATATGACAGGAGAGAAAATCGTGTTTATCTGTAATAAACAAACAAGACCGCTATTCTTGACGATGATAGAAAAGAACAGCCAATAGAAAGTGGGCGTGGTTCTATTGAAAATTCCAAAACCGTATTCTTAAAATTCGTTTACTCACTGTACCGATAGAAGGGTTGCTCCCCGAGAGAACAATTACTTCTATTGGTTATTTTTGAAGGAACCGCTATAACACCAAGAGAAGGTGTTAGGGATTTTTATTTTCGAACCAAAAATAGTATAGAAGTAATTTCTTTCATAAACCAAACACAACCAAACAACAAATTAAACTAACGAAAATGACAGAATATTTTGTTTAGTGTTTTACTCCTTATTTGATAAAGTCTCAATCAGAGAACAAAAAGATCAATATGTTTATCTCTTTTTAATGACAACAAATAAGAGAGAAAGAGATAAGTTTCTCGGTTAATATTAAAGCATATCGACAACATCGCAAATTTTCTACCAATCTTATTGAAATACGTCACTTACCACTTATGACGTATGTAACCATTAAATTTAAATTTCAAAAGCCGATTATGGCTAGAGGATTAATTTTATAAAAATTTTATTTGTACATTTGAACCACTAAAAACCTATTTTATAAGATGCAAATATAAAAAAAAGTCACTAAACTCGTCCATTATTGTAAATTGTTTTATATGAAGCGATTATATTTCACAGGCCTCCTGAATTTAGTGTCCTTTGTTTTGTCGGATGCCGCACTATATTTATTTATAATGAATATATAATTAAAACATGCAGAAAAAATCTCGGTGTGACTTTAATGTACTTTAGTCAACAAAAGTAGCCTAAAATGGCTAGGGCGAGTTTGCGTTAAAACTGTTAATAACATGTTACCGCCCACATCACGAGGTCTGTTCGAACACAACAGAAAATGGTACTTATGTATCGGTTATTTCCGTTATACCAGCAGCTAATTTTAACTGCTGTACTATATTACAAATATTGAACAATTGAACGAATGGAAATGATCGATACATGTACGGTTTTCTGCTGCGTTGGAACAGATCCACCATTATCAATAAACGCCTACACGTAAAATATTTTAGAATTTATTTATCTGTTAAATTAGTTATCTAATTTTAAGTAAAAATTAAAGGGTATTAACTTTGAGACTTAACTAAGTATTGTAAATTCAGCAGCATAAAGCGATTAGTCTGTGTCCAAATATTAGAAAGATTTCAGCAAAAAAGTAGGTACCTTCTACAATAATTTAAAAATAGCATTAAAATTTTGGTAGACTGTTTGTCATATTTAAACATTTGCACCCGGAGCCGTTACATTTTAACGGAGGCGTATTATATGACAGTTCTCTCTGTTAAATCCATATAACGGAACCGTCAAATAACAACCCGTTATATGATATAACGGACCCGTTTCATGCTAAATGGTATTCAGAAATCATATTTTTGTTTAATGGTTTCGTGTTATTTTACATAATCATGCTAAAATATAATCAGTGCTGAACGACTGGTTAAATTGACATTATTTTCCAACTGTTGAAAGTTCTTGTTAATAAAAGTTTTATTATGTTGTTATTATTTGTTATTCTTATATTGTTATTACCTGTTGAAAATACTTTGGTGAATAAAAGGTAAATATTGTAATGGATCATTATTACTGATAAAAACAAAACTTACCTTTTAAGCATCCATCATAGCCATTACACTAATGGATTAATTAAAAAAAAAGGATATGCATAATGAAACACACTTTCCTTCTTAAACCATGTAATTACCCAAAAAGAAGTATTGTTTTGACTACAGTATGAACTTGATTATATCATAAATTTGGTCATAACAGGTTTTCATTTGACTTGGTGGATACATCTTGTTAGAAAATGAGATGAATTTCCTGACCTAAAAATAATACATATAATTAGTGTGAATTTGTATAAACAAACAGTATCTCTACAGTTACACTAAAACAAAGTAGTATAACTTACATATCAGATAATAATAAACAAACATCATAAGATAAAAGTCAATATAGGGTAGATAGTCATATTGGAAAGTCAACATGTAAAAATAAACAATACACAGTAGTAAATGAACAAAATAGAATTAAAGTTACTTACCACAATAATCTACAAAAAAGGGATATCTTAATAAGTTTAATTGAATCTGCAGTTACTTTTTCTTTCGTACATCTTAAATTTTCAATATTTACTCTTCAATTACAAACATTCAAATAAGTAAAGAATGTATTGACATCTTATCTTGTATAGGATCCATATTCAATTATTGTATCACAATCAAAATTTTCTAATCCATAATGAATGCATTTTCACATAACAATTCACTTTTCACCTAGTTCTTTTTCAAAATTCTCAGTTTAACCTGAAACAATAAAAAGAAAATAAAAATCAAGAAGTATTAATGGTTTCCACATGTTTAAGAAATCAACATGTAATTTTAGTTAGTGAAATATTTAAATTAATAGTATAAAAAGGAAGTACTTACAAAATCATGGTCTTCGATTTGTACAAACAAATATGCAAGTAGATTGTGAGTACCTAAAAGGACACAAGATTAATTATAAACATTAATAAATGACAATTTATGTAAAAAAAGTATGTAGGATAATTAAGGAAGTTGTTTATATAAAATTTAAAATGTTAACCTATGATAACACAGAAAATATCAGCTTATATAAGGTATAAGTAATACAAATAACAAAATGTTTTAAAAGTTTAAATTGTAGTTGTTAGAGTTAAAATGGTAAGTAATCAGTTTAAATAGTACTAGTTAAGTGGATTTAGAGTAATTTTAAATATAATAGCTAGTGATAATTCAAAATTTGAAAGTCTAAAATAAGTTGACAGCTCAATGAAGTTATGTATTTTGAATCTAAAATTTCATAGGAAAAAGTACTTAGAAAATTATACAAACAGAATTTAAGCAAAAATAAGGATGAGATTTATCTGTACGTTATCAAAGGTATTATCAGAATTGTGAATTTATTACCTGGATTTTCGGAAATGTAGGTTATTTTTTCTGAAATTCGAACAGTTGAAATCCGATGACGTAGTATTTTTGTTTTGTTTCAAGAAGCTATAAAAGGCTGGAGAATTCATGATTAAGCTCTCTCTTATGTTTTTGGTAGCAGAATAGTTAACATTTACGCTCTTATATTCCTGGTCGCAGAGCAATTGATATCGTATGTATTAATTGATTATCAACTAGAAGAAAATTTTAATAATTAAAAGCTGTTTATATTAAAATAATACGTGTAACATTAAAAATACATACAGAAAAGTAATCAGCTATTATTAAATTACTTACCAAAGTGATAAACTGCATAAAGCAAGTGCAGATTCCATAGAATTTTAAAGATTAAATTCGAGAGACGCTTCCAAAACGGAACCATAGTAGCCATCTTGTCGATTTGAATACGCTGCCGTCCCTGTTCCATTTGCGGGAGTAAACGAAGCACAAGCCGATCTCAGTTTTGTTACGTTGCGCATGACAAGGACAATATTTGAAAACCTCTGTTATACAAGGTACGTCCGATAATTAAGGATTTGTATTTTTATTTTTAATTATTTGCAATTGTAAATTAATATTTTATTTATCATCTCCATTTTGTCATATCTGAATATTTGTTATCAATTTGTATAGAACGTGTGAAAACCAATTAATAATCTTTTTGAAGTACTTGACATTAAATTTATTGCGTATTGGTTATTAAACAATATTTAATTTGAACCCTACCCAAGATAAGAGTCAGACTTTAAATTTTAACTTTAAAATTGAGTAAACTGAGCTAGTTTGAACTTCTAATAAGGCGCCCAAACTTAAAAATAAAAAAGAAAAAGTGGATTGTATATCAAATCAAATAATATTAAATTATAAACATTACAAATAATATCAAATCATTAAAATCTATAATTAAAGGTAAACATTAATAAAAACCCAATTAATTAAGTAAAACAAATCATAACACAACAAAATCAAAATAATTAAAATATATTAAAACAATAGAAGTAACTCAATATTAAAAAAAAAAACATAACAATCATAACAATTGGCGCCCAACGTGGGGCTCGCAAAATTGCATTTTCAGAAATAAAATAAACAAATAAAATAAATTAAATTAATAACTTAATAAATTTATAAATTAAACAACAACATGGCGGACAAGAAGATGACATTGAGAGATGGTAAACAAGTAGGGGAGAAGGCAGGAGAAGAAGTAGGGACCCAGATAGATGAAGAAAGGAATCAGGGATCTGGAGATCATGAAGCACGGGATGAAAGAAGTGAAGAAGTTCAAGAGGAGACAGTACAACAAACAAGGAGTGCAGATAGAAAAGAAGATCAGAGTGAAGTGATGAAGATGTTGATAAATTTAGCCAAAATGAATGAAGATTTAAGGAAAGACATGAACAAAAATAATGAAGATTTGCGAAGAGATATAAACAAGAAATTGGATCAAACTAAAGAAGACATGAACAAGATGGATAAAAAGTTAGAGAAGAAATTTGATGAGATGAAAGAAGAAATGGGGGAACAAAACAGAACATTGCGAGAAGAGATACGAAATACAAAACAAGAAATAAGAGAAGAGATGATAGAAAGAATAATGGAAGTGGAAGACAGACAGTCTAAAGAAATAAATGAATTAAAGAAGAATGAGAAAGAGCTTGAAGATAAAATCAAAGAAAACTCCAAGAAGATGGATCGTGAAGTAATAAAAATAAACAAGAATATACAAGGTGTTAAAGAAGATTTAAGCAAAGAAATAAAAACAAATTTTCAAGTAGCTGAAGATGAAAATAAGAAGATCAAAGGAGAGTTAAGAATGGAAATTAAAAACATTCAAAAAGAGGTTGGACATATGGAAAGCGAAAAGTATAGACATATATTAATGGAGATAGAAGGCAATATGGAGAAAATTAAGAAAGAAGAAAAAGTATTTAAAAAGCAGGAAAATGCAGAAACAAATGATAAAAATTTAGAAGAAACTGACCAAAATAGAGATAAAAATGTTGAAACTGAGAATATTAAAATGAATAAATTAATGCAAACTTATACTAAATATAACATGGATAAAAACAAGAATAAGATTAATTTAAAAATAATCATAGAAGTAGAAGAAAACAAAAAGATTAAAAATTTACTTGAAAAATTGATTGAAAAGAGACTTATGGAAATAGAAATAGAAGATGAAGTAATGAATATGGACACCGATATAGGAAAATTTAAAAGAATAAGAAAACAAACCAATAATAAAAAGTTACACATGATAATGAAAGCAACAAAAACCAGGAAGAGACTTATAGAAAGAAATTGGAAGAAGGTAAAGAAGAAAATGAATATGTTATTGAGCAGGAAGAAGGTAGTAGCAAGGTGTAAATAATATTACTAATTATATTTGTAGGTAGTAAGTAAGTTTTTATTGTTTGAATTTTAAAATGTTGTGTATTATATTAAATTTAAAATACCACCCCAATCAATTATATAAATTTAAATGAAACTTAAATCAATTACATTCTAATGAGTTATTGCATATTCAAGATTAAAATTATGACAAACCGTTACAAATTTTAATTAATATAGGAAACAAAACATTATTAATAGATTCAAAATCAATTTCAAAACTAAATAATATTAAAGAATAATGAAATTAAATTCAAATATAATAGTAACTGGTATTAAAAAAAAAAAAACAAAGGTTATGTGAAATAAATAAATAAATATGATATTAAAATAAATCTATGTTGAAATCATAATAAATTGTAAACTACTAGCTGTGTTTAATTTGGATAGTGATATGGTAATATTAAATGATAAATAGGAACAATTAGAAACAATAATTAATTATGAAGAAGAGAAGAAGGTATAACTAAATGGTATATGGATGTCAATGGATATGATAGTAGAAGTAGAAGATAGTAAGAAGGATATTATTTATATTAGAAATAATTATGAAGATGATTAAGAAGAAAGTTATGGATATGAAGTATAAAGAAGAAAGTTATGATTATGAAGTAGATAGAAGAAAGAAGAAGATGTATTTGAAAATGATGATTTGATTGTGATGGAATATATTACAATATTGTAGGAGATTTGTTGAAGAAGTATAGTGTTTGATGTTTAAGGAGCCAAAAGAAGCTACCGAACATGAATATAATATGGAGGTGAGAAATGTTGAGGAGTTTAAGGTGAAAATATATCCTGTACCATTAAAGTTAAAAGGAAAGAGTGAAGAGAGAATCAGAAATTTTATAGATTGAAGGAATAGTTAGAAGAAGTAACAAATCATATATCAATTCACTAGTAGTTATACAAAATTAGAGCAAAATAGTAATTTAATTAAAAACATATTTCATATCAAGTTAAAAAGAAATGCATAATGATATTTAAAAGAAACTATAAAATTTAAAGAAACCAACGGTATTCAAAGAAAGGGATTGGGTTAATTGAAAGGTCACTACAGGTAGCCAACAAAAGAAATAATGAGTGCGTAAAATTAAAACTTCTTTTTAATGGACCATTTATAGTAGACAAAGCTTATGAAAATAGTTACATTTTAAAGAATCCTTATAACCAACAATTACGGGGAATGGTGAATGTGCAAAACCTGTATCGATACTATGAATAGCAACATTTTAAAAATCTATGACATTTCTATGTGAATAAGTATTAATTTATGTAAATATTAATTAAGGTTTGGAATAAAATAATAATAGATAGGTATATAGAGATTAGAGAAACATAAGTAAAAATTTCAAATTAATTAAATTTTAAAAATTATTAGTGTAAAATAATTTATTAAAATTAAATTGGGGGAAATTGTAATGGATCATTATTACTGATAAAAACAAAACTTACCTTTTAAGCATCCATCATAGCCATTACACTAATGGATTAATTAAAAAAAAAGGATATGCATAATGAAACACACTTTCCTTCTTAAACCATGTAATTACCCAAAAAGAAGTATTGTTTTGACTACAGTATGAACTTGATTATATCATAAATTTGGTCATAACAGGTTTTCATTTGACTTGGTGGATACATCTTGTTAGAAAATGAGATGAATTTCCTGACCTAAAAATAATACATATAATTAGTGTGAATTTGTATAAACAAACAGTATCTCTACAGTTACACTAAAACAAAGTAGTATAACTTACATATCAGATAATAATAAACAAACATCATAAGATAAAAGTCAATATAGGGTAGATAGTCATATTGGAAAGTCAACATGTAAAAATAAACAATACACAGTAGTAAATGAACAAAATAGAATTAAAGTTACTTACCACAATAATCTACAAAAAAGGGATATCTTAATAAGTTTAATTGAATCTGCAGTTACTTTTTCTTTCGTACATCTTAAATTTTCAATATTTACTCTTCAATTACAAACATTCAAATAAGTAAAGAATGTATTGACATCTTATCTTGTATAGGATCCATATTCAATTATTGTATCACAATCAAAATTTTCTAATCCATAATGAATGCATTTTCACATAACAATTCACTTTTTCACCTAGTTCTTTTTCAAAATTCTCAGTTTAACCTGAAACAATAAAAAGAAAATAAAAATCAAGAAGTATTAATGGTTTCCACATGTTTAAGAAATCAACATGTAATTTTAGTTAGTGAAATATTTAAATTAATAGTATAAAAAGGAAGTACTTACAAAATCATGGTCTTCGATTTGTACAAACAAATATGCAAGTAGATTGTGAGTACCTAAAAAGGACACAAGATTAATTATAAACATTAATAAATGACAATTTATGTAAAAAAAAAAGTATGTAGGATAATTAAGGAAGTTGTTTATATAAAATTTAAAATGTTAACCTATGATAACACAGAAAATATCAGCTTATATAAGGTATAAGTAATACAAATAACAAAATGTTTTAAAAGTTTAAATTGTAGTTGTTAGAGTTAAAATGGTAAGTAATCAGTTTAAATAGTACTAGTTAAGTGGATTTGGAGTAATTTTAAATATAATAGCTAGTGATAATTCAAAATTTGAAAGTCTAAAATAAGTTGACAGCTCAATGAAGTTATGTATTTTGAATCTAAAATTTCATAGGAAAAAGTACTTAGAAAATTATACAAACAGAATTTAAGCAAAAATAAGGATGAGATTTATCTGTACGTTATCAAAGGTATTATCAGAATTGTGAATTTATTACCTGGATTTTCGGAAATGTAGGTTATTTTTTTCTGAAATTCGAACAGTTGAAATCCGATGACGTAGTATTTTTGTTTTGTTTCAAGAAGCTATAAAAGGCTGGAGAATTCATGATTAAGCTCTCTCTTATGTTTTTGGTAGCAGAATAGTTAACATTTACGCTCTTATATTCCTGGTCGCAGAGCAATTGATATCGTATGTATTAATTGATTATCAACTAGAAGAAAATTTTAATAATTAAAAGCTGTTTATATTAAAATAATACGTGTAACATTAAAAATACATACAGAAAAGTAATCAGCTATTATTAAATTACTTACCAAAGTGATAAACTGCATAAAGCAAGTGCAGATTCCATAGAATTTTAAAGATTAAATTCGAGAGACGCTTCCAAAACGGAACCATAGTAGCCATCTTGTCGATTTGAATACGCTGCCGTCCCTGTTCCATTTGCGGGAGTAAACGAAGCACAAGCCGATCTCAGTTTTGTTACGTTGCGCATGACAAGGACAATATTTGAAAACCTCTGTTATACAAGGTACGTCCGATAATTAAGGATTTGTATTTTTATTTTTAATTATTTGCAATTGTAAATTAATATTTTATTTATCATCTCCATTTTGTCATATCTGAATATTTGTTATCAATTTGTATAGAACGTGTGAAAACCAATTAATAATCTTTTGAAGTACTTGACATTAAATTTATTGCGTATTGGTTATTAAACAATATTTAATTTGAACCCTACCCAAGATAAGAGTCAGACTTTAAATTTTAACTTTAAAATTGAGTAAACTGAGCTAGTTTGAACTTCTAATAAGGCGCCCAAACTTAAAAATAAAAAGAAAAAGTGGATTGTATATAAAATCAAATAATATTAAATTATAAACATTACAAATAATATCAAATCATTAAAATCTATAATTGAAGGTAAACATTAATAAAAACCCAACTAATTAAGTAAAACAAATCATAACACAACAAAATCAAAATAATTAAAATATATTAAAACAATAGAAGTAACTCAATATTAAAAAAAAAAACATAACAATCATAACAATATATACATTATTAATAACTTTATCATTAAAATAAGATCTTTATTTTAACAAATTAAATATGTCAACATCCTTCCTAACTTTTCTTGTGCAATTTTTATACGTCTTCAACTGCTTGACATCCCTATGTTCTTCAGCGGAAGCATTGAACTGCTGGGGCCAAGTTTCTTGTTTCTTTTTTATTGTGGTAGCATTAGTCGTTTATATGCTCCTTCAAATTGTATATAGTTTTACCCAAAAAGTCCCTTTTGTTTAAAATATCAAAAATGTTAAATTTTTTTACAAAACCTGACAGTGGCTTCTCTTTGAGAAAATTCTGAAATATTTAATTCCTTATCACAATATTCAATAGCATCAGCTACGCTATTCCTTAGTTAAAAAGCACAAATAAGCCACTACTCACAATGCTTTCGCGCTTCTTTTGCCACACTTCTTTATCTATCTCTGTCTGGTTGCTCTGGTCTCATTCTATCTCTTTCTAAGACACATCCATTTTAGGTTATAATCTATGACATAAACCGTTAAAAGTTTGAAGTTGAAGTATGATTGACAGTTATTTAGTTACCGACACAGCGTTGCCATTTTGTGTCTACTCGTTTTGTAACGGTGCCGTTATATCTCGTGTGGTTATGTTTTGAATACCAACTAATATCAAACGGAGCCGTTTCTTTGACGGGACCGTTATTTAATATTTATGAATACGGGTGTTACAATTTTTTTTGTGTAAGACAAAATCGTAGGCGCTACGACATTAACCCCTATGGGTTATAGATAACGCAGCTGACCCTTTCCACATTCTTTTAAGTTCATTACATTCTAGTTAGTATGGATAAATATTATTACGCCTACTTTATAAACTATTTGTACCAGTGCTGAACCGTCCATAAATAATAAAAAGTGGGAAAAAATTTCGGTAGGAAAGGACGGGAATATAAAAATCATGAATGGAAAAATAAATTAGGGCGATCCGAAGTGGGAAGGGTTTTTAAGGGTAAAAATTGGTTTATCTTGATTTCCGGCAAAATTTCTGTCCTATGGAGAAAAGTTAAATGGCAAAGTAGGTGGACATTTTGTTGGCTGAAATCTCCCGGATTCATTAAAGACCTCGAAGCTTCGCTTCTTAATCTTTAATGGACCTCGAGAATAATAACTCACTTTTCTACCCTGGTGCATTACCGACTTGAAAACGAGAAAGTAGAAAACTACTTTTCCGCTCTTTACATCCCCCGAACCTAAACCCCATACCGGAGGTGAGCACAACGGCTTGATTTTGAATAGGGATGAGAGGTGTTGCGATATCTCATTTTGAGGTCTCAAGTAACTGATACTGAAATTTAGTTTCACAATTTCCATCGATGACGAAATTAAAGGTTCAATAGGAAAAGCGTACTTAATTCGTATCTTATAAGGGTGGAAATTATGTTTTTTCAGGGTTCTCATGATTGTTTTGCGTGAGAACCAGAAACATCGGACAATATTCTAATATTCGGATCCATTGCTGTATGTCCTAAGACAGCCAAGTCCCTCGCTTCGTATCATTCATGCACCCTCTTTTTGTTTCCAAATGAACCAGTAGCGTCAAATTCGACAACTAATTGCACAACGTAAGCATCGGAAATTTTTTCCAGGATGTTGTTAGTTAAATAATGCCTCTGTTGTTTGGACAGAGTGGTTATTCCTCAAATATATATGTATTTGATATGTTTTGTAAACAAAATGATTATTTTAATAATTTTTAACAGTTTAATTTGTTTGTATTTTTAGATACTTGATATTGATATTATTTAAATGTTGCTAATATCCCATGACATTATATTTCTGTTCTGCAAGTTTATGGTTGGATTGTTAGGTATTTAAATGAAAAATTGATTAATTATAACAAAAAATGTATTATAAAAGACAAATTTAAATCAGTAATTTAAATAGGAAAAATACAAAAACCCTTTTATAAAACAAGAAATGTAAAATAAATTATTATTAATTATACAATGATGAATAATAAATTGTTATCAAAATTTATTAATTATTGAAAATCAAATAAATTCTTTGTTTTTAATTATTTAACTTAAACTAACTACTACAAGAATTTAAAATGTTTTACAAAAACTATCTGACCTTAACTTGTAGGCTGGATGTTTTTCGAACCGGGTCACAATGTAGTTGTCCTATACCTACTTTTGGTATGGTCTGACTTTTGACAACGTCGTGGTTATTAAATGTTTATTACCATAAGGTGATACAATTGTTCTTTTTAACCGATGAAGGATACAGTTTAGTGTTTGGTGGTGGTAAATACAGTCAGAATATGTGCTTCAATGCACTTATAGTCTTATAGTCACTTTTCTTTTTTTCTTTTATTCACTAGAAATTATTTTTGAAGACTAATTCACTTACTTATTACTTACTAT
Organism: Ophraella communa; assembly: GCA_035357415.1. NCBI lineage: Eukaryota > Metazoa > Arthropoda > Insecta > Coleoptera > Chrysomelidae > Ophraella > Ophraella communa. The sequence continues at coordinate 16,724,925 of CM068993.1, forward strand.
CACTGACTGTTTATAATTGACTTCCTATGATTTACTGATCTCCTTGTTAGACTGATCGTCAATTATAAACTGATTATGATGGACTGATCCCCACAACATCTTCTTGAGTCTTTTTATACATTTCAACTCCTTCTAGAAATGTTCAGATTCTCGAGTAATCCTAACTCAGCAAAATCAAAACTATTTCCAATACATTATTTTTAAAAGTATTTTCCTCTCTGTCTTATGTACATATCACTAGACATACTAACACTCTCTAATTATTGAATAACTGGAAATCTCTAAAACAAGTTAATTAAAAATATACCTATCTTCTTTTATCACATTATATAATTCATTTCTAGAACTTTCTAGTAAGTTTATTTATTATTTAGATACAAAATAAATAATAATATTTAATCAAAACAATATAAGATATATGGTTTGTAATAATATTATGACGTTGGGCGTCAATTTGTAATAATATTAAGCGTTGAGCGTCAATTTGTGATATGATTTAAATGTTGAGAGTGAATTTATAAAAATATTTAGTTAACTTTTAATAAATAACAATATACCAAAAACATGTAATTTACAATAAAACAACTATTAACCTTAATTTTGTATTTAATTAGTTATAAAATATATTTCAATAATTAACAAAATTTATAAATGTTTATCACCAAAAATTATGATAGTTAAATACCTCGGCTAGGGGTGAGTAAGTTTATTAGCTCTGACTATAATAATAATTGTTTCTCTAAGAAATAATAAGGGCGCCACTGAAATCTTTTTATTTTTTGATACTGCTAAGGAAAGTTATTTTAAGTTGAGTTATTTAAAAAAGTATCATAAGATGGTAGAAAGATGTCAGAAAAAACCGTCTATGAAAAAAAATTAAATAAAAATGTACCAATCGATAAAAGATAAATAGATTTCCTTGGTGCTAATATGAATGAAGTTGATAATAAATTACAAAAAAAAGATAATCCGCAAATAGTTCTTTAAAACTACTTATTCTAATACAGTTGACGATGGGTGCGTTCCACTAAGCGTTCAGAACGCTCAAAATGATCTTTTAGCCGTTCCACATGTCGTTCACGGTCGCTGCGGTCGTAGCGAAAACGTCATTGATGACGTCATTCATTTCGCTCACGCCGAGCCCACAATGACCCATCTCAAGAGGTGGGTCGAAGTGGACGAACAGAAAATTTGGCGCTAGTTTTAAACATTTGGGGTTAAACTAACACTAACCAAAGCTTCTTCTTCTCCTGTATTTGTTTTTGTTGTGAGTGAAAGTCGTATAAGTTGCAATGGCGAATAATTCCAATAATTTAAATAAAATAACGCTGTATTATTACAAATATTTAAATGTCAAAGTCAAATGTGTCAACATTCGAATACAACCCGTTCCACTTGGGAACATGAACAGAACTCTCCGGAGCTAGTGGAACAGGATAAATCGCGGTCGTGAGCGTGGTCGTTGTGAGCGGTTAGTGGAACGCACCCGATATAGATAGATATAAATTGAGATAAAAAGGAAAAATACGTGAACAGTAAATTTGATATATAACAATACAACTATTAATATCAATTGACGGGAGATCCTTCGCCGTACCTTGGAGTCACTACGGCACTGTCTCGGTGGTTCTAAATGTCTAAGGATGATCACGAGTTGAGGGATGATTAATTCGGTAAAAGTTCGGTATAGCGGTTTTCGCTATTATAAGAGAGTTTTCAAAAATTCTTTTTCAGGGCGTTTCTATAGGTCGATTATGACACAAATCTGTGTGCGCGTTTTCAAAAATTCATTTCTATAATTTATTATTAATAAAAACATACTTACGGGACGATGGAGTGAATAGGGGTGCTGGGTGGGGACGAAACAATAGAAATCCTACATTAAACACCAAAAAACAGTATTTCAGAGTACACACCGCACTTTCTGTTCACAAAAATGTTTAAGAAATTGTTTAAAAACATAAAGAAGGAGGCATTTCTACAAAAAATACCACTGCTTCTATCAAGCCTGTCATTTTAATAATGACGAACTTCATGTTACCAGCTGATCAAAATGAATGCATCTATCGCCTATTTTATTTTCCTTCATCCTTCATTAATAATGGCGAACGAGATTTGTCATGTGTGGGATAGTTTTTCGAAAAATTTAATACTTTTCAAAATTAATTTACATTTTTCATGTGCCCCGAGTGCAGTGTATTAGTGTTTTCTTGTGTTTGACGTTGGATTTCTACTGTTTCGTCCCCACCCAGCACCCCTATTCACTCCACCGTCCCGTAAGTATGTTTTTATTAATAATAAATTATAGAAATGAATTTTTGAAAACGCGCATACAGATTTGTGTCGTAATCGACCTATAGAAACGCCCTGAAAAAGAATTTTTGCAAAATCTCTTATAATAGCGAAAACCGCTATACCAAACTTTTACCATTAATTCTTAGAAATGATCAAGTTGTTCAGGTTTAATTACTGCCCAAGTTGTAGAGATGATCCAGATAAAAATGTTCATGCTTAAGAGATCTTTAAGTTTATAAGCTGTTCAAGTTTACAAGATGCCTCAAGTTTACAAGATGCCTCAAGTTTAGAAATGTTCGAGTTTACAAGATTCTTCAAGTTTAGAAATGTTCGAGTTAACTGTATTATATTCCAACTTTCTGAAAATTAACAGTGTCAAACGAGTGTTACATTTACTTTTTCTGGCACAAAAAATACATGCATAGTCCGATATCTACTGTTAGATGATTACAAAAGATTACATTCTTACATTAAATTTACTTTATAACAACCTTAAATATTAATCAAAATTCCAGAAATGTAATTTTCCTATCCATTATCAGTAATACTTTTAAATTACCATATATATTATAGAAATTAAATTAAAATAATCTTACCTTATTTGTCAGAACAGTCCACGTTTTGTAAAGAAAAAGGATATAATATAATAATAATAATATTCTTCAATGAAATGAACTTCAAAGCTTCTTTTATTTGAAAGTATACACATTTAACTAGGAACACTGAATAAACTATGAGCCCAATAATAATTTGAGTTAACACTATATTTCAGTAGTATGGTTGGATCATCTTTGTCTTAGATGTGGAATCCTGCATCAAGTTCAAATTACCTAAAAAAAACCAATAGAAAAGTAAAACATATTAGTTACAATAAGTAATGTTTAAATATCATTATTAGAATAAGTTTTATTAGAAATATAAATTGAAAATAACAAGTTAAGTTTTAATATCAACAAAACAAGAAGTATTATTGTTATAAAGTATGTGTAGTTTATAAGTTATAATTTAGATTTAATATTTTAAATAAACAATAATACCAAAAAAAAATATACAAATAAAGTAAGTCATAGTTAAGTTTATAACAGAATAAGAAAGTACAGATATTAATGGTCAATGATTTCATCATCCATAGTAGTGGGTATAATATTGAAAATTCCAGTATTTGAATATACCTAAAAACATTGAATTTGTTAAATAACAAAATATGTGATATAAATAAACAAAACATGTGATTTATAAACTGTGAGTGACAGGGTGGAATCCAAATTAAAACAGTGACAATGTACCCGAATCATAAAGTGAAAGGACACTAGAAACCAAACTATAGGACATAAAAAATATAGGTGATAGGACACTATAAACAAACAATATGTATTAGTTATAAGGTATAAAGAGTGAAATTGCACGGTGAAAGGACACTTGAGACTAAGAATAGAATAGAATAGAATAGAATGGTTGTGAAATATAAGAACAATATAAAATTTGTTATTATTATTATTTTTATAGGTTAATAATATGTTTTGTACTAAAGTTTTCTATGTATATGTAGAGGAGAAATGTTTTGTTAATTATGTAATTTAATTTTTATATTTTGCACTTATAAAAATCTTCATTATAAAACGCATTTGCGTATCGTAATGTAACTTTTACGCACGCAATTTTTTTTTTAAATGGTTGGCGACATGAGTGAAGTTTCTAAAGGCAAGACTATTGACAATGACATTTGTGGCTAATAGCAATTTATTAATTTTATATTGTTCTTTAAGAAAGTATCTGTGAATATGAATATAATATTTTACTTATATAATATATTATTATTGGTATATTATTCATTTTAAAATATTTTAAAACATTAACATTTGATAATCTAAATGTCACAACTGTCAAATTTTATAAATTACACAGTGCTGCCGACATACTTTTTAAAATAAAAATTTTCGTAATTACATAAAAATAAAAAATTAATTTAAAAAATGGTAAAAAGGGCAAAATATAAAAAATATTATAAACAACTTATTTCATATGGCTGTTGTAACACTCGTTCTTTAAAAAACTCATCGCTTCGCGATTCGTTTTTTAAACTTGAACTCGTGTCATAACAGAATTCCATATGAAATGCGTTGTTTAATATACTATTAAATTTGGATATAAAAATGGCGGAAATAAAGTAATTTTAAAAGTAATTTAATTGCACCGATAAAACAGCCTTAATAATAATAATTATAATAAAATTCAGAATTAATTTTCAGACTGTAATTTTCATCCACTTATGTTATATCTCAGTAATACTGTTTTCTCTGAATCATAAACGAATATTGTGGATAGAGGTTTAAAATTCAATCTTCCTTCTTATCATAAAAATAAATCTAATATTAAATTACTTTCCATAGATTGTGAAAATGCACTCAGATGTTGACAAGGATGATTTGCGAGTGAAGATTTCTTACAAATTAAATAGATATGGTTCTAGAAGTGTTTTATTAATACTTTTGATCCTCTACGGTCTACAGTTACTTCTTTGTGAAAGAAGACTAAAAATGATGATCTTGTTCTTTCCAAATCTGAGAAGAGAGGTTTTTTAGTTGTTTTTAAATAAAATATATTATATCTATAAGGTGGTAAGATTCCTTTCTTCTGATACTTTTTTCAAAATATTGTCCTTTGACAGTGTTCTATGAGAGCAGTTACTCTTTGCTCTATGGTCTTCCTAAGATCCATAAAGTAAATGTTTAATCCGCCTTGTAGTTAGTTTAATTTACACTTCAGCTTCCAAAATTTCTTCCTTTCCTTGTTCTAAGTTGAAAATTCTAGACAATTTTAACAATAAATTTTTAATTAAAAACTCCATTTTCTTCTTCTTTATAAAAAAAAAGTACGATTGTTTAATCACTTAAATTGTCAATAACAATCAGCTGTTCTTACAGCTTACATTATTACATTCTTACAGCTGTTCAACCTCAAAATTCGGATTCAGGAAGTAAATATTCATCCAAAAAACTTGGGTGGTACCAAGGATCTTCATCGGTCACTAACACCCCTCTGTTGCGCCTGGACTATATTGGAAAATTAAATCTTAAACTATCCTGACACATTATCATTTCATCCAATAACACGTGCCAGTAAAAATAGAAAATGTAATATTTCATCATTGTTTTCTTTAATATTTCAATTGTTTTTAAAAAGTAGTTTGAATTGCCAGAAGTAAATATTTAATAAAAGATCCGTCAAATATAATCTGGATTAAAAAAATATGGTGCGTCAATCACTTCATCTGCTTTACTAAACAAACCTGAAATAGTAATAAAAGCACAGGACAAAGATAATAAAAATTAAATGATTTTTGTAAAATTAAAATATATTTTCTTAAATATGTTTTGACAATAATTCATGCGTTATTTGTAAAGTTTTAATTGAGATAAAAAGAAAACAAATCAATTTTCAGAAAATCCTGACAAACAAATATTGAAAATAAAGTTTTGTATGTACGTACAGTGCAGTGGCAATGAAAATCAAAGGTTGAACCTTTAAAATCATCTGTAATTGTTAATTTAACGATACTAAAATGCGAACATTAGTAATAAAGATGTTTATTTACATTTCTGAACATATCTTTATATATAAATTATGTTTCCCATATTAAAACGTATTCTCCAAATATTTGTTTAATCCAAAATTAGATTTTAATTAATATTCGACTAATAAAAATGAAATTCGTTATTCCAATACCTGCAACAAATTTCAGGGACAATTTTAATAGATAAAAACATTGAATGCTATGGAATATAAATAAAAAAGATTTCCAAATTATTGACTATTTTTTTAATTAGTGTTTTTTTTTAACCGTATAATGTTCAACCTTGGATTCTTATTAATAATATAACATTGATCTTGAAACCTAATTATAGTTTTTCGTAATTTGTCACTCAACAACATTGACATCATTGACATTGATTGTTTGCTTCTTAATAAATCGATTTTAAATTTACGCTAAAAACTTTTTAAATAATTTTAGATATTTGGACGCGTTCCTAAATTTTTGTTTTTGAAGCAAGACTACAGGAATTGCCATTTAACATACACCTGTTGAACTATTAAATTATACGAGTAAAAAGTAGATAACACACGTAATAATGTTTGACAACATTTTCTGGCCACTTTTAACGAATTTCATCAGAGTTTGTATTTTGGAATAGATTCAACTGTTCTCTAATCAATATTAGGTATTATTGGCGAACATTTTTTAAGTTTGCGAACGAAGAACAAAGTCCATTTTAGTCGTGCATTGAACTACTTATTTCTTGTCCAATATGGTCGTGTGATACCTTTTTGAATGAGGATAATCATCACATAACAGAATTTTGTCAAACATTTTTTCGTTCCTCCAAAATTGTTTGCCTTAACTCGTAGTATTGAAATCAACCATTCTTAGGATCTGGACGAATCATTTGTCACCCGATCTTATCATATAAAACTTCTTACGTATCATGTGCTAACAGACAATAAAAATATTGGTGTGTTGTACTTTTAGATCTTCAGATGTTTAGATGTGCCTTTGCAGCAAAATTTAGAATTTGGTCAAAACAAAAATTTTGTATTGGCTGTCACCCAAATGTCCTCCCAAATCGATGGTAGATAACACATAATACCGACTTAGGTAAAATTAAATAAAAGCAGTAAAATTTATATTCAATTATTTATAATTAATCATTCTGTTTAGTAAAATCCTGCCTAAATGAACTAGGCCAGAAGAACACTGTCACCCTCCTATGGGTCCCGGGAAACATAGGAATAGAGGGGAACGAAACAGCAGATAAGCTGGCAAAAAAAGGAGCTGAAACCCCACGTTTGGGACCAGAACTATCTTGTGGGATCAGCAGTAGAGTAATCTTAGGAAAACTAAGTGAAGAAATGGAGAAGGAAAAATCCAAGTATTGGAATCAGCTGGAAGTCTGAGGCAATCTAAGATACTACTGGGGAATTATGACCAGAAGAGATCTCTTAGCTGCCTTAACCTCAGTAAAAAAAGGCTCCGAATTCTAATGGGAATATTAACCGGGCATTGCCGGTTAAGAAGCCACATAAAGAAACTAGGTTTAGCAGATGAAGCAAAGTGCAGATTGTGTGAGGAAGAGCATGAAACCTCAATACACAGACTCTCTGAATGCCCTGCCTTGCAGAATTCCGGGGCTAGATGCCTAGGAGCAAATGAAATAGAAGAGGGGGATCTACCCGATTTGAAGCCCGACGATGTCCTAAACTTCCTAAGGAAAATAGGACTCGAAGAGCTGCTATAAATCTGAGAAAATATCAGAACATGGTAAGTAAGAAGGGACACAATAGATCCTATAGGTCGCAGTGTACTTACCACCCCTAATTTATACATACATGCATACATACATACATTAAGGTACTCGTACATTTCAGCCTTTTTCCTGCAAGTCTATTTTGAATTGCTAGCAAATTTTTACCATGCCTTCGTACATTGCCGCAACTTTTGAGAGATTTTTTTGTCATTTGACAAGTGTTGTCATTGTAAGTACACATGAACTTCGGAATAAACATAAAATTATTATAATAAAATACTTCAATGATTATTATGCTTATAGGATGACAGGATAGAATCAGCTGAAGTAAACTGACATTTCTGACAACATAGATTTTGGGTTGTTCATCAAAATTCCCTAAAAACAGGCGGGATTACGCGGATTTGACCTTGAATAAATAGAAATGGTTCTATAATTTTGTGCGCCTTTTTGTTGCAGTCAAAAGTCTGAAACGCATGCGCAGTTGTTTCAAAAAAAAGCTAGCAATAGAATTGCGAGCAAAAGGCTGAAATGTACGAGTACCTTTAGTAAAATCCACTGTTTAGTTGCAAAAGACTACCATAGAGATGCTTAATCATCAAGGGAGTTGCGTCTACCACTCTCACCGCTGCCATCGAGATTTTAACAGATCTTTCTCCACTTCACATTTAATAGGCTTAATAAGACTGGTAATCATTTTCATTACAGTTTTGAAATTCTTGGACCACTCCAATGTTCCAGAGCGATTCTTTCTAAACATAGGTGAACATATAAGTGTATTTAACTTCCTGCCTTTTTCTCATCCTTTTTTGTCGTGAAATAGTTCAACATCGACGGCACCACGAATCGAAGAGACATTAGAACAAAAAGATACTGGAAGGAGTATATGCAAAATGACCTTGAGTCCAGAAAGGAGCTTGCATATGGCGGTCAATTGTCAATTTTAATTTCCGTTTCCATTGACGTACCGAAAAAAAAATAAAACTTATATCAAGGTATTTTTAATAAATTTCAACCAATCAAGTTTGTGAATACAATTATTGTTCTAAATAGTTTAGTATTTAGGTATAAGAACCGAATGATACGCCTATGCGTTTATTTTTGACTTTTATATTTATGTAAATATTGCTTTGACAGCATACAGTAAATATCAACAATGAGTCATACTAGGAGCTTCAAGATGGCCGACTTCCGTCGCAAATTTTCCTTAAAGTTAATATATGGCAGACTCCTCCTGTTTCTTTTTGTTCTAAGGAAGCGACGGCTTCTCTAATTCCAGGTGACAGAATTTGGGAACGCCTTGCGATAGGCGAGGAAAAACGCTTGCATGAAAGCAGCCTAAGTGCCGACTTTTTCGGTTTTTACTTTAACCTTCCACTGCATTGTTGCCAATTAGATCTACGCAATTATTTACAAGGGCAAAGATGTTTGAAAATTCATTACATATAACTTTATGGAAAACCACTAGGGCGATTTCATCAGTCTTGGCACTTGGTACAAACAGCAGCCTGGGCACTGAGTGTTACTTGATATGTTAGAGCAGTACTCAAAATATTCAGTCATATCTTGTAATGTAGGGTTCAGATCCCATTTCTGTGTGTCATGTAAGCGATTCTGACAGTAAATCGATACCTACTATTGTACCTACTATTGTACCAATCCAACAAAATTAAGGAATATTAATTTTAGAATGAAGTTTTAATTTGTAGTATTAAAATTGTTTGTTGGCAGTTATAAATCAAATGCATTTTTAATATTTTAATTGGGACATTCTCTAGTTTTTCATAGTTTTGATTAACCCTGCATTTCCTGATCACAAATATATTAAATTGTGTAGCATTTGTTTTGTTCTATAAAGGTATAATAATAGTTGTGTTCGGTATTTACATCCGACGAGTCAGACTTGTCAAAATCGTTCGTTTATTACATCTAGATGTAGGGGAGGTAAATCTCGATCGTTCGGCAATTTTAATCGGAGCAATCGGATTACGATCTTTTAACTCCGAGTATTTTGGCAGATCAAAAAAATTAATCTGCGTTTATAAGGTTAAGTTTTATGTTTAAGAACTTGTATTTTTTTTATAATGGAGAAAATTGATCTTTTTGATGTTGAAGAACAAAACTAAATTTCTATAATGGTCACAAAAGAGCAATATCAGGATATTGTGGAGAATGAAAAAACAAAAATGAAAAGGTATGACATTTGACACTTTTGACTAATAATAGTGATCTGTACCGTTCGTTTAATTCAACTAATCCCTCTGATCTGTAGTCACGTGACAAAATAATTCATCGCATCTGGGATATAATTACCGAACTCGCTTATAGTACTACAAAAGAATAACCATAGGTGATTATACAACTGACATTTAAAAAAGAAATTTGTTTGTTTTTAATACGGTATCCGCCAAAATAAACAGTACCGAAACAGAGAGTGCTGTGGAGTTGTTTATGTAATATGGATTTGTCATATTTAACTTAACTGTCATTAGTTGATATATTAATAGTACGCTGCAGTTAAATTTGATTTAAAAATGGTTCTAACAACGGAAGAAAAAGTGTTTTTGGTAGAGCATTATTTTCGTTCATATGGAAAAGGTCGTAATGATGGTCCAAGCTTAGAACAGGTGTCAATAAATATCAACAAAAATTTAATAAAGCAGCTCCTAGTAAAAGTGTGATGTTAGCTGTTGTTAAAAATTTCGTCGCACTGGTAGTGTATTGTGTCAACGTAAAGGTTCTTCAGGTCGTCGAAAAACAGTATGCACTAACGAAAATGAAGGACGTGTTTTTATCCAAGTTGTGCAATCACCTCAAAGAACTTCATGTAAACTCAACATTAGTGAAACGTCTTTACGTCGCATGTTCAAATCAATTGGTGGTTGTCCATACCGTATTCAAGTTGGACAACGACTAAATGCTGCGGACAAACGTGCAAGAGAAATTTACTGTGGTCGCATGTTGAGTTTAATTTACGAAGATCCCGAATTTTTGAAAAACATATGGTTTTCAGACGAGAGTCACGTTCATCTTAGCGGATATATTAATCGACAAACATCCAGATTCCTTGGATTTGAACGTCCTGATGTAATTGTAGAGGAACCACTCCACAGTCTTCGAGTTACCGTTTGGTGCGCGATATCTGATAATGGAATGATTGGTCCTTATTTCGTTGAAGATGATAATCAGAATCCACTTACTGTCAACCAAGAATGTTATAGAGAGAAAACTATTATACCTTTTGTGAGAAATATAAATTACTTTTGCCGTGCAGTTCCAAAAAGGAGTGGGTGGGATGGTGCCACAGTGTTTCAGTGTTCCACTCACTGCAAAGCCTTTGAAATCAGCAGGAAAAAGGTACAAGGAAGGACTATTGCTATATTCTCAGACAGCCAAGCATCCATAAAAGCGTTAAACGCAATGAAGGAGGAGATTAAGGCTGGTCTGGGGCTTCCTAGAACCCTTAGCAGAAGTGGGCAGCAAAAGTAAGCTTACAATTGAGAGGGTATCCAGTTATAGTGGTTACATAAAGAACAAAGATGCGGACCTAGTACGAGAAGGCGAAGCGAAGCCACTTAACAGAGTAACAGACCAGCTTAAACAAAATCAACTGTAAATTTGCGGCAGGTGAAGGAATCCATAAGAGGTCCGACGTCAAAAGTAACAGAGTATCTGTTAAAGCACACAAGATACAATACAAGAATATTCGTAGGTCTTTTAACGGGTCATAACAGCACTAAGCACTTTAAAACTGACAGACATGCCTTTATGCAGATTCTGTCAGGAATAAGAGGAAACCTCTGAACGCATTCTTTGTGAATGTGAGGGTCTTTTAAGACATATTTCTAGCTTTAGGCGAATAAAAGCCTACTGTTAACAGCTACGAGGGGACTCACTGTACAGTAGAAAAGACCAGACTGTACCAGGTTCTATAGAGTAAAAGGACTACTACAATAGATCTGAAGAGGTGGAGGTGGGAACAAGCATGTTTAACTTTAAACTGACTTTAAAACTGACAGACATGCCTTTATGCAGATTTTGTCAGGAATAAGAGGAAACCTCTGAACGCATTCTTTGTGAATGTGAGGGTCTTTTAAGACATATTTCTAGCTTTAGGCGAATAAAAGCCTACTGTTAACAGCTACGAGGGGACTCACTGTACAGTAGAAAAGACCAGACTGTACCAGATTCTATAGAGTAAAAGGACTACTACAATAGATCTGAAGAGGTGGAGGTGGGAACAAGCATGTTACGTACACAGCCTGATTTAAATGTTATATATTTGTAATCAGGAAATGCTGGGCTACTAAAAACTAAAAAAATACAGGTTGTGCCATTTGAAATATAATGAGAAACCCTGTACCAACTCGGCAAAAGAACATGGCATTAAAATAAAAAAAAATATTAACTTTTTTATCAAACAACTGTTTTAAGATATAATGATGAAACTGTAAGACTAAATGTATACAAGGTTTCGTAATATGTTTTCAGATTATATTACTAATCAACAAATGGAATGTTTGTGTTTATATCAAGACTAATTGCATCCAGAGAAATCTAAAATTAGTTCTTTAAAGACGATTAATAAGTGTGTTCATAACGCCCAGGAATGCGGGAAACATAAATAATAATTTTAGCAATTATAATCAATGATTATATTATTTTCATTTGAACATATTTTTTTTATTTAAGCTGGATGAGTTGTCGGAATATTTTTATCCAAGGTCACCATACATTTGAATATCCCCCAAATTGTAAACATTAAATTTCAATTTCATACTTGACCTACAAGTGTGCTATTTTTTTTATTTGAAACGAACAAAACATTGCGACATGCCATCCAGATTTTTCATTTCAAAGTAAGTATAAACAAATCTTGCAAAGTTAAGTGCGAATCAATTTTCAAGATATTTAATTGAACAAAGAGACTAATAATGTCGAATTTGTGTACGGTTGATTAAAAATTTTTACATTCCAGTCTATAAAAAAATTGTGTTAAGGTTAAATAGATGAAAAATTGCGATTAAAAGATTTTAGTTAAGAATTTAATTAACGAATCAAATTTTAAAGGAATCGTTATGTATTGTTTATGACTTAGTTTTTATTGATCGGAGTTAATAAATAAATCATAATCAAAGATAAAAGAAAACTATTTCCAGTAAATAAATATTTAAATTTAAATTATGTAAGAATACAGATTCGTTCACTTAATGTCTATTAGCCTTCTGTTGTACATTAAACAATATCTTAGAAAATTTAAAAAAAGTAGTCACTTGAATTAGTTAATTTTTTTTGTAAAAAAAATATTAAATTCAAACATGATATTTCGTTATTTTCGGATCTTGGTTTTCTTTGATGTTGGCAAATTGATTATTTGGTGTTTCTGTTGTTTTTTGGATGTTCTCACTGCTTGTTTCTAGGTTTTCTAAACCCTGCTCTTCGTTTCCTGTACCTTTTAATACTTCATTCTTTTCTCCTAAGTTTATCCGTGCTGTACAAGCAAAATTTATAAATGTTTTCAACGGACCAAATACACTACGGTCGAGTGGTGGCAATTTGTGACTCCAGTAACACGGAAATGAGAGCATTATAACCCCATTTTCTTTAGCGTAATTCAATGCCAGTGTAGAAAGATGGGAATGGTGATTATATAGTAGTAATAAAAAGGTTTCTCTTTAGTGCATTTCACAGTAGACACAAAATGCATAAAAAAAAAGTTAAAAAGAGTTCCTCGTTAATCCACCCCCACGGATTTGCACCCCCAACACTTGCAGGTGGTACCAGTCCGAGAAAATGCTGACAAAGACAAAGTAGGATGTCTTCTTAGAAAAACTGAGTCAATAACAAAAGGAGAGTGTAAGGAATAATTATATTATTTGTATTTTAAAAGATTTAAATGGTGCGAAATAAGTTGTCATAGTGGCATCCTGTCCCGTTTAATTTGTGACAACTAGCCCCACATAACCTTTTATAACTAAATATGAAATACAAAAATTGGAAATTTTCCTGACCGTACATTAAATAACAATTTAAATTTTTTTTCCTGGGTATCGGTCAAATAAAAAAAAAAAAATATTTTTTATATTACAATTGGCATACAACGTTTCGGCCATGGGCCATCATCAGGTGTATATAGATAAAACTAAAAAATTATTAATTAAATCACACTTTTTAAAAACTTACAAAATCACCACTAAGTCTACATTTAAAATTATATACGTTTAAAATATTTGAAGATATGAAGTAGAATTGTAAAAACATACAAAACAGTACAAAACAGTAAAAAAAAATTCTTAATAAAAATGTGAAACTATCAGGCGGGTAATAAATATTATATATAAATCTAGATTGAAATGCAGGCAGGTGTAAGAGACAAGACCAAAGAAATTACTTTATTAAAGGAAAATAAATTGGTGATAAACACTCCAAATCAGTGTGACTGTTAACACTATGTAAATCTCTCTTTATTTCCACCATTTCTAGAAAGTTTCGTTTAGTTAAATCACATTCCTTAGAGACTATTTTAACATTTTCGAAATCAAAGTGGTGAAAATTATTGATGGAATGTTTGGATAAGGCAGTGGCATTTTCGTTTTTTGTCTTAATGTCATATTTATGTCTGTAAATACGTTTGCCCAAATATTGTTTGGTTTGTCCTGTATAGGTAAATGGACAGTCTTTGCAAGAGATGTTATATACTACATTGGTTTGATTTAAGGTGTCGATTTTTGGTTTGAGATTGGTAAAGAATCGTTTATTTAAATTGTTTATTGATTTATGTGCAACATTTATATTATATTTTTTGAGAAATTTAGAAATATTTTCAGATACACCTTGTACATAAGGAAGTGTTATATAGGGTTTGGGTTGGCTTATTTTGGATGACCTTAAGCTATTATAGTAATTGTGAATTCTTTTTTTAATTATTAAACAGTTTGAAAATATATTTACTTTTTCATCTGCAGTATAACCAATTTTAGTATGAAGACTGATAGTTTATAATAAATTGTGAAGATTCAATGAAACGCAAAGTCAAATCACAGACTTTTATTGATTTTCCGGCTGTAAAAAATACAATAAAATCAGCCAGAATAAAAACTATAAATAAAAAAATAAAAACCGAATATCCAAATAAACGGTACACCAATATAGTAAGTTACCAAATTTAAAGACCTCGGGTATTTGGGGTACTCCAGCTAATAGTCATCTAGATATTGTTTATAAAATGAGATGTTAATGGTTTCTACCAATTGTTTCTACCAATTGAGCTAATGGGGACGATAAAAAAAGTATTAAATAACAAAACATTTGATCAAAATTAGGCCAAAAAATTTCAAATACATAATGCTATACTACCTCGCATATACGGTTTACCAAAATAACACAAACCAAAAATACCTTTAAGGCCTGTCCTTAATTGAATGTATCCTACATTCAATCACTATTCTATAACACCTCAAAATGTTTAGCTAACTGACTTTCAAATATCGGACAAAATGAATACTATTTAAAGAGTTTATTGACACAGTAAAGTTACCAAATAACCATAAAATAATATCATTAGACGTATTTTTAATGTATACAAATATACCAAATGATTTAATTATAAATACTGTTCAATTTCATTTCACAAGTATCCATAACTACACGCATTTACTATTAAATAAAATGTCAAAAATAACTGTCACTGTTCTCAGTCGTTTTTAAATTGAATCCTCCTTTTTAAGCAATTCAAATTATATCCTGAAGGTTCTTTAGTAAGTCCAAATTCCTATTCAGTTAATAGATATCTACGCAATGTCTTAGTGAATGACAAAATTGTAAAATAATATAAAATTTCAATCAAACATATATCCGGTATTTGAAGCCGGTGGTTCTTCGTTTCATGTTAAGTAATTATTTTATATTTTGATCTTCGTTTGTATACTTGTTAATACGAGTTTGCTTGTACATTTATAATTAATGGAAAATTATAATGTGGTCTTGATTAATGTCTACGATTCGAACAATAAGTGATTGAACCAGTTTAAGTAGTCCATTCGAAGGTGGGAAGAGTGATTGGCGGCTTAACCCGATGTTGAGGCTGATGTGAATGTCTAGCCCCCAACAAATACTATAAAAACAAAATGGTATATAATTAAAGAACACACTACTCTCACATACCTATAATTATTTTATACAATATTTAGACTGTTTAGCTGACGTACCCCAAATTAATATCAATGAAATCTTATTTGCATTCAATAGCTTCCATCCAAAAATAAAATTCATATTAGAAACAGAAAACCAAAATACAATTAATTTTCTGGATACAACCCCAAATAGAACTAATTATAACAAAATTAAAATCAAACTTTACAACAAAATAACATCATCAGGCTGCTATTTAAATAATTACAATTCCAACCATCCAAATTCTCATAAAAACAATACAGAATACCAGCCAGAAATTATAAAACAAGTCACAAATATTTTAAAAAATAACCACTATTCAACCCACTGTATAAAACGTATCTGCAAGAAAAGAATACAAAGAGCATATAATAACCTATTAAGAAAACCTAAAACACCTATGTTAAATAATAAAATATATTTCAATGCCATACACCAGCCACCTATCAGTAAAACTCATTCACATATTTGCTAAACATGACATTCAAAACATTCAAAAAAAGCTCAAAATACTCTAGCCCAGTGTTTCCCAAATTCCTCCAAATCGCGGACCCCCAAATTTAGATACTCGTGTCACGGGGACCCCCATAAACACTTTAGTTGCAAAAATAAAAAATAAAACATTTGTGCGATTTTTTAAATATGCTATATTTATTATACTATCTTAAAAACATACGTTTTTAAATAAGAACAACTTATGAATAATAAAAAACAAAAAAAATACTTAAAACAACATAAAATAATATAAAACTTATAAATTTCCTTTGTTTCACATTTCAGTGAGAAGAATGGTAAACTGTTTTTTCCTTCATGATTTTATGTAAATCTGGACCAATGTTAGAAATTTTTAGTCTTATTTCTGGAGCAACATCCAGGCGATTTCTTTGTTTTGATTTTAGGGCAACATATACAGAGAAAGCCTGTTCACATAAATATGTCGTGCAAAAAGGAATCAAATGTCTGAGAGCCTTTTCAGAGAGCTCATTGTATTCTGAATTAATTTTAATCCAAAATTGAATTAGATCGTTGTCTTTAAAAATATCTTTTTTAGAACTGCTACAGGAGAGATCAATTAATTGATCTTGTAATTTTTCTGTTAAAATTTGAGTTGAATTTTCTTCTATCATTGCTGTAGAAAACGGATTTCTAATCCAACAATTTTCATTATTGGGCTCTGGAAAATAATCGCGAAAACTTGAAACTAAATTACGCAAATGATCACACATTACAAGTTGAACTTCTTGTGGCAAAATATTTTCTTCAGACTTTAAGAACGAATCTAAAGAAGAAAATGTACTGAAAGATGATTGTTTCACACGGTTAGCCCAAATCTGTAATTTTTTTATGGTAGCTTCTATTTTATCTTCAATTTCAAAAATATGTATACTTTTACCCTGTAATTGTAGGTTAAGTCCATTTAAAAAAGCAAAAATATCCGATAAATATGCTGCCATGCACATCCAAGCAAAATCGTTAAGTCGTTCAGCCAATTCAAATTTATTTTCAGTTAGAAAAAGTCGCAGTTCGTCACGAAGTTCAAAAAATCGAGTCAAAATCTTTCCCCTGGATAGCCATCGTACTTCTGTATGTAAAAGTAGTTGGACGTGTTCGCTGCCTGCTTCTTCACATATTGCTTGAAAAACTCGGGAATTTAACGGCCTGGCTTTAATAAAATTAATAATTTTAACAACTTCGTCTAAAGTCGATTTTAACGAGGGCGGCATTTTTTGCAAGCTAGGGCTTCCCTATGAATACAACAATGATTCCATGTTACATTTGGTGCAACATTTTTTACGCGTGCCACAAGACCGGTTAATTTTCCAGACATAGCACGGGCTCCGTCTGTACTTAATCCAACACATTTGTCCCACAAAATATTAGATTTTGTAAAAAAATCATTGATAGCTGTAAACACACAGTCAGCTGTAGAACGCATTAGCTCTGATAAAAACAAGAAGTCTTCATGAATTTCATCCTCATAGTCGTAACGGACAAATACCAACAAAATAACTTTGTTTGTAATATCTGTGCTTTCGTCAAGTTGTATGGCAAACATTTTACAAATCTGAAGTCTTGAAATTAAAGTCTGTTCAACATTAAGAGATAAATCGATTATTCTTCTTTTCATAGTGTTGTTGGAGAGTGGTATTACTTGCAACTGTTTTGCAGCAGAATCACTAATCATAGTCTTACACATAATCTGCGCAGCTGGAAGAAGTAATTCCTCTGCTATAGTGTGAGGCTTTCCAGATTTAGCAATTAATTCCGCTATTTGAAAGGAAACAAGTGTGGCCTTTTCGTTTCCAGAAGCAACTTTTGTTATTACATTTTGACTCTTTTTAAGTTCTTTCATTTTCAAAAGAAAAAAATCGACAGATTTATTTACTGATTCAGGGTGCTTTGCCTGCAAGTGACGTCGAAGTTTTGCCGGTTTCATACTTTCGTTTGAAAGTACGTCAAAACATAGAACACATTGTGGTTTCACATCGTCGTTGACATTATTTTCAATAAATCCAAATTTTAAATATTCTTCATTATATTTCCGCAGTTTTCCACGAAATTTATTTTTTAGCGTCAAATTCTCTGCGTGTAAAGTGGCTGATTCCTGAGAAGTACTCGATTGTTCGTCAGTCTCATGTTCTTCCAAAATTTCCGTGCGTTGTCTTTTAAAAGAGCCGCTTTTTAGCCAATGATCCATACTTAAAACAGAGGAAATAGGTGCTAGTAAACTGAACAGCTGTATAAAAATTTTTGAATTTGCTACTTGTCGCCACTTACATACAAACTAGGATTTATTGGAACAAATCAAAACACAAAGCTGCGATGCGATGTAACAATAACATCTACAGCGCAGAAATCTACGAACTCGTATGATGCAGCGCGAGCCTATCCCCACTAGACTTAGTCTCTACGACCCAGCGTAGCATGGTTGCCAGATTAAACAATATTTCCTAAAAACTTCAGAAAATTTTTTAATGTTTGTTATGAACTAATTTTCGTCAACTCGCCTATTTTTGCTGTTTATGTCGTAGGTTCCGCGGACCCCCCGAAAAGTTTCCGCGGACCCCTGGGGGTCCGCGGACCACTATTTGGGAAACACTGCTCTAGCCCCTTTATTTACCAACCTTAAATAGTTATTTACGTTACAAGTCCGGGAAGTGACTTATTACAGTACGAGATAGATGTTTAAGGACGAGGCGAAGAAGGAGCCGAGTCAAGAATATCTAATCAAGTACCGTAATAATCACTTAACGAACGTGTATCGTGCTATATTTTTTTTCATACTGCCTTTGGTTTTAACCGCAATAAAATAAGAACTGAAATGACATACTTGATCATTTTATTAGGAAGTCATGTAGACTGCTGTGAAAAAAATGTTACTTGATTTATTCTTAACATGATTAATTTGCTTTATAAATAAAAAATGAAAAGCGGTTACCAAGTAACAATGTAAATAAAGGCAGACATATTGAATTTTTTCGCACACACGAAATATCTGCGGAAAAAATGGATCTAAAATTAGATGAAATTGCTATCGCCGAAGCGATAGGGCAAAAGAATATGCTATGTTTTGCAACTGGCGTGAACAACACAACTTGAAAAGTAGTAATGATGAAAATGTGATGTTGGCTTACTTTTGGGATGCGGTAAGAACAGTTTTTTTAAAGAATATTCTTTTCAACATTTTAAATTTTCAGTCAAAAACATTCAACCCTTCTTGATTATGTTCCAAATACTCGATGGTAAACTTAATGATTATGGTTAATGAGAATGTCAACATATCAAGTTTCCCAAAGTTAATAGCTTTTTTGAGAAAACAAAATGTAGTCCATCAGCTAAACCAGTCGAAGGTGCTGACAAAGGAACAAATTGAAAGCTTCATGAGGGACGCTCCAGATAAAGAATATCTGTTACTCAAAGGGATAGTATTACTTGGAGTTGCTGGAGCTTGCCGAAGGGAAGAGTTCTATAATTTAGAAGTTAGTGATGAGGAGGATATGGGTACTCAGCTAGCAGTTAAGATTAACCAGACAAAAACGCATATCCAACGAGCTTTCACTGTGATTAATAGTGATGAGGTTCACTATTTGGATGTGTTTAGAAAATACATGAATTGACGTCAACACGTCTCCCTGAAAGCTCTTTTGGTGGGTTATAGACAAGGAAAATGTCTGTCTCAAAGAGCTGGTATACATACTGTTGGCGGAGCACCTAAAAAAATAGCTGAAATCTTAAAACTATACCAACTAGAAAAGTATACAGGTCATTGCTTCAGGAGGATATGCTCAACGTTGTTGGCCAATGCTGAAGCTGACCTTAAAGTTCTAAAACAGCAAACAGTTGCAGAAAAGTATATAGAAGAATCGATTGAAGGCAAAAACAAGATTGCAAGAATGATCCAAAGGGGCGAAGCTTTTGTTGAAGTGCTACATTACAGCCACATGTCTTCCGCGATTACAGAAAACACTGTTAATCCATCAACAACTCCATTAATACATATTGCTGGCAACAGCAGTTGTACAATTAATGTCAATCTTCAAAAAAGCTTAGTTTATGTTGATTCACTTATTATTTCCAACAGCATTGGAAGAATTGAAGAGTACTGTAAAGTACAAGTGTACCGTAAAATGTCCTTTCCCGGACTTAAACGTGTCCGGGAAATTGCACTTTACCGTACAGCACGAAAAAAGTAAAATTAAAACAACCAAAAATTCTAATGTAATATATTCCAACTTCGTTTCAACTGCCCAAAAAAATATGTAGGAATGACCACTCAAACATGAGAAAACCGGTTAAATGGCCATAAATACGCAAAAAATGCCTCAACCACACTTCACAATTATAAAAAAAAATGATAAAGACGAATTTAATTTTAAAAACAATATAATTTTAACTCAAGATCCAAACTACAGAAAATTAAAGAAATGTTCCATATTAAAAAAGAACAAAATGCAGTAAACAATAAACAAGATGCCAATAACCTTAGCCAATTATACCATAATCTATTAATGTGAACATTTAGTAAATTATAGACCACACCATGTATAATATCGTAAAACTCATTGTATAAAGCAAGTACCAACTAATGTAGATATAAATAATCTTATTTTAATTACTATTTATTTTTTTTATACATTTAAATTTTATATTTTTTTGAGGGCATGAAAGAAAATTTTCAGGAATAATTTAAGCTTGCATGGTATTTGGTATGAAAATGTCCCATCATAATTTAGAAAATAATAATTAAATTCTGACGTCTGTCACAAAGCCTCATATTCACTAAACGTCTACGCCATAGAGAAATATAACATATTTTTATTTGTCTGTGGTATAAGCGTTGAGATTTCAGCTTTTTATGCTTAGAACAAAAAGAAACAGGAAGGAGTCTGTCTTATATTAACTTAAAGGAAAATTTGCGACGGAAGTCGGCCATCTTGAAGCTCCTAGTATGACTCATTGTTTATGTTTACAAATGTCAAAAATGAGCGCATAGGCGTATCATTCGGTTCTTATAAATACTAAATTATTTAGAACACTAATTATATTCACACACTTGATTGGTTGAAATTTATTAAAAATAAAAACCTTGATATAATTTTTATTTTTTTTCGGTACGTCAATGGAATCGGAAATTAAAATTGACAATTGGCCGCCATATGCAAGCTCCTTTCTGGACTCAAGGTCATTTTGCATATACTCCTTCCTGTATCTTTTTGTTCTAAGTTTTTATGCTACGAATAAAGAATAAAAAGGAAGGAGCATAATACGATTTGACGATGTCCGCAATGGTTCTTGCATATGGCTGACTTGAAGTTTCCGGTTACCAGTGGTGTCACACACAGGGTATTATATACTTATGCCTCGTATTAATTGTTCAAAAAAAATAACTGTTTTCCGCTTGTAATTATCTGTATAGTAATATATATGTACAGTAATATATAAATTTAGATTAAAAACTTCTAAGTAGGTAATTAAATAGTTGACTTAGATGGTCTAAATAAAAAATAAAGGAACGTCTATGATAACAATGTGGTTGTCATTAAAATATTTTGTTAATTTTTAATAATTCAGATAAATAGAACCCTACAGATGAAAAGTAATTCCCATTCAAGAGTTGGGTAAATTACTTAAATCAGAAAATAATATATAAAACAGCATGAAAAAACTATACATGTCAAATGTCACGATTCGAATGAGTCATATTTGGTTCTTCAATATGGCCGACTTCCGTCGCGATTATTTGCTACATTAAAATATGACAACGTTACTTCCTTTCAATTCTTTATTCGTAGTTTTTATGTCGTTTTAGCTGTCAAACAATTTCCACTTAAATATCATGGCGCCACAAAAAGTTTCCGGAAATTTTTCAAATTTAAATTTAGATTAAGACATTTTATTGGTTAAAAAGTAGAGGTGTGAAATTTTCAGTAAGAAACTTTAATTTTAATTTTATTTGCAAAACTTTGCAAAAAATAATTTTATTTAAATTTACTATTATAACTTATTGTTAATAAATATATTGTATCTTTAAATATAATATTTTGAAAATATAATTTATATTAAAGCCTTAATAATTTTTCTGCATCTATAAAGTAAATTATGAAAAGAGGAAGTTTTGCAAATAAAATAACAGCGTTAAACAAAACACACCACATATGTTAAACATAACCTAACTTAAACTTGATATATATTTGAATTTCCCGCTCTTAAAAATTTATCACAATGAGACATCATGAGTGAACTGGCCGAATTTAGTACAAGAGAATGTCATACCTTATTACTGTATATCATGAGTCCCATTAGTAAATAAGTCGTCAATATTTTTGTTGTAATTACTGAAATCACACTCCGTACTGTACCGAAAGTGTTTATAAAATTGTAATACCAATAGTTTTTCTGAGTAAAATACATGCATTTTTCTTCAGAAATGAAATACCAACCGTTGTTAAAGTGCTGTAAATCGTAAATTACCTAATAGACCTTGAAAACTTTTTTTATTTTCGATATTAGCAAGACCCCGAAGTAAAATGCGACCCTGGATATTTTAAGCCTCCACGTGCTTACGTTTACATCAGGCGCAAATGAAATAAGAATGTAATATAGTATAATTGATAATTCCAATATTATGAAAAGTACTATTTTGACAAAAAAGTTCTTCTGCTTCCTTCTAATATATAAGCAATTTGCTTGTTTTGTTCGTTTCTTTGCTAGGTTTCAGTTTACAGTGAGGTTGTCACTCCATCGCCTACAGGGTCTTCTATACCCCTTTGTCCTGCTGGTAATTTGTCCCTCGTGATCTTTACTATTATGACGTCGATCATGCCGATGATTTGTTTATTTCATTTAATCTATTCTGACAATACCCAGTAATTAATGTTATTAATTTTACACATTCGGATTTCCTCACTTCTGTACCGGTCCGTAAGTCAGCTATTTTGCGCACCACTTTCATTTTCATTGTTTTCAAGATTTGTTTCGTTTTTGAGGTTTCTAGCCTGGTCTCTGCTTTATTATCTAATCAAATCGGTGTCGTAGATTTTTGATTCCGTTTTTATTTGTTCTTTATGGTATTGTTTGTAGTATAGTGTAGTAGTCTTTACAAATCGTCTGCCATCAGTACTGCTTCGTCTGCACAGTATTTGGATATCCCTGTCCCCCATTTTATGTCTTTTTAATTTACGGACTTATTTTATCAGCTCGTCTATGATTATGTAAAATAACAATGGCTAAGAGAGTCGGATGCCATTATTTACTTCTATTTTTTTATACAATTCACCTTTGATCCTAGATTGAATCTTATTTTTCCAAAGTTTCAGCTCACTGACAGAGAATTCCTTGTATTGGTGTTTGACATAAACCACATTTAATATCAACAATACATTTTTATTAAACTTAAATAAATAAAGTATGAGAT
The DNA here is from genome assembly GCA_035357415.1 of Ophraella communa. Lineage (NCBI taxonomy): Eukaryota > Metazoa > Arthropoda > Insecta > Coleoptera > Chrysomelidae > Ophraella > Ophraella communa. Next base: position 16,748,610 of record CM068993.1, read on the forward strand.
GGTTTTTTACATTCTAAAATATTGAATACGTGTTTCTCATTAATAATACAATATACTCGTATCTTTTCAGAGAAATATTGGATCACATATAAATTTGATAATACAGTATGCGCCAAAACAAACGACACTGAAAAACTAAAGCTTTATTAAACATGAAAAAATAAATAACATTTCAAATAATGCGAATTTTAAGTTTTGCTTCTGTTACTTCTTCGCCCTGTGGATGAGGTAGGTAGTGAACTTTATGAAAAATAAATAGGGCTAGTTGTTCCTCTGGATTTATTTTAACTAATATAAATCTTTCAAATATAGTCAGTACATGTGAATATGAAACATACATGAAAAACGAACGTTATTTCTTTATTTTATTTAACGGACTGCCAAACATCTCAAAGGCCAGACGAATACCATACTAGCTACAAAATCGGTGTGTGCCGACGGCCCGAAAAACAAATCGAGATTTTGTGTCGGTCGGCGGAAGCAATACGATCAGGACCCCTATTTTCGAATATGTGATGTGATAGATCACTGGTGAGAAACCGGTGAACCGTATTTTTAGACTATATGATAGCTCACATCACACTTCACTTGGTCAGACCAAGTCGAAGCAGTGAAACATGCGCATTATTATCATTATTATTCAGGCGTCAGCGTATTGTCAAAATCATATGTTTATTAGAGTTGTTACCGTAGTTTTGTTTTGAAACTTGCGTCTTTCATAAATAAAAGAATATAGTTGTAGTTATCATAAATAAAAGGATATAGTCATCAGTTTGAACTGCCTGAAATCCAATTTATCAAACGTTGCCAACTTTCTAGTATGTAAGTTATACGTCAAAATTCTTTCATTTTTCATAAATATAACGAGGCAACGTTGTGATATCGAAAATACGACCCATGAAAGGTTTTGTCAGGGATCGATCACTTCCCTACTCACATCACATTCACTTCACATCACACGTTCAAAAATAGGGGTCCAGGTGAATAGGGGAGTCCCTTCATGGTAGCCAACCTGGAAAAACCACTGCCTTTTTTTTGGGAATTATTCAACTTTGAATGTATAGTTTTTGCCACATTCAGTATACTGTAAAAGTTTTTCGTGTCACGAAGGTCTCATTTATTAGATATTGGAAAAAAACGATTTTTGTAGGATATTTTCGTATGTTATGTTTTCAGTAATGAATTGTGACAATTGAAAATTTTCATTCATGCCATCATTGTGGCAAAAACTATACATTCAAAGTTGAATAATTCCCAAAAAAAAGGCAGTGGTTTTTCTAGGTTGGCTACCATGAAGGGACTCCCCCATTATCAATGATTAATTACAAGTTTTAGTCAATTTTTTAGGATCCTAAATAATTGATAAATACATACACATTTCGTGTCAATTTTTTTGTCAATTTTCAAATCATCAAAACTTGTCCTATTTCTCTTCAATTTTAATTGACGTGATATATTTATAGGACCGGTCCTATTTTCTATCAATTAATTGACAGGTTAGAGCAAAAATATAGGGTAATTTATACTTCAATGTTGTTCATTTTTGCAGAAATTGGTATAACTGATTCTGTAACACAACATAACCTTTACTTTAGTTATTGTTATTTGAATAGAATAGAAAGTTATTTCGTTATTTGTTCCTTGTGTGTACCTAAGCATAAGCGGTTCATTTTCATTCGTGGTGATACGGTGTCCTAGACAAAGAGTATTCCAAATAGTTTCTGGCAAGTGCAAAATGCTCTTGTTTATAGCTTTTCTCTTTCTTGCAAAATTAATTATCACTATATTTATAACAGCTGCTGCTATTAGTAATTCAGCATCGATGTTTATAGTTCACCGTAGAGTTAGAAATAATAGCATTAACAATAGCACAGTACACATAAAGTAACTTAGCTAAACACCGTTTAAAAGCTATAAGGAGGCTCCCGCCTACTGCAGTGCGCTTGATCACATCCTAAATAAATTATTAAAACTTTGAACATTGCATACAATTGATTTTATTGTTTCAATGTTTATGGTCCTGAATTTAGGATCCTAAAAAATTGACTAAAACTTGTAATGAATCATTGATAATTACAAACGGGCTTAACAAGAAAAACTTTTACAGTATACTGAATGTGGTGAAAACTATACTTTCAAAGTTGAATAATTCCCAAAAAAAAGGCAGTGGTTTTTCATCTATTTTTTCAGGTTGGCTACCATGAAGGGACTCCCCCATTAGAAGGGTAAGGAAAATTCCTGTTATGGGAAATAACGCGGTCTTCAAAAGTTTCTCGAATCAGATCTAAGGATGCTGTCGTGGTATGACAAGTAGCTCAATCGTGTTGCAACCATTGGGTATTTAAACGTATGTTTCTGGCACGACGGAATTGTCTGAGATCAATAAAAAATTGTGTCAAGATTTTCTCTCTATATCCCACTTGATTTAGTGCAACGGGTCTTCTACGCTCGTTTTTCACGAAGTAAGGGCCCAATAATCCATTACCTGATACTGCGCACCAAATCGTTACACGGTTACTATTAACAGGTTTCTCTAAGATGATGTCTGTTCGTTCAAACCAAGAAAACCGATTTATCTGGCATTTAAATGGATGTGATATTCTTTTGTAAACCACACATTAGAAAAAATAGGGGTTGTTCATAAACCATTGCCAAGACTGAAGCAATATAAACAACTCTTGATTTCTTATCCTGTCTTGTCAAGTGTTGCCAAATCTGTTGTTTATAGGAAAAACCACCAATCTTTTTAAACATTCTTCGGCTAGACGTTTCACTCAAATTCATTTTTAGAGATGTTCTACGAAGACTTCATTCGCATTTGTTTTTACGGTAACTGGACGACCAGTATATATTTTGGCGTTGAGTTAGAACACTTCCTGTTCGTAGTCGGTGCAGACTTCTGAAACTCTTCCCAAAATTGATTAGGAACCATTAACAAACTAGGTCTATTTGATTCTAAGCAAAAAACCTTAAATTCAATATGTCGTCTCACACCTTTTACGTTTAACACGCAAAGGGCAATAAGACGTATCATAATCTTTGGTAAAACTAGTGAAAAACAGTTACAATACAATTTTTAATACCAATATAACAACAACGACTTGAAAAAAGAATACTTACTTCTGCTTTTCCAAATACACTTCACAGATTACACATAATACGGAAAATACACACTGTGACTTGTCGCGTTGCGATCTTCCATGTAATAGTATATTACATAACGAGTGTGGAAAGTGAAGTATTACGCACAAGTGAAGTTTAGCACGAGCCGCGTAGTGGCGAGTGCGGAAACGTAACGAGTGCCAGAAATACACTTTCCAACGCGTTGTGTACACGATTTTTCCTACGACCCCAATATTTCTTATTATAATAAATATTTTAAATTTATTTATAAAATTTATTTTAATTGTTAGTCATGTTAATAATTAGGATTTAAACGAGTTTATATATTGAATGGAAATATAATTAATTAAAATCAAATAACCACCTTTCTCAGGAATTCACATCAAAATTCTTTATTAGCTAAATGACATTTTAATTTTTTTTGTGGGCTCTATAAAAAGTAAAAGTAAAATGGTCAGTCGGTGAAATTAATTGAAAAGTAATGTAATAATAATAGACACAAATATAATTGTGAACAGAAACACAAACATAACTTCAAAAATCCACATTCGACACATGCACGGAACATAAACACAATATAAAAAAGAAGAATAAACTGTTCTTCTTTCTAAAAGTGTTTTTATAAAAATAATAATACTGAATAAATATATGTTTATTTTTTAAAAATTTAAAAACCTATAAGAAACTTTTTTCTTTATTCTTACTTTATACAGAAAAATTTGTATTGGCAATTACAATGCAATATTTGACACAAGGAAGATTTAAAAAAAAATTAAATGGTCTTTGCTTTGACATTTATGTGTTTTTACTATTGATAAATTTGACGTAAATGTCACAGATCATAGAACTATATTTTTTTACTTTTCAATACGTGTATTGATATTTACTTTTCAATACGTGTATTGATATTAGCTACTTTCTTAAGTACAAATAAGTGTGCAATCTAGCACTTTCATATGTGGTCGTAGGAAAACGCAGTTACAAAATGGTTTGAGATCGATACGTCCTATAACTTTAATACAGTTTGGTACAAATTTCTTAGGGTACGAGAGATTGCAGGCATGCGCAGTTTAACGGTAGACATCAATTAAAACAGAAAACCCAATTTCGACCAAATTGAGTGTTGCGACCTATTGCAAATAAGCCATCGATATATTCAAGAAAGATGAACCCATCTAATCTATCTAATTTTCACCTAAGTGACGTTGTAGGACTACCATGCAACGTTACTGACTTAATTTTTTTAAATGTATTTATATTCTAAATCAATGTATAGTTTTCCTCCGCTACATAACTTTCATAAACTGTAATTTTATTGTTTGTAAAGTTTTGCTCGCCGCTAATTACTCTCCAAGTTAATGAGGGATAAATATAAAATACTTTTTAATAGATCAAAGATTGAAAATATCAGTTACGTTATTGAAATATTCTTAATAATTCAGACAATTAACCGTTTTCCGTTGTCGTATTAAATCGGGTCAAACGTAGAATGTTTAATATCAATTACCTTTTTAATAAAAAAGATAAAATATATATTATGTGACTCATATAGTTAAACTTGACTTAGAAATAACATAAAAACTATAATTTTACTGTATTTTTATTTCTAGTAAAAAAGTGTGTCAGTAGGTACCCGATTTAAAATTATGTCAAAGAAATGTTATTTTTTTGCTCTCATTCCTTCACTGTCACAGAGAAAAAAGTGTTTAAGTTAAAACTGAATATTTTGATGACAGTTTTATCAAAACAATTCTTTTTTAAATAAGCCAATTATTATTTTTTTAAATAAAATACTAAAACATCCACTGTTATTGAAATACCCAGATTTCTTTTTATTTTGTTATCTACATAACTTTGGCAATTGGTTGAAATTTTTAAAAATTTGCGTCCTTTCAGCTGACTTTAAAATTTATTTTATAAAAAATAGTCCTCATTCATTGCCGTCATCTGACGCCCTCTCTCTAGAAAGTTAATTTAAAATTATTAACAAACACGCTAGATTTAAGACGGTTTTATCGGTGCCACTCTCTTAGCGTTTCCCTAATATCTCGGTTATTTGTGAATTAAATCGTTTTATTTTTTTGAAAATACATTCAAAAGAAAACTCTGAACAATCTGTAGGTTTTAAATTTTTATATTAGGTCTTTGCTTAAAAAAAATTAAAAACTAGTATTTAATTTTGTCAATTTTCAAAAATCAAGGTAGGATGGCGGTAGGATGGCGCTTTTGGGACTTTATCATGGAATCGTGGGTTCACGGTTTATGTATTGGCGTAAAAGAATCATTCTGCATCCTGCTCTGCGGGATGAGAAGAACTACTTACCTCGTAGGTACTGATGAGACACAACAATATCGAAACCGGTCTATGAGTAGTGTTCTTCCCGTTGATTTGCAAATCGATAGAGCTGGTTTTAAGTATCGACGAAGTCGGTCGCCATCACGATTTCTATTGGAATGTAATTCAATGTTCGTTGGCGCATATAGCCCAGGAAGTAGTTGTTTTTTCATAGAAAACGGTCAAGCTTGGTATAGAAACTGTTAAGTTTCTTTACCTTGGGTGCAGGTGAAAACAATTTTCTACTTTTTCAGTTTTTTTAAATCAAAATTTTCATTTTTTTCAATTTTTTTTCTAAAATGAAAACTTGTTTGAGTTTTGTGGTAAGTCATTTCGGGAAAATAATATTATTTGGAACTATTAAACTATTAAAAGTATCTCTCGCTTTCTTGCTACTGCTAATGCGCTAAGCGCTAGTCAAAAATTGTCAAAAACTCTACGATTTGAATGAAACATTTATTTCAATACTTTTTAATGGCTTTTAAGCTTTAAAAAAACAGCTAAACGAGTTTATAAAAATATGATAATTAAAAGTGTTTAAAAATTAGAAAACAAAAAAAAATGAAAAATATCTGATTGAAACAACAAAGTTTCTTTAAGGAATTTAAAAATTTAAACACAACGTAAAAATGAATGAAATAATTTTAATAAAGTAAAGGGGGTGACGATTGTTCATGAGAAATTTTAAATACAATGGATTTAATTTTATGACGGAATTATTTTATTAACGTATTGTTTTTTCGGATTTTTTCTGAGTTATTTATAACTGAAATCATTTAACATGGTATTCAATGAAAAAATTCGATAAATCTATAGTTTTTAGTTTTTATATTTGATATATTTTGCGATATTAAAAAAATTAACAACTGAAATTTTTATCCAATATCAATTTTTGTTAAACTAGAGATTGTTTCTGATATTTTATTATTATATTATAAATTATTAATTATTATATTATATTATAAAATTATTATTGAAGAAATTTGTGGAAGAATTGGACTATATAAAAATATTTAAATTTGTTTTGCCTCAATGCTTAATTATTTATTAAGTTGCTTGGGCGTGGTTGTCTAAAATGGCGGGTTGTAACTCCGTCGGAATAAGTCTCCGATATTAACTGTGTTCTGCTGGTTCAGGTTGCAGTTGGGAAAGTGCCATAAAAACATCCACACTTAATTATTATTGTTTTATTATACTCGAAGGACCACCCTTACGGGAATTGAAGTTATAATTACAATGGCGATGCTTCATCCAAGTATTATAATTATTATTAAAACATTTACCTTGTCTGGATAACGTAAAAAATGCACAACACAATTTTCTTACTAACTTTACGTAACCACGTCTCAAATATTACTCCCCATCGTCCCCGTTAAAAGCGAAATTCAACAGGTCGCTTCATCCCCGTCATGCGCTCTGTTTTGTATATTTGTTTTTGAGGAATTTAACCATGAGCGTAGTGGTAAATAAAAAGGGTTGAAATCCCAACATACTCCCCCCCTTGAAGTTACTCTAACTTCAAAACTAAATAACGAAATGGAACCAATTAAACTAACATATAATAATTATGTACGGAAATACTTAACTCAAGAATGTTAGGAACTCATAGGCAACAAGCAAATTTTTGTTATGGGTCTTGTAAGGACTGAATCGGTGGTTTTGAGCTTTACCACCCTGACTTTGCCATCGGAGCCTGGAAGTACTTCTATTACTCTAGCTCTGGGCCATTGCAATGGAGGGACATTATCTTCCTTTAAAAGGACAAGATCATTAGGTTTTAAATTTTGTGAACTGTTCAGCCATTTAGGTTTGTTTTGGAGGAGATTTAAATACTCGCAACTCCACCGTTTCCAAAAATTTTGTTGAAGTTTCTGGCATCGTTGCCAGAAGGACAGTCTATTTTCTGGTATAAGTGTAACATCTTTTTCTGGGTATGCTGTGAGACTCCTTCCTATCAGGTGTCCTGGAGTTAGACATTGTAAGTCCGACGGGTCACTGGACAAAGGACAAATGGGTCGGGAATTTAAAACGGCTTCAATTTGACATAGGACAGTGGTTAATTCCTCAAATGTTAATTTCGCATCTCCAAGGATTCGTCGAAGGTGGTATTTGCAGCTTTTTATGGCTGCTTCCCATAGCCCTCCCCAATGGGGACTGTGTGGAGGTATGAATTTCCATTCTATATTAGTTTCGGTAGCAAACGACATTATTGTGTTTTGGAACTCAGGTCTTTGGAAGAAATTGTGCAACTCTTTTAACTGGTTGCTAGCGCCTAAGAAGTTGGTAGCATTGTCACTATAGATTTTGGAAGGATTGCCTCTTCTAGCGATGAATCGTTTTACTGTTAGTAGAAAATGTTGGGTGCTCAAGGAAGATACGAGTTCTATATGGACTGCTTTTGTTGCCATGCACACAAACACAGCTATGTAACATTTGCATAATGGTGCCTTGCGTAAATTGGACGATTTTACGAGGAATGGACCGCCATAATCCACACCGACCTTATCGAAAGGACTACAAGCTGTGACCCTATCTTTGGGAAGGTTGGACATTAATTGCTCGGAAGGACTGACTGAAAAACGGAAACAATTAAGGCAGTTGTGGATTATTTTCTTGATTTGTTTGAGACCATTAAGTGGCCAAAACCTTAAGCGGACATTGGATAGAACCGTTTGAGCACCTGCGTGTCCCAATCGTTTATGCTCGTGTTTGAGCAGCAGGTTTACCACATGGTTGTTGGCCGGAAGAAGTATAGGATATTTTTGAGTTTCAAGAATGTCAGCATGTTTTAGACGACCTCCTACACAAATGAATTTTGACTCGTTTAAAAATGGAGTTAAACATAATAAGTTTTTATTTGAAATTTGCTTTCCTGATTGAAGCTCGGATATTTCTTTTTCGAAAAACAACTGTTGTATTTTGTGAACGATGAAATTTAGACTATTTTCGACTTCTACTGTAGTTACTGGGCCTGTTATTCTGTTAGCTGGATTTTTTGTATTGTGAATAAATCTGAAGACATATGCTATAGAATGAAGTAATCGTTGGAAGTTTGAATATTTCAGAAATATGTTGTACCACAAATCCGCAGCTAATTTATTTTCTATGGGAATGGCAATCAATGTGGTTTTCTTTTGTTCGGGAAGTTCGGATAATGACAGATTCGGATTAAAGTTACTTAGTTTAACGGAAGGTTTGGAAAGAAAATAAGGTCCATGCCACCATAACTTGGATTTGATTAATTTGCTAGGAAATGACCCACGTGACAAGATATCAGCTGGATTATCAGCTGACTGGACATGCCTCCACTTCCAGTCAGACGACAATCTTTGAATGTGTGCTACTCTGTTGGCTACATAGGTTGACCAACGAGATGGATGTGCTTGAATCCAACACAATGCAATTTGGGAATCTGTCCAAGCATTAATGGAGTTTAGGGATAGTTTGGATTTAAATATTTCAATTATTTTCTGAATTAAGTCCACAAGTAAAACCATAGCACATAATTCTAATCGTGGTAACGTGACTGTTTTGACTGGTGCAACTCTTGATTTGGATGTAACTAATGTACACGATACAGTGCTATCATAATGGATTGCTCGGAAATAGATACAAGCTCCATATGCCTGTTCGCTACTGTCAGCAAACCCATGAAGCTCGATTTTTATTATTTGTTTATTTGAAAACAAGGAACGAGGAATTTTTAATTGTAGCAGGAATGCCAAGGATTGTGTAAACTCATGCCAATCAGAAAGAAGAGTACCACTAATGGGTTCATCCCATGAGAGTTTGGAAAGCCATAATTTTTGCATAAATAGTTTTCCAATAACAATAACTGGATTTATTAGACCTAGAGGATCATACATTTGTGCAATTGTGGACAATGCCACTCTTTTAGTCACCGAATTTTGAGTAAGTTCTTTGGGGAATGATACAGATATTGTATCGGAAATATTATTCCACGAAAGACCTAGGACTTTGTTAGATGATGATTCATTTTTAATTTCATAATTTATGGATTCATCGTTTCCACAGAAATTGGTCCTAAAGTTGTGAGAGTTGGAATTCCATTTGTGCAGGTGAAACCCTGCAGAGTTAAGGAGAGAATTTAATTGGGAGTATATTGAGTATAGTTTACTTTCTGAATCTGTACCGCATAAGATATCATCGACGTATGTTTGTGATTTTAGGACGTCAGCAGCCATTGGATAATCTTTTTCTGATGTTATGGCTAACTGATGAAGGCATCGTGTGGCAACAAAGGGAGCAAAGTTAGTACCGTAACTAACTGTCAATAGCTCTATACATTGGAGTGGATCGGATGGAGATTTTCTCCACAAAATATTTTGTAAATGATTTTGCTCTGGATTTGTTCTTATTTGCCTATACATTTTCTCTATATCGGCTGTCAAGACAAATGGGGACAATCGGAATCTGCAAAGGATGTCATATAGCTCGGGTTGAACCTGATAACCTTTCAATGTAATATCATTTAAGGACACTCCGTTGGAGCTTTTACTAGATGCGTCGAATACAACGCGAAGTTTGGTTGTTGAATGGTCTTCTCGAACAACACAGTTATGGGGAATGAAGTATTTAAATGAATGACTAGTGTTGGGAAGAGGAACTTCTCTGGCATGATTTAAGGAAATGTATTCTTCAATAAATTTGGAATAGTCTTGTAGGAGCTTAGGATCTGCACAAAATCTTTTCTCTAAGGTTTGAAATCGTTTTTTTTGCTATTTGAAAGGATTCCCCTAATTTGTCTGTTTCGGATGGGGATTTCAAAGGAAAATCTACTTGGAATCTGCCATTTGCCAAACGTTTGTGTGTTTGCAAAAACTGCTCTTCAGCTAACTGTTCATCTGGTGCACGAGGAGTTGTTGAGGACAGTTCTTCTGTCTCCCAAAACTTGGACAAGGTTTCATTTAAAAGCGAATTTGATTCTGTGACTGGGGTGGAAGAATGAAGAAAAAATGACTTACAGTTCTTCTGTAGCCCGGAATCTGGAAGCTTACCTCCCACAATCCATCCCAGATGGGTATTGAGGAGATTTGGACAATTTTTGCCTAAATTAACCTTTTCAGGCAGAATTAAATCATAATACTCATCGGCGCCTATAAGAATATCTATTTCGGAAGGAGTACCAAACTTGGTGTCTGCCAATTGTAAATGTGGAGGAATACGTAGAGAATTTGTATTGATTGCTATTTCAGGCAACTTGGATGTAATCGTTTTTAGGATGCTACATTGAATCTTACGCTTGTATGGTTCAGTATTTGAATGAATTTCTAGATTTGTCATTTTATTGGAAACGAAGGAGATTTGCTGAACACCATGTCCTTGTAATGTCAGGTTGTAGGTTTCAGCATTTAATTTTGAACATAGCTTCTCTGTAGCAAAGGAGATTTGGCTACCTGCATCTAGAACAGCCCTAGCTTGGATAGGATTGCCATCTTTGCCATATAAAGTAACCATGGCAGTGGCTAAAAGGACATTTGTGCTTTTAGTACTAGCGGAAAGAACGGATGATGACTGGTTATGGACTCGACCATCCATTTGTGTCAAATTTGGGTCACCAGTGGAAATTTGTAAATGAGAGTTTCTAGGAGATTCGGAGTTTTGGTGACTAGAAGATGTGGACGACTGATTCCTGTTAGTATTTCTAGAATTCGCTCCTGTTCCATGATTGTTTACAGGCGCATAGTCATTTCTTGATGGAGTTGTAAGGTTGGAATTTGAAGAACCAAAAGAGGAATTATGTGTATTGTCTTTATGAAGTAATGAGTGGTGTTTGCTACCACATTTGGAACATCCTTTGGATCTACATTCTGAAAGCATGTGTCTGGCTCCCATACAATTGAAACATAATTTTTCAGATTTAAGAAATTTGTATTTGTCACTGAGTGACATTTTGGAAAATGGTATGCAAGAGTACAGATCATGACTGGAAGTTTTGCAATGGAAACATTTTCTTTCCTGGAGCTTGTTTACATGGAGAGTAGTTTTTCTAATGGATTTAGGAGAGGAAATTTTTCCTTTTGGGGCAAAATTGGAGTTTGCAGCTTCCAAAGCCAAGGAGTAATTGGTTAGGATATCAAACAGTTCTTCTACTGTAGGATGCTTAGTATTGTCCCGATTGGACTGATAGTGTCTGTTTGAATTATAATCTAACTTTCTTAAAATAATATTGACTACTATTAAGTCCCAACTTTCTATCGGACATTTCAAATTTTTTAAAGATTCTAAATTTTTACTAATATTAACCTGGAAGTCTCTTAATGACTGAGCAGTACCTTTTAAAATATTAGGATAATCAATAATAGTGTTCAAATGCGAATTTATAATTGCTAAATTATTGTCATACCTTTTTTCTAATATTTCTATTGCAACTTTAAAATTTTCATTTGTGAGATCTAATGAGTCTATTAGATTAAGTGGTTCCGATCGTAAATAAGATTTTAAGTAAATGAACTTTTGAATGTCAGTCAAACTGGAATTATCTTTTATTAATGAACAAAACAATTGGTAAAAGGGTGTCCATTTCTGGTAATCCCCTGTAAAAAAAGGTATTGAAATTTGAGGAAGTTTTACACCTAAATGTGAATTGTCATTTGAATTTGCAAGCATTGAAGTGTTTTGTTGTGGAATTTTATTTAAACATGGTTTTAGCGAATTAATTTTTCTTTTTATTTTTGCTACTGTGATATCAACATCATCTTGGATTTTGTCCCTATTTTCTGTATCTACCCCATCTACATCTAAGTCTTCAATTTGATTTTGATAATCATCATATTTTTCAAAATGATCACAAATATATTTTAATTTACTGTCAAGAATAAACTGATCAGTTACTGAATCTAAATTATTTTCTACCCAGTTAATAACCCTAGTAATTGCGCCTTTGGAATGTTTACGTGCATTTTTTAGGACATCCATATTGATTTACAATACAAATACAATTCTTAATACTAAATATTACAAGTATCAGCGTACTAGTACGCTTAGAATTACGGAAACAATGGATTTTTATTACGCGCACTGTGTTTTTGTTTCTTTTTTATAATCTCACTGAGGATATTACCTACACAAATTTCGCTGCACACTGTACAATTATTTAAGTAGTTATTTGTGTAAGCCTAATATGATTTATAAATTTTAATATGTTGCAACCTTTCTGCGATAACAAATGAACATAATAAGGAAAGTTTTGTTTGCAAGCTTTATATTCTATTAAACTTTACAAGTTTTATTTAATTATTTAATTTTTAAAAAGTTACTCACGTTACTGGAATGGATTTGAATCTAAAGCTTACAGGAACTATTCGGAAATTAACAATATTTTACTTGGATGAGCTTTTGGAATTTTACAATAACTGATTTTGTTTAAAAATTATTTTAAAATACAACAATGTTTACGTAAAAATATGTAATAATGAATATATTTGCAAAATACATTAACTACATAAAAGGAAAGTGATCATTACCTATATAATTTTATAATAAAAAGCATGCAAAAGTCAGTTTATTATTCTTGGGACATGTGAAGTATTTTACGACTCAAAAAAAACAATGCTGCAAACATCCGACTCGTAGGATCATGAAGAAATTTGTGGAAGAATTGGACTATATAAAAATATTTAAATTTGTTTTGCCTCAATGCTTAATTATTTATTAAGATGCTTGGGCGTGGTTGTCTAAAATGGCGGGTTGTAACTCCGCCGGAATCAATCTCCGATATTAACTGTGTTCTGCTGGTTCAGGTTGCAGTTGGGAAAGTGCCATAAAAACATCCACACTTAATTATTATTGTTTTATTATACTCGAAGGACCACCCTTACGGGAATTGAAGTTATAATTACAATGGCGATGCTTCATCCAAGTATTATAATTATTATTAAAACATTTACCTTGTCTGGATAACGTAAAAAATGCACAACACAATTTTCTTACTAACTTTACGTAACCACGTCTCAAATATTACTCCCCATCGTCCCCGTTAAAAGCGAAATTCAACAGGTCGCTTCATCCCCGTCATGCGCTCTGTTTTGTATATTTGTTTTTGAGGAATTTAACCATGAGCGTAGTGGTAAATAAAAAGGGTTGAAATCCCAACAATTATTAAATCTTAATTGAAATGTTTTTGCTGAAATTAAAACATAATATTGAGGTAATTAGTTTCTTCATATTATTATTTAGAGCTGGTGTATCTCAATAGACCCTATTATTCCTGAGTGATGAGAAGAAGTGTTTGTTTATTTCGGTTTTTTATTCTTTACAGAGGTTTTTAAATGGTTGTCTCTTTTCTAGTACAACACTTTTCACTTTTCTGGACCCTAAATTGTAATGAATGAATGAAAAAATAAAACAGATGCGGAACGTCGGCTTATTGTTTGTAACTCACATCAACCCCCACCATGCTCACTTGTGTTTACTTCTTTGATAGTTTTGTTCAGTAATTGAAGCGTTCGAATCAAACCAAAAATGTATTGATATATTATTGGTTCAGATGAATCAGATTGTGGAATCAAAACGTCAATCATTGATATGGGAAAGTACAGCCAAACAGCAACCATAATCGTCACAACATTTTATTAACTCATAAATAAATTATATTTCACAAATACTTACCTAAACTTTTTTTTCTATTAATATATAAATAATGTTGAGATAAAAAAACATGGTTAAATTATTTTATGCTTTGAAACCAAATAACCAGTAAATTGGTAAGTTACGGCTCCGTGATATAAACAAACCTCGTCCCCCCCTTCTACATATTGTGTTGTTTATGTAGCTTACAAACAAACGCTGTGTTAAAGGGTATATCGTTACACTTATCTGCATTATTATTTTTTTTAACTGAGATAAAACCTAAAAGTCAAACATTTCATGATATAGATGATGTCGTACCCCCGTATCTACAAAAAAAAAGGTAGAGTTATTCATCTTTTCATATTTAATTTAAAGAATTTAAAGAAAAGTGAAATTATGTCAATGCAATAACACATTTGGGGCCAGTCCGTGTTGCACAAGACGTGCGAAATCTTGAGCGTTAACCTAAGAGAGAACTATTTGACCTTTAATTGTATGTATTCGCACTAAGCAAGTGTTATGTGCGGAGATATTTTATGTAATGGGAATAGATGAGGGACCTCTCAACTTCGCTCGATGCAAAATAATTTTCGGGTGTTGCCGATACAGTACATTTTGGTTCATAGCTCATTAAATAGAGAACTGATGGAATAACTTTTAAAGATAAAATAATTCCAAATTGTCCTACTCTTATTTTTTAGTCAAAACTTTCGATTTTAGCGTTAAACTCTAACAAACGAGTATGCCATTAAGAGTCAATAAATTGATCAGAAATAACTAGATACAAGGTTAATCTAAAATAGACCCAATTGGGTATCTCAGATTTCATAAATGTGTAAATAAGAAGGAGCTAAAGTTTAAAGGAAATAAAAAAAACTGAAAAAGTGGAAAATTATTTCCACATGCACCCAGGGTAAGGAAACTTAACAGTTTCTATACCAAGATTGACCGTTTTCTATAAAAAAACAACTACTTCCTGGGCTACTTGCCCCAACGGACATTGAATTACATTCCAATAGAAAACGTGATGGCGACCGACTTCGTCGATACTTAAAACCAGCTCTATCGATTTGCAAATTAACAGGAAGAACACTGTCTACTCGTAGACCGGTTTCGACATTGTTGTGTCTCATCAGTACGAGGTAAGTAGTTCTTCTCATCCCGCAGAGCAGGATGCAGAATGGTTCTTTTACGCCAATGCATAAACCGTGAACCCACGATTACATGATAAAGTCATAAAAGCGCCATCCTACCAGAAATTTATTTCTTGTATTGTTTTCTTTTAAAGAAAATGTCTTTAAAAATATATCTTATTTACACCCATATAAATTAAAAAATATCAAAAACCAAACCAAAAACCACAGGGGCTCGATTCTTGAACCTCAAATTCGAAATATCAGTGTCGACTTTCGACAAAATATGTCAATAGTTTTGTAAACTTAAAGGCGATTTTTGAAAGTCGAATTCGAGATAAATTCGACAATTGTAGACATAATGAATTGTAGAAATTTATTCTCATTCTGTCATGTCTCTGTCATAAATACAGATATAACTTATAAAAGTTTTCTTGATATTTTATTGAGTTACGGTTTATTAATATTTAGTTGTTTGTTATTGACATTATTATTTTTTTCGCTGGTATTACTGTTTACTGTTAATTTCAAAATTACTCCAAACATAGCATAAGGAGTGGAAATAGAGAACTTGGAAGATAATGCTCCCAGACAAATTATAAACTATGTAGAGGCGTTTCACATGAGTGTTTATAATTTTAAAAATTATTTTAGATTAACAAAAGCTGTTACCCACGAGTTATTCGAAATGATTACACCACGAATACATATAACAAGGATGTGAAACTCGAGTGGAGAGGGTGGCAGGAGAAAAGGCGCCTATCTGGGCAGGGTTAAATTCTCAGTCGTTGCGTACTCCGTACTGCGCAACAGGCTGTCTTTTTCTTTGTGCGAGCGAGATAACCAACCGCATGTGTTTTCGAATAGTTATGATCGTATGATGTTCGAACTGATGCGCAGTACAAAGTACGCAACGACCGTGGACTAGACTCCGCCCAGATAGGAGCCGTAAATTCAGCCACGGGCGCTTATAGCTCGGCATAGGAGTTTCACATCCTTGTTATATGTATTCGTGGATTACACCTTATAAGAAAGAGCGAACATGGGCATCTGCACCATCCATTATAAGAAGCGTAAACAATATTTTTTTTTGAATTGAATTGATGAGGTTTTTACTTAATGAAGATCCACACTATCTTTTAATTCGATTATATTATTTCTATTCTACGTAAACCAAATGATAATTTTTTCTTCTAATAAAATAAATGTGACACTTGACGTAGACAGAATCTTATTTATGGTATTCCGTGTCAGAATAATACGGCGTTGCCACTTAATCTTTTGACATCAAATGTCGTTTTAATTTCGAATTTTGGTTGTCTCTGTTTCGAATGTCGATTCGTACTGAAGAATAAGTCCCGTACAAATCGATCGACATTAAAAATGAGAAATTACGATTTCGACAAATTTCTGTCGAGATTCCAGAATCGAGCCCCAGAACAGTAATAGAAGCGAATCTTACTGGCGGTCCCATTGATGTTGTTATCGAAATATTTGACCTTAAACACCATTTACACTAAGAAACAAGAATGCAAGACTTTCAACGAACCTATTGTTACGTGGATCCTAAAATATAACCTAATATTATTCTTCTTTTTAATAAAAATAAGTGCAAAACAAGATTGCACTCACCAAGAGATAAATAAAACATATGTGATGTTGACTCAATTTTGAATAAAATTATAATTTTGGTACATATTTTTATTTACGCACTACAATAATAACTGGCGTAAATAGATTTTAACTCGTTTTATCGTGTTATGTAATTTATTTTCTATACAAATTGTCCGTGAATATTAAAAACTAAAAATATCCTTGTTTTATTTTTAGCACTGTCGGTGAGATTTTTGACGAGGCGGTACATTGGAGAATACGATCACCAGGCAGGTAATACTAGTATTTTTTTAATTCTACTCTTAAATTAAAAAAAAGTAAAATTGCATAATTAATCTCGTCTATTTTGTTCCAGAAACAAGGTACAAACACGAAGTTCTAGTGGACAATGAACCCGTTCTTTACGAGATTCTAGACACGTGTCCAAAGGTGAGTTCGTTTATACAGACGATGGTGTTATTTTAAATGTGTAGCAGGTGATGTTAATTGATAGAATGTGCAAGGTATGTGCGATATGTGGATCAGCGAAATATTTAATCTCTTGTTGAAAGAAAAAATAATAAAAATGTTGGTCTTAGATGAATTTAATTGTGCATATCCTAATTAATATGTAGTTAACATAGTAAAAATATACTTAAATGATTAATTAACATTTTACAAATAAGAACATTAAATAACTGAACGGTTAAACTAAACGTCCACTATTTATTCGAAAAATACGTTTTAAAATTCAATTATAGCTGTTTCGCTAATAACTAGCATCAATCTGACGATGCTAGTTAGTAAAAAAATCATTGATATTTGTATAGTTAATCATTTTATTGGTTATTCGTGTATTTTTTATTAAATAGTTTTAACTTTTGGTTTATTGTATCGGTTAGTTTTACCAAGAAAATTATGGCTATGTCTGACGACGAGGATTTCATGGAATTGATAGATATTTTGCAGCAACCAGAAAGGCAACCCCAAGTATACAGAGAAAGGGAAAATCATTTTCTAAAACGGAATAACAATAACTTTCTGCTACGATTTCGTTTTCAAAAGATGGGGCTCGATATATCATCAACCAAATATCCCATTTAATAACTTTTTCAAACAGAAAGGTATCTACTATTTTTGCTAGTATGTAAATATTCATTTAAATAAATAAATATTTCAGAAATCATGCCTTGACTGCAGAGGAAAAGGTGCTAATGACCTTAAGGTTTTATGCGACTGGAAGTTTTCTACAAGTAGCAGGTGACTTCATGGGTGTCGACAAAGCCACTGCTTGCAGGCATATATGGCAAGTTACACAAGCGATAGCTGAACTATACGATAACTTCATTAAAATGCCTGTTACTCGAAAAGAAATGCTATTAGTCTCACAAGGTTTTTATGACATTACTAGGTTTTTTAAGTGCGTAGGTGCTATAGATTGCTCCCATGTTGGAATTTTATCACCAGGAGGCAATGATGCTGAAATATTCAGAAACCGTAAGGCTTTTTTTTCATTTAACGTTCAAGTGGTGTGTGATTCAAATAGGCTATTTCAAGATGTAGTATGCCGTTGGCCTGGGTCATCACATGATTCAACAATTTTTTTAAACTCTTTACTAAGGGTGAAATTCGAACGTGGAGAAATTAACGATAATTTTTTGATAGTGGATAGTGGCTATGCAGTCAAAACTTATATGATGCCTTCATTAGGAAATGTTTAACTCCTGCAGGAAACCTCTACAATAAATCTTAAATAAGAACTCGGAATTAGATAGAGCAGACATTTGGGATTAGGAAGAGAAGATTTCCAACATTATCATTTGGGATACACATGCAACAAAGGAAAGTTAAGGGATCGTTATAGCAACTAATGTATTACATAATATACGAAAACTGTTAAACGAGCCTGTTCCTCTTATAAATAATGAAAAAGAAGCTGCTATAAATTTGGTTAATAATGCCAATAACAATCCCATGAATAGGCCTAGAGACAGGAACGTAAATAATATAAGAATACTAGAAATTATTAATTATTTTCATGGGCTACTGTGGTAAATATTTTAATTTTTAATTTGTGTTGGCTCTTTAAAAAAAAAGAATATTTAAATGTAAATTATTATTTTAACATAAATAAAATTTGCACAACAGGAACAAAATATATGTATTTACTTAATATAAAAGATGATTAACAAATCAAATCCTTACATACTAAAAAACTTTTATTATACAATCACAGCAAAGAAACTATAAAATAATATAAAACGATATTTTAACATTTTAAAATAAACAATAAATTCTTCAAAGAAAGCTACCAACTATATGATTGTAATAATATCTTAACATTTCAAATAAACACCGGCCAAAATCATGCCAAATGCCAAAATAAATAGAAAATAGTCATTTGCAGGCTCTCTTTATTTTCTTGTAAGTTAAACAAATATACCCTTACATAATGTCTAAATTTGAAATCTGGCAACTCCTTGCTTATAGATACCAACATAACAATAATCACAAAACGTACACAATAACAGAGTTTAGCTGAGCCGACGTAAAACAAGATATGTACAATCCGTATCATTGTTTTGGGCAAGTTTAACCATTTATCGAGTTCAGCCAAAACTGGGTTTAAACTTGCTTTGTACAATCGGCCCTTAGACGAATAGGTGTTCGTGTTCCTAGGACGAAGAGCCGCGTGGCTATTTACCCTATATCCGTGCCGCTAAGATATTCCACGACCAACAACTCTACTATAAGCTTTTAATAGACTTATCAAGGGTAATTTTACCGTGATAATGAACCTAATTAACATATTTTTTTATGATATGAACCTGATTCGTATCAACATAGTAATGAACCAATGTTTTTAAAACTTTTAAAAGCGTATCTGGCTATTAAGTTAAAAACAGTTGAAGAATTAATTGACAGTATTTTCAAGTTTGTTGCCCTGTCACTTAAAAGTGTTCACCTTTTATCCGGTGAGCCAAGTCCGATCCTGAATTTATACAACAGTATACTTACTGGTATGGACAAAATAAATGAATTGATGTACTTGACAATCCACCAAATTTTTATCAAGTTTTAAAATACAGTTTAGGAGTTATGAATAAAAATGTATTTTTACTTTCTTTTTCTAAAGCCCTCTAACTCACAAGGAAGGTTCGTAAAAAAAATTATTTGAAGTACCGACATTATTTTAACCACCTACTCCTTCCCTAATTTTGGCCTCTCATTCCTGGGACACCCTGTATATTGATTTATAACAGAGATTAAAGAGAACAGCGAAGAAAATGAAATTAATTAATTATAAGTATATAAGGTCAGACTTACCTGATTAGTCATCACGCAGACTTCAATGCATCAATACAATAAAGTTTAATGTTATATTAGGTAGAATATGCCATACTACGTTGTGGGTGAAAGAAGATGTAATGTGATGTACCCCAGTTTTGAAAGCACATATTTTAGGTCACATAAGACAGGTTATTTATATCATGTGAACCGCAAAAATTATCCAAGTATAGACAGTTTTAGAAGGAAAGTAAAAAAATATCATTATAAATGTACCTACGCAGAACAACTTTGTGGAGGTTTTTAAGCAGCAATGGCCTAAAATTTAAAAAGTTTTATAAAAGTCAATCTGTCAATCTGAATGCTCCAGACTAGTTTTATGGCGAAGAGCAATGCAATTATCGAAAAATTACAGCAGTAATTGCACTTCGAAAGCATCAAGTCGTCATAACAACAAATTTGAAACCGTGTCGCTATTCGCCAGTAAACAACACAAGTCATGTCAGATAAACTTAAAAAATAGAAAAAAATATCGCGTTTTGGTAAGTGCTCCATCTATAGAGGAAAGTATAAATAAAAGTAAACCAAAAACTAGCAAATCCAACAGACAGTATATATAGTCAAAGGTCATGGATTTTATTTATTCGTTAAATATTCCAATGAATTGGATTAATAATTTTTTCCAAGTTATGATCTGAAATTTTCTAACCGAAAACCACACAAATAATTAAATTATTCCTCGAAACTTTTATGACTCTACTTTACTTATGACTCTAGTTACCATGGCAATTAAAAAAATGTCCGGGAATTTTTTAGTCGCGACTGGATATTTAAGTGGACATTTTTTGACAGCTGAAACCATAGAAAACGCTGACAGATATTTTGATGTTATGTTCACTGGGAAGGTGTCATTGTTTTTCTGTAAATTGTTTAGTATATTTTTTTGGATTTATTGTAGTTACTGTTAGTTTAGTATTTATTACAAGTGTATTTCGTTAGGAAGAAAAATTGGTAAGAAATAATATGTTATTTTGAAAAAAAGTACAAATCTTCAAAGCACTACTTTGTTGAGAAAATTTGTTAAATTTTTCCAGATTCTTTTGTAAAATATATGTAAATTATGAATTAAAAAAAAACGTGTGTGCCTGGTTGGGTACGTTCAAACAAAATGCATCATTTCCCAAAAAATCCAGAAACTTTCAAATGGTGACAAGAATATTGCTCCACAAATAGTGTATAACAATCGAAGGGTTTGAAGTGGCCTTTTTAAAGACACTGACTATGTTAGAAGCTGTGGCAGACCATTACTTTTAAATTTTAATTACTTTGTTTATTTGTTTTTTAGACAATAAATGCAATATTTATACTAATTGTGTTTCTCTTCTAAAGTAATATGCAATGGTAATGCAAAAATTTGAATAGCATATATTATTACAGTTTCCATTCTAAGTCGTTAGGCCATGTTGGGTAAATTCTAGAATAGTGCCCCCAAATGAATTTCGACAATTTTTTGCACAGCGTATGTATGGGTGGGGAAATGATGGAAAACCTGCAAATTTTTCCGCGGAAACGTTTTTCACTACATAATTTTTCTTTTTAAATAATTATTTTTAGTAGATGACATCCATGTTCACTACTACTTCTGCGCATGCGCGAACTGATTGCTCTTGTTTCCAACGATCTGTCAAAAATTATTCAACATGGCGGCTGTAGGCAAACAATAGTATTGTTTTGTATTGTTGTCATAGTTCTTTCTTTATTTAAGTTGGTGTAGAAGTTTTTATTGTTGAGAGAATATAGTTTTTGTGACCTTATAAAATAGATTTTATATATTATTTGGACTTGTTAACGTTACAAGTTGAAAAATGCCTGTTACATGCCTTGTGATTGGTTGTGGAAGTAGATCAAACAAGGATGACTGACAAAAACCACGTATAGAATGGTTTATGAAACTTTGATTATATGCGGTCTGTGACTTTCACAGTGTTATGTTCTAAGGTTTGCCCACAGACGCCATCTTTATGTCACGTTATTTGGAAAGCCTTATTGAACAGTTAACCTATTAACGTTTTACATTTTATTATAATTCATAAAAATGGATTGTGCGTCGACATCATCGTCGTCATCTGCTCCTTCTAGTCCGGTAAGTGAAATTTGTTGAATGATTGCAAGTTTTATTTCATTTTTTTATGTATTTAGGTCATGAATCTACTGCGGCTAGCTGCAATTTTAGGAAACCTTAGATGAATTGCCACAGCATTTACAACGGTGGGGCTTTATTCCCCAGCAAGGGAATTATAAATGTCCAGCGTGTGGCAATTCGTTAACTTCGCAGAGGATGCAGGATAGGTAAGACTTATATATTCACTATATTTGTTGTTTGCTTACTGTGTTGTCATTTTAGAATATATGGCTGGATTTGGCTATGCAACCATAAAATATCTATCCGGAAGCATAAAGCTCAAAAGTGCGCGACGTGGGTGGAATTTAGGACAGGAACATTTTTTGCGCGGTCAAAACTGCCCCTACTGCAGATCCTCGGGTTCATAAATTTGTGGGTCAAATGCATACCTCTAGCAGTTATTTGCGAGGAATTGGAGCTCTCCCGCCAGACTGGTGTGGATTGGGCTTCATTTTGTCGCGAAGTCTGCTTAGAGTATTTTATGCACCGACCCACAAAATTAGGCGGCCCAGGAGTTGTAGTCGAGATAGACGAATCCAAATTTGGGCGAAGGAAGTAACATCGGGGACATCGTATCGAGGGGCAGTGGGTTTTTGGAGGTTTCGAGAGAGGCTCCGGACGGGTATTTATGGTGCCAGTGGATCAGAGAGACACGGTTAGGTCGGGTCAGGTTAGGTTAGGTCGGGTTAGGTTAGGTCAGGTCAGGTCAGGTCAGGTCAGGTTAGGTTAGGTTAGGTTAGGTTAGGTTAGGTTAGTTGAGGTGATTTTAGGTGAGGTTAGGTGATTTTAGGTGAGGTTAGGTTGGGTTAGGTTAGGTTAGGTTAGGTTAGGTTAGGTTAGGTTAGGTTAGGTTAGGTTAGGTTAGGTTAGGTTAGGTTAGTTGTGGTGAGGTTAGGTTAGGTTAGGTTAGGTGAGGTTAGGTTGGGTTAGGTTGGGTTAGGTTAGGTTAGTTGAGGTGATTTTAGGTGAGGTTAGGTTGGGTTAGGTTAGGTTAGGTTAGGTTGGGTTGGGTTAGGTTAGGTTAGGTTAGGTTAGGTGAGGTTAGGTTGGGTTAGGTTGGGTTAGGTTAGGTTAGTTGAGGTGATTTTAGGTGAGGTTAGGTTGGGTTAGGTTAGGTTAGGTTAGGTTAGGTTGGGTTGGGTTAGGTTAGGTTAGGTTGGGTTAGGTTAGGTTAGGTTAGGTTGGGTTAGGTTAGTTGTGGTGAGGTTAGGTTGGGTTAGGTTAGGTTAGGTTAGGTTAGGTTAGGTTAGGTTAGGTTAGGTTAGGTTAGGTTAGGTTAGGTTAGGTTAGGTTAGGTTAGGTTAGGTTAGGTCTGGTTAGGTTAGGTTAGGTTAGGTTAGGTTAGGTTAGGTTAGGTTAGGTTAGGTTAGGTTAGGTTAGGTTAGGTTAGGTTAGGTCTGGTTAGGTTAGGTTAGGTTAGGTTAGGTTAGGTTAGGTTAGGTTAGGTTAGGTTAGGTTAGGTCAGGTTAGGTTAGGTTAGGTTAGGTTAGGTTAGGTCTGGTTAGGTTAGGTTAGGTTAGGTTAGGTTAGGTTAGGTTAGGTTAGGTTAGTTTAGGTTAGGTTAGGTTAGGTTAGGTTAGGTTAGGTCAGGTTAGGTTAGGTCAGGTTAGGTAAGGTCAGGTTAGGTTAGGTTAGGTTAGGTTAGGTTAGGTGAGGTTAGGTTAGGTAGGTTAGGTTAGGTTAGATCAGGTTAGGTTATGTGCCATCGTATGGCTTGGTCTGGCCCCGCTGTACCCTACCTTTTCACTGTGTGGCCCGGACTGGCCCCACTATGCTCTGCTTTGGCACCGTTTGACACGGTCTGGCCGCGCTATGCCTGGCTTGGCATCATGCGGCCCGGTCTGACCAAAGTTATATGGTTTGATTTACCAATGTTTTTTTTTCATTATGCGCAGGTTAACCACTCCATAACCTTCAAGGATCCGGAGACGGGTGCTCATACCAACTCCATTGAATCTTCTTGGCGAGCTGCAAAGACATCGATGACAGCCTCAGGCCGCATTAAGGCACATGTGCCTGGCCATTTGGCCAGGTACATGTTTCTTAAAAGATGTCGGGTTTTACAACTCGATCGTACAATTGAATTTTTCCGATTGGCGAGCGAGTTGTATAATCCCTTGGTTGGTCGAGAAGATTTGGACGAAGATCGGTCCGATGATGGGGATGATGAAGACTTCTAGATGCGTCCCCATTTAATTTAATTTTTTTTTAATTTTATTAGAATTACTTTGATTTTCTTTGGTTAGGTTAGGTTAGGTTATTATTAGGTTATTTTGTTATCATTATAATTTACGTTATCCTCCTTTTTTTCTTAAAATTATTATGTATCTGAAATTATTTATACATATTACTTCGAATGTTTTTATGTGTATTAAATAATCCGTTTTATTTTTTACAATTACTGTAAATTTGAATTCAGCGATTGAAATTATCACTGTTATTTTTTAAATGACTTTTTTTTCGTACTTTACTATCAATAAACACACTTTACATTATATGTGTTTTTCCTTTAAATGCCTACATTTATTGATATAGTCGTTGGCGTTGTGATATAGTATTTATGTAGTTTCAGTACGTGTCGTTAAGTGACCTTGAACCTATCGGATATCGCACATAACCTCCAAATTTTGACTCTTTTTTTTTAATTTTTCCGCGAAAATCGGCCTTTCCGCGCGGAAATTTTGATGTCATTCCATTAAAAATACCTCAAAAAGGCCCTATGCAAAAAATTGTCGAAATTCATTTGGGGGCACTATTCTAGAATTTTGCCGTTAATGTTTTATGCTTATGGTATACGCCCATAGATATTATAACCTAAAATGGATGACTAATTCAACATTTGTATATGTAGACAAAGTAAAATTTTCCTTCACTTGTCCTCTATACAATTACAAAAACACGTAGTTTCTGCTTAACCTGCTTATCAGCACGAATTTTAAAGAATCAAAAACATTGTAATTCATACCCATTAACCGGGCCTACTGTTTGACTGGTTTCTTCATTCTGTTTCTCGTGCTTATCAGACGAACATCGATTTATTAGCTCCAATATATTAGTGAATATTGATATAAAATTTAAAATGTCGAAAAGAAAAAATAAATTTAGGAGACTGGAAAAAAGTTTTAAAAGAATATGTGATGAAATGCGGAGATTGAAAAGAGATTCTAGCCAGGATTCTAGTGAATCGGGTAAGATTAAAAGTTATTTTATAGATCTTTATATAATATATATTTTTTAATAAACTATATAACAAACGTTACTAATTAAATAGTTCGGACAACATTCGTTGCTCCAAATAAAATATGTAAATTATAATAAAAAACGTTAAAATGAACTATGTAACATGTGTTACACTTAAATAGTTCGGACGACATGCGTTGCTCCAAATAAAATATAAATTATAATAAAAAAAGCTAAAATAAACCATGTAATCAGCTCCAAATAAAATGTAACAAAAACGCCCTTTTTCGAAACGCTTTAAAGTTTTGTGAAAAATTATTAATATAATTTCAGATTCTGAAAGCTCAGGATCAATCTCAGATAGCAACAAGTCCGATGATAAAAATACTCAAATTGAAACCGTAAAAGATATTCCTTCTACCAATAATCCAACAGTAGAGCTTAGCTTAGGTGCTCGACCTATGGATAGTACACAAGAAGGAGATCCCATAAATGAAGAACTGGTTGTAAGATGGAACATGTATTTACAAAAACGGCTACAGGCTACAGAAAGAAATGAAATTATGGAAAAATATAAGATCCCTGCAAACTGTAAATCTCTCAGACCACCACAAATTAATAGTGAGATGATCCCATGTCTTAATGAATCTGCTTTAAAGCAAGATAAATTTATGGCAGTACTACAACAGCTGGGACATGGGTTAACAGCTGTTGGTTCTGTTCTAAATCAAATTTTGAAGAAAAACGATCAGACAGAATATATAAAAATATTAGCTGAGGCATCTCAGTTATTTAAAAATGTTCACCATGCGTTATCAATACACAGAATATTTAAAATATACTCATATTTAAACCAAGACTGTCAAAAGGTGGCAGACAGTTTAGAATTAGATGATTTTCTTTTTAACAAAAACTTTTCTGAAGCTTTCAAAAATAACCAAGACTTTAAGAAAGCCAGCTTGAACTTGAAGAAAAGATTTACAGGCCAACAATGACATCGGAAGCAGGAACATCGGGATCGCAATACAAGCCTTCTTTAGCAAATGTCTTCCCACAAAAAATCAGTACTTATCTTCATATTTTCTAGTTTAAAAAACCTAATGGTAATTATCGTTTTATTCTTAACTTAAGAAAACTTAATAGGTTTATCGAAGTATCACATTTCAAAATGGAAGACTACAGAACAGTCGCAAAGCTAGTAGATAAAAGCTACTATTTGTGCAACATAAATATAGAAAAATATAGAAAAATATAGAAAATTTCTTAGATTTAGCTTTAACAATACCTTGTTTCAATTTAACTGCCTACCTTTTGGCTTAAATATAGCTCCTTACACTTTCACGAAGTTACTTAAACCGTTTGTAAAAGTGCTTCGAATGTTAAATATCATTTGCGTTATCTATTTAGACGACATTTTAATTATGGCTCCCACCAAAGAAGAATGCCAGAAACATACAAATTTTGTTTTAAATTTATTGTCAAAGCTAGGTTTCATTGTAAATTATAGAAAAAGTACTGTAATTCCCCAACAGACTATTCGATTTTTAGGTTTTTTATATAACACAATCGATATGGAAATAACTTTGCCTGAAGATAAAATTAAAAATATTAAAAAATCATTAAAAACCTTAAGGTCAAAGAAACAATGTAGTATTCGAGACTTTTCTAAATTAATTGGTAAACTAATCGCGGCTTATCCGGCTACAAAATTTGGATTTACACATATAAAGACCTTTGAAAATGTAAAATACAAACAATTAAGAAAAAACCTTAATAATTATAACCGGAAACTGTTACTTCCTAAATGACTACATAATGAAATTTCTTGGTGGGAAGTATTAAACCTACTAAATTTACTTTAGAAATTTTCTCAGATGCGTCACCAAGCGGGTGGGGTGCATTTTGCAATGGAGTAAGAACTAGAGGTTTCTGGGATGATCAAGAGAAACTAATGCATATTAACTTTTTGGAAATTAAAGCGGCTACTTATGCATTAAGATCATTTTCTAAAAATCTAAATAATATTAGGATACTCTTGCGAATTGACAACAAAACAGCAATTTCCTGTATAAACAAAGGTGGAAGCGTAAAATATAATAACCTTTATGAAGCAGTAAAACAATTATGGCAATATTGCGAGACGAATAATATACTTATATATGCCACCATCAACCTCGAATAAAGAGGCTGATAAAGAATCTCGAATTACATCTATAGACACAGAATATGAGATCAGTGATAAAGCTTATAGAACAATAATAAAGAAACTAAATGAACCAGAAATAGATTTATTTGCTAGCCGCATTAATAAAAAATGTAATAAATATATATCTTAGTTGCCTGATCCAGAATCTTTGTCTATCGATGCCTTTACAGTAGAATGGCAACGGTATTATTTTTACGCTTTTCCCCCTTTTGCGATAATTACAAAAGTACTTGAAAAAATTATACAGGAAAAGGCTGTAGGTATAGTAGTTGTTCCTTACTGGCCATCTCAACCTTGGTTTCCGGTATTTATTAAATTACTATTAGAAGAACCTATTATTTTCTATCCTGAAAAATATTTATTATTATCTCCTTCTAGAGAGCCCCACCCGCTGTACAAGAACATTTCCCTAGTGGCAGGGAAGTTATCTGGTCATCATTTTTGAAAAAAGGAATACCGATTTCTTCTATTTCAACCTTAATGGCATCCATCAGTGAAGAAACAATAAAACAATACTCCGCTTGCTACAAGAAATACTGGTCCTTTTGTCAAAAAAGAAATATATTTCCATTTGAGTTCAATGTAAAAAATTATTTAATATTTCTCGATGAAATTTTACAAGAGGGCAGCTCTTATTCGGTAATTAACTCTTACAGGTCTGCACTTAACCTAATTTTTAGTCCTTCAAAAAATGATGAGGTAACAATAAACAGATATTTAAAAGGGGTGTCCAGAATTCGGCCACCTCAACCAAAATATAGTACTACTTGGGATCCAACTCCTTTGTTGGATTTATTGGCGACATGGTACCCCTTAGAAAACTTGCAGATAGAACATCTGACTTACAAATTAGTTACATTAATGGCCCTAACGACAAGACAAAGGGTGCAGACTTTAGCGGTAATTAACATAAGAGATTTTATAGAAAGACAGGGAAAAGTTAAAATCAGAATTTCGGAAAGAATAAAGACATCCCAACCGAATAAACCTTTTCCAACATTAATTTTTCCCTTTTTCAAGGATAGACCAGAGTTATGTGTGGCAAGCACCGTATTATTTTACTTGAAGAAAACGGCTTTAATGCGTAGTAGCGAACAACGATTTATAATTACCATTAAAAAACCCTTTCACGCCGTTGGATAAAAAACACTATGAAAAAGGGTGGAATAGATACCTCAATATTCTCTAGTCATAGTGTGAGACACGCATCTACGTCAACTGCACTTAGAGTCTTAGATATAAAATAAACACTACTTACAATTAGGTTAATGTTAAATTTTATATATACATATTATACTATGATACTATTATATATACATATTATTATTTTGTTAAATTTACTATGTTGTTCTGAAATATCCAATAAATTATAAAAGTACAAAATCGCTTACTCTGAACATCTACGTGTTTTTGTAATTGTATAGAGGGCAAGTGATGGAAAATTATAAGGATTAATTAACTTACCTGTAGGGAAATTAATCCGAATTTTCCGAACTTGTCCGAATATACAATTACAAATCCACCCTCCCTTAAGCCCAATTTATAGCGATTTTGTAATTTCTCAAAACAGAATAAAGAAACCAGTCAAACAGTAGGCCCGGTTAATGGGTATGAATTACAATGTTTTTGATTCTTTAAAATTCGTGCTGATAAGCAGGTTAAGCAGAAACTACGTGTTTTTGTAATTGTATAGAGGACAAGTTCGGAAAATTAGGATTAATTTTCCTAAACTAACTATAAAATATGCCCGTGAAGAGGATCTTGATCCCAAAAAGTTGTGAGATGTTCAATTTTCTCACAGACAAAATGATCGTGATTTAAAAATATGGGTTTGATAGATTTGCAGCTCTTATTACACTTTCTACAACAGTACATATTTTTAAAACATCTTTTGAAGGCTTGCAAAGTTTTCCTCTATTCTTTTTATCAAGCAATCGAGAAAGTAAATGATGTGATTGAAGAGCGTGTGCACAATCTTCACAATTTATAGTTTTTATAATTTTTCAACGAACAAATCCAGCTATATATCCAATAACATAATTTAAATACCTATAAAGAGTTGGAAATATTTGAAAATGTCTTTGTTTCTTTATTTCGTCAATGGTTTTTATTTCTAAATCACAATTTAATTTATCTAAATTATGACTACTTTTATATGTCGAAGCGACATTCAAAATACTTGTTTCATCCTGAGCCAAACAATTGGCACTATAAGGAGCTTTTATTTCTGAGTGAATAAGCAGTAGCTTATATGCTCCTTCAAATTGTATATAGTTTGTAAATAGTTTTACCTAAAAAGTTCCTTGTATTTGAAATATCAAAAATGTTATTAATTGTTTTACAAAACCTGACAATGGCTTTACTTTGAGAAAATTCTGAAATATTTAATTCCTCATCACAATATTCAATAGCATCAGCTACGCTATTCCTTAGTTAAAAAGCACAAATAAGCCACTACTCACAATGCTTTCGCGCTCCTTTTGCCACACTTCTTTATCTATCTTTGCCTGGTTGCTCTGGTCCCATACTATCTCTTTCTAAGGCACATCCATTTTAGGTTATAATATCTATGTATACGCCACATTATTGTGACGTCATTTTCGCCACTGCTTAAGATAAGTTAGCTTTATATCTATTCAAAGAAATTGTTGCCTTATGGTAGTTTTACATTGAAGTTATTAAACTATTATATATTAAATATCTATTTCAATATTTGTAGTTATTATAAGTTGTTTGTAACAACAGGGAATTTAAAACAACTCAAAGCATTTGTTGATCTTAAGAACACTAATCAATACCTACTAATCACATAAATTTGTAACAAAACTCACTTGTTGAACAACTTTAGTTAATAAAAGCTGTTTTGAAATGAAATTGATTGTAGTAACCTTTACTTTGTGAAAGCCATCTTACTAAGAACATTAAAAATAGAACTTTTTAAACAAAATTTCCAAATTTATTTAAAAAATTTGCTTTTTAAAACTCAATGACATCTGTTTCGCTAAAAATTAGCATATTAAAGTTACATTTTGTTTGTTTGTAGCTAGGAACATACCTGATGTTGATTAAGTAGTTAAGACTAGATTAAGTATGGAAGTAATAAGAGCGCTAAGAGATTATCCTGGACGTATTTCCTTCTAAAATCAGTATAAAAAAAACCAGGAAAAAACTATCATGCTGATTTTTGCAATAACTTAACAATTACGTCTAATCTATGTATAAAATATAAACAATCAAAGTAAACAGTTTAATAGTGGAGAACTTCCAAGATTTATTTGTTCATGCTAGATGTCTTTCTATTTCAAGATGTGCAAGAAAATCTAAATTTTGTTCTTTATCACAAATAATGTGTAGTATATGAATGTCATTGTTGTGTATGAGTGAGTTTGGATGTTCAAGCAGATGTTTATATAATAAATTTATATAATATAATAAATAATTCGACTTATCTGGTTGTTGTACCTAATATATATGCTTTTAGTGTTCATTAAATCCTACTTCAAAGATTCTTTGTGTTTGACCTATATATACAGCATTACATTATGGACAATTGATTTTGTAAACACCAGATTTTTTTTAATTTAGGTAATTTTGTTTCCACATTTAACAATTTTGTGCCAACATTATGTTGTGTTTTAAATGACATTAATGCTGACTTTACCTAAAATATCATTTTTGAAATTATGTAATATTTTTATAACTTTTAATTCCTTTAGTTTGTTTTGGAAATATTAGTTCTAGTGACATTTTTTGTTCTTTCTTATTAATTAGTTTATTTATCAAATGTAATTAATAACCATTAGATGTAGCTAGTTCTTTTATGATCTTAATGTATTTATCAAAGTTATTTTTACCCATTGGGATTGAAAATGCTCTATGTATCATAGAATTATAAGCTTCTAATATATGTATTATAGGTTTTGTTTTCTAAATTATCCTTACAAATTTTTGCTAAAATTGGAAAAATACGACTTCCCATTAGAAGTCCCTCACTTTGGATATATACTTTGTTATAAAAACTAAAATAATTTTGACTAATGCATACATTAAATCGATCAATTATCTAATTATCTAATACTATAACTGGATGGATATTTCTTTTAACTTAGAGCTTTTTAACTAGATTTATACATTCTTTAGGAGGTATTTTTAAGAATATATTAGTTACATCAAACGATACTAATTTAGTATTTTTATTGTACTAACCCTTACTATGTGGAAGTCCATCTTGTTAAGAACCATTAAGTTGTTTACTGTTCTTAATTTAATATTATTTGGAAATTACATTTATTAAATTTTTTTATCAAGTCTAATGAGTTTTGTATTGAATATTTAGATATATAACCATAATTGTTTAGAATAGTATTTTTTAGCTACTTTAGTATTAGGAGTGTTAAGATACGAATCTACAGGTCTAATCGGTTTTGACCCTTTATGTAATTTAATTGTTCCATATAATTCTGGACATTTTTGATTTTTATTTACTAGGTATTAAATAGGTAATTTGAATCATTGACATCTACTTTTATTCGATTAGAAAATTTTTGAGAAGATCTTTTTTGGAATTTTGACATTACTTGACATTATGAAATCATTCACTTATAATCTTTTTTTTAATTACTGTTAAGTTACCCTTATATGATTTTGTAATAATTAGGTCATTTTGATCCATTTTATTTTTTATTCAATTTAAAGCAAAAAATATAGTGAAATACATCCAGGATAATCCCTAATATAGGGCTAAAAACATCTAGGTTTTAATATTGTAACGTTTTAATTTTTGGATACGCCACTGGGGTTGGCTAAACCAAATTTTATTGATTTATAGGTACCTACTAGGTAGGTCACCTAAAGTACAATTTCCTGTTGGCTTGGTAGACAAAGGATCTACCTAATCTCTTCTAGTAGTAAATTTTTGGATGGGCACTTTGTTTAAACCAAGAGACGAGGTATGTTTAACCTGTCCTTGTGATAAGTTTGTTTTTGGTTCGAAACCCTTAGTTTATTTCCCAAAATTGGTGATTTGTGTGGGATACAACCCTTTTTATAAGGTGAGTTGCCATCTTAAGAATTTTCTATTTATAGTTGATTTTGCCATAAATTTTGTTTGCCATCACCGAATTGAAAATGTATTTTTTGTCGATTAAAAAAAAATTAATTTTAGGGTTCCAGGGTAGCCTGTAAAATAGCTCTTTTGGTTGGAATTACGGCTATTACGTTGTATCGTTTATATCTACCCATATTTTCTAATCTTGGAATATACACTCCACGCCCAAAACAGCAACGAATAATCTTCGTAGATTAAATTCGCGATTCGCGATTAAACTCTAGTGGCACGTGGGAATATTCCGGAGGCCAGGGCAGTTTAGAAAAAATAAAACATCTACAGAATATAGCAGGACGTTGGATGATATACAAGGCCAGAATTTTCTTTATTTTATCAACCTTTCTATTTTCATATCTAAAATTTTTATTGGGGAAAATTTACATAGAATATTAAATGTTCATGTAAATATTACATAGTGAATTATTTAAATATCAGACGAGAAATAATAATTATTATAATTTTTTTGTGTAAACTATAGTACTATAGGTCGATAGGTCATTCGGTGTTTTAACAGAACATTCACAAAGTGGATTAAAATACTTATTAAGAACTAAATTATTTTAATGTCTTATTTAAATATTTAAATTAAAACTAATGGTGTTCTAACTCACTAATAACTTGATAACACCTAAGTTTGAATAAACGGTTGTATTATTTGCTATTTTCACTTTTTTTTATGATTGACCTCACCACTTTACACATGATTTTAGATTTTGCAACTTAATAAAATCCATAACTTAAATTTGTTTTATCTATTAA
Organism: Ophraella communa; assembly: GCA_035357415.1. NCBI lineage: Eukaryota > Metazoa > Arthropoda > Insecta > Coleoptera > Chrysomelidae > Ophraella > Ophraella communa. The sequence continues at coordinate 16,782,108 of CM068993.1, forward strand.
ACAAAAGTTGCATGGCGCCACGGGTTATATGATGTATTCCTTATTCACTTCCCATAAATGCTCTTCGACGAAAAGCTGCCGTTCGCCTTTGTAACTTGTAACTTTGTAACTGAGGTTACAATATTGTTAAGTCTTATTACTTCCATACTTCCATACAAAAGTATCTTCAATATGGCAATCAGACGATTGCTACTGTCATTGAATTTAAAAAAGCAATTTTTTTAAATAAGTTTTGTTTATTTAACATTTCTTTTTTGTATTGGTATAGACGGATATGCTGGATTACCATATCGTTATACCCAAGCAGTAATATTGTCTTACCGCTTTGGTACAATTTAACTACTGTAGTAAAACTGCTTAACTGATAAAATAATTTGTTTTCCTACTCCAGTAAAACATTTTACCACAGTAACTAATGTAGTAGTAAACCTGCATCGGTGGAAGTTAAACAATTTCATTGCATTAGTAAGAAAAAATTGCCGCTATTTTAACACAGTCAATCAAATTTTTAGTAATTCAAATATTATTAAATCTTATATTACTACTACAGTAAAACCTTCTAGCATATTAACATATAATGGGCTTCTTCCTCCTGAATCCTCTAACCAAATCAAACTTATTTAGGAGCAAATACTGACTATATTTCGACCTAGTGTACACGTAAAATTGAAATTTTATTCGTTAAATCATAAAACTCTTACGACTTAGATACGATTTATTTGTTGTTTTTTACTGCGTATATCGTTAACCGAAACTATAGTTTATATTTCAACGTAGCGGAAATTGTAAACATCCTAGAAAAAAATAATTTCATTCAAATTGCAGCTTATTTATAACCTATTTAAAAAAAATGAATATCCAATGTACTTGATCGAGTATATAAAAGGCAGAGCCCAACCTAAATGCTTTTTATCTTTAATTGTGAATTTGAACAAAAATACCGTATAATTTATTGATCCATAAAAATCTCCTTTAAATTTCTCTTTAGCTCCATCGGTTTTAATATTTTTTTAAATGATGTTTTCTGCTACTTTTAATATCTTTTGCTACGGCTGCTCGATAAATCCTCATTAAAAAAATAACATTTATCTGCCAAGGGACCGACGTGCATAGTTGAGTTAAAGAATTAATTATATTTACCAAAAGAATATTATTTTTTGTTTATCAATAAATACAGGTTCACCTACCTCTTCTGTTATAGCTACTTATAATGGAAACTCCAATTTCTCCAAAAGTTAAATACTGTCTTTTAATAGGTGGTTATAGGCCTTCTGAACATTTATGCTTAATAAGATGCGGAGGGGGGTTAAATAATGGAATCGATTCAAGAATAATCAACTTTAGAGGCGCCTGCTTTATTCCTTGGTCGTCGACGATCATCTATCAAAGCTGCATAATCTGGTTTTACGATTATAGGTGTTACAGATCATTTGGAAAAATCTTGTCCAAACCCTTAGCTGCGAGCTGGACTTGTCGCATGACATTTGGAAAGTCGGGGCTTGAAACCGAGAATGACCTTCTGGTCATACAATAGGAAAGTAAAATCCATGGTTACCCATGCTTCACTTGTGTGGTGGAAAAAATTTAACAATCAATGTCACTATTGTATTATGAAAGAGGCCGCAGCTGTTGCCTGACGACTGCAGCAGATACAAAACTTAAAACCTGGTGATTTGGTTTGTCTGGATTCTGGAAAAAATCCTTAAATAAACCATTGGACACCGTACCAGTTAGGTTTAACTTTGAGACGACGTTTGTGGCTACAGGAAACCGCCCTATGGTTGGATAAGTCGACCCAGAGTTGGAAGAGGGCCCCTGGTGTGGTTGCTATCTTTTAGGCGGATATATATGATGGAATGCTACCATCCAGGTAGTCAGGTGGCTCTGGGTTCTTTTAATAATAATAATAATGTCTATTGCTTCCAAAACATAGGTAGTTTACAGCAATTTACATATTTATACAAAATTTATACAATGCGAAGTTATTTTTTTTGAAGTAGAATTAATGAATATCTACCATATTATGACAATACAGTACAAGTGCGACAAACACTAAAATAACAGAAAAAAACACTATTCTTCTAGTATAAATGACCTGAGTTTTAGTATATTCCATATATATTCAGATATTATCCTGGCATTATGAAGTGTTAAATTATTCAAAGCGGTAACTAAAGTTCTGAGGACAAGGTATATTTGTTTTCATAACAGTGTATATGGAACAGTTAAATAAGATATGTAAAAGTGATTCTTTTTCTTTGGTGTTACATACAGAACAAACTGATTCAGGATCTATGACATGAGAAATTCCTTCTAAAGTGAATTTGATTATATAATCACTAGACATACGTAGTTGAGCAAGCGTGCAAGAAACTTGTATAGGCAACTTAAAAGTAGGTAGGAAGCAGGATCTCGAGATGTATTTAATGAGCTATAGATATTCAAAAAGGAATATTGAGAGGTCAATAAAAGATCTGTTTCGTGTAAAAATGAATAGTATTTTTCCAACACAGACTTTCTATTAACGACTAAATTATTATAAGTTAAATTTTCCCAAATTTGCAAGAAACTACAATCAGAAAACATTTTTTTACTGTTGTGTTAGGAACAGTTTTGGATATCGATCATCGGGCATAGGTAATACTTGCTAATAATAATTTAAAGTATCTTAGACCCCAGACTGTAACAGAATTAAAGACAACACTGAGAGCCAGTAATTCAAAGAGCTTAATTCTAAGATACCAGGTATTAATTTTGGATTTAGCCAAAATGGGAATAATTGATCCTTTATTTGTAGTTACTTATCTATTCTAGGAATGTAAATAATCCCTTAAGAAACTGGCAAGAAAAAACAAGGTAGTCGCCAGAGTCTAAGGCAAGCTGTAGATATATCACCTGAAAGAGCAAAGTGCCTTCTAAAAATTAGTAAACTAATGTAAAATTTACCGTAGGTCTTCTTACTGGACAGAATTGTACCCAAACCTGCTTAAGTTTCTAGGAGTTGCTCTTTCTAGGAGTTGCTCTTACTTTGTATTAAATTAGGAATGTGCCCTTCAGCTTTTTTAGAAGTATTGGCGTCCTAGAGAGTAAATTAAGGTAGGTATGCAAAAAAGATCCTACGTATTAGGTCGAAGTGCGGAAAAGCTTAACTATTATGATTTACAATTCATTTAATTTAAAACATTCTATATCTACATAAGAAATTCATAAAACTTCAGAAATTATTCACAATATTCAAGAAGAATGTTGTTGTAGGCTCAAGAGGCAGATAAGTGACAATATGAACAATGGGTTTAAGCTAAAATAAACTCTTTGTTCTGTTTTTCAAAGGAGTAGAATGTGTTTTGTACATTACTTTTTGTGTTTAGTTAAAAACCTTATCAATATCTTGAACCATACAGTGGACGGCTAATTTATGGAATATTATCATTATTTCGAGAACCGTCGAGTTTTGAGAGTAATCCCGAAACAGGTCGATTTTTGTTATAAAATACCCATGTTATAACGTACATGGAGTAAGGATGACGTCACCGGTGTGGGTGTATTGACGTCATCGTTAATTTTTGTAAATAGAAATCGATATAATGCGACACCTAATTTGCAGGAGAATTTAATTCTCTATTTAACGACATTACATTTGTAACTAAAGGTTACAAAAACATTTCTTTTTTATTTAAATTCAACCAAATTACAACCAATGATTTAATTCATAACGTACCTTAAAGTAACCAAATTATGCATATATTATATATTAATTATACATTATATCTTAATATTGTTTTATTCTGCATTTTATCATTTAAATTAATTTTAAATTATTTGTATGTAAATGACTATTTTGATTTTAAAACGTTTGGTGGTCGCACTGTGTAATTTATAACCTTTGACAATTTTGAAATTTAAATTATCAAATGTTAATGTTTTAAAATATTTTGTCCACGACCGTGCTAAAAAACCTTAATTATACATGTGCTTGCTCAAGTATAATGTTACCCATTATTCACTAGTGAATAATGAACCATTATACACTGTATGACGTCAAAACAGCACGTATGTCTAAACTTGGTATAAGAATATTCTTTGTTCATAACACGGTAGCATACACTCCAATACACACACGCGTAATAAATGATGCCTATACAGAATGTACTTTGGTAAATGGTATACTTTATACACAGATACACACGAATATTATTCAATACGAGTATTTTATATGAACTTTTATTTACATGCTATTCTGCAATTTTCTTTGTCTTTGCAATCTTTTTGATTTGTAAATTTGCTAAATAGTGCTAAATAAGAAATGATAATGCTGCTACGACATTGTACTTTACTTCATAAAATAAAATTTTTTTATAATTACTAGTAAATTTTATTTGAAAGTCGTGAACAAAGTATAGTATTCTACTCGCATGTAATGGCTGTTATTCACTGAGATGATTTACAACACTCGCCTACAGCTCGAGTTGTAAACTTCATCTTCGTGAATAATAGCTACCATTATATGCTTATTGAATAATATACTATTATAATGAATAATACACCAATAATAATATATAAAATATGATATTCATATTCACAAATACTTTCTTAAAGAACAATATAAAATTAATAAATTGCTATTAGCCACAAATGTCATTGTCAATAGTCTTGTCATTAGTTACTTCATTCATGTTGCCAACCATTTAAAACAAAAATTTGTGTGCGTAAAGTTACATTACTATTATACGCAAATGCGTTTTATAAGTGCAAAATATACAAAATCGCCTTTTAAAACTCAATTACAGCTGTTTGGTAGAGACTTTCAAAAAACAAAATGCACCTAACTTGACAAACTGACCATGCTAGTTTTAAAGAAAAGCAGCTGTCATTGAGTTTTAAAAATCATTTTTTTGAATAAAAGTGGAAATTCAAACATACAACGATTATTATAGTAATTTGCGCAACTAGTGTGGATATGATGGCCATATCGCACGAAAAATAAGTTTGAGCGATATTGTGCGATATGTACAAGAACAGTATGTTCTTGAGAAAAAATCTAGAAAATAAACTTTATATTAAACTCATAAACTCTAATAAAACTCTAATAAAACTTTAAATTAAAAATTTTCAACAGTTTTATTTATAATTTTACCAACTTAATTTTTAATGTGTTTTGGTGATAAAATAAAATCAACATTTAAAAAAATCCCACACGGGGATACGGGGAATCAAAGTTGGGACTACCGAGCGAAAGGCTAGTCCACCTATAACTATCTATAACGTCAAATGTAATACATAATTTTATAAAAAATTAATATCTATTTATTTTATTCTGTTCTGAATACCAATTTGTTGTTTATTTTTATGGATTATTTGATTTACTCTTGATCCGTCATTTTTACTATTATATTTTTTATAAACTATAGAAATATTTTGACAAGTTATATTGATGTTGAAACAAAAATTAGGTGACGGGCACTACACGAAAATACTGATTGGAGGATTTAATATACACTCTAGGATGTATATGAAATCATATCCGTTCAGTTAACTGAAATGGCCTACATTTGCATATTCTAAACTGTGCAAAAAATGGATAATATACATGTGTGTTAAGACATTCAAAACCTTATAAAATAATTTTAAATTGAAATCACTTTGTTTTCAAATATAATCGTTTGTGGTTTGTATCAAATGATGTGTGTTTTTTATCGAATAACAATATATCAAAAAAAATAAGTGTTCAAGTGCCGAAATGTAAATATTTTTAAAAACTAAAATAAGCGAACGAGAATCTCTTAAAAGTGTAAATAATAATTAAAATAACTTTTCGCGATTTTACGAGTTAAAACAAAGGATAAATCAATCGATACTCTCTCGATGTTTTTTATAGAAACAAAAATACGGTTGAACTAATTATTATTGAGTTAATCGGAGTATACATTTATATTTTTAGCAAAAGTATCAATACATCTTATAAATTTTACATTTTTTTTTTATTTTATTAATGACAGCCAAACTCCATTTTTGTTTTATCTACCAAAGACTCTCATTACATCTTTCAGTGACAGTAATGTGGGTCAAAATAATTGTAAAAAAATTATGGTGATTCCTTTTTAAAAATTAATAAGTATTTTCTAAATAAACATTTATGTATACATGCTCCCCAAGAAGTGTCACCCACTTAAGCTGAGGAAAATAAATAATTTTTTTTTTTTTTCTGGAATATGGTTGATGTTACAATAAAAATTTTTACAAGTTATTCCTATCGAAAAATTGTCTATCTACAGGTATTTTTTTTAATCGCTTTCTAATTATCTAAGGGGTTGAAACTTATAACCCTGAACAAGAACAGAACTTTTTAACAGAACAAAATTTAAAAATAAAAAATATGTATTATTATTCCCAATTTAAAAAAAAATGTTTGATTTCTTTGATAAACTTTGAGGATTTTAAGTCAATAAATAAAATTTGCAGGTATGCATTTTCGGGTTGATTCGTAAGTTTCATATTAGTTATTTATGATATAAGTGTTAATGGTACATTTTTAAGGAACTCATGTGAAAGTTTGCAGAATGAGCGAAGCGAATTTTATTTAAACTTACTGGAAAAGCCACCCCCTCACCCAGCATCCCCTTTTTTCAAAAATGTATAATACTTGTAGATTAAAGTGATTAGTTTATGAGATAAACAATTTTTCTTTTAATAGCACAAATTTTGCTTATTTTTACTTTCACCTTATTTGCCTGTAATAAAATGGGTTGTAGAACAGTTCAAACTTTTTAATCTTTTTAACTGTGCTTTTTAATCTGCTTCAAAAATCCAAACAAAAAACTCTACTTTTATTAAAGTTTGACATTGTCAACTAGAATCTGTAGTCACTATTGATAGTGTACTTTGATACATTATTTATTTTGTTTTGCTGAAATGGTTCACTCTTTGCAAGAAATAATTGAAATTGTAGGTTTATACTACCAAATTAATAATTGTGCAAGAGCTGCTGCTAGAATATTTAACGAATTACATGACGGAAGACGTGCAACTCATAAGTATGTAATTCAACTGATGGAGAAATTAACCACAACAGAGTCTGTTTGCAATAAAGTGCATAAGCGAGAGGGACTAGTAAATAACCAAGCAATCCAAATGGCAAGTCAGCTTAGAGGCTCAACAACCCCAATCGTTGACAACAATAAGTAGAGCGATCGGTGTTTCATCTTCTACAGTTTTCCGCGTTCTACATAAATTCAAGTACCACCCATACAAAGCTAAGTTGGTTAACGAGTTGAATGAAGATGATTTTGATCGTCATCTAGAGTTTTGCAAATCAATGACGGAATTTATCAATAACAATCCAAAATTGTTAAACAATATTTGCTTTTCTGATTTATGCTTATTTTCATTAAATATGGTGGAGATAATGTTGAGAGGTGAGGAGGAAGTATGCTAGGGTAGTGATTCCGAGATGGGAACAACGGCGAGTTTTGAGGTGGTTTTGGTTGGTAGGCGTCATCCTAACGATGATGAGTCCAACACTCATAATTGTAGATATTGGGCTGAAAGTGATCCGCATATTATGCGTGAATTCCATACACAACATCCCCAAAAGTTAAACGTTTGGTGTGGTATACGAGGTGACCACATTGTCGGACCTTTCTTCATCCACGAAAATTTAAATGGTGAATCATATCTTGAGTTACTCAGGGAAGGGGTTGACGCACGTATTACAACAATAATAGAAAATGATGATAACCTTTCCGAAGATTTACTGGTAATTCAACAAAACGGAGCTCCCCCACACTATGCTATGCCTGTCCGACAATTTTTAAACGAAACATTCCCTGCTCGTTGAATAGGTAGAAAAGGGCAGATGATGGGGTGGCCACCTAGGTCACCGGATTTAACACCCCTAGACTTCTTTTTATAGGGGTATTTAAAAACAAGTTTATGCTACCCAACCAGAATCTCTGGATGATTTACGAGAGAGGATAGAAAATGAATGTCTACAATTAAATCCAGCCGTATTAAGCAATGTCAGAGAGGCATTTCAAAATAGAATATACCATTGTATGGAAGTGAATGGTAGTCATTTTGAACACTAATTGTAAGAGTTTGAACAGTTGTAGAAACCATTTTATTACAGGCAAATAAGGTGAAAGTAAAAGTTAAATTTGTGCTATTAAAAGAAAAATTGTTTATCTCATAAACTAACCACTTTAATCTAAAAGTATTATACATTTTTGAAATAATCAGCTCAGAGGAGTATTCAAATTTTACATAAAAAATATGAGAAGTAATTTAAAAAAAAGGGATGCTGCTGGGGGTGACGGGGTGGCTTTTCCAATAAGTTTAAATAAGCCATAATGCTAGCCCCTTCCAACATAAATTGACGGGTTTTTGGATTTTTCCTAAATACTAGTATTACAAAAGTTATTAAAGGTGGATACTTTTATCTGAAAAACACTATGTAGTTTTCTTTGACCATTCAATTTTTATAAAGTTGAAAGCGTATACCAAAGTACCAATTTTTATTAAAACTATATTTTATTCCTTAATTTTGCGGCCAATAATTATTGAAAATTATAAATATGCTGTAATTTTTTATAGTACATTATCTATTGTTCTTTTATTAACTTTTATTTACTGTTTCAAGACATTTTAGTACATTTGTTCAAAAAAACAACTGTTAGCTGTCAGCTAAAACTTCAAAGAACTTTTACTTTATTTAGTTACGATTATTCATGTGTACACATGGCGGTTGAATCATTAAATTCACTATTTCAAATCCAGAAAAATATCTATTAACGTAGTTAAGAGTGTGTATGGTTTTTTTGTTGCAGACCGACGATGATCTTCCACCTCCGGAAACAATAAATTGGGCAGATGGTCTCCTTTTAGTGTATTCAATAACAGACAGACGGTCTATGAACTATTTAAAGCGTGTTGGAACCTTAATAGCTGATTCGGACATTCCTGTGTACATCGTGGGTAACAAAAATGATATGGTACGTATGGTAGTTTAATTAGTTTATACAGCATTGATTATTGTCATAAAAAGATCAGCCGATGGGAAACAAATCGCAGAGTTGTTTTAAACTATCTTTATTCTATAAATAAATTATTATTATTTTTTTTACTATTACAGGTTCATTTAAGAGAAGTGAGTGCCGAAGAAGGCGCCATCTTAGCGAGAAACTTCGAATGTGGTTTTTCGGAAGTAGCCGCGGCCGAGATGGTGGCGCCGGTGGCGGTGGTATTTCAAGAGCTCTGCAGATCGGTGTTGGCTTCACGTAGAAAATCGAAACATTCGCTATTGGAGCGTATGCTAGGAACTAGAACGTCAAATCTGCGATTATACGCTAGAGGAAAGAGTGATAGTGCTTTACCCAAAGACTGATAGATGGCACCTTACTATTCTGTGATGGTTTTAAAAGAATATTAAAAATTTTACATTTACTTGCAGTAAAAGTCGCACGAATATGACAAAATTTTATAAAGATTATACTTTTAGCAAAAACTTGTTATAAATAATAATTAAATAGTCTTTAATGAGTAATTTAAGTTCGGCAATATTTTAGTTACTACTTTTATTTTGAAAGGGTGAAAATTTAGCAAATAAGATCAATAATGTAAAAGTTCAACTTTATTATTTCGTATGTATTTTATATAAAAATATATTTAATCAGTCCCTTTTTAAGTAGAATGTAAAGTTATGTTTCGAAACTAATGATTTTATTTTTGAATAAGAAATTGATTAAAAATTGCAATTTTGTTTTATTTACAATAGTGATCTAAAAGCTAGATTAAATTAAATAAATATATCAATATATTTACTATAAAATTAACTTAATTCACCTAATGCTAGTTATTTTGAGAGACACATCATCAGATCACTACCCAGCTGACAGCATGACGTACTTTGTACGTAATTTTTTGGTCACCCGTTACGTCGTTTTGACTTCTTGGATGACGTCAAAGCTACTAAAATATGACGTGAAAATGTCACAGCCCATAGATATTATAACCTAAAATGGATGTGCCTTAGAAAGAGATAGTATGGGACCATAGCAACCAGACAAAGATAGATAGAGAACAGTGGCAAAAGGAGCGCGAAAGCATTGTAAGTAGTGGGCTTATTTGTGGTTTTTAAATTTTTAACGTGCTATTCCGTAAATATTACTCAATATTTTCACATCGCGAATACATAGACTTATTAATTATATATGTGTGTATTGAATTAAAAAAGAAAAAATGGTGAAATCATGTTCAGCTTACAACTGCACGACTAGATTTACTAAGGGAACTGATATAAAGTTTCACCAGTATAAGTACATAACTGTTTGTAAAATTTTAGAATATATTTTGAAATTGTATTATTTTGATGCCTTATCAAAAATATGTCGTCTATGGGACCATTCTATGGATCAAGATCCCCTTCACGGGCATATTTTACAGTTAGTCAAACTAGTTTTGAAATCATACTTCATAGTCAGACTGCATTATTACAATCAGTTGAAGAACGAAATTAGTTCTCGTGTTCGACCTAAATTTACTAAATTAATTTATTTTAAACACCAGTAAATAACTTTTAAGTTTTAAAATTTTTAAAATTTGAATTAAAATTTAATTTGTCTACATATATACAAATGTTGCGTTAGTCATAAATTTAATTATATACAATTACAAACAAAAGTAAAATGTGCCTACTAAAAATTATCAACTTTCCCCAATTTTTCATGTTTCTTACTTATCCAATAATGTCTGCTTAAGTGCTGATGTTCCAAGATTTATGGTTTTTCTCCTGATGATTCTTGGTAAGTTTGAAGAGGTCTGTAATTTTTAAATTTGATATTTAATAATTAAAATTTTTTTATATTTTGCATTGCTTTGTTTAGTCAAGTTAAAATGTTTATAGTGTTCACTTTTTTGATCAGTATTTTGTTACTTTACTTCCCTCAATATTAAATATTTCTTCATTTTTCTTAAGTACTTTACTCTTCTCTTGTGTTTTGATGTATCAATTAGTAATAATGTTGATTTATCATTACAATATATTGTATTTTCTTATGATTTGCTTTGTATAATTAAATTTTTTTAAAAAAAGTGATTCGAGAACTTAAACAATATTATCATTTTGGCTGCATGTTTTATATTTCTATGTGGTGATCTCATATGTATTAACATAATTTAATGTTGTCTGTTTTATGAGTTGTAAGTTGATAATTCACCTATAACTATTTTACTGTAGTCTTGATTTTTGTTTCCATCACATTAAGTTTAACTACTGTCTTCCTTTCAATTGACATTGTATTGTATTTTTAGCCTGATGATGGTCCTGTGGACCGAAACTAGTTGCAAGTAACTTTCATTATTAAATTAAAATTGTGGGATCAACTGCTTTGTGTTTTTCTTTGAACCCTTAATTTTTTATAATTTAATTGTAGAATTTGTACATTTATTTATGTTGAGAAAATGCAAAAATAAATATTTACGCTTGGAAAAGTTATTTTAATTCATTTCCACACCAAACTTCCTAATAACTTTATAGTGGACAAAATTAATTTGAATTTTGTATTTATTTTACATTGCTAGCTCGCGTATTTTGCCACCGTTCTATCTCCATCTCTCTCGCACTGCTAGTGCGACACATGGTAGTATACGCTGTGTATTGACAGGGCACATCCATTTTAGGTTATAATATCTATGTCACAGCCCAAAGACGTCACGATTTACGTCACCCCATGACGTACAATAATGTTTTATCGACGAAATTGTAACGTATGATTACGTTATTTCACTACGTAGTTTTTTATACCTATTTATGACGTATGGATGGATTTTGGGACAATATAAAAACCAAAAATATTGATAGACAATTTTATTTGCATATTAACTATTACACTAAATTTCAATTTTACATACAAATATTACAAGTTACTTCAAATATATATAATATTTAATAATATTATTTAAATAATATAAAATGTTGCACATTACATAGCAAAAGTTAGGTACCTCGAATTTATCATCGTAGTCTGTGTGCGAAGTATAGTTTAAATGTGAAGCAACTATATAAAATCAACTCTGATTCATAAAATGTATCTTTAAAAAATGTATCGAAGAGATATTCATATATTAAAAAAATTATTGATACAACTTAATTTGAATTAAATATTACAAGTTAATGCACAGCACACGGCATGTCACTAATATTTATTATATTTTATTCAAAAAAATTAAATAATTATTGTTAAATTTGCCTTGTTCGAAGTAAACTTTTCTTACATTGTAGGATGTCCAGCTTTTGTCTGGAGAAACGCCAAATTATAATGCTTTCTGGTACTTTGTAGATGGCGAAAAAAAATCTGATTTCTCTGGTGTTAGCCATTTACAATGAATAGGTGCTAAGCCAGTTTGGTAGAATTGGATGCATACGAAGTAACGCCGCTATATTTAGACAAAAATTACAACATCAGTATACGAGTACTATACAATAATCATTATTTAAATACAATGCTCTAACTATTTACCTATCAAAATAGCAAACAGCACAAGTACGTCTATAGAATGTTCTCAAAACATTCTTAAAGAATGTTGTAATATTCTCAGAATATTCTATCAAGATGCTAAGAACATTCCCAGAATGTTCTAAGAAAATACGAAGTGGACAGTTTCGAATATCCTAAGAATGTTCTCAAAACATTCGACACGATATTCTAGTACATCCTGTAAATATTTTTAGCATATTATATGAATATTTTCGAAATATCCTAAAAACGTGTGAAAATTATTATTTTTTTAAAGTTCTCAATTAAAAACCAAACAATAATTTTCATGATCGTTTTTTTATATATATTTATATTCTTTTTTCATTTTTAAGTCGTTCCGGACCTTTCAAAAGCCATTGCTTGACACTGATTTTGAGATGGCTAATACGTTTTCTATGGGCTGAATCCACCGCTACAAAATATTATATATACAGATTCACTTAATAACAATACGATGATAACACAGTATATACACTTAATGATAATGTAATCCACAAAACATGCATCAAAAATCAGACCTTTAATTTATGGTATACGTGCGAGACTTTTTCTTCTTCTTTTTTTAATTTTCTGTAGCCTCCACCGTATCAGCATCTACTCGTAGATCAGATTGGTGTGATAAAAACATAATTGAAAATAATAAAATAAAATAAAATATTTTGAGAATTAACAAATTATAAATTTAATAAAACGAATCTTATTTATTTTAAAACGAAATATTATTTAGAATATTCTATAAATGTTTAAAGGATGTTATACATTTATGTTCTGTAACAAATGTTCACAGAATATCCTTGAAACATTTTTTTCTAGACGATGATATTCTTAGAAAATTCTATAAATATTCTTACAGAATATTCTCAAAAAAGAATATTGTCACCTTGTCAGAATATTCTGTGCTGTCTGGGATACTTTGTTACATATTAAACTGGTTAATAATAATAATATATTTACTTTTTCTAATTGGTAGCCATTTGCACCAATTAAGAATACTGGCAAATAAAAATATTATAAACCGTTTATTTAGGTGGTAATACTTGAATTTAAGGAAATAGCAAAATTTTTATTACCTACCTAAATTTATCTGCAACGAATACTGTTATAAATATACACAAAAACACTTCTCATTTCAATCCATGGTCATAAGGTGAGAATTCTGTCGGCTTACATTACCAACAGACGCCAACAATGAAAGAGGAAAGGCGTGGCAACCACGATCTGCCCGACAAGCCTCCGAGTTGTACCGAGCGTTTGGCGCGACTATTAAAATTTAACGGCAATTATCATTTTTCACAAGTTGATAAATCACTCTGAATGACAAAAGTAGGTGTATTAAGTATTTAGTAATAAGCAAATAAATACGTAAGGTACCTATACAATACTATTGATAATGATTTGAAATATTTTCAACTGCATCATAATATATCTTGAAATGACATATTTGCCTACCTGCTAAGTATCAGAAAATAAGAAAAAGCTACGAAATGCATGTTTTATAGTTAAATATTATGCATCACTTTGGGTCGACATAGTCAAAATGACGTATATGGTTGATCTAGCTTGTCACGTCGTAGATGTAAGGTCGTCAACGTCATTTACCAACGTCATTTACCTGGTATCGACGTTTATATGGCGTGACCATGTCAGCTGATAGGTACCTAAATATAATTGTTGAAATGTAAAAAAAGGAGAAAACTACATAGTTTTGATATTTACAATGACTTATTGTAGTTAATATTGAAATCTAGGTAAGTCTTATTTACGAAGAGTTTTTTTATTCTTAATATTATAAAGTATTAACCAAAATAAAATTTAACAGACCCTGATGTGGATTTTTTGATGTGTTAAGTTAAAAGAACAAACTTTACTCCTCTCAAATTACATTACAAAAAATTAAAGTACTGTTTAACTGCCATTCGTATCAAATAATGAAAGGATTATAGTATTGTTTATTCAGCTAAAATATTTTAAATCGATGCAAATCTTCGCTATTCATCATTTATATATCACTATGGTTACGAAAAGAGAATTTGCTGTGTTAAGCTACTTATAGTACTTGTAATAAAGTAATAATTATATAACGCCCGCATCGTTTGGGCGAGAAGATTCTTGGGCGATGGGCCAGTAATAAATATTTATTTTCAAAAACATATTTTTAATAGTATAATATAATATATTAATTATAATAATTTATGGATAATTTCAAAGAATTCCAAAAGGCTGTAAATCTAAAGGCTGAAATTGGATAATTAGAAAAAATAAATAATTAAAAAAAAAAAAATTTATTTATAATATTTTAACAGAACATAATTGCTGCAGGCAACAGATTTGGCTCTAATAAAAGTATGATTCTCGAAAGAGAATTGAATGCAAAGATAAACCAGCAATTTTGTATCCCAGATCTAAAATTCGCTTAACGTTTATTGGTTTTCTCTAGATTTCATTTTGAAAAAAAAAGATTTATCTTCCAGTAAACTTTATACGTATATAAAAGTGCATTAAGAGAAGCGCTGAGGTTAATATGTGACAAATAATTCTGTCTGGAACAAGGCGTGTAATAAAACTGAAAAATGGCTTTAAACTTTTGCACGTGAAACAAAAAATGAAAAATAATCCAATTTCCAGGGTGTCTCATGTATAAAAAAGTGGTCAAACTATTTACAACAAAAGTTAATTTTATAAATTGAATTCAATCAAAGTACAATACAATCAATGTATGGAACCACTGCAAAAAAAATTGTATAAACTATTGCACGAATATCAAGAAAAAGTATTCAAATGCTAAAGCTGGAGTCTTATTAGTAAATAAATTTGCCGGAGAATCCTGTTGACGGTACTATACATTTTTATCAAAATTTTACACCTCTACTTTTTAACCAATAAAATGCCTCCACTTTTTATAAATCAATACCTAATGTCTTTAAGCGAAGAAACTGACAATGAGAAAATTGTAGTCATGAGAAACAGGATAGTTTTTAAACAACGACTCACTTATATAAACACAGAAGAGACATACACTGAAAAAATTGACCTTTACCCGGACGTCAAACCTACAAACCTCGCGAAATAAAACAACGAGTCAAAAATGTCTTGTGCGTAAATATTTTCATTGTTTGTTTATCTTGTCAGTATTTTTTTGTGTTATACATAACTAAATATTGCTGTGGTTGAAGTCAATAAGTATTACTGTTACATATAATATTCACTAAAAATTATTTTGTCCGCTACTAAAACACAAAAAAAAACTTGCAACGAATTTTTTCATTTGAATAAATCAATCTAAATTTAAGTATATTAAAAATTATCATCAGACTTTGAAGAGGAACTATTATAATAGTTAGTGATTCAACTTCAATATCACAAATAAATTTTCCTCTCTCGTACCACTGTCTAATAAGTGCTTTAGTACATTGCTCTAAAGTTTCATTCCACATACCTTAGTTGAATTTATAAATCTACGATAAATGTTTCCATTACATTAAAGTCTAGCCACCGTCTAAAAAGTAAGGTTGTGTTAAAAATATTTATTAAATGCAAAACAGGAAACTTTGTATTTGCCGTAAAATAAAATAACAAATTTTGAAAAAAAAACGATTATTTATAGAATTTAGTTGAATGCAAAAGATAAAACTCTTTGAACAAAACTCTTCTATATGACCCATTGTAATAGTTTTCCTCTACAATAGCCCACAATAAGTAAAATAATTATAATAGCAACAGCAACCACACAACCCTAATCACTTCAATATGATCCATTGTTATAAATTTTCTTTACAATAGCCCTAAATAAATAAAATAGTTATGATAGCAACAACAACCGCATAACCCTAATATGTTTCTGATGGAATTGAATTTAACCGTATACATGAATATTTAATCTATATTGAAGCTCACAACAATTAAACAAGTACCACGAAATACAAAATACTCCCATACTGCCTTACATATAAACCATCAGCACTGTGAGCATAAAAAATACTGATAATGTCATACTATCCATGAACTTACATCGGTGCCTGAACGAAGTGACGTAATTCAGAAAAGGAATATTTATAATTCCGGAACTAATCATTAGCATGGCAAATGGCTTAGAAATATTAAACAGGTCTAATTGAAAAAGTCGTTTCTCTAGGTTTTAGCAGGGTTTAACCTTCCGATCACCAATCTTTTTTCTTACATGGATGACCAACGAGGGTCAAAACTGGCCCCATTTGTTTTAGAGAATAAAATAATATATTATTAATTATTTTAATATTTGGTTTGTATCAATAAATTCAGAATTTATTTTTTATTTGTAAAATATAGAGTATTTTTTTTCATCACAAAATATGAGGATACCTAGAATGATACTAAAGTCAAATAAAAAAAATAAAATTCAAAATATTTCTCAATTTACTAACGAAAAACATACCTTGGGGTCAAAATTGATCCCCCTTGGTCATCCGAAGGTTAAGATGCTAGAAGCATTCATACAAGAACTATTTAAAATAATTAGAAAGAAATACTGTATACCTGCAGAGAGTGCCTACGCATTATGACTAGACAAATTCGAGTACAGAGTGCAGATTTTGCAAGACATAAAAGCTTGAGCTCATATGACTTATTAGAAGTAACATCAATTACTTTGATTCATTAACAATATAGGACTCAATGTAATCTAATCTAATTATATAATTATTTTTAAACTAAATCTAATCTAATTATAGTTGCTTCAACGCCTGTTGAAATAGGCCTGCTGTCGGGAAAAAAGGTCAACCAAAAATAATTTTGGCTGGCATTCTTTTCAAGAAAACTCTCGGAGATGAGGATCTAGACCGGGTTTTGGTTTGGATTCAGCGGGCCAAAAGCCCCTCAAAATGATTTTTGGTTGACCTTCTTTGATTGTGTCAGGAAAACCCCCGGAGATGACGTTTAGGGTCAGGTTCTGATGCACCAGGTGTTTGGAGCTTAATTTGAACATTATATTCGTGATTAGCGGCCTCGAAAACCCTCGAGTACCTGATCCGGGTACTTCTTTATGAAGTTTGAAATTCTTTGCGTGCACTTTGGGCTGCAGCAATGCAATTTTCGGTGTGAGGAAAAATCTACCCCACCACATTTTGTGATAATCGTTTTTGAAAGAGAATGCAGAAAACCGCATTCCGATCCATCCACTCTATCATTATCTTTTTTAGCAATATGATACCAATTTCATAACAGTCTTTATACAATTGTTTCCTGCATCGTATTAATTTTATTAAAATTCATCGACTTTCAATCTTAAAATCACCTTATTTTTTTAATCTTATTCATTTTGATCAAAAACTTCTTTAATTTTCTTTCATTATATTCTTTTAATTCCCATATTTTGGTTCCAAATAAAAAATAACAACAAATAATGTGAATAGTTTATGATTAAAACATTTGGTCACAAGATGATTTTCAATAGGCACCTTTTATATTAAACCATTTTATTTCAGTTATTAATATTAAGTACCTATTAAACCATTTTTTTTACTTTTATTGAAAAAGCTATAACGTACTTTTTAATTAATATATTTTAAAAATAAATTAAATGATTTAAATTGTTTTAAAATACTTAAAAATTATTCAGAGGCAAAGAAAATTCGTTTTCGTTTTTAAGATGATACCTTGTATACTGTAAATATTTTGAAGATTTCGTAGTCTTGCTAATATATAAAAATATACAGTTTGTATGTAAGTAAGTAAAAGTCAAACAATTATTAAAATAGGTTTGAAACATTTGTTGTTTAATTATTAAAGAAATATATTATGTGTATACTTAGTTTATAAAATAATAATTTTATTTACCTACCTACTTAAAAAATTCATTCGTTCTTTTTTTATTAACTTGGCAAGAGTTCAGAGATATTTATAAATGACAATAATAATGATTTTAATATACCTAGTTACCATCAAAATAACAAACTTTATTATACACAATCTAACCACTTTTTATGTTTTACTTGTTTCTTTTTATTTTCCTTCCTGTACGTCTGAAAATAATAAAACTCAATTTTTTTATTTTCATTGTGAGAAAAAAAGGTAAGAGAAAATAAAAAAGTAATAAATTTATATAATCTAAAGTTAAAAAAAGGGAATAGGGCATGTAGAGAACGCAGGCGCCACTACGCCCAGCGTCTCTTTGTTATGAGATTCGGTCCAGAAGCTGGAGAGCACAGTGACAACACAACATGGGCGCTACAATTTTGCGCCTTGGAGTTATTTTTATTATATATTTCAATGGAATTTTAGCTTCTGTCGAAAAAATTCCTCTAGGTAAGTCGAATTTAAATGTGTCTATATAATTTGCTTGAGTAATTAGGATATTACAGATCTATAAATCTATAAGATTATTATACACTGAAAAAAATTTGGTAAACAAATATCAATATTTGAGTTTTAGAAACTATTAATTTATTAATAATCTTCTGTTTATTGTTCTTTTTAAATTATGTAAATACTTAGTAACTATCTAAAAAAAGTAGACGGTTTAAACATTTTTAAGGCTAATTCTCACCTATATAGTTACAAATAACAATAAACATATTTCATTTTTTACAGCTTTTTAATTAAAACTAATTGATATTTTTGGTCAATAATTCAAAGTTATTATAAACTCTTGTTGTAAACTAAATCACCACTACCTATAATTTTGTTATTGTTTTAAGCTTGCACTGTTTTTTTAAGTTTATTCCAAATAAACATTTTATGTTATGGAACCTTAATTAATTTTTTAATTAAATTTAGCTACAAAATCGATCTGTTACAATGACAACAATAAATTATAAAAATCTACTTAACTTTTTGAACAAAAAAAATTGTATTTATTGGAATCACCTTGTTTTAAATTTTAAAAGATTTCATGTGGAATATTTGCCAATTCCAGTACGTTCTAGCTACCAAAGCCTCGTTGGACCAGGTACCTCACGACAAAATAATCTTAGTTTCAAATATATTATTTACAGATTTCAAATTGGGCTGGCTGGCTTTGCTGATATTTGCTGCCCTTTGTTTGTTAATACAATGATTATCTAAGTTTATTAATCGTTTTAAATAAAAAGCATTGCCAATGAAAGCTGTTTCAAATAAATGCATTCACAAATTGACAGGTTGAAATTTGTTTTATATGATAATCATTTGATGCTAAATACTTTATATTTATTGTAGATGAACGAGAGGGTGATTTTGTTTAAAAAAATTTTAAGGTTTTTAATTAAGTGTGTATTAAATAGAATATTAAAATTGAAAATAAGCGCTCTCGGCTTACAAGGCCATCATCAGAGTTTCTGCTAAAAATTGTTGTTGCAACACGCAAGTTAATTTTAAACCTTCATTTAAATTTTTTTGGGATAGTTAGGTAGTAATCCAGTTATTTGTTTTTCTATTTATTATCTATTTTTAGCTTTAGTTTTTTTTTGCTTTGATTTAATTTCATATTTATAATCTATTTACAACTTTTATTTCTTATTTTAACCAGTGTATTTTTGAATGGTCACTTCCTATTTCTGTTATACGTTTTTGTTATTTTGAAGTACTTTCTGTTTAGTTTTAGTTATAATACCGATTATATTTTATTTTATTGTTTATACATCCTATTTAGGGTGGTTAATTTTAATTTTAATTTTTTACATTGTTCTTTAGTCGATCTTTTTAAGTTAGTTGTTAGTTTTTACGTATTTTTATTTGTGTTGGTTTGTCTGTTTTCTGTAATGTTTTATACGTTTTAGTGGTTTGTATCTAATGTGACGTAAGTTTAAACATTATACATACTATAATTTTCTTACCATTATAATCAATTTTTAGGAGAAACTCTGATGATGTCCTTTCGATTTTAATATTCTATTTAATACACACTTAATTTAAAAAAAGTGTGTACAAAGTCTAGTCTTTAAGTCCACTTTACATTTAGACAGGACCAATTTATGAAGAAATAAAACATCTAAAAGCAAATAATGCATGTAGCAGATCGGCAATGGACAGTTATCAATGAACTGTTTACTTTGGTTATATAACCTTTAAAAAATAGATTTTTAAATGCAATAATAGCTCTAGAATTAGCATCGTCAGATTGACTTATTGTCAAACATCCGTCATTGCATTTAAGAATCTATTTTTTAAATAAAAGGTGGAAGTTAAGCTCAAACGTATATTTGTTTATTATTATACAACGACCATTGTCAGATTGACAATATGTCAAACTGAGGAAGCTAATTCTAGCAAAACAGCTGTCATTGCATTTAAAAATCTATTGTTTTAAATAAAAGGTAGATGTTAGGTTTAAACGTGTAGTTGGTTATTATTCTTAGTAAGATGGACCACAGAGTAAGGGTTAGTACTAATTTATTATACTGACTATTACTTTGTAAAAGTCCATCTCATCGAGAATTTTAAACAAAAAATTTTCACTTTTACTTTTTAAAAAGTGAAAAGTTATTTGTGCGTGTTTATAATCAAAGTTAGTACAATTAAATTCTGTATAGTTTTTGTTCTTGCGCTTATCAATTTTTTCTAGAGTGTATAGCAATTCGAGTGATTAATCCCTATAAAATTGACCATATAACGCTTACTTCTTCTATCTTGTAGCAAAGGTGAAGCTCTTATTTATCATTGCTTAAATAAGTGCTTGATTTATCTGTTTTATCGAAATTGTTATAAATTAATCAAGAAAATTATCCCACACAAAACAAAAATAAACTTTCAAACAAAAAGTAACGTAACTATTTGGGCAAGAACTTTCTCTTATTAAATACCACAAATAAGTCAAAAATGTTGGTGGTGCGTTAGTTTTGAAAAGAAGTTTTCTATTCTCCACACAATACAAAGCTTTTCTTCGTGTAACTTTCTTTGTGTGTCTTTCATGTCCTTAGGGCTTTATTAGAATGAAACTTCTATTATTTAGTTTATCTTTTTTCTCTGCTTGTATTTTAGCTCAACAGAAACGTATTCCCTCAGGCTTTACTTCATTTTTAATTAAATTGTTTTTTTTATATTTCAGGTGCAATTTTTGAAAAAGGGACCGATGATGTCCAAACTGCTTTTAAATTTGCCATGCTTCAACACAACCAAAATATCTCGAGCAGAAAATTCGAGTTCCAAGCGTTCGTTGATGAAATTAATACTGCAGATGCTTTCAAATTATCCAGATTGAGTAAGTTTCTTCAATATGTGCTATTCTCAACGAAAGTAGCCTGACAAATTTAAACGAAAATGGAATGAACCTAAAAGATTGAGGGCAGGACCAGCAGCGTCACGATGACCAATAGGGGTTGATAATTTTGTCGGAGCGCCACCGATTTCGTCCTACACTGTAAAAAATTAGTTTAATTATTACAAAAAGTCTATCAACATTTTAATGCTGTGATCACAGTAGGTAATTTTTTGCCCTAATCATTATGTTACCATTATTACGACTGTTTTCAGTGAATAATGGTTTTCATTCTTTTTGAAAATTTTGAATTTTATTTTTATATAACCACTTTTGGCTATTTCGCATAGATTTAATTTTGTTTTTCATTGTGATTCTTTACTAATTATTTTATTTAAAGACTATATTTTTTTCTCTTGTTCACTAGTCACTACAGAAACATTTGTCTTTTTCTTGTGTTATAGAACTTTTAACTTTCAGCTTCTAACTCACTAATTTGCAGGTTGAATGAAACCAAAGTTGCAATACTTTAGTCAAACTGATAGATTATTGGACGAGTTTATTACATCTTAGGATTCCTGATTAAACATTTTGATCGTACACATTTACATGGAGAATTAAAGACTTATCGCTTTAAGTGACTGAATTTACAATCTCCCTAGACAAACACTTAGTTAAAATCTCTAATTAAATGCCTTTTAATTGTTACTTAAACTAGATAACCAGCTTAAAAATAGATAAATAAACTACAACATAATAAACGTACCTTATAGTGTAGAAAATAGGCGAGATTGCGTTATCAAAGCGCGAGAAACAGATGTAGAATCTGTCTGGTAGGTAATATTTTCAATATCTGATATGGGCGGTAAAATTGAATGTATAGTTTCAACGAAAACTGGCTCTAGCCATGTCAGGCTACTTTCGTTGCCGATATTACATCCTATAAATGCAAATTCGGTTTTTTTGAACATTTAAGTAACAGCAGCTGGAATAATTACAAGTAATTATTTTTTTTAGTTTGTACGCAGTTTTCAAGAGGAGTTTATTCAATGCTAGGAGCCGTCTCACCAGATTCGTTCGACACCCTTCATTCTTACAGTAATACCTTCCAAATGCCATTCGTAACACCTTGGTTTCCAGAAAAAGTGTTGGCGCCATCTTCGGGATTTATGGATTACGCGATATCCATGAGACCAGAATACCACCAGGCCATTATTGATACCGTCAAATATTATGGATGGAGGCAAATAATTTATTTGTATGATTCTAATGATGGCAAGTACTAAAATTTAAACTAAGAACATTTTTAAGTTCATTATTTCAAAAGTAAGTGTTTTTGACCCTATTTGCATGAATATAATTAACTTTCTTTCTTCTTTCTTGGCATAGATATTAGTCATTCAGCCAGATTTAATATATCTAAAGGTAATTGCAAAAGTTAGGACGTGTATACTTTTGGCCCAGGGGCCTATCAGGGCATTTTTGTTTAGACATAAAAGACTAGGTTTTTTAAAAAGAAAGGTAATATAAAATAAAGCTCAAAAACAAAGGTTACAAGTCTGTTAAGATTTACCACCTATAGACGAATTTGGGTTAGGTTAGGTTAGGTTCCAAATTGCATTATTATTACCATAGTAATGGGAATGTTTAGCTAATTGTAAATTGTGTAAATTTGGCTGTATTAATGTGTATTTTGACATATGAGTTGTACAAATTTTTTTTCAATCTGATTCCCATATTTGAAATTGATTCATTTTAGAGAGGTTTTGGAAGTCTGCACCACAAAACTTGTAGTGTAAATCTAAATAGTTATTGTGAATTTTGCCAATTTTTTAACATGTTCATTAGGTGAAATACCTATATGAGAGCTTTTACCCAAACCAAAATTATATCAACCTTTCTTTTTCAAATCTGCTAAAATATTCTTTTTTTTATTTTTAAGATGTAATGATTTGGTTGTTCATGTGGTAGATTCGTTTTTTCCAATGATTTTAAAACTTATAATGAATCTGAAGCTAATACAGCCCATTTTTCTTTAGAAATAGACACAAAGATTAAAGCTTCTAAAATGACAACGGCTTCTGCGCTATATATTAAAATGTCTATTACACCGAAAAAAATTCATACTAGTGCAGTAAGAAAAATCATATTGTATATACCTCAGCTAGAAGGTTTTCCTGTGGCAGTAATACAAGATTTACTGTTGTGTTTGAGTGGTATAATTGATTGGAAAATACATATATTAAATGAGACTTTTGAACATGTGACGTTTTCTAACTTTTATTTATTTCAACATTGATTGACAACTATTCAGTCACTTGTTTTTCTCTACAAATGAACATATGGAGTGTATAAAAAGTATACATAAATAAAGAACACTACATTTACTAATAACCGTATTACTAAAAATTTTGACTGTGACAATAAAACTATGTTTCTATTGTGGTAAAATATATTTACAGAAGTGTTACCATAAAGAGGTAAGGCAAATTATTTTATAAGTTAAGCAGTTTTTCTACAGAAGTAAAATTGTTTTAACAAAGCGGTAAGACAGACAATATTACTGCGGGAGTATAACGATATGTTAAGGTAATCCTGTATATTCTGCATGTGTATATCAATATAAAAAAGGATTCCTAAATAAAAAATATATACATATTGAAAAACTGTTTATTTTTATCTACAACTCATAATAACAGGAACAATAAAGAGAAACTCATAGATTCTAGCTCAGACAGGTCCTAAAAAATATTGGAAGATTAATATACAATGTATTTACTATTCTTAAATTCTACATTATTCATGGAAAATGCCCATCATTAATGCCCCCATCCAAAAATAAATATTAAACATTTTTTTAATGAACATTAAAATTAATATGAACAATTGATAAGTGGATAAATGATTGAGCTTTTAAACCCCAAAATAAAACTAAAAATACTGTAACGTATACACTAGCTGAGTTTGCTTCTTAAGTATAACCAGTGTAACATACTTACATAATTGTAAAATATAAACCCTAATTTCCTGTGTCCGGAGTGTGCTCCAGAGCCAAAATCTTTTTACAATATTTTTATATATAACAGTATGTTGGTGCTTACCCAGGAATGCATTCACTAAATCTCCTGAACCCAATTATTTAAATGGTTGATGTATCGAAACGTCATTCTCTTCTTAACAAAACCACCAAAACTGTCACTAAACAATAATATTTATACTGCACGTGCACAATGCGGAAAAATATGGATGCGATGTGCCTCGTCTCAACTGATTCACACCACCAAAGACAATCATTTTTTCACAGTTGATTAGCTGATTAGCGTGTCGTAACTAATTTCGACATTAATCGTAAGAGTTCGTTGGATATTTTGCAAAACTATTTTACCACCATAGTTCGAAAAATATTACTACTACACAGATTCAATTCGTCTGTTTTACGGAGGTGGCTAGTAATGGTGTAAAAATATTTTGTATTTGATTTGTAGCTGCTGCAGTAAAAAACATTACTGCCACAGCAAAAATGTAGATGGTAAAATATATCTTACAGTTCTAGTAGTTCGGCTAACAGTTGTTGTTAGGCAATCTAATAGTGGCAGTAAAAAGATTTTCGGCCATAGTAAACTTTTTAGTAGTAACACATTCTTATGTAAGTTTTATTAATTTGTTCATCAAGTTTGAGTTCTAGAAGCATCTGTGTATACCACAGTATAATTTGGCAATAGGTCAAGTATAGTCGCCGTGGTGTGCTGGTCAAGTGCGTTGGCTGGTATGCGAAAGGTTCTGGGTTTAATCCCCATTACCGGTGAAAAATATATAAAAATATAGTACGGCGGCTACCTTTTGGTAGCAACGGCAAACCACCGAAAATATTCTGCCCAGGAAAGCCTCCCACTTTGCCGTTCGGATCCGGCGTAAAACTATAGGTCCCAATTATCTGTGTCGAGAATTCTTAAGATGCGCACAGCACAGATAATTGCGGAGGTCACCATACGCTCTGTACAGAGCATAGCACGCGAAGAAGAAGAAGATCAAGTATAGTTCGAAATATGTTTTGCCTGATGGCTTTATTTCCACTGTATTGGGTTAAAATTATTTTTATACTGGTCAAATCTTCAAAGTTAGTATTACTAAAAATGTTTACATCTGTAGGTAGCATGTTAATATCCATTGTACAACTCTGTAAGGATTTGCTAAGGGAGGAAAGTTTCGATAAGTCCAGTATTTATTGGTTATATCACATATATTTAGGGTGGATAATTTATTTAAAATATCTGTATTTGATTGTACGATTTTACTCAAAAATTGTTCGCTTAAAGACTAAGGGTGGCTTAAGAGCTTCTACTTATAAAGCACGAACAGGTGTGGGTTTCATAGCTCCTAGGCACATTCTAAGAGCGTTGTTTTGAAAAAATTTAATTTCCTTTTAGAGTGAGTTGTTAGAGCGCCAGATGAGATCTGATATACTCTTGATATCGATAAAATAATAACCCTATAGATACATCAAATCATAGCCAAGTTTTCATGATGGACTTAAGAAAGTTAATATCTACCTTTTTTACCTCGTTTCAGCATATGATCGATGTGTCCCCACATGTTGAATATAAAATAAAATATTGTTCTTAGGTCTACTGAGACTTCAACAAATCTACCAAGGTCTAACGCCAGGAAGTGAAATCTTTCAAGTAACGACTGTAAGAAGAATCAACAATGTGAGTGAAGCTTTGTCGTTTCTGAGAGGAATAGAAGAGCATTCTAGATGGACCAACAAATACGTAGTTTTGGATTGTTCGACCGATACGGCTAAAGAAATTGTTGTTAGTCATGTAAGGGATATTTCTTTGGGTAGGAGAAATTACCATTACCTCTTATCTGGATTGGTAAGAAAATGTTTTAATACAAATATGATTTTTAAGTTAATTCTTTTATTCTTTACTAACAATGCGCTAAATGTATGCAATGTTTGAAAAGTTTGTATAATAATATATCCTTAACATGCACAGATTAATTTGGTATTATACCTATATAAAGTAATTACTGCGGAAATTTCTTTAAAAAGGTCATGAGTAGGATTGCAGTTATTCATGTTACGCTTATTCTTTTTAGACATACAATTTTTATACTAGACGTCCCATTTATAAAAATTTATTATTTTTTTTCTTTTTTTCAAATAATTTTGTTTGTGTTGTTTCCCAAAACTATCTTTAGACCAAAGAGGTCAACTACCAAATATTTACTTTAACTATATTCCTTCAACGATAAAAATATTTTGTTTACTTTGTTTCTACAAAACTGTAGGTATTTAAAATTTATATAAAACATTTAAACGTATAAAATGATTCTGGTTATACTGCGAATGCGAACAAAGGATTCATTATTGTTGTTTTGAAATTGTTATCCATAAATTTACTTAAATGAAACAATACAAAAACGTAATTGTACTATAAATAGCAAAGAAATTAAACATATTTTTTGGCGTTACATTACTTAGTCTTCTTTACATTTCAGAATCGTGTTAAATGAATAGTCTAAATCAAATTATGTTGTATGATCGTAGATATTTATACAAACACTGAAATCGCCACTACAGCTGATATACATAGGGTCGTGTGCACCAACAACCGGTTTT
Organism: Ophraella communa; assembly: GCA_035357415.1. Lineage (NCBI taxonomy): Eukaryota > Metazoa > Arthropoda > Insecta > Coleoptera > Chrysomelidae > Ophraella > Ophraella communa. The sequence continues at coordinate 16,809,412 of CM068993.1, forward strand.
AATTCAACCCACGGTTTAAACGTCAGAAACTGTAAAATGGATACGCACCAACCCAATCAGTGGTTAAATCCAACCAACTCTGTGTTTGGTTTAATTAAAATGTGCACAATATAATATTTATCTAATTAGTCATTTTCTAAAAAACTAAATCTGTAAATATTGTTACTAGTAATTTTCTACACAAAATTTCTATAATAATTTATTTTACAATACTTAATACTGATCTTTTTAACAGCATTATCTGTTCCGAACTATCATCTATATGAAAAATGATCAATTCTTTTAGTGATGTATGGATAAACATTGATGTCGAGATCCGATGTTTATATAGATATCGTTATATTGGTGGAATTCACTACTCTGAATTTAAAATACTCACTCCTCGACCAACTGATACAGATCAAAGTGTATTTTATGTTAATATCGCTCACCTTAATATCTTGTGTTTATTTATACATATTCATATTTTTTATTCGATACTAAGAAGAGCGATGTTAACGTAAAATATATTTGATTTGTGTCAGCTGGTCGCCAAGCGAGTATTCTTTAATTATTTTTTATTCCAAACAAATATATAACAATAAATATATCGATATTTCGACTAAAATAATCATTTGTGAGAACCACAAAATTATATACTTAATTGTGTGGTCTAATCAATTCGATTTATAGCATGAAAAAACATTGAATAAATTCGATACATCAATTTTCTAATGCATTGTCTAAATCAAACGTCGCCAGAAGCGTGGCCATAAAAATCTTTCCAAACAAACCGAGGGCGCGTGCGCGTAATTGCCTTAAGAGATTTTTAATTTTCTGTTTGCAGCTTTTGTAAATAATTACTCAGTTCAACAACAACAAAACTTCTCACTACTTTTAAAACACTATTAACAAGAATATACCTTACTGCAAATAAAATATTTTGTTAATCAATGATTTTTATAAACGACCCTGTGAAATTATGACAATAGTTATGCCAAATTGTAATCTACAATTACATACAGAACAGAAATTATTATTGAAATAAGAGAATGTAGTATAAAACCTGGAGAGACATTATGTACAATACATAAAATTATCATTTTATTGCCAAAGTTATAATAGCACGATACTCGAAGAAGTTTCAAGTTCTACTTTTCTCAACCAATCTGATTTTGATGAATGTTGTTTCCTTTGCGTATATTTTATTGAATAAATTAGTTTAAATCATTGTTGAAGTTACCTATAGCGTCAATCTCCAATTTGTAGCAAAGTATAAAACGTTTTGTTGTCTTATTGTTAATATGTAGGTATATAAAATAAATTTGCTTAATTCAAACATTTTGGAATAAGTCATCGTAAAATTGACACAAACTACATTTTTTTAGCTAGTTACATTTTTATTTTTTCCATAGGGCCAATATAACTTATATTTTAAAGAATTTTAACATCTAATAATGTAAGAATAATAATGTATACCTTCAGTATACTTTCTGCGAAATTTTCGTCAGGAGTACGTCTCTATTTAAAGTTTGTTAAAGTATAAAGCTCATTTTTTTACATTCTCTTCGAAATAAGTTGAAAAATCTCGTTATCTCAGTAGCATCAGTAGTTCGCTGTAGATGAGGTCGAGGTGTGGCCATGAAATGTCGTTTCACAATAGACCTAAAAGGTTCACTCATAGGTTACGATCGTTTAAGATTAGATTAGATAAGATTTTTGAGGTTGTACAAGCTAGTTAGACTTCTCTGCACTTCGACCGACAAAGCTCTTTTGTGCATACCTTAATCTACTAAAACTCTAGAACGGCCAATACTTCTAACGAAGTTGAGAAGCTTTCTAGAGGGCATATTCCCAATTTAATAGAGAGTCCTATTAGGAATTTAAGCCGTTTGCAGAACAATGCAATGCATTCGCATAGTATGTGTTCCGCCATTTCTTTAGCGCTTTCTTTACCTCAAAGGGCGGTGTCCAGTGAGAATTTTATAATTTTTGCTCATTTCAAGGTGCATTAGTTTCTTCTTTTGCCAGTCTATCAGCTTCCTCATTACCTATTATCCCTCTGTGACCTTGTACCCACATCAAGGTAAGCTTTTTGTTTGTTGTTGTTTCTTAAGGGAATGTTTACACTCCCAGACTAGCGTGGACTCATAAGAACTCAAAGCCTTTAAAACTACCTGACTAACTGAAAGAATATAGATGTTTGCCCTTCGAGTGCCTCTACGGAGACACTCTTGGAAACCCTAATATCTGGATTTGGAAAACTGAAATATCGATTCTATTACTCCCACTCTAAGCCTTCATCTATCTTGGACCCATTAGTGTACCATAGTACACAGCCCTCTTTCAGCACTGGTTCTACTTTTTTAACTGTATGGCTGTTTTCTATAACCATTTCAAATGGCATCTTAGAGTCAATCCTAACTATCGTGGAATCTAAAGGTTGATTAAGGATACTAGTGGAATCATCTGAAGCCTCTCTCAATGCAATATTGTGGCGGAAGTAGACCTAGCAAAGCCTCTAAGGCTGCTGTGGGGCACATTGTTATTGCCCCTGTTATTTCTAGACCAGCCAGCCATTACACTTCCTGCAAAAGCATATATACATATACAGCTGATTGTTGAATATTGGCCCCAATATAATTAAGTCCAGGTCGCCACCAAGGATTTAAATAAGATTTTTTTAAATGATTGTTCCAAGTTAGTTTTTGATCCAAGATCACTCCCAAATATTATACCTTCTTGGTTTAGTTCAATATTGTTTATAGTTGGAGAGGTTAGAGAATATCTGCGTCTTCTGCTGAAAGGTTTGTGATAACAGTGGTTTTCTTGGCACTATAACCACCTCTAATGAGGATTATAGTAGTATCTGGCCATATTTCTATAAATACCATGGAAATCAAATTATTTTTCCCTTAGTCTCTTGATCCCTTACCAGTTCCAGATGTTTTTATATGACCATTAAGGCGACTGTATTCAGTAATAAGATCCATGATAAAACGTTTTAGGTCCTGTCTGCTCATATTTAGCTGCTCTTGAATCTCTTTTTAGAAGCTCTCTTATAATTGCTGATTGTTCCACCCACTTCGATAATGTTGCTCTGGCTATGAATATTTTTTAAAGTTATTAATATATTAATAATTAACTACAACCTAAGCTAACCTAAAATCACCAAACGTGACAAAAGGAAGAATCATTGATCTGTATCTGTGAGGGCAGGACGTACCACAGCTTTTAGGTCACATTTAACTTATGCGTCCTTTCTACCTACCAGCTCGACAACTAATCTACCTGTTTAAAGTAGGTGATAAAGTCGCCAGTAGGCTGCTCCCCCAAGTTGGCGTGTGTTAGCCAGTTTTTGCCGAACACAGAAAATCTTCAACTGTCTCATCTTCTAGTTCGTAATCGCAACCTGTTCAAATGTTTTCCTAGGAGACAATTGCCAGTAAGGGTGCATGTGACCATAGGCTGACCGTTTTTGGTCATGACCATTTATTTCTTGGCTGTTTTGATATCCGGAATTTTCCTGGATAGCCTGCTATATTTTTCGCCGTCTTATCTACTCTTGAATTTGTTAATTGGTCAAGCATCGCTGATGCTGGTAAGCTGATAAGAGTACCAAAATGTTTTAGGAGGCAGCTTTCTTAGTCAGCTAAGCAGTTGTCTTTAGGAATCATGGCTATTTTTGTATGGGTCGAAAACAAAACAACATTCAACAGTATCGGTGTTCTAAGACCAGCCGAATCCAACAATTATTGGTAGTGAATGATTCATTGCGAAGCAAATGGTTGCCTGTTTTTTTGGACGAATTGGTTATGTGGTCACTGTTCCGCTCTAGCAACTTAGGACGATTAATTTTGGCAGGTACACGACCATTTGTTTGCGGAAAGCCTTCAGAGAAATTCCCAAATTCACTACTAACAAGCATATCGATTTTGTAAGTCAATAAACATATTTATAAAAAGTGGTTGATGGAACTGCCGAAAAATATTTTGTATTCTTTCCCGTAGTTTGGCAAAATTCGCCGGCGGATTTTCCGAATGAAATATTTTGTCCTTCATTATGCCCCAAATGTATGCGTCAGGTGGCATCAGATCAGGTGAATGAGAAGTCTGTTCCTCGAGAAATTATTCTATTATCGAAATGCTGATGAAGTAAGTCTAAGGTGCACACAGTTGTATGGCTCATTGCACCATCTTGTTGGAACCATTGTGTGCGAAACTGTAGATCTCGTGCATGGCAAAAGTTATTTAGATCTCTCACAAAAGGTATAATCATTTTCTCTCTATAACGTTCTTGGTTGACAGTAAGTAGATTCTGATTATCATCTTCAACGAAATAGGAACCAATCATTCCATTACCAGATACCGCGCACCGAAAGGTAACTCGAAGACTGTGGAGTGGTTTCTCTACAATGACACCAGGACGTTCAAATCCAAGGAATCTGGTTGTTTGTGGATTAATATAGCCGCTTAGATGAACGTGACTCTCGTCTGAAAACCATATGTTTTTCAAAAATTCGGGATCTTCGTAAATTAAACTCAACATGCGACCACAGTAAATTCCTCTTGCACGTTTGTCCGCAGTATTTAGTCGTTTGTCCAACTTGAATATGGTATTGATAACCACCAATTGATTTGAACATGCAACGTAAAGACGTTTCACTGATGTTGAGTTTACATGCAGTTCTTACAAGACTTCTTTGAGGTGATTGCACAACTTGGTTAAAAACACGTCCTTCATTTTCGTTAATGCATACTGTTTTTCGACGACCTGAAGAACCTTTACGTTGACACAATACACTACCAGTGCGACGAAATTTTTAACAACAGCTAACATCACACTTTTACTAGGAGCTGCTTTATTAAATTTTTGTTGATATTTTATTGACACCTGTTCTAAGCTTGGACCATCATTACGACCTTTTCCATATGAACGAAAATAATGCTCTACCAAAAACACTTTTTCTTCCGTTGTTAGAACCATTTTTAAATCAAATTTACGTACTATTAATATATCAACTAATGACAATTAAGTCAAGTATGACAAATCCATATTACATAAACAACTCCACAACACTCTCTGTTTCGGTACTGTTTATTTTGGCGGATACCCTATATAAAAAGATTTTTTTTATTAACAATATATAACTAAAGTTCTGTTTTAATGAGAACTTTTTTATTGTTTTCAGAATCATTAGCACCATATGCGAAATCTTATTTTTAAACACATTTACATAAAAACATGGACATTGTCAGAAAAAAACATGCATAACATTAATGGCCTCTTATTGTATTCGAACGTTGCGTGATATATGAAAATATCCAACCCTAATAGTTAACAGCTGCAAACATGGGTGTTCCCATGATCTAATTCAAAAACTTGAAATGGTTTTATTATTAAAAACCATTAATAGCAGCAGAAACACTACAATCATTATATATAACCTTAAAAACACCTCAAATAATACATATATTAAATATTAAGCACAAAAGCTTATTGTTTAGCTTCTCTTGGGAAATTTCAATGGACGTCTATGGCTTATACCACTGTTTCTATTTAATAGTTATACCGCAAAGACTAGTTTTCAGAGCGCAACTTTTATATAAGGTTTGGTGAAAACCGTAATGTCAGTCTCTAAACGAAATTGCTTTCGGAGAAAATAGAAAGTTATTTTGTTAGTTTTACGCTGGAAAATGAAAAATAAAGAAGCATATTAGTATCATAAACTTTTTTAATACCTAATAATGTTTAGTTCTTTAGTCAGTTTGAAAATTTTTGGCTAGTATAATCAAAACAGAATCTGGTAGATTTATATTGACCTATCCTTGTTTTATTAGTTATAAAATTTGATGATACATTGAGTTTTCTTTATTTGATTTTATAATTTTTAAATTAGTTTTAAATTTTTTAGAGGAATTCCTTTTATTGCACAATGTGGGATGTTAATAATATTTTTTGAGGCAAAGTGACAGTTAGGCGCCTTACTAAATCTTTTTTCTTATGAAAGGGGGGTCGAGTTTTACAGGTAAGGCCACCAGCAAAATTAAAAACATTTGAATAACGCGTTTTTATGTGAAAGCCTATTTAGTTTTATCCCCCGGGAATATCGATACATTTAAGAATTAATTCTAAACATACTATAAAATGTGTCAGTTAATTGATGCTCTAGTTTTTTAGCTCTGATATTTATTTTTTCAAATTTAGTTGTTGAAAATGACAATAGCTCGTCCTTTAAACGAAAGAACTGAAGCACTTATAATCTTTGGCGAAGCTAATCACAATCGCAATTACCATGCTGCCTGAACCAGCATTACGAATATTATAAATGCTTCGGTTCTTTATTTTAAAGGAGCAGTCATTGTCGTAAGAAACAAAAGATATAAAATGGCGCCTAACTGTCATTTTGAAAGATGCAGCTGTCATTTTTGCGTCAAAAATAGTATTTTAAGTCTAATATTACACACACCAGATTGCGCGACAAAAGGTTCTACCATTCAAAACTTAAAGGGGAGGCCACAGACTTTTGGTCCTCACGTATAATGAATAAAATTAATTGTTTACTATTGTCTCCGTACGCAAATTTTATTTTGCGCACTCAAATCAGTTTAAGTCACTATTTGACATTAGAAACGCCACATTTTTTAAAACTTTTTATTTGTTTGTACCTACATAAATCGCCTCATTTATGATACAAAATAGTAATGTGCAGCTCGTGCGCCGTTGTCGATTAACCACTCAAGCCAATGAAACTTCTCTTCGTAGGGAATCGACAGCTTGTCACGCTTGTAGCACAATAATATATTGTGTATACTGTACTCTAAAACACACCATTACGTACTTGATTTCAATCCGGAAAATGGAATTTTACCGGATAGAAGCACGTAATATTATGTGCTACTATTCTGTAATGAAAATGAATTTGTTTTCTTAGTTGGTCTCCAATCCATAAAAAGTTTGTAATACTTTTCACATTCAGGTTTTGATTTTTGTGGTCATAAATTATCCATTATATTATTTACATTGTTTGTAATTTCAGCTGGTGTATTTTCAGAATATTTTTTCAATCTCTAGAGAGGAATTCCAGTATACTTTACTCAAATTTGATGATTTCAGAATTGGCAAATTCTGTGATAATCGTGGAGAAAATTAGATATAAAAAGGACGAAGTAGTTTCCTGAATTTTTTGTTTTAGGTCCTTTTTGTACGATTCTTTTTAATTCCAAGGAGGACTGCCTATATCCAGAGTGATCAGGGTTTTACATAAATTAATTATATTATTATTGTAACACTTCCCAAGGAGTAAATAGGCAGATTGAACATTAATCGATTTCACCATTCTTAAATATATTATAAGATAGTACAATTTAAAAAGGTTTATGCGCAAAAGGTTTATTTATTTTTTATTTTACTTTATTTTAAATCTTAATAGAAAATAAATTTTCCTTAAAAAATAAAATACTTACTGATAATGGCATTAACAACCCAGTATTCTTTACCGAACACATCCATATAAAATATAGAAACTGAGATTTTAAAATGCTAGCACCCAATATTCAATAAAAAAATAATTTTAGTAACAAAAGGTACCAATAATTTTGCTGTTAAGGAGGTATTTTTTAAATATCACTTAGTAGAAAAATTTCCATTAAGTCAATAAAAATATTTAAGCTTGAGAGCTTGAGAGAGTTTTACTAAAGCATCACGATTATTTTAGACTTATCCTTTTTCTCCTTTTTTTAAGGTTATGGATGAAAGATGGGAAAGCGAAGTAGTAGAATATGGAGCTATTAATATCACAGGATTTAGTATAGTCGACAACTTTAAGCCTTACGTCAAAGAATTTATGGAAGGTATCTAATAATTCCTTATAAAAACTTCTTTTTTTAATTCGCATTTATTTCAGAATATAAATTATTCCATTCGCACTATTATCATCATATATTAACATTTCTAGTAAAAACTATTAGATTGTGGTGAATATGAATAAGCAAACTTTAAAAACAAAAATATAACACTAAATTTTATTTAGAAACAATTTATAAGAGAGTTCTTCATATTTAACCAAAAATTCTTCAACTCCTACCTCATACCTACTTACTTCCCTAGTGTTGAAAAACTACAGACACTACCTGCAGCCAACAATACTACAAATATACCACCAATTATACATTTTTAGTCCTATTTTCTCAAGTCATACAATTTATGATGATTTACTTATTGTATTTAAAGTTATACAATCTCTGGATTACTTGTTTTTCAAAGTAAATATGAGTACTATTATTTTTGTATTTATGATGGCCCCCATGGACTGAACTTCCGTACTGTAATACCGACCTAGCAAATTACTCCAAAGAAAATACTTTTCCATCTTCTTATCGTCAATTATTCTTTGAACAGAAAGAATAATTTTCATTTTACCAATTTATTTACACAGATGCATCAAAATCACCGGATCCTAAAGCAATGGGAGAGGTCGTCCCAAAAATTTTCTGTGTCTAAGAACTATTCAATATAGTCTGGAGAAGTTTTAGCAATATCTAATGCGTTGCAACAACTAATTGAGGATGCAAATCGAAAGTCAATCATATTTACTGATTCCTTAAGTGCAATTGCTGGAATTCAAAGAATTTACTTAAATCACCCAATACTAAATAAGATTAAAAATCATTTAAAAAGAATACAAGACTTAAACATTATGTGGATACCATCTCACGTTGGTATATTTGGTAATGACAAAGCTGGCCGTTTTGCTAACAGATATACATCAAATTCCTACATTTGACGCTACAAAATGGGCAAAACAACATATTAAGAAAGATGGAAGGAACAGACAAACAACAAACTTCTAAAAATCAACCATGAACTAAAGACCTACTCAGTAAACAATCTAAAGCGTACGGATGAAATAAAACTCCATCAATTAAAGATAGGTCACAATAGGCTCATGAACACCTAATGAAGAAAGATCCTGCCAAAATATGTTTTGCTTGCAACACCTCCATAACAATTCAACATATCAGAATCTATACCAGAATGAGAGACTGAAAGCTAATCCACCCAGTGACATGAAGTGTGAGTTAGCGAGTGAAAATGGTGAAAATGTAATTAAATTTTTAAATTTAACTGACCTATACAAACTGATATAGATGTTCTATCTTATACTGTATATACACACCACTAATAACTTTTCATGGTTGATGTGGTAATTTTCTAATAAAAAAATGAGTACTTTTATTTTTATATTTATGATAGCTCTTCACCTGTATTTCTTTAGGAGTACACATTTGATCAACTGATTTTCCTTGCCTTCTCTCTGTTTTCGCTCGCAGGAGTGTGAGTTTTTCGCTGTTTCTAGAAAGTGAACCCTTGGTCGACGAACTGCTGCCAAAAGCAACTTGAACGTGAATCCACTTGTAATAGCTGTGCCTACTTAAGATCCTACTCATCTCTTCTACTGAAACATAGCTGTTGCTAACTTCTTTTGTGTAAAGTTCGTAAGAAACTTTCTCATCTGTTCCATTTCGTTCGCGAAGATCTTCATCATCTCTGGTTGTATCGGCTACGAGTAGCTAGTGCTTGTTGTCTGTTGCTGGTTGGTTATTCTATATTTTTCTTTGGATCTTTAGGGCGTCCCTTGTAGTTGGCTGGGTGTTTCCCTTGGTAGTTGACGCAGGTCGCTGGTCGTTCTCTGAGTCTCTTGCATTCTTCCGCTCTATATTCTTCTTCACATCTGACACATTTTATCTTCATGTAACAGGTTGCTTGTACGCGGTTGAACTTATCTTCATCCTTGTGTTGAGGATGTATTGTAAGTATTCGATATTTTTCCATTCCTCTTTGGTGAATTCTACCATGAAGATGGGGAGTTCCTGGAACTTTATTTTTTCCTGTGTCTTCTTCTGGAGTAAGTCCTTTTATTACCATCCTGGCTTTTTTGTTCTCTGGATCCATTAAGGAGTACCAGTAGATCCATTGTGGTTGTATTTCCTCTAGGTATTTCGTTAGTTTCCTGTAGTCGTCTGGTGTTTCCGTCATTTTTTGACTACTGTTCTCTCGTTGTATTTTCAGCCTTGATTTGTTTTATTTGATTTTCTTTCCTGATCCTGGTAATCTTCGTATTGTTCTTTGTAATCTTTCTTCTGAAACAAAGTGACTGCTTTTCCATTTTTTCTTTTTTTTCTTTTCGTTGTTGTTTTAGAATTTCTCTCATCAACGTGCTGTATTATTCATTTTCCATCGTTTCTGATTCTCATCCTACTTCAGATTCTTGTACTAAACAGTTGTCCTGCAGTCTCTTTCTTGGGAAAGAATGTAGTCTTTTTGAATGCTTTTATCATTTACTTCATTTCCTTGGGTTTCTTTTTGGTTCCTCTAGTGCGTTATTTGTTTCTTTCAATCGTTTATTGGTTTACTCTAGTTCTACCTTGGTTGTTTCTAGTTCTTCTTTAACCTAATGTACTAGATTTGGTGAGGTGGCAGAGGGGGGGAGCGTCCTTGCCTCCCATTTTCCCTGTCCTGCTCAGGTCCTGTAAATAAAATTAATTAAAATTCAACCGTTTGCTACTTCTCGTTAGTTCTTCTGGGAACTTTAGGCTTTTCTACCTATGCTGTCGAGATTAAGGTGAACATCTCGCCTCGACTTACATCCATATAATCATTTCTACTGTTGTTATTTAACACTTCCATTACCTTCAAATTTTATGTCTTATCTCAAGCTTAAATTATCAGCACATTTAAATATATAAATTCAAAAATTTTGCTTCTACTTGCATTAAATATCTTTGTAAAATAAAATTGGATGTTAATATCACTTCTTTTGCTTCTTTATATATTTTTCGTACATTATTCCTTTGATAATTCCCCTCTATTCGTTCGATGCGCTGATCTTGGTTACTTTTGATATTTTTTTTCTGTATTATTTCTTTGCATCGCCTTCCCTGCTATTCATACTTTTTCCATATTTGTATAGAAATTGTATAGAGATTTATTATATTTTTCTGTTATTGCGTTTATTGGTTTTCATATATTCTTTTGTCATTTTCTTTGTTTCTACCAATACATAATCTATTGTGTGTTATTTTTTTTATTATAAAATGTTTAATTTTCTTCTTATTCTATTATTATTAAAATTCTGTTACTTTTAGGTTGGAAACGTCTAGATCCAACCCAATCACCGGGAGCGGGAAAAGACAGTATTTCAGCCCAAGCTGCATTGATGTACGACGCAGTATTTGTTCTTGTAGAAGCTTTCAACAAAGTTTTAAGAAAAAAGCCGGATTTGTTTAGGAACAACGTTAGAAGAGGATTAAATTATAACGGTACTACTAAAGCTTTGGACTGCAACGTGATTGGAAGTTGGGTTACCCCGTGGGAACATGGAGATAAAATTTCAAGATTCTTAAGAAAGGTAATACAAATCTTGAAAATCTTGTTTAATTAACAAAATTAGTAGCAAAATCATGTTTTAAATTAGTTTTTATCTTAATAACCAGTTACCGTTACCAAATGAACAATAACCCCATCAAAAGCTTATCTGGATTCCCACAATTTCGTGAAAACAAACAATTAACTGACACGCATTTGGCCTACGATTAAAATGAGCAACTCATTAACGACCCAGTTTTTTTTATTTGGATTTTAAGTTAGGAGACAAAAAATGTATAAAGTTTTTTAAAACAATGCTTGAAATTGGCAGACATTATTTAGGAGACGTATTCAAATAATTTAAGTGAATTAAAACCAATAGTATTTTACGTAACAAGTCTGGAAAATACTGTTTTTTTGGACGAGACAAAATTCTAGAACGAGCCATAGGCGAGTCCTGGAAGTCCAAAAAACCTGTTTTCGGTCGTGTTGTATACACTATTTTCTCGGCAACCGTATAGAATAACAAATCAATGACACATTTCTTTATTATATTTCTCTGTAGAACAAAATTTCGAAGATGTTAATTCTTATTTGTATTAAATATTCAAAATTCGATCAGAAGATAGGCACTGACAGAAACATTCTAATTCTTATTTATATTAATATTTACTGAAAGCATTCTATTAGTTTGGAATGTTTGGTATATTTAAAAGACGGAACAAGAAGTTTCCGTTTCACATTGATGGTTTTTATCTGATAATTTTTGAAAGGTCTTGGCAACTTTAATTTTGTTAAGAATAATAAAAAACTCTTCAACTCAACTTTATTAGTAAGATGAACTTCCAAAAAGTAAGGGTTAGTATATTAAATTTAATTTAATATTGATTGTTAGTTAATTCTCTATATATTCTTCAGCGACATTGATATACTTTCAGACAGCGTGTCTCTTCAAATTTGTGATGTTTCCATCGTTATCAGCAAGTATCGTCGCTAAAGTTCGACGCATGCTATGGCCTGTGTAATTTTTAGGATTGGGTAAATGTAAAATTTCTGCAATTCTTAATCCAAGATTCCCCAAACTGTAGATACCAACCGACTGAATCGAACATTTTCCTTTTTTGTAATTCACGAATAGGTAATCTGTCATGCGGAGTTTGGGATGGCCGTAAAGATAAATATTACTTATAAAACAGCAGCTTTTCTGACCAATTACAGCAAAATTTCTCTCAATATGTGTTTAAGAATCTGGTATTTTCACAAATAACATGTCTTCTTTGTCGTTTATTGGATCAGTTGACATTTATGTTTTTTCTTCGCATGTTCTTCCCCACCGGCTAACCCAATAATTGTAGCTACCTGAAAATAAAGCAAATCAAGTTGAAATCAACGCTGGATTAAACTGATAATATCCCTAGGGAAATTATCACTAGGTAGGGTTTACACTAAATACACTTATAAGAACTATTTCGCTTCATTTTTATCTTTTAAGAAGGAAAAATCAAATCGGAGGTCATTTATTAATTAATACTTTATAACAATATTGATTTATTAAAAAAAATCGCAATTCAAACACGAATTCTATGCTTCGCTTAACGTCACGATAACCACCATTCTTTCTTTAAAAAAATGCGATGACCTTTGGGAAAGAGACTGTTTCATTTTTCTCCACTGAAATGGTTCTTTTGAATATAGAGTACATGCTCCAGTTGATAGAGGATTTGACAGTTTCAGATTTTTTCGCCAAGTATACCAAAATAACATCTTCTGTAATAGTTTTGCATTTCTTCATATCCATGCATTTCGTGAACAAATTAAAAACGCCTTCGTACTTGGAATTTGATTTTTCAGGCAATACTTTTGGTGTAGCAGCAGCTGCTGCATTGGAAATTTCGTAAACTCACTATCGCTGCTACTTTCTATAGTTTAATGCGTCAATTGCGACCAAAATCCATGCAAACTTTCGAAAATCGGTTACTTCCCGGACGGTTGCCGAAATAATTTTTTTTGGATTTAGGTAGAAATTGGAGGTCTTACAGGAGAAATTCGATTCAGTGAAGAAGGACGTAGACAAAACTATACACTACACGTAGTAGAAATGACAGTAAATAGCGCTATGGTCAAAGTGGCAGAATGGAGCGACCAGACTGGTTTTAGTCCGATAGCAGCCAAATATATCAGATTAAAAGCAAACACGCACATTGAGAGAAATAAAACTTATATAGTTACTACTATTTTGGTAAGCAAAAACTTTGATCAACAAAAAAATGTAAGACATTTTGTTGAATTATTTTATAGATACGACATTTATGTTTTTAGGAGGAACCGTATATCATGAGAAAAATGCCCGATTTAGGAGAAACTCTTTCAGGAAACGACCAATTCGAAGGATATTGCAAGGATCTGGCTAATTTGATTGCCCAAAAACTCGGTATCAATTGTAAGAAGACGTTAGTTTTTAAAAATAAATATATTTTAATTCTCTTTTTGTTTAGATGAATTAAGAATAGTTAAAGATGGAAAGTACGGAGCTGAAAATCACGAAGTCAAAGGCGGTTGGGATGGTATGGTGGGCGAGTTAGTTAGACAGGTAAGTCTGTTAAATCTTTTAATAACATCTTTATAATTACCACAAATAAGGTTAACTGCTTTTATTTGTTTGCTGCTAAATTTGTTAAAATTCGGGTGTTAACATTCTATAAATACCACATATAGATCGGGAGATACTGGCACAAAAAAAAAAATTATGGTCATAGCGCTGGCACCGGCGGTCCAGTCGCGCCATACCAACGCGAAAGCATTAATTAAAAAAATCTAACCATTTGTATCAGCCTAATCTTTTTGCACAGTTAATTATCGTCGTGCAGCCATTAACGAACATCACCATGTCATACTTTTGTATGGAAAAAATATAGTTATTTAAAAGTAGAGATGATTCCAAAAGTATCGCGACAGCTCCGGTTTTCCCACCTATCTTTACCGTCGACTCGAACGCTAGCGATTACCCAGTGCGAGAAATAGATTCCAGTGGCCCAGCCGCCGCTGGAACTAACACCGCACACGGAATCCGCTTAGCAATTGTTCTATTAGAATTCTCCGACTGCGCGCCGATCGGAGATCGTCGGCGAATATCCCCACATTGCCGAATTTTACTGGAGCTGTCGCGATATTTTTGTAATCGTCTCTAGGACAAATTATTTAATTTAAAATTACGTATCGAAATATAAAATAACAAAAATTGCTAAGCTTGCCCATAGCAAACGTGACGTATTACAACCGAAACGAGAAATAAAACAATAATTTTGCTGAGTCAAGAACTCAACGTAACAGTAATTAAAAAAATCGGATGGTACCGGCGGGACCAATGGAAGTCGTCCACCTCACGGTAGATAAAAAAACGCTGAGACAGCGAACTTAAGAAGTTGCACTTAGAAGCCAAAAAAAAGAGGCAGTGGGTTTTGGGAACTCTGAGGGGTAAGGTTGACCTAAGTTCTTGGTGCGAAAGAAAACCCAGTCCACGAATTGATGAATCTATTTAAAATCCATACTAGATAAATGGATAGGGAACCCAACTAAGCTTTAGGATTAAATCATCTAATCTAATTGCTTAACTATATTATAACGTCGCGGGGCATTTAGCCCGTGCTGATAACTATGATAAATAGCTACATGCAAGTAATATGTGTTTTTATGCAAGCAGTAGTTTTTGTTAATGTACCGGGTAAATTTAAAGTCTATTAATCTCATTTAATTATCATTATATTTATGATATTGGGTGCTCCCTCATATATACATATACTGAGAAGAAGTTTTATTATCATAAAAAATTTATTCATTAAAGAAAAGACTAATTTCCATAAGAATATGTATTATGATGATTAAATCAAAAACAAAATCGTTATTAAGTCAATTAAAAGCAAAATAAATAATAAAAAAGTAATCACATTACATAAAAATAATCAAAATCGCCATTAAAAAAATGAATAATAATGAAAATATAATTCAAAATGTAAAATAAAACAAACGAACAAATTATAAATTTTTGTAAAATATTTTTCTGTTAAATATATAGAAGGATTTTCAAAGATCTACAAAAGTGTATAAAAAGTTCTTCTACGAATAACACCTGTGCATATGTGTGACGTTAAATTATCAGAACTACGACTGCTCGTACACAACAACAACATCGCGTGTTTGAAATGTTTAGTTTCCATGAACTCCAAAACTTTAGAAGTGCACCTGTGCCTGTGTGACGTCAAATTATCAGAACTACGAGTGCTTGTACACACCATCGCGTGTTTGAAATGTTTAGTTTCCTCGAACTCCAAGAGCTTAGAATAGCAGCTGCACGTTGTGACGTATGAGTTACTCGGAAGTATATCGGTCGAATTTATGACTTCAAGCCTCAGTGTAAATATAATTTGAGAGCTTTTCCGACCATAATAAATTATATAAAAATTATTGAACATTAAAAATGATTATTGTATATATTATGTAAAAAAATTGTTTGTAAAATATAAGTAGTTAGTTAGAAAAAAGCAAATTAAGAAATAGTTCCTTCTGATTGGTTCTCGTGGAGTTTTTAAATGAAGCATTTTTATTGGTCAGAGAATAATGAGAGAGGGATCTCAGTTTTACGTAAAAGAACCAGTCAGAAAGAATAAAAAGAGATTCAAGCCAAATTTTAAGAGAGTCAAGACCCTTTATACAAACATTAAAGCTTCGTTTTAAAAAATTTTTCAACAAACATTTAAGATTTAATTTTAAAAAACTTTCACGACTCAATACTCAAGTTTAATTAAAAAAAAAGATTCAAAACTCATTTTCAAAACATTCAACAACAGTTATTATAATATTCAACTCGTAATCTACATTTAAAAAAAAAAAGACTTTGATTAGTCATAAATTTTATTAACTTTATAAGTTAACAGTATTCGACTTTGAATCGAAAATCGGTTTGTTGAATCGAGCAGAGTAATCTTATAATATAACAGTTTCAACTGTAATTTTAATGATACAAAAGTTAGTATTAAATTAATATAAGAAGCTTGACTTACCTTATATCAGAAATAATCCTAGTATAAAACTTTGTAACACACCACTGGTAAAAAGGGAGTCTTATCAACCAGTAAATTGTATAAAATAATCCACAATTAAATAATAATAAATTCTACATCGTAAGAGTTTCTGTCTTTAATTACACCATTGAAGTTTCTGCATACCACGTGTTATCCAGAAGAGAAGATAGACCACCAGTTCCAGCGACACCTACATGTGAATGGCGAACACTCGAGAGACAAAGTTAAAAAAGGTACCATTATTTAATTTGTATTAAGTGTGCGTATAAACTGTTTTAAAGCGATAATAATTATTAGCCGCTAGAGAACATTTATACTACTTTATTGTAAAGATTTTTGAATTTCATTTTGATAGAAAATTTATAATTTGTTTGAGCGTAAATCTGTGGTGAAACCTGTACGACCTGAGATATAATTTTTCGATTAACGATAGTGTCTATTTTCAAGAAACATTTAATTTTATTTGAGCTAGTCATCATTATACAACATATTATTTAAGGGGCTAAAAAACATTATTATTGTAGTAAAAAACTTCAACAATTACGTCAAATCAAATAAAAACAAACCAATAATAATATTATGCCACAATTAACGTGAATTTACTAAAATAACATTCAATCATCAGAAATCACAGATTTTAATAGTTTAAATAACAAAAAATAAATCAATAAACATTACATTAAAATTTATTTAAAAAAAAAATACTAATAGATTATTGTAACTGTAATTAACCTATAAAATAAATATTTCTAACATTTTATTATAAATATAAAAAGTCGAAACATAATGTCTGATAAAGAGGAAGTTAATTTTGACACCTGGAAAGTTGAAGAACTCAGACAAGAACTTAGAAACAGGAATTTGGATGATAAAGGAACCAAACAAATTCTAATTAACAGATTAAAAAGCCAAGAACAAATAGACATGTTTGCTAACACAGAAGAGCAAGAAGAAAGGGGGGAACAAGAAGATGAACCTCAACAAAAAGATGGTACTTCTTCACAAACTGGAGGAAATGTCACATTGGCAGATTTGATGAGCATCATCCTAGCCAATTCAGAACAAATAGCGAAAAAACTAGAAGCCAACTCGGAAGAGATGACAAGAAAATTAGAAGCTAACTCTGAAGAAATGAAAAAACAAAATAGACAAAAATCTGAGGAAATAACGAGAAAATTGAATGAAATAACGGAAAAATTGGATAAGAAAGTAGAAAATCAAGAGAAAAAGATTAAAGTAATTGAGGAAAAACAAGAATTTTTAAATAAACAAGTACAAAATATAGACAAAAGAACAAGCGAAAACAATCTGAAATTAAACTCAAGAATATCAGAAATGGAAGATAACGTGAAAAGAGGAATACAAATAAATTTGGACATAGCCGAACAGGAAAACAGAAAAACAGAGAGACAATTAAGAAAAGAAATAGAAGAAAAATTAAATACAAATATAAACGTGGGAAACAGTAAAGAAATCAAGAAATTAAAGGAGGAACTCGTAAATAAAATAAAACAAGTGAATCAAAATATTTCTGAATTATCAGACAATCGCGTAACACCTGACTTGGGTTTTCAAATTTTAAATATAGGGGGGAAGTTTGAAGAAAGTTCAAAATTTTGTGGGGATTATAGGAAGATACATCCTATAAATTATTTACATTCAATTAAAAATAAATACTATAAAATTAAAAATTTACAAGACTTTAAAGAATTTATCAGGTCAAGTTTAACAGGCAATGCACTATTGTGGTGGAATTGCAAAGAAATGTTTGTAGATTCATTTGAAACCTTTGAAAAGGTATTTCTAGATACTTTCTGGTCAGAATTACAACAGAGTAAAGTCAGGGAAAGATTGTATTTTGGCAAATTTGATAATACAAAGAATAATCTATCCAACTATGTTTTACAACTCTATGCTACTTGTCAATATTTAACTCCTCCTATACCAGAGGCAGAAATTGTAATGTTTTTATCAAGACATTTTAAACCTGAAATATCTGAGATAATTGCAGTACAAAATATTAATAAATTTGATCATTTAATAACATATTTGCAGAGAATTGAAAGAAATTTAAGTAATAGTATCAACAATCAGAATAGAGATAATGTAAGAAACTTTAATAACAATGATAGAAGTTTTAATAGGCAAAGTAACAATAACAATTTTAACAGACAAAATAATAATAATAATTTTAACAATAACTACAATAATCAAAACAGAAATCAAAATAATGAATATAGGAACAATTACAATAATAATAGAAATTTTAATAGATTTGAACAAAATAACAATAATCGAGCAAATACAAACAATAATAATAGACAAGCAAACGCAATCAATACGAGTAACAGTAATGAGGGGATAAATGAGACAAATAATACACCGAGAGACATTGCACGTTCAGGTAATAGAACTCCTAGGGCCAGATCTCCAGTAGATGATGCCCAAACCACAAATTTTCAATAGGGGTGCACAATGTAAATAGCGCTAGATGTGACTTTGTACACCCACGTGAATTTTTATGGACAAGGATAATCTGCATCTAGAAAATAAAGAAATAGAATTAGTATTAATTAAAGCAAATATTGATAACAATTTATTAAGCATTATAATAGATACAGGGTCTACAGTTTCTTTAATATCAGAAAATACAGTAAATAAAATCTCAATGTTAAAAAACAATATAATCAATATTCCAAAAGTAAATTTTACAGGGATAAATGATAAAAGTTTAGGATATTCTAATAAAACAGTTTTTGCTTCTTTGAATATAAATAATGTAAAATTAAATGTTCAGTTATTGATAGTCAATAAATTAAAATATGATATATTATTGGGTAACGATGAATTATCAAAGAATAAAATTATAATAAATTATATCAAAAATGCAGTAATATTTGGGGATAATGAAATAAAATTTGAGGTAATAAATGATTTAAAATTAACTAGTAATTATAATATAATTAGTATATTCGACGAGTCATTAGAAAATAGTAATAAAAATTTCTGCCAAGAAAAAATAAGCGAAATTTGTGAATCTAGTTGCAATTTAATGGTACAAGGGTGCCGAAATATATTTAATAATGTGGCCATAGATGCCGAATTAAATTTAAATAAAAATGGAAATGATAATTATTTAGAAAGGGTCTTAGATACCAAAAATAAATTAAATTATGATTATGATGAAAGGGCAATTGATGCCGATGATAGGGTTAATGAAAAGAATTTAGAGGTGATGATAAATTGCAACAAAGGATGGAAAAAATGAAGTTATAAAATTGGTAGAAAGATATAAAAGTTTAATTAATGATGAATCTAGAGTAGCTAAAAAATTATTCCCAAAGTATTAAAGTTAAAAAAATAGAGAGTTTTAGTCAAAAAAGTTATCCAATTCCCTATAAATATCAAGAAGCGGTAGATAAACATTTAAAGAAACTGTTGGCAGATGGAATTATAAGTTATAGTACTACACTCTATATTAATCCTATAGTAATGGGTAAGAAAAAGATGATACGATGCGCTTATGTTTTAAAAAAGTAGAAAATAAATTCTAATGTTTCCTAACTCAAAAATTTCACGTGGTGTGTTTCATGTAAGTTCACTCAAGTAATATATTTAGTAGTTAAGTGTAAATAAATATGTAAATAAAATAAAATAGGATATAGTTTGAAGTTAAAGTAGAAAATGGAAACTTATAAAAATTTATCCGTCGATAAATTTGTTACAAGTTTGGGGGGAAGTTGAGACGAAGTTTTATTATCATAAAAAATTTATTCATTAAAGAAAAGACTAATTTCGATAAGAATATGTATTATGATGATTAAATCAAAAACAAAATCGTTATTAAGTCAATTAAAAGCAAAATAAATAATAAAAAAGTAATCACATTACATAAAAATAATCAAAATCGCCATTAAAAAAATGAATAATAATGAAAATATAATTCAAAATGTAAAATAAAACAAACGAACAAATTATAAATTTTTGTAAAATATTTTTCTGTTAAATATATAGAAGGATTTTCAAAGATCTACAAAAGTGTATAAAAAGTTCTTCTACGAATAACACCTGTGCATATGTGTGACGTTAAATTATCAGAACTACGACTGCTCGTACACAACAACAACATCGCGTGTTTGAAATGTTTAGTTTCCATGAACTCCAAAACTTTAGAAGTGCACCTGTGCCTGTGTGACGTCAAATTATCAGAACTACGAGTGCTTGTACACACCATCGCGTGTTTGAAATGTTTAGTTTCCTCGAACTCCAAGAGCTTAGAATAGCAGCTGCACGTTGTGACGTATGAGTTACTCGGAAGTATATCGGTCGAATTTATGACTTCAAGCCTCAGTGTAAATATAATTTGAGAGCTTTTCCGACCATAATAAATTATATAAAAATTATTGAACATTAAAAATGATTATTGTATATATTATGTAAAAAAATTGTTTGTAAAATATAAGTAGTTAGTTAGAAAAAAGCAAATTAAGAAATAGTTCCTTCTGATTGGTTCTCGTGGAGTTTTTAAATGAAGCATTTTTATTGGTCAGAGAATAATGAGAGAGGGATCTCAGTTTTACGTAAAAGAACCAGTCAGAAAGAATAAAAAGAGATTCAAGCCAAATTTTAAGAGAGTCAAGACCCTTTATACAAACATTAAAGCTTCGTTTTAAAAAATTTTTCAACAAACATTTAAGATTTAATTTTAAAAAACTTTCACGACTCAATACTCAAGTTTAATTTAAAAAAAAAGATTCAAAACTCATTTTCAAAACATTCAACAACAGTTATTATAATATTCAACTCGTAATCTACATTTTAAAAAAAAAAGACTTTGATTAGTCATAAATTTTATTAACTTTATAAGTTAACAGTATTCGACTTTGAATCGAAAATCGGTTTGTTGAATCGAGCAGAGTAATCTTATAATATAACAGTTTCAACTGTAATTTTAATGATACAAAAGTTAGTATTAAATTAATATAAGAAGCTTGACTTACCTTATATCAGAAATAATCCTAGTATAAAACTTTGTAACACACCACTTGTAAAAAGGGAGTCTTATCAACCAGTAAATTGTATAAAATAATCCACAATTAAATAATAATAAATTCTACATCGTAAGAGTTTCTGTCTTTAATTACACCATTGAAGTTTCTGCATACCACGTGTTATCCAGAAGAGAAGATAGACCACCAGTTCCAGCGACACCTACATGTGAATGGCGAACACTCGAGAGACAAAGTTAAAAAAGGTACCATTATTTAATTTGTATTAAGTGTGCGTATAAACTGTTTTAAAGCGATAATAATTATTAGCCGCTAGAGAACATTTATACTACTTTATTGTAAAGATTTTTGAATTTCATTTTGATAGAAAATTTATAATTTGTTTGAGCGTAAATCTGTGGTGAAACCTGTACGACCTGAGATATAATTTTTCGATTAACGATAGTGTCTATTTTCAAGAAACATTTAATTTTATTTGAGCTAGTCATCATTATACAACATATTATTTAAGGGGCTAAAAAACATTATTATTGTAGTAAAAAACTTCAACAATTACGTCAAATCAAATAAAAACAAACCAATAATAATATTATGCCACAATTAACGTGAATTTACTAAAATAACATTCAATCATCAGAAAAAATTAAAATAATAAAACAAAAAAGAAAACATAAGAACCCAACAACAAATAAAATAATAAAATCATAATCTCAGAGTAATAAGTAAACATAGAGTAGGCATATTCCCTACTACTTATCGTCGAGACAGATTTGTTTACAAGCAGAGCATTGCCAGACGTTGTGTTTTGTAAGTACAAAGTAGGAAACAAAAACGTAATAATATAATTTACAACAATTTTATTTTACTTTTAAGAGAAGATTTTTATTCAGAGAAAATATTCTTTAATACATTTTAATATTCACTTTCTTACCTTTCTATAATACTGATAAAAAAGCTCTAGACCAATTGTATCAAATACCAACACCGAAAATTTGGCATCAGTGCCTTTGTTTGTAATTGTTTAGAGGTGATTAGCAATTTGTTCGATTTTACTTGATTTTTTGTGTATTTAAGTGAACTTTATAAAGTGTTTTTATTTATTTTCAATATTGAAAATGGTGAAACCCCGAAAAGCGTGTATAATATGTGGTACTTCGCAAAATGATAATCTAACCTATCACCGGTAAGTTATTCACTACATTGGCGTACAATTAGCAATTTCAATTAAAATTAAGAAAATCAAATTAATAATGAAATACATATAATATCCTTTTAGATTTGCTTCCGATAAAAATATGTTAGAAGTATGGTGCCATGCCATAAGTGTAGATATAAATTCCTTACCAATATATGCGTATTAAATTATTTAACTAACATTTATATAGGTATTACGGTGAACTCTAATCAATTACACGCCACTGTACGGCTGTGTTTACCTACACCACTAAATTTTCCATCTCTCTCAATTATAGGTTCATTGCAATTGACTACAAACTGTATGTTATTGTGTTGTTGTGGCATCTCTATGTTTACTTATTACTCTGAGATCATAATAATACATATATATTATAACATTTAAATATTCAATAATGGTATATTAAGTATAATATCAACAGAAGTTGTTTAAAATTACCTTAATCAAATAACTTTTATTATATATTTTGTGTATTTGTAAGGGAATTTTAAGTTAGAAATCATTTTTATTATGTAATGTATCAATATTATATTTTGAACATAAACATGTTATTTAAACCTACCAGAAATTTGGAGAAATTAAATTATATAATGTGATATATTTCTACTATATTGTGCTCTAGAAAGATCGACAGTAGATGAAGTGAGTATGTCTAGTTATACAGGGTAGGGCACCGTGAACGAACTATTCTCTAGCATCCAAACGATAAACAATATTGAAAAAATTTTAAAATAGTTATATTTAAATTTGTTGAAAGTACATTCTAAAAATATTTTGGATTGTTCAGGGTGCTTCAGAAAAGCGTGACATATCAATGTTAGATTATTTCAAATGGAACACCCTGGAACACCAAATTATTTACAGGACGTATTAAGGTCAGATAACATTGTAAACATTTTGAATTTTTGTAGTAGTTAGTTAAGTTATATAATTTAAAACAAAAGAATTCAATAATTACTGTATTTGAATAATAACTTATTTACCAATGCCTAAATAACAATATTTAATTTAGCACAATTTCAACATCAAGTAAGTTCTTTTCTAGTTAATAAAAGACCTTTTCCTTTTCTTATTTTCCTACTTACTTTTTTATTAGTCATTCAATATATTACTGTTTTAACTTAACTCTTTTATAATAAATTTGTAATTATAACCTATCAATTTTTCATTCATATACCTATCTAATTGTCCCACTAGAAGCTTGCAGAACATAACTCCCTTGAGAAAAAGAAGATTTTGCTACTTAAGAACATTTAAATAATATCAAATATTAATCAATTAAAATTTATAAATATAAATAAATAAATTAATCAATAAATAATCATTAAAATCATAATATTCATTTCAATATATATACATATTAGGTATTTGTAAGTAAATTTTAATCTAGAGATAATTTTGATTGTGTAATTTATCAATATTATACTTTGTACATAAACAAATTACTTAAACTTACCAAAATTTCTATAAATTAATTATGTAATGTGAAAAAAGAAGACAATCCAGCAAACAAAAATATATATGTTACCTAAAAATATACAACAGAGAAAGAAAGATTTTTAAACAAAACATTTATATATTTTTTACGCTGTATGTATGTTATAAAATTTGTTATATATTCTCAATATTGACATTATAAAGTATTTTTTATATTTTGCCCTTATAAAAATCTTCATTACAAAACGCATTTGCGTATCGTAATGTAACTTTTACGCATGCGAAATTTTGTTTTAAATGGTTGGCGACATGAGTGAAGATCTAATGACAAGACTATTGACAATGACATTTGAGGCTAATAGCAATTTATTAATTTTATATTTTTCTTTAAAAAAGTATTTGTGAATATGAATATCATCTTTTACTTATATAATATATTATTGGTGTATTAGTCATTTTAAAATATTTGAAAACAATAACATTTCATAATTTAAATGTCAAAACTGTCAAATGTTATAAATAACACAGTGCTACCGACATACCTTTTAAAATCAAAATTTTTGAAATTACATAAAAATAATATATTAATTTAAAAAATGATAAAATGGCAAAATATAAAAAATATTATAAACAACTTATTTCATATGGCTGTTTTGATACTCATCGCTTCGCGATTCTTTTTTTTAAACTTGAACTCGTATCATAACAGAATTCCATATAAAATGTGTTGTTTAATATACTATTATGTATTCATGATTTAAATTCTTCTACATAAATAGAAGAGCTCGTTCACCTCGTCTGATATACGTCTTCAGTAATATATACGTCATTGTATATATTACTGTTTGAAATAAGCGTTTTATAATCAATTTTTAATTAGAATTAATTAATTTTTTATTTAAAATACCTAACAATCCAACTAGAAACTTGCAGAACATAACCACCCTGAGATAGTTGCTATATTAGCATCATTTTTGTAAAACCAATAATATCAATGCAACTCTTAGAGACATGCACTTCATCTGTTTCAAAAACACCACCCTGGACAGTTCGAATTCCGAAGATAAACTCATCTATGAATGATTACTTCAAATATACTTACAATAATAACTTTTTAAAGATTAAATACAACGAGCTTATTACAGAGCATCCACATCACGCTCTAATATTTACTGATGCCTCAAAAACAAATCAAGGGGTGGCATCTGCATTCTTGCACAAAGAAGATGTCAGAGCATGCAGACTCCATCCTCAATGTTCAATCTATACAGGGGAACTTTTTGCACTATTACAAGCTTTAAAACACTGTCATAATATCGGCATGAAAATACAAATAGTTTCGGACTCACTAAGCGCACTACATGGAATTAAGCAACTATATCCCAAATTCCCAATCCTTTCAAATATTAAAGACGAACTATTTCAACTTCAAAATATTGGTGTAGAAGTTATAATGACCTGGGTCCCGTCGCATGTCGGCATCGAGCAAAACGAAAAGGTCGATAAGGTAGCGGTAGATGCTATAACAAATAAAGAGCTACCATTCGAACACAACCTTCCTAGTACAGATTTAAAAGCAAACATCAAAGGACTTATTAAGGATCAGTAGCAGTAACTTTGGGAAAAAGAAAATGCAAAATTCTAGAAGATCAAACCCCAGATACAAAATCAACTTTACCTACCAACTAAGAGGAGCGACCAGGTGGCAATAAACCGATTGCGCATTTGACATACTACTCTAACTCATCAACATATATTGGAACAACAGCCCGTAAAACAGTGCGATACCTGTGCAGTTCCTCTTACAGTGCAACATGTGTTAATTGACTGCCCGTGATATAGTGCGCGAAGAAAATTAAATAACCTAGAAGGTAGCGACCTTAAATTATTGCTTACCGAAAAGTGTGAAAGTGTCCTAATTTTCTTGAAACAGACAAAAATTTACAATAAACTTTAAATGTACATTCCCCGCTGTTGAACCTAATTTCATGCCTAAATATTGCCCGCTAATAACCCTCGAGGTTGATGCGGTTTTTTAAAAAAAATCAAATATTAATTATTAATTGGGTTTTGCATCTTAATATAAAATAATTGTTAGCCTATTGGAAACCCATTCATAGATATATTTAAATATAAATAGATTTTTTTTAAATTAGAACCACTCATTGATAACCTTTTTTGACTTTAAATAAACCCGTTAAAATTCAATCACGTCTGGTTTAATTCAGTAAGCCAGGTAACCTATTCAGGGAGGTGGAGTAATTATCTGCCAGTCGCTGGCTAAGTTTTACATATAAGGGTACATAACGAATAATCGTAAAATAAGTGTATTGATGTTTCCTAAACCCTAAACCTACAATCCGATGTAACCCTCAACATAGAGACCTCTCATTATTGACAACTGATTGCTCCGGATGCCGAATCCGACCTTTCGGACATATATAACGATTCTTGATTCCCACGTAGGCGCGGGTGATGACAGCCTTCTCATTATTTTTAGGAACACATCTCGTAGGTTTTTTTTCTAGGTTCTATAGCTCCTGTTCTCCAGTTTGGTGCCAGGGTGCTCTCAGGTGTTTCAAAAGTCGAAGGTTGTATTTTAAAAAAAATTTATAAAATTAATCTGCTACATAAACAGACTAAAATATGTAATGAATATAAGAGGTTCTTAATTCAAAATTTATTTTTCAATGCTCATATAGCAGTTTTTTAAAATACTAGCATTCTATGTTTTTAAATACTAGTTTTCAAAATTAATCAGGGTCGCCAATCACTCCCATTGTTTTGATTTGATAATAAGTATTTTGTTGTACAAATCGCTATGAAAATACATGGATAAGTCAATTGATTTTCATTTTTAAATATGTAGGTGGATATGGCTATTAAATAAGTATGAAAAATATTTTTTCATTTTGTCTTTTCTCAGTAACATTCTGTCAAATGAATTGAGATTTAGTTCTAATCAAGTAGTCCCTGTATTTTTCTACCTTAGTTAATAATAAACAAGTTTACCACCTTAACCAAAGTCAATATTGTTAGGTGTATAAGCAAGTAATGAGAAAAGAATACTTTTCGTTCTATTTTTGGTATTCATATGATTGGTTTTCCGGTAATGTAGGCGGAAAACAATTTTTGAAATACAATGTAGAAGTTTTATTTATGTTATTTGTGTAGTGTTCTTAACTTTATATATTTTTCCTTGTACTTTGTCGAAAGCTTGATAAAAGGCAGAAATAGGACCAACCAACTTTTATAATTTTGGTTATATATACGTCTGTTTACTCGACCTTAAAAGTACCCATTAATCACGGCACTGATTAATGACTCATTAATCATGGCTTCTTTGACTTAGCTTCAGTATTAACTACACTATTTTGCTACAAACCACTAAATATTTTCAATTCAGTTCTGTACATTTAAAAAAAAATAATAAAAAATCCTGGTCCTTCATGCGATTCGAAAGCGGGGACCCGCCGTTGTGAGCTACGAGCATATAACCTAGTCTATCAGCACCTTTATGTGTTAGTCTGAAATATTTTGGAAATCCAAGTAACTTATGAAACTATCAAATTTAACTCAAACCTTTCAAAGTTATTGTTTTAATATTATTTGCTAAATTGTGTTAAAAAACATACGTAAACCAACGAATCGATGTACATGTAAGTACACATAATTCAAATCTTTTAAGTCACAAAAACATTAGTTTTTATGTGAATTCTACACCACAAAAAAACTTCACCAATTCGGTGTTTTCATTGTTTTCAAAATCATGCAGGAAGACAGAGCAGCAATCAATTACCCCAAAAACCAAAAAAACTTAAATTAAAAAAATTTTGTAACATAGTTATTCCATTCTCAAATTCAAATTCAGAAACTTGCCGCGTAAACGACTGTTGGCGGGTGGCCTACGTCACTACTCATATGTGTCATTGAAAGCGCCATCATTTTATTGTAAACAGTGTATCTGCGAGATTGTGCGAAGTTTTTTATTTATATTTATTCATCTTTTTTCTTTATTTTTTGTTGATTTTTATAAAACTAAGTCAGTTAGACATTTTTTAATGCAAAAAGCACAAAATAAGTATTTACGCTGTTGCTTTTACATTTCGAAATTCAGCTGCATTGAAACCTAACCTAACCCAACCTAACCCAACCATGAAAATGTCTAAGGATCGTAAATTGTTTGACAATGCTTTCACAAACCCTACTGACGACATTTTATGATTGCATAAAAAAAATAAAACCAATAATTCACAATAAAATCAAAAATAAAAGTCCAACTCTCTCAATTACCACACATTAAATGTAAACAAACTGTCATCGATATGAGTTTTGACGTCACGACCAATGAAGGTGCGTTTCGACTTCTATTGAATTTATCGATTTTAACTTACTTTCAATTTAATATTATATAAAAAAAACCAGAATTGTTGCGTTGTAATGAGTTTAGGATTAAATATTTATAATTTACTATACGATTACAAAGGAATTTCATTGATTTATTTCTAATGAAAACACCGAATTGTTCTAATATTATAATTATCAATAAAATTAAATAGTATAATATTGTGATATTTTTTGTTTTACATAAATATATTTTTGTTTTTATTGTTAAAGCTACTCTGCATAAATGAACAATAACGTATTGTATCAAATATTTGTTACAATAAAGTAATCGTGTTTCTAAAAATATGTATATAATGTAACCAAAATTTTTAAAATAACACAACAAACATAATTAGTAGTCGTGGATAAAATATAGTATTCTATTTGCGTATAATATATACTATATATATGGCTATATGGCTACATAATAGCCATCACTATACGCTCATTTAGTAATATACTATTATACATCTATGAATTTAATCTTCTCTAATGCTGTTAAAGATAACAATGTATAATGATGTATTGTATAATTGTTTTCAGGAAGCGGATATGGCCATAGCTCCAATAACAATAACTTCCGAACGCGAACGAGTCATCGATTTCAGTAAACCCTTCATGTCTTTGGGTATATCCATAATGATTAAGAAACCAATGAAGCAAAAACCAGGGGTATGGAGTTTCCTCAACCCCTTATCTAAGGAGATTTGGGTTAGTGTTCTCTTCGCATACTTCGGTGTCAGTATAGTTTTATTCGTCGTCTCCAGGTTTTCTCCTTACGAATGGAGACTGCTTCATTTAACAGGAGAACACAGGTAAATATCTATTTAAGTAAACTATTAAAATATGTAAGTTTCTTCTTTTTATTTAGAGATCCACCGAATTCTCATACCAACCATGGAGGAACGATGGCAAACGACTTTACGATACTTAATTCTTTGTGGTTCTCTCTAGCTGCTTTCATGCAACAAGGAGGCGAATTATCGCCAAGATCGTTATCGGGAAGAATTGTAGGAGCATGCTGGTGGTTCTTTACATTAATTTTAATATCCAGTTATACAGCAAACCTGGCTGCATTTTTAACAGTCGAAAGAATGGTTACCCCAATAAATTCCCCCGAAGATCTAGCGTCCCAAACTGAAGTAGAATACGGTACATTGTATCATGGAGCAACGTGGGATTTTTTCAGGGTAAATCTTTTATATTTAATAATTTAAATAAGTTAAATGATATATTTCTTTATCACAGAGATCTCAATTGACTCTCTATTCTAAAATGTGGGAGTTTATGAACTCCAGGAAACACGTTTTCGTGAAAACCTACGATGAAGGTATCAAGAGAGTGCGTACGTCTAAAGGAAAGTTTGCTTTGCTAGTAGAATCTCCCAAAAACGATTACATCAACGAAAGGGAACCTTGCGATACTATGAAAGTTGGAAGAAACCTCGATGCGAAAGGTTTTGGAGTCGCTACACCTCTAGGATCACCTTTAAGGTGAATTTTTAAAAATTTAAACAGCTGTGAATGGTAAGTTATAATTACAATTGTATAAAATTGTTTGCTTTCAGAGATGCTGTTAATCTTGCTGTATTATCTCTTAAAGAAGATGGCGAGCTAACCAAATTGACGAACAAATGGTGGTATGACAGAACTGAATGTCTCAGAGATAAGCAGGTTAGTTTTTATTTTCGGCAAAACAAAATTTTATAAATTGTTAAAGTATAAGCATAAGGAATTAAGTAGGATCAATTTTTTTTAATGAAGATAAAGAATTTGGAATAGGAAAACGTGATAATATTATTTAATTAAATAACAAAATTTTAAAATTACCATACCAACATTTTTACTACTACTTTACTGTTTATTGCTTAAACTATCTTGCGTGTTGTTAACTTAGACTATTGACAAATTCTAATTACGAAACAGCTAAAAGTATAATACCTGCAGTTAATTACAATATAATTAAAAAATTCCTGAGTTTTAAACCGTAAAAAATTTGCAGAAGTTGACACAAAAGTTTATTTATACTCTATTCAAACCCAAGCTACTTTCGGCGTAAACATATGTACGCTGAAATCACGTTGTTGTGCAGGGTGTCACTATTAAATTGAAATTAATGAAGAAATTAATACACTCTGATAATATTTATGTATTATTTGACATTTTTACATAAAAAAACTTTATATCAGCATTACAAAAAAATACATTATTTTATACCCATTAAATTTAACTCTACATAAAATTAAATCTTAATGAAATTTATTGTACTAACCCTTACTACGTGAAAATCCATCTTATTAAGAACAGTAAACAACTAAAAGGTTGAATTAAACTTTCACTATTTATTCGTAAAATACTTTTGAATTACAATGACGGCCGTTTCGCTATAGAATTAGCATCGAGAGATTGACATATTGAAGTTACATTTTGTTTGTTTGTAGCTACCTGATGTTGATTAAGTAGTATTAAGGCTTCACCAAGTAAGGAAATAATAATACATAACAATATTAAAGCCTAGATGTTATTCACCCTAAGGGATTATCCTGGATGTATTTCCCTCTAAGATCAGTATAACTGTGCAATGATATAGAAAAACCAGAAAAAAACTATATCATGCTGATCTTTACAATAACTTAATATATTTGGGTTACAATTACGTCTTATCTATGTATAAAATGAAGACTCAATCAAAGTAAACAGTTTAATAGTGGTGAACTTCCAAGATTTATTTGTTCATTAACTACTTTATATTGTTGATCTGCTAGATGTCTTTTTATTTCAAGTTCTTCGAGGAAATCTAAATTTTGTTTTTTATCACAAATATGTAATATTTGAATGTCAGTGGTGTGTATGAGTGAGTGTGGATGTTCAAGAACGTGTTTTGACTTATCTGGTTGTTGTAATCTATATGCTCTTAAGTGTTCATTGAATCTTATCTCCAAAATATAATGCTGTATATGTAGGTCAAACACAAAAATAGATTTAAAATATAAGTAAAAAAAATTACTGTTTAAAGTGAAAATATATGGTTAAACATGAATTTTTTGTTTAAACAATGAAAAAATGAAATGCTCAAATAATTTTGGGTAAACATTGCAATTTATAGTTAAAAAAATATCCCACATCAATCATGTAAATTCATTCACTGCAACTCTAGTCCGCAGTATTCGCGGAAATTTTTCCGATAGTTGGCGCCGCAGTAACTGTCAGTGGAATGGGGAAAATAATAATATCAGCCATTTGATTCAATATTAATTCAACCATTTCTATTTTGAAATGTGTGTGGTAAAGATCGTTAGTGAAAGATGGTACGTGTGGTGATTAATTTATTCTAAAACACTGCTCAAAAATAACACGCAAACAAATGGAGAATGTGTTTGTTTTCCCCATTCTACCTTTGCTCGTTTTCGCCAATTACGGTTTTCAATGCCCCAGGCACTTCACTATATAGATAATTCAATAATCACAAATATCTTACCCTAAATGGAGAGCAGGCATATCAAGCGGCCATATCAAGACGTCACAGTCGACCAGAAGTAGGTAATGTTTGTGCAAGTAAAAAAGATAAATTGTTCCATCTCCTCTGATATTAAGTCTGTGGTTAAATCTATACGAATTTTATTTTTTCGTCACGTAAAAAGTTGTATATCACGAGCTAGTGTTTATCTACTTCTTCAGTAGATTGAATTTGAATATATTTTAAGCTCATAATACATCAAAAGTTAAATAAAATTAAAGTATTTACATTAATATAGTAGATATACATTTTTATTATTATAAAATATATTTAGAAAATTTTTATTTTAGAGACTACTTATAAAAATCTATTCTTACGTTATTCCTTATTTAAACTTGGAATAAATGAATGGACTAGTTTAGTAGGATCATATTAATCAAAATGATAGCAATATATATTTAGGATAAGATACCTACTTACTTATATTGGTATTCATTTTGCAATTAATTTTTCTCATTTCGTAAAATTTAGCAATAAATAATTAGTAAGTTTTAAACGTAGCGCCAATAATGAAGTGTGTTTAAAAGTCAACGTTGTCACAGTTTAGCTACGTTAGTTTCAAGTATTCTCAAAGAACTGGCGGCACAAAACACCGTGTTCTGTGACTAACTGATTGTACCAGTTGACAAGATATATGACAGGAGAGAAAATTGTGTTTATCTGTAATAAACAAACAAGACCCCTATTCTTGACGGTGATAGAATAGAACAGCCAATAGAAAGTGGGCGTGGTTCTATTGAAAATGCCAAAACGGTATTCTTGAAATTCGTTCTCTCACTGTACCGATAGAAGGCTTGCTCCCCGAGAGAACAATTACTTCTATTGGTTATTTTTGAAGGAACCGCTATAACACCAAGGGTGTGTTCGGGGAGCACGCTATTTGCGCCATTTGGCGCTATCTAGTACTATTCCTCGTTTGCGTTATATGGCTCTTGGCGCTACATAGCTCGAAAGCGTGCTCCCCGAACACACCCCAAGAGAAGGTGTTAGGGATTTTTATTTTCGAACCAAAAATAGTATGGAAGTAATTTCTTTTATAAACCAAACACAACCAAACAACAAATTAAACTAACGAAAATGACAGAATATTTTGTTTAGTGTTTTACTCCTTATTTGATAAAGTGTCAATCAGAGAACAAAAATATCGATATGTTTATCTCTTTTTAATGACAACAAATAAGAGAGAGAGATAAGTTTCTCGGTTAATATTTAGGCATATCGACAACATCGCAAATTTTCTACCAATCTTATTGAAACACGTCACTTACCACTTATGACGTATGTAACCATTAAATTGAAATTTCAAAAGCCGATTATGGCTAGAGGATTAATTTTAGAAAACTTTTATTTGTACAGTTGAGCCACTAAAAACCTATTTTATGAAATGCAAATATAAAAAAAATCACTAAACTAGTCCATTATAACTATTTCTTCTTTATTCCAAAATATTGATTTGGCAACAAAGTAGCAGACTTTGACACAAGTACATGGAACAGTGTTAAATTAAATGAAGTATGACAGTTAAAAACAGTTTGTAGTTATTTTGATTATAAATTGTTGAGAAAAGTTTTGTTGTGAAATTCTTAATGTGCTTTCATTGCCCGTTTCACGTACTTATCAAATAAACCAATAAGGAGCTCTAGTCAAGTTCGGATTATTGATAATGTGACAGTTAAACCTCTAATATAAATAATCCCGCCGTGAACGCATTTCAAAAACTGACAGATTTGGGATAAATTCCATTAAACTATTCAATGAAAAAATTGATGTAAATGTGCGAAAAAATATAAAGAAATTGAGATATATTTAAGTAAGTTATGTTAATACTGGTTTAGTTAAATATGTGATTTTTTCGATATCACTATGTTTCTTGTTTATCAAAAAATTCCTTTTTTGAAAATAACATCTAATTCAGCCGAATTTTAGATCTTTTACCATTTTCTTTGTTTGAAAACAAAAAAATTCCACTCGTGACTGAATATATCTTATACTATATTTCTAAATTTTAATTGACAACTAAACTGAGTGCTTAAAGAAAACACTGTTTTAAAATCAATTATCTCCCAATTTTTGCATTAAAATCAGTTTTTCGTGAAGAGAAGGCAATTTTATAAAATCATCTTTTTTTGTAGTATAAATAGCCTTTGCAATGCGACGACATACATTTGTTTGTCAGAGTATATTGTAAATGGGTCTATTCTTTCTTTAAAAACTTTTCTTTTTCTGGTATTTTCCACATCTATTAAATAAATAACTTCCTCAACAGCTTCTACACCTCTCGTAGCAAACATATTTTTTTATGTTATCCTGCACTTAAACAAGGCGTAGGGTAGGTATAACTTTATACCGAGTATTTATTCCGAGCATAAGTTATTCCATATTTATTGGTAGACATTTTGCCTATTCCGAATTTATTCTCGGTATAAATATTTATACTTCGTTTATTGATAAGGCTGATATAGTTTTACAAGAAAGCTGTTAGCAAACAAAAAATATCCAAATAAAATAGAAGTCTCATTATTCAAGTGTAAACAATCATGTAAGAAGTATCTCTAAACTTTGAAATGCCACAAGACCACAGGTACAAATATGGTGCATGATCAATACTGACATCAATAAAATCGTTTAAATGTTTGGTGTATTATGAGTTGCCTGGTTATTAAACTTGACAAATCCCGACTTATTAGTTTTAAGATCTGACAACATCACAATTATGACGTGCAACTCTGTTTGTTTTGCGTTGACTGGCCCTGCAGCTACGTCAAATTAATTGAAATGTACCCATCCGCTGATAAGCGCAGCGAAATATACGTCTTGGCACCCAACCGAAAATAATACAAACATACTTTCCAAAAATGTTTATTTGATATTTTCATACTTCTCTCTTTTTTCTGCCCTGGTTCTTGGTTTAAACGAGTCCTTTTTTTTAACTGGTTCAGGTTCAGGAGGAGGACCAATCACCCCAGCCATCAATGCGCATGTATAATTGCCTGCCCCCAAATCACAAAAAATTAACTCTTCATCTTCGTCATGATATTTCTTATACAATATTTCGTAATATTTTGACATTCCAAATCGTCTAGCGTAATCTTGTAGTTTCCAACTATCGAGTATTCCCATTACGACTGATATGTTCAGATGACGTGCTACATCTATTGCTGCAGACATCAATTGATAACCCAACCGCTTTCCTCTGTATTCGGGTACTATACACATCAGGTAGAATCTGCAAGTTTGTATTTAATAAAATAAACTTTGCAAGGTTGTTTTATAAAATCAAACATGGTTATCTACATTGTTCAACAACTGAAGTGGATATTACACAAATCTGTAATTTTCTTTTGTCATTAGTTAATAAATCAAAATTCGATAAAATAAGTTAATCTTTATTCTTTCAATATACCTAAAAAAATAGAATAGACAAATATTTCATGAAAAAAAAGAAGTCACAATAAAAGAGAAAAAATTGAAAAATGTTAAATCATTTACTGCTCAGGTCATAAAGTTTCACGAAAATTAATATCGTGTGGGTCCACCCCTAGATTGCCTTAGTGCTGTCACTCTATTTGGCATGGGATAGACTCAGAATATCAAGAAGCAGGGAGTTGATAATTGAAGCAAAGAAGGGAGTTCAGGTGAGGGAAATGCTGGGCGAGGTGGAAAGGGTGACAAGAGCAAGGGCGGTGGAGACAGGAAGGGGAACAAAAACCATTAAGGTAATAGTGATAGACCCGTGGATGGAAGATGAAGAGATAAGGAGAAGAATAGAGGAATTAACTGGGAAAGGTACTAAGGTGATTAAGATGGCAAGAGAGAGGAATGGGATGAAGATGGCGGTAGTGACTGCGGAATGGGAAAAGGCGGAAGTTTTACTGGGAAAAAGGGAGATGAAATTGGGGTATAATAGGGTAACATTTATGGAGGGTATAGAGGAGGGTAGATGTTTTGGGTGTAATGCTAAAGGACACAAGGTTGCGGTGTGTAAAGAGAAGGGGGTCAAGGAAAAGTCTAGATGTTGGTTGTGTAAAAGCGAGGAGCACATGGCCAGGAACTGCAGGCATGCGTTCCTTTGTAGAGCATATGGGGTCAGAGGGTACAGAACAGGGGAGAATTGTTGTATGGGGAAAAAGGTGCTGGATGGGCATGAGGAAGGAAAATTTTGATGGCCCCTCTGGACCCCTTAAAGGGGAGTTTGGTACAATAGGAGGTAGGGCAAGGCAGTGAGGAGGAGGAAGGACCAACGACGAATGGAAGGTTTTACAGATAAACCTGGGAAAATGCAGGATAGCGCATGATGTATTGGACGAGGTTTTTAGGAGGAAAGTGGATGTGGTGTGTGGATCTGAGATAAATGCGAGATATGTGGAGAAGCAAGGATGTATTATGGACGTTACAGGAGAGGCACGAATAAGAGTGATGAAAGACGGACTGAGGGTGGATGAAGTGAGGAAGGTAAACGGATGGATTGGAGTGCGCATGGGTGACATGGTAGTGTACAGCGTGTACATTAGCCCAAATATTATCCTGGAGGATTATGAAAGGAGCATATCTAGGTTGGAGGACGATCTGAGGGTAACAAAAGGAAAAGAAGAAACATGAGGAGGATGGTGAGAGGGGACTTTAACGCTAAGAATACTGTTTGAAGAGGGAAGAAAACGGACCGAAGAAGTGAGATCCTGGAGGAGGTGTTAACATACAACGGGCTAACGGTGCTAAATGACGGATTGCTACCCACCTTCGTAAGGGAAGACGTGACAGCATGTGACGAATGGCTGAAAAAAAAAGCGTGAGTAGTTGGAGAGTAATAGACGAAGAGGATAGTTTAAGTTTACACAGGTACGTGGATACGGAGATAAAGAAAATGAAGATTGAGGTTCCAGAAGAGAAAAGAAGAAGTTGGACAAAGGCTGAAGTGGAGAGTATGAGAAAGAAAGTAAGAAAGGAGATAGGAAGGGTTCTTGGACATGACGTGAATGAGTTTTATGATGTAATAAAGAGTGGTAAAAAAAAGGAAAGGGTGACACCAGGCGTGCATGGAAGGCCAATTACTGGTGGAATGAGAAAATAGGGGAGTTGCGGAAGGAATGTAAGCAAGAACGGAGAAGAATGTCGTGGGGAAGAGATGGGGTAAAGGGTAGAGAGTGATATAAGGAGAAGAAGAAGGATCTGGAGCGAAGGGTGGAAAGGGAGAAGAGAAAAAAGTGGGAGGAGTTACTGGGGGAGCTGGAAAACAATACGTGGGGTAAGGTATATGAAATAGCGGTAAAAAGGATGGGAGGAAGTCGAAACGTAGTGCTAGAAGAAGAGTGGGAGAAGGATATTATAGAAACACTATTCACGAATGAAGAAGGAAGAGGGGAGGTCATGAGTCGAGAAGGGCGGGATTGTTGGGTTAGGTAAAATAAGGGGAATAAGGTCGGTAGAGAAGTGAGAGGTAGAGGAGGAGGGGAAAGGCATCAAGGTAAGAAAAGCCCCTGGAGTGGATGGCTTGAAGGGAGATGTAATAAAGAGGTTACTGGAGGAGAATGGGGAGTATTTCTGGAACTCTTTAACAAGGTACTGAGGGAGGAAGAATTTCCGGAGGTGGCCAAAGTTATACTTGTGAGGAAGGCGGGTAGGGAAGGAAAGCGGACAGGAGACTACAGGCCCATCAATCTGCTGTGTGGTATGGGTAAGGTGATGGAAGGAATAATAAAGGTGAGGATTGAGTAAGACGTAAGGAGAAATGGGGGTTTTAGAGAAAATCAGCATGGGTTCACGAAGCAAAAATCGTGTATCTCTGCGCTAGGTAGGGTGGTGGATTTGGCGGAAAAGGCTATGGAGGGCAGCTGCAGAAATAAGAAGCTTGCACTACTAGTGTTTTTCGATGTGGCGAACGCATTTAATAGTGTCAGCAAAGGAGCGGTGTTGAGCGCGTTGTTGAGGCTCGGAGCGGGTGAGGGGTTGGTTAATTTAGTTGGGGCTTACCTATCGGCTCGGGTTATAATAGATTCAAGGGGGAGGACATATAGAACGGAGGTAGGAATGCCTCAGGGCCCGACGTACTGGGACCGACGCTCTGAAAATGTGTGTTTGACGAGGTTTGTGGGATTATATGCAAAGAGGGATGTGAGATTAGGGTGTATGCGGATGATGTGTGCCTGGTGTGTATGGCAAAGGGAGATATAGAAAGAAAAGCGAAGAAGATATGTGTAGGAAGATGCGGATTGGCGGAAGATAAGACGGTGGGATTGCTCGTAAAGGGACGAAGCAAGACTAGGAGAGTTAGGGTGATGATGAAGGGGAAGAAAATTCACATGGAGGAGTCAGTGAAGTATCTAGGTGTTTGGTTGGTTAGCCAACTATCCTTCAAGCACCATTTGTTGAAGGCAGCAGAGAAGGCGAGAGTACGAGCAGCATGGTTGAGGAGATTGATGTGCAATGTGAAAGGGCCGGGAGAATGGAAGAGAAGAGTTATTGGTAGGGTGATTGAGCAGAGTATGCTGTATGGAGCGGAAGTGTAGGGTAAAAGAGCGGGGATCCATGCGAGGATAAAGCCACTACTACAGGTGCAGAGGGATATTTTGTTTAGAATGGTACAGGGGTACAGGACAGTGGGTGCATTAGCAGCAGCTGCGCTGTCAAGGTCATACCCATGGACAAAGAGACAGGTGCCACAAAAGAGGAAACTCAGGATTGGATGGAGGAAGAAATGGTAAGAAGGTGGGAAGAATATGAGGGTGCATTAAAAAGGGCGATTGGTAGTAGGAGTGGGTGGATGGACCGAGAGTTTGGGGAGCTAAACTATTTTTGACCCAAGTGCTCACCGGGCTTGGGTCAAGAGTGGGGTATCTGTACAAGATTGGAAAGAGAGAGACTGGAATATGCATGAGGTGTGAGGTGGATGATGATGAGGGATGTGTTTAGATGTTGGATGAACAAGGAGAATTTAGAGAAGTTGCTGAGGAGACTCGGGTAGGAGTGTATTGGGATAACATGGTGGAGATAATGTTGAGAGGAGAGAAAGAATGGGTAGAGGTTAGCGAAGTTTTGGAGAAAACGGTTAGGAGAAGAGAATGTTCTGATGGCGAATAGTACGAATGGGTGAAGAGTGTGTGAGGGACCGCCGCGCGTCTTGAAGTATGATAGGGTAGTGATTCCGAGGCGGGGGTAACGGTGAGTTTTAAGGTGGGTTTGGTTGGTAGGCATCCTCTCGAGGGTGAGTCCAACACTGTTGGGGTCTGTATAAGGACCCATCAAAAATGAATTTCCCATCTCAGCTCGAAAAAAAAAGGTTAGACTAAAGCTATTGCAATAAGTTATAACAGTAATAAAGCCTAGATGTTTTGAGACCTACATTTGTACTTATATTATAGGGAAATATAACCAGGATAATCACTTAGGGCTAATAACATCTAAGAATATTGTTATAACTTTTTACTTTAATACTTGTCTAGACTTAACACTATTCAATCAGCATCAGATAGATACCTTGTAAAAACAAAACCTAACTTTAGTATGTCTATCTGACGGTGATAGTATTATCGAAACAACTATCATTGAATGAAAAAAGTTAATTTTTTAAGTATACGTACAAGCTTTGTTTAAACGTTTCTTTGAGAGTAAGGGTTCGTACAATAAAAATAGTATTGTTCATATAGGGTTTGTTGTTGCTCAAGATCAGCAAAGAAAAATATTAATATTATTATACGGCCCTTCAATATAGAGGAAAGCTCTAAGCGCTATTTTCTAGTTTAAAGAGAGGTGACCCATTATCCTGCAAGGCTTCACCTCAAGCTCGCATTAAATAGTTCCACGAAAATGGGAAGTACTTACACCAACCCATTTCACAATAAAGCTTTTTAAAAGCCCTGTCTGTTTACCAGGTGATTGGTATGACGAGAACGAATTAAATGGGCATATAATAATTGTAGATGGTGTTATTATACCAACTCCCCAGTCCTTTCTCACCGGTCGTTTTCCCAAAGAAAATAGAAGCGCGAAATCTTGGGGGTAATCCCCAAGAATTGTGCTACCTGCAGAATGATCCTGCATTATAAGCTCTTAAGCTGCCTGTTAGATGTATTTAACAAGAATGTTGTGAATTCTTGTCCCTGTCTTTCCCGTAGATCATTATACAATCATTTCCACACACCCCATACCAAATTTAACCTCCATTACAAACATTTTTTACAAGCAAATAATAAAGTCCAAAAAACTCCCTGACTATGACCTAAAGGTTATAAGAGAACTCGAAAAGAAGCGCCTTCAAAAATATACTGCAGTATTAATTATCGACTGATCACTTCACTTTCCAATGGAAGGTATAGACCCATTAGCTTATTATCGATTATGTTCGTGATCCTAGAAGAACTAATTGCTCTAAGAATTTAACTATTAAATAAGTATAATATAATTACCGAGCTATCCATTTGGCTTCTGATCCTAACATACAACAATTGAACAAGTTCGTCGTCTCTGTAACTATGCTCTAAAGTGGAAGTATGTTTATTAAAATGACAACATACTTACCTCTTAACTATTACATTATCCTTAAATCCCACTTATATGATCTACATTACCTTGTTATTTACCAAGATGAAACAATGGTACTCCATGCATTTAACGATGGTATCCCTCAAGGAAGTGTACTTGTTACAGAACTTTCTCTAAAAGTAAAGCAGCAACCTACGCTGACTTTACAGGTGTTAAGTCACCATACGGAAATCTAGTGACTGCATCTCTCAAATAAAA
This sequence comes from Ophraella communa, assembly GCA_035357415.1. Lineage (NCBI taxonomy): Eukaryota > Metazoa > Arthropoda > Insecta > Coleoptera > Chrysomelidae > Ophraella > Ophraella communa. The sequence goes on from CM068993.1 coordinate 16,850,112, forward strand.
AATGGGTCTCGACAGTGTAGAAAAATGGTTTACCGATAGTAAATGCATAAACCTGAATAAGTCAAATAACATTTACGGACCGAAGCGGTAATTATTCCCCAGATATGTATGGCCATTTAGTACATCAAAAAGACGTCCGAAGGGGTAACTGTCCCCCAGATATGTATAGTCATTTAGTACATCAAGAATATGTCAAATATGTTGGAATACATCTTGACTGAAGACTTAAATCTATGAAACTAATATAAAATCTATCTGGATATATGGCATCTAGCTATGGGAAACTGCATCAATATATAACAGAAATATTCTAGTCAAAAATACTTCGAATGGTAATGGATGCTCCCTGGCATTTTCCAAATTATATTTTACCACAAGATATACAATTTTCACCAGTCAAGGAAGATATTTAAGATTGCAAAACCCTTCCAATAAACTAACAAAAAGCTTAATGATACCTACAATACAACTTAAGGTGACTTTAGACCAGTGGATTCGATTTACACTTGAATTAAACAAATCGAATAAAATCATCACTTTCAAATAGTTTGATTAATTAGATAACTATTGTTAATTATTTACCTGAGATAAATGTCACATTCGAATGCTTCAAAAACATCTAGCTTTCTGTTAATCATATTTATAAACTTTGTTATGCTTTCGTAAGGTTTTCCAGAACTTAATGAAACTCTGCTAAAAGCCCTTCCATAATCACACTGCTTAACAGACTTAAGTAGCAGGATACCAACGATTTCTTCGTCTATCCCAGATTCCCTTTCTTCCTAAATAAAGTAGTGTTTGTTAATTAGTACAGTAGACCGGCGGTATTATTTGTAGTTTTACTTTTACTGCTATTATGGAACACCGATCCATCATCGAAATCAGCAGTTTATCTCTAAAAGAATTCACGGAATCTTCATCGGCCATAAATCTTATAGCGTTACGAAAAATTACGTTTTTCTGGACAAAAAATTCCATAATGATATTTACAGCTTGAAGGTAATTTGCGCTTTGAAGATCCATTATTTTCACCCCATACGATAGTTTCTTCCATATCATGGGACCGAATATTCTAATTTTCTGAGCTTGAAGTCTCTCTTCCTCCTCTTGGATCTCATCCTGGAGCTGTTTGGCTCTCTCTTCTTCTAACCTAAGTTTTCTACTCATACTACACTATACAGGAATTTTTAATGACAGTTGTCATATTTTGACAGTTTCTATCTGCACTATTCTTCTATTTTTTACCAAAGAATTGACCATTCCAGAACACGTGACTTTGACAAGATCCACCATTTTCTTTGGGTGGCACACAGCCTGACTTTCTCCGTATTGCTTACGTGTGTTTTGTCTGTTTTCAATTTGTTTTTAGCGTTTTTTCCTGTTTTTAGTGATATTTTTTTGTTAAAATGTCTCGTAGTGACTACTATACATCCCTTAGTGGCGATGTTAAGAGCCAGTATGACGAAAAAATTAAAATTGTTAATTATATCGACCCATACGCAATCCCTCTCACAGATTGCAAGTTAGATATAATGTTAGTGCCAAATATTACAATAGTAAACCTTATGAACTATTTAATAGTGTCTCACAGCTTTTATACTGGACAGCAGTTTAAGGCTTATAAAAGCACCCAAGCTTATAAATAATATGAAGCTGGGTCTATTCAAAAAATTGCAAAAAGTGCAGATTGACATATGACAATCTGACGATGCTAAGTCTCGCGAAACGGCTGTCATTAAGGTTAAAAAAGCAATTTTTTAAATAAATAATGGAAGTTTTGTTAAAACGAAGGGTTTTTGATTATTCCTAATAAGATGGACTTTCAAAAAGTAAGGGTTAGTACAAACAATTGCATTAAAATATATTAAGTATATCGTTGGGTGCCAATTTGTAATATTAATACAATAACTTTGTTATATAAAATGAGTTAATTTGACGTTGGACGCCAATTTGTAATATTAAATATTTAATTTATAATGAAAACTATTTAATTTGATGTTTATTAATAATAAAACAACTATATGTCTTTAATTTTGCCTTTAGTTTGATTGCATAAAAAATCTAAAAATTGCACATTTTTATTTCTTTTTAGTTTTGGCTCCTTTTTTCTTTTTCTTATTTTTACCGACCGATGACTTCTTTTTTTCCACTACTGTTTCTATAATTGGCGGTAATACGCCACCCATTAAAGCACACGTATAGTTACCGGGACCACAATCGCAAAAAATGAGATGCTGATCTTCGTCATGATACTTTTTGTAAGTGGTTTCATACAGAATATCGAAACCTAATTTTTTACAATTATCTTGTAATTTGTGATTGTCCATAATACCCATAACCACTGAAATTTCCAAGTACCGGGCTACATCCATACCGGTTATCATCAATTGAAAACCAATTCTTTGGGTTCTGAATTCCGGTATGACACACAAGAGATAAAACCTAAAAGAATATTTTAAAAAATTATTCTCTAAATAGCTGCAAACCCATATTACCTCAAATAAATGTTACATTTGAATTGCTCGAAGATATCAACTTTTCTTTGCATTGCATGAATAAATCTGATTATGCTCGAGTAAGTTTTACCAGTTTTAGCAGTAGTTTTGTTGTAAATTCTTCCACAATCATTTTTTTTATACGTTTTTAATAAAAATATGCCTACAATTTCATCGTTACTTTCCTTAAAAAGTTAAACTTAACTGAAACGATTTTTTTTATTTTAATATTCTTACCTTTACTGCTAAAATTGAACATCGTTCTCTCATACAGTCCATTAATCTGCCCTTATACCATTCGACAGATTCAGGATCGTTTAAAAAATTTGTGTTTTTAAATACTACGTTTTCAGTAACATAATAGTTCAAAATAATATTTATTACAGCTTCAAAATGTTTCGGTAAAAGGTCAATAACTTTTAACCCCGTAGCCAATCTACGCCATATCAATGGACTAATATTTGGATTTTCTTCATTGGTTTGGTCATTTAGAATTGAATTTTTTTCCAAAACATCTAAATCTGTATCCGTATTCATTATTGAAACATTTAGAACTCAAATATGACAGATGTCATATTTGAGAACACGTGGAGAACACTTGTTTAGACTGGGAAATTTTATGTATGCCAATGGGTACATTCAGGAGGTCCCAGCGGCTAGATCTAGCCACTCAGCATGCTGTGGCCGCTGTTAATAAGCGCCTTCGTTTCGCCTGAATGCGTGGCTTACTAACAGCGGAACAAAAGTCAAAACATTTGAAAATATAACCCAATTTTTATTTTGGTTTTTATATGTCTATTGTGTTCATGTACAAAACTACAATAATTATCTTCAATTATCAATTGGATAAATCTTATCCCAACAATCAACACCTTAGAATATAATTAAGATCAACACAAACCTACATAACCCTACGAATAAATAATAAAAAGGAAAGAGTATAATACGATTTGACGATGTCCGCAATGGTTCTTGCATATGGCTGACTTGAAGTTTCCGGTTACCAGTGGTGTCACACACAGGGTATTATAAACTTATGTCTCGTATTAATTATTAAAAAAAATAACTGTTTTCCGCTTGTAATTATCTGTACAGTAATATACATTGTCATAAAGTTGTAGGAATATAAATTTAGATTAAAAACTTCTAAGCAGGTAATTATAAATAGTTGACCTAGTTGGTCTATTAAAAAAATAAAGGAACGTCTATGATAACAATGTGGTTGTCATTAAAATATTTTGTTAATTTTTAATAATTCAGATAAATAGAACCCTACAGATGAAAAGTAATTCCCATTCAAGAGTTGGGTTAACTACTTAAATCAGAAAATAATATATAAAACAGCATGAAAAAACTATACATGTCAAATGTCACGATTCGAATGAGTCATATTTGGTTTTTCAATATGGCCGACTTCCGTCGTGATTATTTGCTAGATTAAAATATGACAAGGTTCCTTCCTTTCTATTCTTTATTCGTAGACATAACCCAATTTCGATATGTCATTAATGTCAAAATCGCGATGCGCTTTTTAGAAAGCGACAAATTTCTACGCTGAGCAAAACAGTCAGCCGCTGTTGAATAGCTTTCAAGCAGCGCTACATTCAGAGAGACTCCTTACTAAGCGATCTCAGCCGCTGGGACCTCCTGAATGTACCCAAAGTATACCTTGTCCATTATAAATATAGTTGCACGTCACAGCTGTCAGTATGGGACTGTGTTGCCAAGTATATCAAACAAAGTTTCTCTAATATTCTTTATTTGACTCTACGAATAAAGAATTGAAAGGAAGTAACGTTGTCATATTTTAATGTAGCAAATAATCGCGACGGAAGTCGGCCATATTGAAGAACCAAATATGACTCATTCGAATCGTGACATTTGACATTTATAGTTTTTTCATGCTGTTTTATATATTATTTTCTGATTTAAGTAATTAACCCAACTCTTGAATGGGAATTACTTTTCATCTGTAGGGTTCTATTTATCTGAATTATTAAAAATTAACAAAATATTTTAATGACAACCACATTGTTGTCATAGACGTTCCTTTATTTTTTATTTAGACCATCTAAGTCAACTATTTAATTACCTACTTAGAAGTTTTTAATCTAAATTTATATATTACTGTACATATATATTACTGTACAGATAATTACAAGCGGAAAACAGTTATTTTTTTGAACAATTAATACGAGGCATAAGTATATAATACCCTGTGTGTGACACCACTGGTAACCGGAAACTTCAAGTCAGCCATATGCAAGAACCATTGCGGACATCGTCAAATCGTATTATGCTCCTTCCTTTTTATTCTTTGTTCGTAGATTTGACTACAATATTACGCTAGGTTTGAACGCGCAGTTTTGCCAACATATAAAATATTTTAGCATGAGCTTTGTTTGTTTGAAGGTTATATTTTATAAGCCCACGAGTTTTATTTGATATAAAATTAATTACGAAACCTTTCTTAAACCATTTATTTATCTTTTGTAATAACTTGCGGCCTACGAATATCAATATTTACCAAATTTACAGTGAAAAAGATACTGATTGACAGTAGTAAAAGAACGAAGGAAGTCCAACTAACAGAGCGATTTGTTCATTTTGATGACGTGCACCTATATTTATAGTCGACAAGGTATAGTTTGTATAAGGTTGGTTCCAACCACCAGTAATTTCCAGTAACGTTACATGATCAATTGAAAAAAAATTGTTTCAACCACCTGAAATGATTAGTTCAGAACTCCCAATTACTACCATTACTACACTCAAATTTGTTTTTAAGAATATTTTGTTGACATATGATGAAAATCTATTGAAAAAAATATATATAATTCTAACAAGTTTCCTAAAGCTTCTCAAAAAATCTGGAATATTTTTACAAGCCCGTTAAAAAGTTATAAAAGTTTTTTAGTTACAACAAATTTAGACGTAATTAAATGGAAAACATGTCATAAGTCCGACTCAAGTGGAAAAATAGAATTAACATTCTTCTTCTTTAAGTGCTATCTCCGCGACGAATATTGGCAATCATCATGGCTACTTTGACCTTTGACACCGCTACTCTAAACAGCTGCCTTGAGCTCCATCCGAACCATTCTCTTAGGTTCCCCAACCAAGAAACGCGTCTCCTTCCTATACTTCTTTTGTCCTCTATTTTTCCTTGACTAATGAGTCTTAAGGTGCTGTATCTCTCGCCTCTCATCACATGTCCTAAATATTGTAATTTCTTTTATTTTATTGTACTTTCCATTTCCCTCTCTTTGCCTATTCTCCTTAACACTTGGATAAATAATGCTTTGAGAAGAGAGGCTCGAACTCCGGAACGAAGCCGTCTACCTGGGGGTGAAATATACTCGCACCCTCTGTTGGACAGTTGAGGTAAAGTCCACTTTGGACTCTGTCCGGAGACGAGCCAATCTCATCAAAGCATTGGGAGGAAAATTCGACAGAACCCACCCCTCCACTCTTCTGCACAGCTAGAAAACATTAATTCGCCCACTCCTAGACTACAAAGCTTTTCTATACAGCACCGCCTCCACCAGTATCACAAGTACAATCCAATCTTGTAAACGAGCTATCCTCAGATATTGCAAATATCAAAATCGTCTTACCCCCAGCAATGTAGTCCGCGATTACACTAACATCACCCCAGCCCCGATCGCTTCAAAAATTTACAATCGCGCTGTGTCCAGCGCACCCTATTCTCCGACAATACTGTAGACAAAAATATTCTTCTTTCCTTGGCTAATCAGCCGCCGCTGAAAAAAACCATATCTTCCACTACGCCAATTCCAAACAACCCCACGACATAACCCCCCCGTTTATCCTACACAATTTTTAATACGTCAAAAAACCCTTTAACTAATTTATATTGGAAAATAATCCGGATCGATTGACACCTCGTTCCTAATTTTCGGTGAGTTTAAAATATTTTATGAAAAATCGTAGATTTGAACCAGACTAACAGTTCAAAAGCGATATTGTAGTTATTCGTTACATATGTATTTGAAAACTAGTTATTATCATATAATATAACGAGTGATATGTTATCAAATAATTTCACGAGTCCAGTCGGCTAACATTTTTCGTATAAATACACGTGATTATCGATAATCACAATTTAAAGAGTTTTATTCGTAAGATTATACAACAAATAAAATATTACTGAACTTAACAATAAATTATTTATTATTGAAATTAAAGTGTTATTTTTAATTGCTTCTTCAATATTTTTGGAAGACGTTCCAAAACGCGACATTTCGTAACTTTTTCGCGAAAAATAATTTTTTATTTGGCGCGTAACTATGGTGTGATTATCACTTATCAACAAAAGTGATCTCAGAACGCTGCCTTGGGTTACCTACACCAATTACCTACACCTACAACCAATTCAAACTTTTTTTCGATAGGTAGTAACGCATTTATAGATCGAAACTCAGTCATATGTCACAAATGCAGTGCTTAAATTAATTAATAATCAACACAAATTTAGAAAGATTCAAAGACCTGATAAAAAGGCAATTTCACAATATTTCCCTGTTTACAATTTGTAATTTGCTAAAAAATTGTTCCGAGAAAACTAAAAAGTAAAAATAAATCACGTTAACGGATATATCGAGCGGTATTTTATAGAAAATGTTGTTAATTGCCCATATTGGCGTCAAATAACTAATAACCCAACTCATGCATGAAAAGAGCTGTCACTTTGCAGTATGACCTATATTTAGAACATTACACCACCTGAATTTCTCAATTTGCAATGATAGTATAGAAGAAACATTTTAAATTGTTTTTAGTAAAATAAGATAATTTTCAAAGCACAGAAAAAAAAATTACCCATAGATATAATATGTAGTAGGTACATTAGCCCACTTAAAATGATTTTAAAATTATTTTTATACTTATTTCTCATAGAAACTAAGTCAGTAAAATGTCCATTAATTTATTGCATTGTCTTTACTCGTTAGTCGTACTTATTTTGATTGTACAATAAAAAACAGTTTACCTTACCAGTTTCACTTTAAATTATTTTTTTCTTCAAGCGGTCAATAAATGCATCTTTATGTGCATGTATATACGTAGTAAAAGTACGTCTTTATTGATTACTGGGAGATAAAATCTTTAAAAGGCCATGGGAGATAAAAGATGTTTTTTGGCGACGGATACGCAAGATACTTGAGTATCATGCACTAATGACGTCATAAGTATCAGTTTGACATTGAACAGGTACTCAAGTTCGGCAAGTGACAGTTGCTCTAACCTCGAAATCTTTTCAAGAATTACGTATTATTTATTAAGAGTAATAAAGGTGTTTTTGTAGTCCAATGCGTAAACGTCTTAAATCAAAATAAAATAGGTTATGATTAAAGATCTACGAGATATCTAAATCATACCATCTGTTTTAAGAATTTCAGCCTCCTGAGGGCTGATACAAAACGCGATGTCGGTACCATTTATTATGAATTTCACTTTCACCAGATCTTCGTTCAGACATGTTTTTGAAATTTAGTGCATTTAACAACACGTTGTTTCAAGCACGTGGTTTAGGAAAATTTAACCAATCAGGTTACATCAGAGAGAGAGAGATAGAAAGTTAACGCTTGAGTTTACCACTCTCATTCATGGGTAAACGTTTTGACAGATTAATGTATCATGCGTATCAGATATGCCATCATAGCTAAGTCGCTCGAATGCAACATTTTAGATACTCGTGATACTCAAGTATCTTGCGTATCAGCATGTATCAGTCGCCAAAAAGCATCTAAAGTAAATTATGGGCGGAGCCTATGACGTCATAAAGTAAGGTTCATTTAAAATTTCTTAAATAGTAATACCGATTTATTGATCAATATTTATACAAAATATTTGATTAATATTTGTCTATTATCCAAGTTAAAAAATATGTATATTAAACAACAGTTACATTATTGTTATTGAATATTATTTTCCAATACGCGAATACCAACTATTTTGACAACTGTCAAAAAAAGTAAGATGGCGACAACTATTTCAGTGAGAACTAAAGTTTGTTGTTTAAGATAGGTAAAATGTATTTGTTTAATTTTTATTTATTTTACACGCTTGAAGAAAAAATAGTATATATTACACGGAGTAGACCGTTCTTTTTGTGTTTCGTCCTGATTTCAAACTAAGGACTCAACACAAAAAGAGTCACTTCTACTCCTAGTGATATAATCTACGATTATTTACCCAACAACAGTTATTTATGACATAAGTGCTAAAAGTGATATTTTCTTTTGTAAGAAGGGACACGACACCGACGGCGGAGTGTTTCATTCCTTCCAACAAAATGAAATCGAGTTTAGCAGGTACATCATACACTATTTTTTCTGTAAACTCCATTAAAAGTCCAAAAGTTTGTTGACGGTCTCTAGTGCTAGTCTTTATTAAATTAAAAGACACGGTGGATGGAAGTACAGTACAGTAGCAGAGGGTAATTTAAAAGACTCGCTACAAAGGAAACAGAACATTGCGGATCAAATTTTGTCCAAAACTTCGGCGAACAACATTGTTCTCTGCTCTGGTACAAGCTTCACTAAAATAAATTCTATTACATCTACCAACGAGACTAGCCATGAAGTTTCTTATAACAATTATAGTTTCACTATTTGTACGTTTAATTGAATAAACAAATTATGTTTTTATATTTTCTCTACAAGTAAATCACTTTTTGCACTAGTGCTAAAAATGATTTACTTTTTACACCAGTGCCATAAAATGGCATTTTAGACACTGAAAAACTATACTTTTACTGATATTTGTAGGAAAAAGTTTTTGATCGAATACTCGTAGCTAAATTGGCAAAAGTTAAAGATTTTTATGGTGTTATTTGAACCACACAAATTATTGAACGAATAAGTCGAATAAATCTGTGCAATAAAATTAATCAATATAAACATTTTAACAGCGGAGGACCTCCTAGTCAATGATAAATTCCCATTGCTGATTTGCTAACAAATTAGCTACTTCCGTGGATATTTAAAAACTTAATTTGACGAGGCATTTATGATTCGTTTATCTAAATTTTGTAGGTGGTCATGGATGTTAGGTTATATCTCTATGGCAATGTACAAAATAATTAGACTACTGTCAATGTCATTGAAACTACAGAAAAGGATTATTAACTTTATTTTCACAAATAAATGGTGATTTATAAACACGTAATTGTTTTTACAAGTGATACACAATGGTGGGAGTACCTACTAAATTTTGCAAATTATGATAAGCTGGAAACTTTTTTATTGCTCTATTGCTGAAAGCCTTACACAAGGTTGGAATATGATACTTAATTAAAAAATTCCCTTGGAAGTAAAACAAGTTGCGTAAAAGTGGTACTATATGATTAGTTTTACTCCCTGTAATGTAAAATAACTAAATTTCTCCAAATGTAAAACTGTATCTATATCTCCGAGCATTCTATTAAATCCTTCATATTGCCTCAAATGTAAGCACCAGCTGGTTTTAAATCCGGTGAATGAGGTAGATACTCAGATCTGTGCGACGAGAAATTATTCTGTAACCAAATTTATGGAGCGTTGCTTATGGATATTCAAATTCCCCGCTCGACAAAAGACATTTAAATCTCTGACAAAAAGTGTCACCATGTTATGTCTATAACGCTCTTGTTTGGCCGTAACTGGCTGCTCAATCTCAACCACCGTTGGATGTTAACACCTACTCCAGGATCTCACCTCTCATTCCTTCTTTCTCTTGCCCTTGCAGAAAACTTGCATGAAAGATTAAAGTGAATCACTTCCAGCCTCCCTTATCCAACCCTCCGCAGGCATGGATCTTCGTAGACTAAGCTCAGCACCCGTCTATAGTAAATTTCTTTCACATTCATCCGCAACAATCAGTCGTTGTCCCATCTTAATTCGGTATGGAAAACCGCCAATAGATTTGAATATTCGACTTCAGTGTACTACGTGCTTGCGCCTTATTTTTGACCATTTGTATTTTTCAAAACCACTAGTAATCTAAAAGTTAAGAACAAAAATAACGAGTATTCGCAATACATCAACGAGCGGATTTTTTTTGCAGTAGAATTATTTGCGAATTATCTACATAACGTAACACTTCAAACAAATAAACATTTATATTTCTATTTATCTAATTAATTTAAAATGGATGACACACAGCAGATTGCAAATATTAAGAACCTAGCTCCCCTGTTCGTATCATACTACTTTGCGAAAATTAAATGATTTGGTTAAACACGAGCCCTTAATAAAGCATTGGTCAAACTTTTCTTCGACGACCTGAAAGACCTGTACGTTGGCATACTACCCTACTAATGGGACGAAACTAATCGTTGTCTTTTTGTTTCAGGATGCTTCCAGAAACGAATTATCCCTTAGCAACGTTGCAGGAATATTCTACATATTAATAGCAGGACTTTTTATAGCAATGGTGGTGGCGTTTATAGAATTTTGTTACAAATCCCATTCCGAAGCTAAAAGAGCCAAGATTCCGCTGGGAGATGCCATGAAAGCCAAAGCAAGACTAACCATAGGCGTCAGCAGAGATTACGACAACGGAAGGGTAAATAAAATTAGGCAATTATTTAAAAATATATATATAGCAGGGAAGTATTTATAGTATTTGGAGTTTAAATGAATTAAACATTTTCTTTCAGCGCCAAAAGTGTCCTCATCACGTATCCATAGATGCACGTAATGTTAAGATTAAACAACGTAAAGCATCTCGTGATGTCATATTCATTTAAAAATTGGTATAAATATTGATAAATAATTTACCCGACACAAATTGTTATTTGCACTCCCTTCGTTTCATCGTAGCATGATTGTGGTGGAAATTATATTCCATTTTATCCTACTTTAAATCCCATACCATGATAAGTGCCCTTAATACAATAAAACATTCTTTAAATTCTTTTGGTTACAGTTAATAAAATTAAGTTTTTGTAATTCAGTAATTCTCGATACAAAATGTTGTTCATTTAGTCACTTGTTTTCATTTTGTCACTATTTGATTAAATCAGATATCACTTTTAAATATTTTTATTGATAAAATAAACGCGTACCTACATATTACAACAAATCCATTTATTTAAGAATACTGACATGAATTAAACATACATTTTTATTTAAATATACCTGTAGTTTAATACAAAAATTAAGCGTACAGTTTTAATATGTATTGCCACGGAATAATGGTGCCTTTTGTGCATTACTTGTAGATGATATTATGTCATCCCCATAATTGTTAACAAACTAAGCAACGTTTGAATCAATTGTTATGCTTGTCGATGTACTTTGTTTGAGAATCGCGATATATGCCGATATTTGCGGATGTATTTTGTCCAAGTATCTTCACAGCTGCTTTTGGTTTATTATTGATAGATACATCAATATAATTCATATCTTTGACAACCTTCTGCTATCCCAACTATAAAAATTACTTTCAAGCCTAAATAAATAATATGGTCTTCAGCTTCTATTTAAAATCTACTAAAACCTTCCTTACCAAAAGTTTTTGATTTTTTTTGACGATATCCTTCCGGATTTCTTTTCAAAAAAGCAAATATTATAGTTTTGTTTTAAAATTACCTTTGATCGTTTCAAATAAATTACGAGTTTTCTTTAAAGAAGTTCAAGTTTAGATTTAAAAATTGTTGATTGAATGGAAACACCTATTTACTTAACTTATTTTTTTAATTTTTTATTTAATACAACGTAACTCGCAACAATATTATTCACAGAAAGGTACCTTGGAAAACAATATAAGGCTGCACTGATTAAAGGTAAACGTTTTCCTTTTTCATCTTGTCCACATCACCAACCCCTTTAGCTTTCAGAAATAGTCCATCTCTACTTTTAGATACTGATGGCTTCCCTGTTTTTTCCTTTTCCTGAAATTCTCCCATTTGGTGGGACAAGAGGAGCCAACATGGCTGTTTTTAAATCTTTAAAAAGAAACAGAACATAAATAAAATACTTTTAATAACCTGTTAATCTGCAAACAATTCAGAATTGTTTATTTAAAACTGGATAGCCAGTTCTATAACATGTTTGAAGTTGAAGTTTTATGCATCTATATATAGATTAAATGCAAAAAAGATTTGTTCCAGTCAAATAAAAAAAGATTTAGAGACCGAAAATAAAGCGACGCCGTTAAATTTTTTTTTAACTAATTAGTACGTTAACTACAGTAGAAAGTTTCTTTGAAAAACTATATTAATAATTACATTCATGTAGGTAGGTAATCAAAGCAAAAATTGAGCCTGGTCATGATAATGTGTGTTGTGTGTTTTAAGGTACCTGGCAGCTCTTCAGAAGCACTTTATCATATAGCCTAAATTTTAAATAATTAATTCACTTACCTTCAAAGGCACTTATAATGTTCTCCATGCCCCACTGCTATAACAAATCCATTGCAATATAAAAAAAGTATTAACTTATTACCAAAACTTATATACGTGACTGAAACCACACGACACGACGTATCCCAAAACTGTTATGTACAGTCGGCTTTAGAATAGCATATACATGTTAAATATGAATTTCATTTACCTACCGAAGTTATAAAAACGCCCTTCTTAAACAACATAGGAATGGCAATTTTTAAAACGCCTACATTAACCCATTAGCGCCCAATTTATTTTTTTTTGCGATTTCTTTTGTGAAAATCTCCAAAATGGCCTATAAATCATTCAACTTAATGAATATATATTCAAAAAAATTTTTTTAGTTAGTTTTCGAATTATAGGCCGTCCTCACTTGAGGACGCTGGGCGATTATATATAGAAATATATTAAATAAAGATTTTAGTCATTTTTTTTTATTAAAATTTATTTATTTACGCTAAATTTAGTTTTTTAACATTTTATTTTAAATATTTGTTGTGATATTTTGAAAAACACTTGATTCATAGTGTAACATTACATTTTTTACAAAAAGTTCGGGGTTTTCCTTTACAGCTTACGTACTGGCATCTTCGTTGGTTTTCTCTTTTCCCCAGAATGTGACCTTTTTCGTCGAATCGTATGTCATCCAATATGCTGGTCTTTAGAGTAGACGGAAAACTAACTGGCCTTCCTTTGAGTATACGTTTTCCATGTCCCAATTTGAGATATGGGATTGCAATATTTCTCCTAAATTCTTTAATGGAAACTTTCTCATTAGGATGAAGTTTTTGGTATATAATATAGTTGTTCACAATACACATGTCTACGATTCTGGAAAATAAACACCTGTACCACTTCTTCCCTCTAATAGCAATACGGTGCCTCTCTAAAAGCCAGTCGTGGTGGTCAACTCCACCCATATACTTATTATAGTTTGCTATTAGCGCGGGTTCCGGAATTAGTATTTTCCCTTTTTTTCTTGACTTCATTATGATACTGATGATACTGGTTTAATATAATCAAAGTTAGTTCCCATTGTCACTGCTCTATTATCATTCCACCTTACAATCAAAATCTCATCAGTATTTTTAAACTAGGACTTTTTTCAATTTCTTTAGATGGCTTTAAGGGACATTTCAGGGTTCGATTATCCCGTATGGTACCCGTTGCCCTATAACCTTGCTGTTTCAAAGATCTAAAATGATTATAATTGGCAAAAAAATTATCAAAATATATATGATAGCTGTTGGGGTCGTCAATAATATCAAGCTTTTTATTTACAACTCTAGTTCCTAGAGGTTCTTTGACTTGTTCCCTTTCTTTTCCACAATGTAGGGAATAGTGGAAACAATAACCGCTGCTGCCACACAAAGACCACAGCTTGTATCCAAATCTAATTGGTTTTCCGCGGATAAATTGTTTTAATCCATGATGGCCATAGTACTTTACCATCATTTCATCTATAGATAAGTTTTTTTCCTACATTGCAACTTTTATAAGTTGGTGAAATCTTCTACCACATGAGTTTGTCCAGAATTCTGCGTTTTGAAGGGGGTTCGTCCCGTTTGGATTTTGATGGTAAAAGGGTAACGTCATCTTCATCAGATGATGGTAGGTCTACTTCAGCAGTTCCAGTAATGTCCAAAATTGTAGGTTCGTTCAATTCATCATCATTAACAATTTCCTCATCTGTGAGTTCATCTACATCGGGGGGTAGTGCCAAAATATCTGCCTCTATTTCTTTAGAAAATAAATATTCGACGGCTCCTTCAAGAGTTAAAAAGGTTTTTTGACTCTTTGTTTGTAAAACTGTGATCAAATACAAAATAACTGAATTATCACAAAAAAGTTACCAATACCCAGCGTCCTTGATGGAGGACAGACAAATATAACTTATTTCTTTTATTAATATATTTATGCAAAAGATATTTTTAAAACTTATTGAAAATCTAACATATATATGTAGACTGTATGAAAATAAGTTTTCACCTACCTTTTCAATAATCAATGATATAGATATTTTTGTATAACAAAGCAAGAAGCTGAAAATGTAAACATCTTTGATGGCGCACTACGTAAACACTACGTGGTAAATCAAAAAACTAATACATCATAAGTAACAACAGCACTTCCATGCCATCTACTGTCTGAAGTTAAAACCACAGAAGGTTTCAAAAAATTTCTAGAAAATTGTTTTCAATTTGTCCTCAAAAGAGGACACTGGTCGCTAATGGGTTAAATGGTTTTTGGGGATTAAGTTTATTTACAAGGGACATTCAAAGAACGAACATTTTTATTAAATATTTATTACATTTAACAAAATAAATACTTTTATAGAAACTACAAATATGTTAAATTTGAACATTCGCTTTTGTGCGATGAACTAAGTTATTTACTATTCGGAAACATATTTTTTCTACGGCTGCTATGGAATGTGGTGCTTTTGACACATTTGACAGAACTACAAAGTGACGTATTGCTATCAACTGTGGGAAAAATCTACCTCACGGGTCTTTTCCCACACCACGTACATTTAAATGGGAATTCAGCCGTGAGGTAGATTTTTTCCCACAGTTGATAGCAATACGTTACGAAAAAATGAAACACCAGGAATCTCAATACAAAATTGCAGTACAATTATAATATTAATTAAATTAGTTTTTTTTGTATTAAGTATGTGCGGTTTATTTTATAACCAATAATAATAATAAAATGTTATCAATTCACTTCTTTATTTTAATTATTAATATGCAGCCGTAGAAAAACTATGGTGTGCAATACGGTGGAAAAGACGCTGATAGGCACTCGCCTTTCAGGTTCGTACCACAAACTTTCACACTCATGAGAAAAGTGTAACTTTTCCACCTTGTTGCACAATATACTATTTAGTAACAGATTTTGTTTGAATCCAGTATACAACATCGTTGATCGACACATATCTGTATTTGTCAATTGAAAAAAATAGGTATTGTTCATAGAAGAAATAGTTTTTTAAGGTAAAAAATGTATTTTTACATCAAACAAATATTTTTCTTACAAGTTTGTGTTGTTGAATCAACCAAACCTTTTTGTCTGTGCAGTTGTGTTGCCATTACAATGGATATGAGGGCGTTCTTAGATAGAGTTAATGGAGAGTTTAAAAAACTATCGTTTTACCAATGACAATGCAATGAACTGCATAATGTTTGAATTGGGCTTCTAATTGTTTTCGAATGTACCAGCGACTTTTCCATTTCCCAGATCTCAAGAGTTGTAAAGAAATTAAAATAAAATTGCATCACTTAATTGTCATAATATATTTATGCTGCATTTCTAAAAACCTCCTGCAAGTTTAATTAATAGTTTCATGTAAAATCCATTAATTTGAACATTTAGCTAGAATAGTTTGGGCGAGTCCTTCTTTATATC